>OY776121.1:61640930-62259264 GCA_963675135.1 Galeopsis tetrahit | reverse complement strand
AAAGGCTTGCTACACACTGGATAAGCCACAGAAACAACAACTGTGTCGTTGGATTCACGAGTTGAACTTTCCGGACAACTACGTGTCAAACTTGAGTCGATGCGCAGACATAAACAGGGGTAAGGTTTCAGGGATGAAGAGTCAAGATTTTCATGTTTTTATGCAGCGCTTGATACCGATTGCGTTCTGAGACGTTGTTCCTCTCAATGTGTGGAGGGCTATCACTGAATTAAGTCTTTTTTTTTTAGAGATTTAACATCTTCAACGATCAAGATCGATGATATGATTTGTTTGGAGCAAGTCATTCCACTGATTTTGTGTAAGTTGGAACAAATTTTTCTACCTAGCTTCTTCAACTCGATGGAACACTTACTCGTTCACTTAGCGTATGAAGCCAGAATTGGTGGTCCAGTGCAGTATATGTGGATGTACCCATTTGAAAGGTAAACTCTTACTTGCTTCATTTTTTATTATACATTCATCTTTAATTAATATTTTTATGTATATATATCAGATATCTCCACAACTTGAAACGCAATGTTAAACAAAAGGCAAATGTGGAAGCATCGATTGTTAATGCATATTTGAATGAAGAGGTTGACATGTTTTGTTCTTATTATTTTGAAGACCATGTCAACACTCGATTCAGAAGTGAACTACGTAACTACGGTGGTAGAGGTACAAACAATATCGGTGAAGAGGTCGATGGAATGCTGTCTATATTCAAGTCTAAGGGACGACCTATAGGAAAATTCACTAAACGAGAGTGGGAGACGAACAGAGAGGCAGAAATAGCACAAACGTATGTGTTATTGAATTGTGATGAAGTTCAGCCTTACATTGAGTAAGTATTTCATATTTTCATCATCTAATAAAATTATTAATAACTACTTCATTTATGTAATTTAATATTAATTTTGGTTGGATGTTGTGAATTAGGATGTATACTCAAGAACTACAAAGAACAGAACAAAACATCTCAAATACAGATATAGATGCTCGTCTTCAATGTGATTTTGCCCGATGGTTCCAACGTTATGTGAGTACCATTTCTTTAATTTTACGTAAATAAATATGATTCATAATTAATGTTAATTATTTGAACTGTATAGGGACGGTCACACGATTTTGAGAGTCGATTCTTAACGGATCTCAGCAAAGGACCACTATGTCGTGTAAAGACTTACAACGACTATATTGTGAAAGCCTACAGATTTCATACATCCGAGTATGCATCAAGAAAAGCGACTACCAATAGTGGTGTTTGCATTAACAGTGCGAACTACAATGCAGATGCAAGTGACTACTTTGGGGTGTTGCACGAAGTCGTTGAAGTAGAATATCCGGGATATCCAGCAAAGACTGTAGTATTGTTCAAGTGTCATTGGTTTGATTCAGGCCCTTCAGGGACAAGGATTCATCCGGAGTACAAGCTCGTGGATGTTAATCCGAAAAGGAGCTATAGCGGGGATGATCCATTTGTATTTGCCCATCAAGTATCTCAAATATACTACTGCAAGTATCCAGTACGATCACGTAGTAAAATTGAATGGTACGTTGTTTGCAAAGTAAAGACAATATCAATGGTAGAAGTCCCTAAAAAGGAAAAGAGTGATGAAGATGATTCTCTGTTTCTAACGGAACAAATAGAGACTCGAACTGAAGTCTTTACGGGAGATTTGAATATTCACGTAGACTTGACGGCTACAAATCCACAATTGATCAAAATTGAAAACGATAGTGGAAATGAGGAAGATGATGAAAATGAAGAGGAGGATGAAGAGGAAGAGGACGAAGAGGAGGAGGATGATGAAGAGGAGGAAGATGAGGCAAATAATGAAAATGTAGATGAAGAAGATGAAGAGGAAGAGGAAAAAGATGAATATTAAATTAATGTAAGCTAATTATTTTATGAGATGTACAATTTAAAAAAGTTTATTTATCATTAAGTTACAACTAAAAAGTACTGTGAAAACAAATTAATATTTTGGAATTTAAAAAAAAAATAGTAAAAATATGAATATTTTAGTATTTTAAAATATATAAATTACAAAAATTAAATTTACAATAAGATAGATTAAAAATTTAATTATTAATGTAAGTGAAAGAAATTAATTTTGTGAATTTTTTTTTTTTAAAAAAAGGGCCGAAAATGAGTAAATATACAATTAATATTACAATTATTGACAAGTAACAAACTTGTTTAAGTGGTAGGCGCCCTTCACTAAGCGCCCACACACCCTGGTTCAAGTCCCAGCAAGGCCCAAGTTAAATTGGCCTACAGTGAAAATCTCGCAGGTCGGGTCAGGTCGGGTCCGATCCAGCCCATATATATTTTTTTGGTTATCGACGGACATTAATTTTGTTAAAAATAATTAAAAATCAAATTCTGTCGGTAACGCCGTCGATACTACCGACGAAAATAAATTCTTTTTTAATTATTTTTATTCAATTTACCGACGGAATCCAGACCCGGTTAGAAAACGGGTCATTAGGGTTACCGACGGAACGCTTTCCGTCGGTAGCGTCGACTGTTTCTTTCCGTCGGTACTACCGACGGAATAAAAAATTTCGTCGGTAATTCTTACCGACGAGGTTAGCACCGACGGAAATTTTTAGCCGGTATATCCGTCGACCACAGTTACCAACCGAAATTCCGTCGGTATTTCCGTCGACAAAACACATGTTTTTTGTAGTGATTATTTACAATTGCGTACATCTTGTCTACCAGCGTATTACTCATTTTTTATATTGTGCATTCTAAGATTTTCATAATTAATTACTCCTACGTTTTTTTTATGTAAAAAGAAGAATCGAGTTATGTATATCATATTTGACTTATTTTTTTGTAAATATGACATCTTATATAATCATATTACATTTTTGTATATAGAATTATTAATAAAGAGATTTTTAGGATAAAATAAGAGTAAATTGTAGAGAAAAATGTACTTAAAAAAAAAGCAAAAACAAAAGTTAATTTGATATCAAATTTTATTTATTTTTTGAAATAATATTATCATACTACTTTATCTTCACTGTTCAATCATATTCACTTATTTACTCAAATTTACATCACTTTATTAATAAACAATCACTTTATTTACATATGGACCCCCACAATATCTCATAATTCCTCAAACATATCTATTTTATACATAAAATCATAAATATTCAACAAATGCGTACCCAAAAAAATTGGCATAATGAATTTGGAGGAAGGGAGCACAATAGTGGAGTTAGGATTCTCCACCCTATGAGTCAGGATTGCACAAGTTGAAGCCGGACGAGGGTCTGTTGGGGCAAACCTATACGACCTTCTACGACTGGAAGAACCCATTCCACGTTTACCCGATTCAGGTGGAGCCTTGCCCTTGTTGCATTAGGAAGTTATATGTCTAACAATCTCACATTGTTTGCAATAGTCGGGAAGCCTCTCATAAATCACCTTCACAATCACAGATGGATCACCACGTTCGAACATCAACCGCTCCAGATGCAGTTGCTTCATATCGACCTCAATCAAGATTCTAGCGTACTATCATTGTTTTAATTGAGGTGTGACTGTCCATCTTAAAAAACGTGTAAATTATGGAGGCTGCTGCCAAAATAATCGTATGCTGTCAAAATTCAATCAAAAATCCAACCAAACAGACCCATACCTGAGCAGTCGAAGTCTGAACCTAGTTTGGATTGAAATCGAGTATCAATACAATATTGTAATCTAATAAATAACTACAATGCAACTGACATCCCGCAAATAAATACTACTCAGGGATGAAAAAATCGGGAAATATCGTCGATATATCAATTTTTGGGACCCTTCGATATGGATATGCACTGAAACGAGATATTTTTAAAAATATCAATCAAATATCAGAAAATATCGGTATCGATATCGATTGTGTTCAGAACAAATTTTCCGTGTTATCGATGATATATCGGTGAAAAATTGGTAAAATCGATGAAATATTGGGAATATCAATTTTTAAAGAAATTGACTGATTTGAATTATTTTCTTCTGTTTTTTTTTAGGGAAAGTAAGAATCTTATGTCTCTTCTATTATTGAAGAGCATATTTGAGCTTCATAGGTCGTCAGATTTGATATCATTTTGTTTTTCATCCTTGATACTACCAAGGTTACACGTACGAAATGGAACAGCATAAGATAACTGAAAAATCATTTGAAAACTCGGATCCAATTAAACAACAAATCCCCAATCACCATATTGAATCTGCAATTTCTATGGTTCAAGCATTAATTTTAGTTGGCAGTACATAAACATTTTTTTGTTTAATAAGAATAGCAATTCACAATCCAGTTTATTGTTTTTTTTTTTAAACATCCAGTTTATTATTTAACTGCTATAATACGTAATTTATGTTAATTTTAGCATCACACACATCTTGGTATGTAAATCTTGTCTACAAGCGTATTGCTCATTTTTGTCTACAAGCGTATTGCTCATTTTTTATATTATGCATGCATTCAAGATTTTTTCATAATTAATTACTCCTACTTTTGGTATGTAAAAAGAAGAATCCAGTTATGTATATCATATTTGACTGCTTTTTGTAAAGATGACATCTTATATAATCATATTACTTTTTTTTTATGTAGAATTATTGATAAAGAGATTATTAGGATAAAATAAGAGAAAAATGTACTAAAAACAGAAAAAGCAAAAACAAAAGTTAATTTGATATCAAATTTAATCTCAAAAGTGGAAATAAAAAATATGGAGATCGAGTAGATTATAATAATATCTAATTATAGCCTTTTTCCAATTTATTTTTTGTATAAATAGGATTAATTCTAAGGATGAAATATTCACAACATTTAAGTAATTTGAGGTGGAAGAAGATGGCGAAAAATGCGTGGTCATTTCTATTTGTGTTTGCCCTGATTTTTCTCTCGGGTATGATTAACTTATAAGTTTCATTTTGTTTAATTAGCTCTTATTTGCGATAAAATATAAATAGGTGAATAATTAATTATTCATAATAATAATATTTGTCAACATTTTAATTCATTCGAATTAATGAATTGTTTTTGTTGTTAATTTGATGGATGCAGTTGAGGAAGGCGAATGTGGTGATTATATGTGTATGTGGTTTGAGGAAGGATATAAGCTATGTGAAACAGATAAAATGTGTCATGATTATTGTGTTCAAAATTATGGAGTAAAACATCACAGCAGTGCATGCGTGAGACCTCCGGGTCCTCCTCGTAGACCGATGCAATGCCAGTGTACTTATTATTGTAATTAATTATGATAATTATGTCTTATAATAAACTAATAAATATTGTTGTACTACATCAGCACCAACGTATTATGCGAAAAGTCAATAAAAATAAATATTCTCCCGTTTCATAAAGTTTGTTGCATTTGGTCTTTATTTTTGTTTTAAAAAGTGTCGTTTTTCCTATTTTTACCACGAATTTTCCTAAAATGCCTCTTTGTAACTCCTACAATATCACTTTTAATTGGAAATACATTAATGATTAATTTTCTCTCACTTTCTTTATTAAAAGACAAGAGCGTGATAGAAAGAAAAGGTCAATGAGGAGAGAAACAAATTAATAAAGAATAAATGTGTCAAAAAAAATATGTTTTTTAATCTTATACAATGGGGAAAATTTTATTTTTGGTCCTGTAAGTTTAGGACATTCCAAAATAAATCCTTTAAGTTTCAACTTTACAAAATATGTCCTTTATGTTTTAATTTAGTCCTTTTTTATGCAAATTTAGTCCTTTATCTTTTAAAACAATTAATGTTAATTAAAATAATTAAAAAAGCTTCATGGATTAAACACTTAATTAAATTTATTCAAATAAAATTAGTCATGCAATCCTTTTTGAATTGACAACGTATTTATGTAATAAAACTTCATTTTAATATTTTTTTTTACTGCATCAAATTCTACTTTTAAAATTAATTAATTAATTATAAAATTATGTATAAAATTCAAATATAATTAAAAAAAATAAATATTCAATCAAATAATAATACAGTGTAAAATTTGAAATTTTAAAAATATATATATTTAATCTGTATATAATTTTAAAAAAAAAAACACACATCAAAAAATAAACTTACACAACAAATATAATCTGAAAAAATAACAAATATATATGTATATATATATATATATAAAAGTTTTGTACCGTAAAATAAAATAAAAATATTGAAATGAAATTTTGTTGGGAATAAAATGAGATATGTTTTGATCTAATACCAAAATCCCCTGAGACATGCCTAAGTCAAATTGATAGTGTTCTAAAAATGTTAAAACACATAGTATAAGGCTAGATGAGAAGCTAAAATGTTAGGTAGCTCTTAGACAATTAGATGCACAATTTGAGGGGGAACCTATGCTTTGAAGATGATCAAGATCAAGTCCCCTCAAGGCTCAAATTCTGGAACAATCACTTAAGAGCAAGGACACCCTATGAAATCTAAGATGCTCTTATCAGGAGAGTTGTCCAGAGAAGATGCTCTTATGCAAGAGCAAGATTGTAAAGCTCAAAAGGACAAATCCAATGAAGATGCTCTGATCAGGAGAGTTGTCCAGAGAAAATATTCATATGCTCTGATCAGGAGAGTTGTCCAAAGAAGCTAGCCATATGCAAGAACAAGCTTACCTAGCTCAAAAGGACAAGACTACTCAAAGATTTTTATCAGGAGAGTTGTCCAGAGAAGTCAACTCTATGCACAAAGTGCTCTGATGCAAAAAGATTAAATATACTGATCAGGAGAGTTGTCCAGAGGAATTGTCTCAGCTAAATTGATCAAGATCAAGTGCTCTGAAAGCCTGAGAACAACTGTGCTGAAGAGTTTTGAGACAACCAGTCCCTAAAGGTCCTCAAAGAAATAAGCTAAGACCATACTCAAGAGAAATAAAGGGAAAGAGCCAAGTCATCTGAAGAAGAGCAAGCCAACCATGCTGAAAAGCAAAACTGCTGATAGTGATAAGGAGAGTTGTCCAGATGATAAGGAATGTTGTCCTATCATTGGATCAACCTTCAGAAGCCATGTCCAAGTCCTAACAAGAAGTCAAACATTGGGAAAAGTGCTGCAGAATGGAGACAAAACTGTTACAGCCGTTTATTACCCAAATGAGGACATGTCACTATCAAGAATCTGTCTTCCAGTTTGAAGAACTCAAGGAAGACATTTATAGCAATTTGGGGCTGCCTCTCCAACGGGCAAATCCTCCATTTTGTCTATAAATACAGAAGTGTGAAGACCATTTGAAAGCACCTCAACCTTGACAAGAATATCCAACTATCCTACAAGTTGACAAGTGCTCTCAAGCTTTCAAAGAGACTATCTTAGTCTTTATACACTTCTTCTAAGCTGAACCCAATTGTATATCTATACACAAGCTTAGAGAGATATCCTATCCTTATACACTGATCTTCACTGTAAAGGATATCTCATTAGTTGGAACCTTACTTCAACCCTTACACCTTTCAAAAGTGAAAGTGAGAAGGTTGTAGTAGTAGAAGTGGTAGGAGCTGACTGTTGAGAGAAGAACAGTTCAGTTCTGAGTTGAGAAGAGGGTACTAGGACTCTAGACATCCTAGGGATCAATTCACCAAGGAGTGGTGTTCTTGATCAAGTGCACCTTGGCACTATAAAACAAGTTAATTCCAAGAGTGAAGGAATTATCCTGTTAAATCAGGGAAAGTGGATGTAGGAGCTTGAGTCTCTGAACCACTATAAACTCTTGTGTTGATTTGCTTTACAAGTACTTACATTCATTCAACACTGCACACAAAACTGATCTTTCAAAGATACATATTCAAAGACTGTGCAAAACTGATTTGGACAAGTTCCCTGAAGCTAAACTGAACTGTGTTGCATTGACTAAGTGATTTCAGAAATTAAAGGAGTCTAAACTTAAAGGGCCAACCATTATTCCGCACATATAACTCCCCTAGATAGTCAATCAACTAAGTACTCAATAGTACTTAGTAGTCTGATTATCTTAGAAGAGTTAATCTTCTTCAGCAGAGTTGTCCAAGACAACTTTACTGAACTCTGGTTTGATCAATTAGCAAAAGAATTGCATACAAGTGTATTCCCCCCCCCCCATACACTTGTTATATACTCCTTTCAGGACCAACAAGTGGTATCAGAGCAGGGGTTCAAAGACCACTGCTTCTGAAAATCCATCTTGATTTTCAAAACTCTCATATTTGTGTGGTCACTGAACTGATCTCTATCTGAAATCCATCACCTGTTGACTAACTGATTATTTGTGAGATATGGCCAACAACAATGCTGTTCCTCCACCTGCTGTTCAAGGATTAGACAACATGGCCACAAATCCAGTCAATCACATTTCTCATCACAAACTGCCCATGTTTTCAATAGACTATTATGATTTCTGAAAAATTAGAATGAGGGCTCATCTTGCATCTCTCCATACTGATATGCTAAGAGTAATCACAAGAGGACCTTTTGTGTTTACTCAAACTAACCCCAGAGTGACAGCTGAGCAAAAAGCAGATGTAAGGGAACTGATTCCCAAGGATGAGGATGACTTCACTACTGATGAGAAAAGGAAAGATAATTTGAATTATCTTGCCATGAACACCCTTTATCAAACAATTCCAGATGCAGTTATGGGAAGAGTCTACCACTGCACAACAGCTAAAGAAATTTGGGATACTCTTGCTGAAATGTGTGAGGGCACTGAAAAGATCAAGGAGAACAAGCTCCAAGTTGCTGTGCAGAAGTTTGAACAATTCTCAATGGAGTCTGATGAGTCCATTGACAAATTTGCTGGTAGATTCACTGATGTGATGAATGAGATTAACTCATTGGGCAAGGTCTACACCAAGAGAGAGGTTGGACTGAAAATCCTAAGGAGTCTCACTCAAAAGTGGGATGTCTATGCTGTAATGATGCAGAATACCAAAGATCTCTCCACCATGCCCATGCAACAAATATTCTCAGAACTTAAAGCCTATGAGTTTGACCTCAATAGAAGAAAGCCTGTTGTGGAACCTTCAAATCCTACTAAGGGAGTGGCATTCAAAGCCAAAGTTGCTGAACCAGAAATGCAACCCACTCCCAGATCATCAAAGACAGTCTCTAAGACTGAAATGAAGGAAGAACTAGCCTTGATGGCTAGAAGGTTTGACAAGCTCAACACAAGGTTTGGTAGATACAAGAAATTCTACCAAGACAACAAATTCAGGAGAAGATACAACTCCCCTGAAGATCAGGCTGAGGACAAAAAGCCTGAAGAGAAAAGATCAGAGGACAAGTCCTCTGATAGGAGAAGATCCAGTAGAGCTGATCCTTCTTCATCTAAGAGAAGAGAAGAATCCAAGAAGGATGATGATGAAGATCTGTGCTATAACTGTAAAAAGAAAGGGCACTTCCAATATGACTGCCCTGAATTGAGCTCTAAAGAAAGAAGAGAGAGACAAGCTAAAAGAGACAGAAAGTTCACCAATAGAAAGGCCATGATGGCTGGTGAAGAATCTGATAGTGATGAAAGCTTCAACTCTTCTGATGGATTATTCTCCAACAGTGATGATGATGATGATGTCTGCAATATGGCTCTTGAGGATGATGAGGTATCCTCTACTTCTAGTTCACCATCATTCACCTCACAAAACACTAGTGAGGTTAACCTGAAACTTTCCTTGGGAAAGTTGATGGAAGATTTCACTAGATTACAAGAATTTCATGATAATTGTGTGAAAGAAAATGAAAGATTGGCTATTGAACTTTCCAAAAACTCTGAGGTAGCTGTTGATGTCAAGTCTACTGAGTTGTATCAACAAGTCTTGAGAAAGCTTGAGGAAGCAAATCTCAGGATAGTTGACCAACAAAAGGAGATTGATGATCAACTTCTCTCTCAGAAGAGAAAAGAATTTGAACTTAAAATTCTAAATGCCAAATTTGAAAATCTCTCACATGAGTATGATATTCTTAAATTAAGTGAAGAGAGCCTGAAACTAAAGATGTCTGCTTTGAACAAATCCTCTAGAGCAATAGAGGAAATTCAAAGTTATCAAAGACCTATGGCTCAGAGAAGTGGATTGGGTTTTGATCCATTTGAATCTTCACCTTGCCTTAGTGTTGCATCCACAAGTAACACTAAGAGAATCTTTGTTAAGTCAGTGGCACAACAAGCTGAAAATGAAGTAATTCAGCCACTGAACAAAGGAAAGGGCAAATTGAATGAAATGCCTACTCAAGTGATTCAGGAGAAAAGGCCAAAACCTAAGGAAATGGCCAAAGCTCCTGAGCACAAGAGGAATGTTGGTCAGCAGAGTAGACCCAATGGAAGGGCGACTCTCCTGAACAATGTTCAGAGGAATTATCCAAGATATAATCAGCCTAGGCCAACTCATCTGAGAAAGCCTCAGCTGAATAGATATAAGGACAACCACCCTCACAGGCAGAATAAAATAAGACAACCAAAACCCTTCATGCCAAAGGGTAATGGTCATAAAAAGGTCTTTCCTCAAATATTTCATCAAGCTGCACAAAGAACTCATAAGTTCAGAAGAGTGGACAACGCCTCTGAAATTTACAGAGTTAACACATTCACACATACTTTCCCAAAGGCATTTAAGGGAAAGACAGTGTATGTTGATGCACTAGGAAATCAACTTAGCCACCTTGAATCAATCAGGGTTATTAGGCAAGTTTGGGTTCCCAAAGGTACAGCTAACCTCTCAGGACCCAAAACTCAAAGGGTACCTAAACCTATCTAATTGCAGGTACCATTGGGCCACAAGAAGAGGAGCATGAACAAAAAGACAGCATGGTACCTTGACAGTGGATGCTCAAGGCACATGACTGGAAACAAGGAACTCCTCTCTGATTTTATTGAAAAAGAAGGCCCAAATGTCACCTTTGGAGACAGCTCACAAGCAACAACAAAAGGTTATGGTACTTTGATGATTGGTAACATCAAAGTAACCAATGTATCTTATGTAGCTGGTCTCAAATATAACCTCCTGAGTATCAGTCAATTCTGTGATAAAGATTTTAATGTTGAGTTCTCAAGTGGAAAGTGTCTAATTAAGGATAAAACTCAACAAACCCTATTGACTGGAACTAGGAAGGGAAATGTGTATTTTGCAGACTGGGACAAGTCTACTGATGCTGCATGTTTTATTGCTAAAAGTTCTAGTGAACAAAGTTGGCTATGGCACAAGAGGCTAAACCACCTGAACTTCAAATCTATGAATAAACTTGCTAGAAATGCATTAGTTAAAGGACTACCTAATGAGGTTTTCATTAAAGAACATGTGTGTAAGCCATGTCAAGAAGGAAAACAGATTAAAGCCTCATTTAAGGGGAAACCAGTCATCTCCACTGAAAGGGTACTTGAACTTCTACATATGGATCTGTTTGGACCAATTACCCCTTCAAGCATAAATGGTAGAAAATACACATTAGTGGTAGTAGATGACTTCTCTAGGTTCACATGGGTAGTATTTCTCCTTAATAAGAAGGAAACACAAGTCAAACTACCTGAACTTCTCAAGAGATTGTCAAATGAGAAAAGCCTTAGCATTATCAAGATAAGATCTGATAAAGGCACTGAGTTCATTAATTCATACATCAATGAGTACTGCACATCAAATGGAATAGCTCATGAAACCTCAGCAGCTAGAACTCCCCAACAAAATGGAGTTGCAGAAAGAAGGAATAGAACTTTAAAAGAAGCTGCTAGAACTCTAATTGCTGACTCAAATTTACCTAAGAGGTTTTGGGCTGAAGCTATAAACACTGCATGCCATACTCAAAATAGATGTTTGATCACTAAGGGGCAAGGCAAAACCCCCTATGAACTCTGGAAAGGAAGAATGCCTAAAGTGTCATACTTTCATATATTTGGTTGTAAATGTTTCATTCACAATAATGGGAAAGAACAGTTGAAAGCCTTTGACAGCAAAGCTGATGAGGGAGTATTTCTTGGATACTCTCAAATCAGTAGAGCTTTCAGAGTCTACAACAAGAAAACCCTTATAGTGGAAGAAACACCTCATGTTGTGTTTGATGAGTCTATCTTTGAGATCAGGAATGATCATTTGGAACCTGAAGAAATCACACAGAGGACAACCAGATTAAGCCTAAAAGACAAAGACACTGAATTCATAGATGTTGTTCAAGCCAATCTGCCTGAAAAACCCACATTGGACAACAATCCTGAAGGCAACCTTCCTGAGACAAATCCTACAGATGGAAATGGTGAACTGAATGAACCAATCCCAGTTCACATCCAGGTAACAACTACCAATGAAGAAGCAGTTCCTGCTGAGGTAGTTAATGGGTCAAATAATCAAGGGGGAACTCAAAATGTTGAAAATGCCAATGTCCCTGACATTGAGGACAATACCCCTGATTATGATCCTGAATTAGATCCTGCATTAAATTATCCTGAATTCTATGATCAAAATGACTCACCTTCAGTAGAGGACAACTCTACTGAAGAGATCAGGAAAAGAAGGACCTGGTTATCTGACCATCCTACTGATCTGATACTTGGTGATCCAAGTATAGGAGTCAGAACCAGAAAGTTTCATGGTGAAAGTGCTATGTTCTGTTGTTTCTTGTCAGAGCAAGAACCAAGTGATATTGAGGAAGCACTTCAAGATGCCAATTGGATCACAGCCATGCAGGAAGAACTGAACCAATTCACCAGAAATGAAGTATGGGAGCTGGTGGACAGGCCTTCACATCAAGATGTTATTGGAACAAAGTGGGTGTTCAAGAACAAGAAAAATGAAAATGATGTGATTGTCAGAAACAAAGCAAGACTTGTGGCAAAAGGGTATTGCCAACATGAAGGCATTGACTATGATGAGACATTTGCACCTGTGGCAAGGCTAGAAGCAATAAGGCTCTTTCTAGCCTATGCAGCCCACAAGAGGTTCAAAGTATACCAAATGGATGTCAAGAGTGCCTTTCTGAATGGAGTCTTGAAAGAAGAAGTCTATGTGGAGCAACCACCAGGTTTTGAAATTGGAAACCAAGTTTACAGACTCAAGAAAGCTCTATATGGACTCAAACAAGCCCCTAGGGCTTGGTATGATACACTGTCACAATTCCTCTTGGATCATGGATTCACCAAGGGAACTGTGGACAGAACTCTCTTCAGAATCTCTGAAGGAGAGGACATCTTGCTTGTCCAAATTTATGTGGATGACATAATTTTTGGATCCCCTAATGAGAAGCTGTGTGAGAAATTCTCCAAGCTCATGCAAAGCAAGTTTGAGATGTCAATGATGGGGTTGATGAACTTCTTTTTGGGTCTACAAGTCAAGCAATCTAAAGAAGGAATCTTCATCAACCAAGCTAAGTACACCAGAGAAATGATCAAAAAATTTGGGTGTACAACTAGCAAGCCAGTAAGGATCCCAATGAACACAAATTGGAAGATGGATCCTGATGAGAGTGGTATTCCAACCAACTCTACTGAGTATAGAGGAATAATTGGCTCACTCCTCTATCTCACTGCCAGCAGACCTGATATCACCTTTGCAGTAGGTGTTTGTGCAAGATTTCAAGCAAATCCTAAGAAAAGCCACCTTGAGGCTGCAAAAAGGATTTTGAGGTATCTCAAAGGCACTGAGAATCTAGGCCTTTGGTACCCTGCTGATGACAATATTGAGCTAACTGGCTACTCAGATGCTGATTATGGAGGATGTAGGATTGACAGAAAGTCCACTTCAGGGACTTGTCAATTCTTGGGCAACAAGCTTATTTCATGGTTCTCCAAGAAGCAGAACACAGTGGCCACCTCCACCACTGAAGCTGAATATGTTGCTGCTGGAAGTTGTTGTGCTCAAATTCTTTGGCTAAGACAACAACTCAGAGACTACAAAGTCAACTCTACTGAAGTGCCAATTTTCTGTGATAACAATAGTGCCATTGCTATATCACAAAATCCTGTCTTGCACACAAGATGCAAGCATGTGGACATCAAGCACCACTTCATTAGAGATCATGTGGAGAAGAAGGATATCAAGCTAGTGAAAATTCACACAGACCATCAAAAAGCTGATATATTAACCAAGCCACTTGCAGAGGCAAGATTTCTGGAGCTATCAGCAGAGTTGGGATTACTTGATCCAGGGAAGTTGGACAAATAAGTCCAAAGAAGCTCATTGATTAAGGGGGAAACAAACTCAAACTTCAGCAGACTTGGTCAAGTCTACTGAAATTCAGAAACATGACCTTACCTCTTCAGGACACTTGTCTCTTGAAATTCAGGACACTTGTCCACAGTTCTTCAGGACACTTGTCCATGTAGGGTCAGATAAGTTGTCCTAGCTATCAAACCAAATCTTGGTATGATAAGCACCTATTTTTGGTGATCAATACCTATCTCGAAATCTGTCCCTTGAAATACAGTTTTCACCTTTCTGGGATTTAATTTGTCTCCCACCCAAAAGGTCACTTTCCATGCATTAAATGCCAAGATTTAACTCTTGTTTGCATTACACTTTTTGGGACATGATCTATCTCGAAAAATCCCCAGCCTTAAACAAACATTAAAAACCACCCACGTTTTGAATAAAACAGTTATTTCACTGTTACATTGGTTTTTGACCATTGGATCAAAAATGGACAACTCCCCTGAAATCAATCCTAGCCGTCCATTTCGGATTTCCATTTTTGTTCACCTTTGAATTGTCTCAAGACCTTACCAACTCATTGACAAACATTCTTTTTAGAATATTCACAAGTCTTAAGATACCCACAAACACTTCTTCCCCAAGTATTCGAAACCCTAACTCAAAAGTTCTTCAAACTCTCTCATTCTTCATCAAACTTTTATCTGCAACTTTCAATGGCCCCCAAGGTTAGACCTGAGATGCTTGTTGATTTCTCCAACAAGGATCTAGACCTAGATTTTGCCTATCTTAGCAACAAAAACAATCTTCACTTTGAGCCCATAATTTCCTTTGAAAGTGAAGATCCTGAGATAACTCCAACCCTAAGGTGGTTGAGAAGGGCTGGTCTCCAAAAGTTCTTGGAAGAAAGACCAAGCTCTTGCTTGGAGAGTTACATGGCAGAATTCTTTGCCTTCCTAAAGTGGAGAGGCAAACCTGAAGTTGGAGAAGTATCAACCAGGTTAGCTTACACTGCAGAAGGAGAGGAGGAGGAGAGATTCCACAGAGTGAAATTCTCCTCAGAGGATCTGGAAGGAGCTTTTGGATTGCCTTATGAGGGAAGGAATCCAGAAGTGTATGGCACTGGACATGAAGAGGAAATAGCCCAAGAGTGGTTATTAGTTCCAGGCCCTCTCTCCTCAACTCAAAACAAGAAAACTCTCAAGCCAGAGTTTCTCAATCTTTTTGAGGTAGTTGCTAAGAGCCTCTTAAGCAACACTGGAAGCCTAGAGCAGGTCAGCCAACCAAGGATCAGAATCATGGCTGCCATTATTGATGCCAGTGATAAGGGCATCAAGTTTGATTGGAGGACCTTCATCATGTCTGAAATGATGAAGGAGAAGGCTAAATTTAAGGTGAAAGCCCACAATAAAGTGGTGCTAGAAGGGAAAATCAAGTATTGCACCAGGGCAAGCTTGTTGATTGAGAGGTTTTCCCACTATTCCCAGATGCAGACCTTTGCAAAACCCCTCCCAGCCCAAAAGATCCTATTCAGAAAGCTCAGCAAGAAAACTGAGAAAAGAAGGATGTTACTGGCCAAGCCTGCTGAAGAACAGGAGGAAGAGAAGCCTAAAATGAAAAAGAGAACAAAGGCCAGGGCTGTCAAAACAAGAAAGATGTCTCAATTGTCTTCAAAAGAAGCCTCAGGAGCATCAGCTGAGGTTGATGCAGTGGCAGAAGAGGGAGTGCGTGTGCCTTCTGACCACTCAGAAGAGTTGAGGAGGAAGTACAATGAGACTAGGCAAAAGAGGAAGGGTGATAAGAGAATCAGGGAAGTTGTCCCTGAGAAGGAAGGAAGTGGAAGTAGCAGGGCCAGCAAGAGAAGGGCCAAACCTACTGAGAAGGTGTTGGAGTTTCAAGAAGAAAGGTCTCTTCAATTGGCTCTAAGGGAGAGCAGAGCTGAAAGCAGGGCCAAATCCATGTCAAGGACTAATTCATCTGGTTCTGGAACTCCAGAATCCAATGTCCCTGAAGGTCAACTCATAGAGGCCAACCTTCCTGAAATTTAGTATCTTGAGCCCAACTCCCCTGAAACCCATGTTACCCCTTCCAACCAACCCATTACCCCTGTAAATCTCACTAAGAGATATTCTCCTGAAGGGAATGAACAAAGAAGTGGCATAGATGTGCTTGCTGATTTAGCAGTAGATGAGACAAGACTCCTGTCTCCCCTTGACTCATCCATGCTCAACTATTCAAAGCTCTTAGAGCATGCACTTCATGAGCCAACCCCCCTGAGTAAAGCCCCTTCAGAATCATTGCTCTCTAAAGCAGCTGAAGATCCTTCTACTGTACCCAACCCATCTGAAGCCAAGATCCCTGAACTTAATCTACCTAAAGCCACATTAGGAGAACCCAGAGCTAACTCCCCTATAACCCAAAGTCCCCATTCAAGTGGAGATGAGGAGGAGTATACTTTTGAAAGTATGCTCAGAGGAGGAGCCAAGGCTACTGTGGACAGTTTGTATCCACAACTTGCTGAATTTCCAAGAATTCAGAAGGCCTTTCATGATCTAAGGATGCTTGTTGATGTGAAAGACAAATCTATGATGGAGATATCACAAGTCATCCAAGATAAGGGTGCAAACTGGTGGCAAATAGAGGAGAACAGATTGCTACACTTTGCTGGAGTTTCAAAGACAAGATTCCTCATTGATGAGGAGATTTTTGCAAAGCTGGTGGCTGATAAGATTAAGAAGGAGAAAGAGAGAAAAGCCAAGGGAATCAAACACCCTGACAGTGGCTCTAATGATGATGATTCCCCTGATGATCCCTCAAACCCTTCAAATCCCAACCCTCCTGAAACCCCTCAAGCCAACCTCCCTGAACCCCTTCAACCCAAGTCTTCTGTAGCAGATAGACTTTCCAATCCTCCTAAAACCTATCATAGGAAAGGCTCTGTAACTTCAGAGGTGTTGACCAAGGGTGGTAACACAACCAAAGACACATCTGCCAATGAAGGTTCTTCTGAACCCAAGGCACAGCCTAAAGATGTTGAGGTTCCTGTACTAGAGGCTAGTTTGATTAAGGCCTATTCAGTGTCAGAGGTGTTGGACATTGATCAGCCCTTAATCATTCAGGATGACTCAGTGGCTGCTGATATAAGCACTGTGATCTCCCCACAACTGCCATCTTTGAACCTTGTTGAAGGTGGAGATGCTGCAGGATTAGGAGAAGGAGTTGAAAAGGAGAGATTAGTTGAAAAATCAGAGGGAGTTGTGGATGAAAGAGAGGTAGTCATCACTAAGATAGTGAGTGTACCAACATATGAGGGTGGAATAAGTGAGGAAGGACAGGTTATTCTTGAAGTCAAATCTGAACTTCAAGAATCCCTTGATGAGAGGAGGCCTGATTCCTTGAGTGAGAACATCCATTATGAAGGGAGAAAAGAACAAGTTGAAAATGAGAAGAAGACTGCTGATGTATCAGAGTCTTATGCAAAAGAAATTGAGGGTGATGAGTGCTTATTTCCTAACTTGTTTGATTTATCTGATGTTGCAGGTATTTCTCTTGACCAAATTTTTGCAGATGAGTTCCTCACAGATGCACCTATTCAAGTTGATACAGGCTCAGCTCAGGCCCTACTTGGAATGCAATCAGAGAAGTTGGACTCCTTGGCTCATCAAGTCCAATCTGCTCATGCTGAAACTTCAGGAGCATTGAATGAGCAAGGAAGAACTCTAGCATCTGTAGAGATGAGGCTCACTGGCTCTGAAGATGTTGTGCTACCAACTCTTGAGGCAAGGATCAGTGGTGTGGAATCTGGTCTCCAAACCATCTCCACTGAAGTTCAATGTGCAAAATCAACCATGGAAGCCATCTCAGAGGAGGTCAAGAAAGAACAAAAGCTGCTGAGAGACAATCACAATGCTAATGTCAAAGCTCTCAGGCTAACTGTCAAACAAGCTATTGGAAAGAAGACTGCACTGCAGAAGAGAAGAGCTGAAGAGCAAAGGCTAGCTATGGTCAAAGCTGCCTCAGAAAAATTTTCCCAAGAAGTGTTGGCCAACATTGCTGAAGGTGCAGTGGCCAACCTCACTGAGCTCTTAAAAGCCCAACTGGATGCATCTCTGAAAACAGCCATGGAAGAGGTTGTCCAACAAAAGATGAAGCCTGTTCTAGCTTTCCTTAGCTTGAGCAGTGATAGAATGCAGAATATACATGATGAGAATGTATATTTGTTGGAAGAGATGAAGTCCCTAAACCAGGCCCAATCCCTGATGGCCTCAACACTGAGTGACCTCAAGCCCCAGTGTTTTGATGCTGCCAAAAAGGGGGAAAGGGAAAGAGCAAGGGCAAAAGGTGCCTTAGTAATTGGGAGTCCAGTGAAAGGGAAGGACAAAGTCCCTGAAGGAAAGGGAAAAGAGCCAGAAATGCTGAATTTGGAAGAATTGGATGAAGAGGAGCAGTTAGCATTGGCATTGAAGAACTCAATGGCCTCAGCTCAAGAGGAAAGAGTAAGGCTACAACAAAGACCAGGTGGTGAAGTGTCAGGTTTGGACAAAGATGCTGAAGGTGTCCAAACCAGAGGAAAGATCAAGAAGGCCCAAGGAAAGAAGAGACAAATTGAGAAATTCACTGACTTTCCTAGCAGCCTTGATCTTCCACCTGAATTCAGAATTGATGAAGATGAGCCTACATCAAAGAAAGCCAAAGCTGCTGAAAAGGACAAATCTTCTGAATCTGGCAAAACTGCTGAAGGAACCAAGTCCTCTGAAGACACTGAAGAGTTATTTGCTGAAGGATTTGGATCTGAACCTAAGAAGAAGACAACTGTTCTAGCCCATGATCCATCAAAGCTGTTTCATGAAGGGTATGGCAAAGACCCTGAAACACAACAGAAACTGGCCATGATGAGGGCCCATGAGAAAATTGATCTGATGGAAGAAGCCAACAGAGCAAGAGATGAAAGGAGAGCAAACTTTCAGAAACCAAGAAGGAGAAGAGCAACTTACAGCAAGATGAAGCCTCAGCTTCTAATCCCAATGGACACCAAATATCCACACTTGGATAAATGGGTGCCAATTCAACTGAATGACACATGGGAAGAAGCCAAAAGGGAGTTTGTCTATGACTATTATGTCATTGACAGATGGAATGGAGGAGATGCAAACTCTGCCTTCACTGAGTTCATGCTAGAATACTACAGAGAGTTGTATCAACAACTACTAGCAGCTGCTGACATTGCAAGATTTGAACTCACAGCTCCCAAGCCAATCATATACATGCCTCCAAAGCTTGAAGGATGGATTGACCAAGCAAGAATTCTGAGGGAATTCACTGAGATCCTTAAGCTGAACAAGATGGTTCTTGGACCTAAGGGAACCAACCAAGAAGCCATGGCACTGAAAAGAAGAGTGTGGGCACAGTATGGAATGCTGCCACCTCCTGAGGATGATCTTTGAAATGGCTAAGTCTTCTGACCTTACTTGAATGATCAACTATGCTGAAATATGGTCAAGATTGCTGATGTGTTAATCTGTTTGCTCTGGTTTGCTATGAATTGCTCTGATACAAGTTCTGTGCTCTGATGCTGAAAATATTATTTTGAATTATTGTAATGAATTGCTCTGATGTATTGATTCATGCTCTGATATGTTAATTTCAACTATCAACATGCCTGTAATGATTGTTTAATGAATGATAGTTGAACTTATTTTGAATCAAGAAACACAAATCTCTCTATGCCTATCTTGAACCTACTTGCAACAGAAACAGTGAATACACTAACACATTACTTTTTCAGGAATATTGACCTTAGTCATGTCTTCTGAAGATACATGTAATAGGTGTAGACAAGTCACTTTTGCTTAAATAGTATAGGTTTTGGCATCATCAAAAAGGGGGAAATTGTTGGGAATAAAATGAGATATGTTTTGATCTAATACCAAAATCCCCTGAGACATGCCTAAGTCAAATTGATAGTGTTCTAAAAATGTTAAAACACATAGTATAAGGCTAGATGAGAAGCTAAAATGTTAGGTAGCTCTTAGACAATTAGATGCACAATTTGAGGGGGAACCTATGCTTTGAAGATGATCAAGATCAAGTCCCCTCAAGGCTCAAATTCTGGAACAATCACTTAAGAGCAAGGACACCCTATGAAATCTAAGATGCTCTTATCAGGAGAGTTGTCCAGAGAAGATGCTCTTATGCAAGAGCAAGATTGTAAAGCTCAAAAGGACAAATCCAATGAAGATGCTCTGATCAGGAGAGTTGTCCAGAGAAAATATTCATATGCTCTGATCAGGAGAGTTGTCCAAAGAAGCTAGCCATATGCAAGAACAAGCTTACCTAGCTCAAAAGGACAAGACTACTCAAAGATTTTTATCAGGAGAGTTGTCCAGAGAAGTCAACTCTATGCACAAAGTGCTCTGATGCAAAAAGATTAAATATACTGATCAGGAGAGTTGTCCAGAGGAATTGTCTCAGCTAAATTGATCAAGATCAAGTGCTCTGAAAGCCTGAGAACAACTGTGCTGAAGAGTTTTGAGACAACCAGTCCCTAAAGGTCCTCAAAGAAATAAACTAAGACCATACTCAAGAGAAATAAAGGGAAAGAGCCAAGTCATCTGAAGAAGAGCAAGCCAACCATGCTGAAAAGCAAAACTGCTGATAGTGATAAGGAGAGTTGTCCAGATGATAAGGAATGTTGTCCTATCATTGGATCAACCTTCAGAAGCCATGTCCAAGTCCTAACAAGAAGTCAAACATTGGGAAAAGTGCTGCAGAATGGAGACAAAACTGTTACAGCCGTTTATTACCCAAATGAGGACATGTCACTATCAAGAATCTGTCTTCCAGTTTGAAGAACTCAAGGAAGACATTTATAGCAATTTGGGGCTGCCTCTCCAACGGGCAAATCCTCCATTTTGTCTATAAATACAGAAGTGTGAAGACCATTTGAAAGCACCTCAACCTTGACAAGAATATCCAACTATCCTACAAGTTGACAAGTGCTCTCAAGCTTTCAAAGAGACTATCTTAGTCTTTATACACTTCTTCTAAGCTGAACCCAATTGTATATCTATACACAAGCTTAGAGAGATATCCTATCCTTATACACTGATCTTCACTGTAAAGGATATCTCATTAGTTGGAACCTTACTTCAACCCTTACACCTTTCAAAAGTGAAAGTGAGAAGGTTGTAGTAGTAGAAGTGGTAGGAGCTGACTGTTGAGAGAAGAACAGTTCAGTTCTGAGTTGAGAAGAGGGTACTAGGACTCTAGACATCCTAGGGATCAATTCACCAAGGAGTGGTGTTCTTGATCAAGTGCACCTTGGCACTATAAAACAAGTTAATTCCAAGAGTGAAGGAATTATCCTGTTAAATCAGGGAAAGTGGATGTAGGAGCTTCAGTCTCTGAACCACTATAAACTCTTGTGTTGATTTGCTTTACAAGTACTTACATTCATTCAACACTGCACACAAAACTGATCTTTCAAAGATACATATTCAAAGACTGTGCAAAACTGATTTGGACAAGTTCCCTGAAGCTAAACTGAACTGTGTTGCATTGACTAAGTGATTTCAGAAATTAAAGGAGTCTAAACTTAAAGGGCCAACCATTATTCCGCACATATAACTCCCCTAGATAGTCAATCAACTAAGTACTCAATAGTACTTAGTACTCTGATTATCTTAGAAGAGTTAATCTTCTTCAGCAGAGTTGTCCAAGACAACTTTACTGAACTCTGGTTTGATCAATTAGCAAAAGAATTGCATACAAGTGTATTCCCCCCCCCCCATACACTTGTTATATACTCCTTTCAGGACCAACAAATTTTGTTCCATAAATAAGTATTTATTCAAATAACATTAGGCCAGTAGTTCATTTTTAATTGACAACGTATTTATGGAGCAAAACTTAATTTCAATATTTTTATTTTATTTTAAGGTACGAAACGTAATTTCAATATTTTTATTTTATTTTATTTTAGGGTACAACATATATAAATGTGTGTGAGAGAGTGATGTAGTGATAGGTAAATATATAATTTTTGTTATTTTTCTAGATTATATTTGTTGTGTAAGTTTATTTTTTGATGTGTGTTTTTTTTTTTCGTTTTTAAAAAATTATATATAAATTAAATATATATTTTTTAAAATTTTAAATTTTACACGGTACTATTATTTGGTTGAAAATTTAATTTTTGTATTTTTTAATTATATTTAAATTCTATACATAATTTTATAATTAATTAATTTTAACAATAGAATTTGATGTTGTCAAAAATATATATTGAAATGAAGTTTTATTTCATAAATACGTTGTCAATTAAAAATGGATTGCACATCTAATTTTATTTGAATAAATTTAATTAAGTTTGATCCATGAACAGTGTAAAATTTAAAATTAAATGTGCAATCCATTTTTAATTGACAACGTATCTATGAAATAAAACTTCATTTCAATATATTTTTTTGATAACATCAAATTCTATTGTTAAAATTAATTACGTTTATTTTGTTGTGTGTTTTTTAATTAGATGTGCAATCAAATAATAATACAGATTATATTTGTTGTATAAGTTTATTTTTTGATGTGTGTGTTTTTTTTTTCATTTTTTAAAATTATATACAGATTAAATATATATATTTTTAAAATTTCAAATTTTACACTGTATTATTATTTGATTGAATATTTATTTTTTTAATTATATTTGAATTTTATACATAATTTTATAATTAATTAATTAATTTTAAAAGTAGAATTTGATGCAGTAAAAAAAAATATATTGAAATGAAGTTTTATTACATAAATACGTTGTCAATTAAAAAAGGATTGCATGACTAATTTTATTTGAATAAATTTAATTAAGTTTAATCCATGAAGCCTTTTTAATTATTTTAATTTACATTAATTGTTTTAAAAGATAAAGGACTAACTTTGGATAAAAAAAGGACTAAATTAAAACATAAAGGACATATTTTGTAAAGTTGAAACTTAAAGGATTTATTTTGGAATGTCCTAAACTTACAGGACCAAAAATAAAATTTCCCCTACACAATGCAACAAACTTTTTGAATTGAAGGGAGTATTTGAAACGTTGAATTTTTAATATGAAAATAAATTTAAAAAAAAGTTGTTATAAAATTTAAAAAATAAACAATTTAATTAATATTAAAATAAATTTTAATAAATTATAAGTCAATCTTCAGTTAATATGAAGCACAACCCCTTAAATAAATAAATAAATAAAATTTTAAGTTAATTGTAAATTAAATCACAACCTTTTTCTTAATTATAATCTAATCAAAATTTTAAGATAATTGCAAATAAATTACAAACTTTAAATATTGTTGCAATTTAGTCTTTTTGACAATTTCTATTGTGTTCGAATCTAACATAATTTGGACTTCTTATTGACATAACAACACCTTAATAAAATAATATTATTTTTTAATCAGATCAAATATCAAAAGGTATGATTTAGGGACAAAGTAGACTTTTAAGAAGTCTAATTTGCAATAATATTTAAAGTTGGTGATTTATTTGCAATTATTTTAAGGTTTATATTAGATTGAAAATTAGCTAAAAGTCGTGATTTAATTTATAATTAACCCTTTTTAAAATTAACAACTTCATTAAATTATGACACATAAATAAAATTAATCATAAAATGACACATAAATTAAATAATTAACCACAAAATGACATATCATCAATTTAAACTCCCTATTAGTATATAAGGGGATTTCTATCTTAAATTTATACTTTAATAATTAAGATATATATACTCCATATTTTTCAATTTTATTTTCAACTTCGAATTCATTTTTCTTCCACATTTTGAAGTATTGATTGTTTACAATTGCGTACATCTAGTCTACAAGCGTATTACTCTATTTTTTTTTCTTTTCTTTCTTTTGAATTAATTTGAATTAATGGATTTTAATACTCTTATCTAATTAAATTAAGGTAAAGTCTAGTATGCACTCGAGTGCATGCTGTGCACCCTAGTCCATGTGCACTTTTCAGTGTACTGACTTACACTTTTTGGTAATGGTGTTGCACTTTTCAATTATTACTTATTTACCAAAAAGTGTAAGTCAGTAAACTGAAAAGTGCACATGGACTAGGGTGCACAGCATGCACTCGAGTCCATAGCAGACCAACCCTTAAATTAATTAAATGGATTAAACATTAACATAGTCGATTTACTTTCGAAGTAGATGAACGTGATATATTTAATGTCTCAAAATCGAATTTTGGTGAGTGAAAAATTAATTAATTAAATTAATGGGTTTTCAACTTTAATCGTGAATTTGAAGGTGGGAAAGTGAAGGGTCACCTATCCCACATAAAAAGTCTACAAAACTTTCGGAGGTTTTATTAACATTGAAGTGTGAAGGGAGTTCAACTATAGTCTATGGACTAAGCCTACACTCCCCCAAAGGCCACACACGCGCTCCGCCAGCTCGACATGTTTGGCTTTGACAGTTGGTCTTTCCAACGCTCCCTCTTTAGAAGACACAAATATTTTGCCCTCGAATTTCCTTCTCCTCTCTGAAACGAACCCTTACGTTCAGTTCATTTAAAACTCATATACATTCGTTGTTCTCAGGTTATGGGCCAACCCATTCGGATATCGGTTATGGGCCAAGCCCAACATGATGAATACACTTCAGATAATTCGGAAACCTTCCTGAAGGTTCTGAAATCGGAAAAATGAACCTTAAAGTAAATAAACTCAATTTAAAATTCAAATTTCAAACTCAACTTGATCAGCACAATCTTCTCTTGTATCCCACGTTTCTAGGCCTCATTCTAGTGGGCCGAACCCACGTTTTCCTCAACCTTCCCGGGTGAGGCTCTGTCTATATATACTTATATATATATATATATATATATCAATGCTCTCCCTTTTAGAAGACACAATTTTTGGCCTCGAATTAATTCCTCTTAGAAACGAACCCTTACGTTCAGTTCATTAAAAACTTATATACGTTCGTTGTTCTCAGCTACAATATCTGAGTGAAAAAATCATTTTTACTTTTACCTTTGGAAACAGAATGCCTGGCCTGTGAGCACTATCCAGGGCGTAATCCGTTTTACGGGTAAAGGGTTTACCCTTGACTCGAATTGTGTTCTTCGTTATATTCGAATTGCAGTTTTCTTACTAGCACTAACATTTTTTGTATTATGCATTCAAGATTTTCATAATTAATTACTTTATTGTATGTAAAAAGAAGCACTACAAGAAAAATGACTTTTAGTGACAGAATTCATGTCATTATAGTTTCTCTATTAGGTGGTTTATTACATAACCAATATATTGTTACTATAAGGTCAAAGTATTATCACTACAAGACCAAAAGTGTACTACTATGTTGGTCCCAAAAGGAGTGTGACACGTGTATTGGGGGCGGGGAATACACGTGTGTGTGTTTTTCAAAACTTTTGCAATTAATTAACACAAATAATCACAGTCAGATAAGTTGTACATTATGTCAAGTCCTACGAAAATACTTAATGAAATATTCTAACAGAACTTAACAGGTAACAACTTGTATGCAGAATAAATGATAGGCCCTATTATACTCCTCAAATAATATGCACTTAAGTGCTAAGCTACCAAATAAACAATAAGAAGTTGTAACAACACAAGAACTTAAGCAATAAAATAAATGCAGTAAATAAGAACACGAGACGTATGGTGGTTCGGAGGCTAAACTGCTCCTACGTCCGCTCTCCTAATTTAATAGAATAATTCCTTAATCACCTGGAATTAGCTTGTTTTTACAGTGCCAAGGTGCACTCTACTTCTTCTTCTCCTCCTCCCTTGATTTCTTACAACCTTCTCTCGTTGCAATACTCTCAACACTTCTACGAACTCAACAATACTTTCAATCTATCTCTCAAGGTGAAAGTAGGGTTTTGTTCTTGTACCAACTAAGTGTGATATCCTTTACAATTTTAAGAACAAATGTAAAGGCTAGGATATCACTTTCTAGGTTTAGAATAATGAAACAGTAAGCTTGCCTAGTGGAGACTAAAGATAACACTCACAAACGAATATGCTTAAAAGCTTTAATCTCTCGAGTGTTTTGAATACTTTTGAATGCTAAAATATTGCTTGAATGTGTATGGATTGTGTGTTCCGTAATCTTGAAATGTTTCAAGATATGGCCTATTTATAGAAGAAGCAAACTATCTGTTGGTGGAGATAGCAAACTTATCCATAAATTTGAACTTCCAAATTGTTCAGGGGCCTGCATGAAAATAGTACATGCATTCACGTCCATTCTGAATTTTGCATTCCATTCTCAGAATTTGTTATGCGTAGTGACAGGTGGCACTAATTCATTGGTTGTTTTGGAATAATTCCGTCATTTCCGCTAACGGCCTCGTACTTGACTTTTGTCCTTCAGCATGCTTGTCTTCATGAGTCCTTGTCACTTTTTTATAACATTTCAGCTTCATGTCTTCAATGCTACTTGTCTTCATGTGCTTTGTGCTTTCAGGTCATTTGTCATAGATTCAAGACTAATCTATCTAACTGAAAATTAAAGCTCCCTAACATATATGAGCTTTTCTAACCTGAAAATCTAGACTTGGCAAATCATCATACTTGGAGTTTTACTTATGGTTTTGATATCTAATCAAAATCAATTTTTTTTATTAATATAAACCATATCCCAACATACTATATGTCAAAAAATATTCTAGAGATTCACCCAAAAAATTAAGTGTCCGAAATATTTTTAAACTCGTTTTTGGCATTGTAGTAACAATATTTTAGTCATGTATTAACATTGTTTTGGTCATGTAATAAAATGATATTTAAAAGCGTTTAATTAAGTTTGACCCACGTTTGACTCTATAATTTTGACCTCTAATTTACCTTAATTATCTATATTTCTATTTCGAAAGCTCTATATCTGATCATTTGTGCACTTTCTATTACCACAACAAGTTAAAGATGGATTTCAAAAATCCTTAATAAACTCATCGCTTTGTGGGATGCGTTGTGAACATTCATGATGAGTCTACCTATGCAAGTAGAGAACTGAGAGGCCGCTTCTTAGGTATTATGTCAGTAAGATCATAAAGTACTTGCAAGACTAGTATAAGCACAAGGCCCATTATGAATTTGGTGTTGCCAAAAATTAAGAGCAAAAAATCATACACGACGAGAATATAATTCCATAGAATTTCATATTCAACCATAAGTTAAAGGTCTAGTCCACTTCATGGTTATTCGTTGTGTAAAGTAAGTGTGATTATTTTATATTTATATTATATATTATTCGTTTTTTAGTGTACTTAACCTATCATTAACTTTATTACCCATAATATACAACACCTATATCTGAGCAGTCTAAACCTTGTTTGAATTGAAATCGAGATTCAACAGAATAACAAAAATAATTGCAAAAAGGCGACGGGGAAGGCAACGGATCTGCCCTCACTAATGATGAAGGCATCGGCAAAGGCAACGGATGTCCGCCGTTGCCAATATGCTCGTTGCTATTTTATAGGCAACAAATTTGGGGAAAACCGTTGCCTTTTGGCAACGGCAGGTGGCCGTTGCCTTTTGGCAACGGGCCCACTGTCGTTGCCATTTTGGCCGTCACCTTTTTATTAACATTTAAAAAATGCGAACCTGGGTTTCGAACCCAGGTATGGAGGCCACCAACACCCACCCCCCACCGCTGGGCCACCCATTTTTCGCGAATTTTGCTGTCTGCGGGGTTCGAACTCGGGACCTCTCGGTCTCGAAGGCTTTTGGGCGCCCCCTGTGTGCCGTTTAGGCAAAGAGCTTTAGTCGACATGTTGTGAATGCAATTAATATATATTCAATTTAATTTTAGTTTTTAATTCTTTAATTCAATCCATTCTAACTTTAATTGTTGCTTATTAAATTATCAAAGCATATCATATTTATATCTAAATGAGAATTAACTAAATTATATGTTTCAAATTAAATAATTTAATTACGGTATCAATTCACACTATTTAAATTTATTCCAATCTTCAATTTACAACATTTAAATTCATTCTAATTTTCAATTCACAACATTATAATTACATACAACATTGAGTATAATTATTTTCACTTATACATTTAAATTTATTCTAATCACATCATTTAAATTCATTCTAATTTTCAATTCACAACATTATAATTACATACAACATTGAGTATAATTATTTTCACTTATACATTTAAATTTATTCTAATCACATCATTTAAATTCATTCTAATTTTCAATTCACAACATTAAATATAATTATTTTCACTTATCCATTTAATTAAAATAACATCACACACAACATTAAAATAAAAATTAATCCTCAACGTCAATGTAATATAATAACATCACACATAACAAAGTAATATAAAAATGTATCACTCCTCATCACCACCATCATCCTCAGTATCAACCTGATCCTCAACCTGGCTACGATCATGAACGTTGTGCGACGCCCCCGACGGCCTCGGCGCCCCACCCATCCCACCCACCTGACCCATCCCACCCATCTGACCCACCTGATCCATCCCACCCATCTGACCCACCTGACCCATCTGACCCATCATCGCTGCCAACTGATCCGGAAAAGTCTTGAGTAAGCGCTCCTCCGTCTTCTGCATTTGTAGGAGTAAGCGCTGCTCTCTCTCCTCATTGATTCTCCGTTCTTCGGCAAGAGCATGGTCAATGTCGGCCTAGGTGAATCGTCCATAAGTCGTACCATGTGACGTCTCACCAGGACCGGAGGAGACCCGTCTGTTCTTGCCTACTTGTCCAAGGCCCCTAACACGTCCATGAGACCTACCGACCTTCTTCAAGAACAAATCAGACATGTCGGGTATAGGTGGGCCCTGGGAACCATCCTCTGAAGTAGGTTCATCGGACGGTTCTCCTAATTGATTGGTCAACTCCTCTTGTATCTGGTCCTATACGTGCACATTTAAAAGTGAGTTAATACATTTTCAAGTACAATTAAATATATATCTGTTATATAATGTAATGTATATATATGTACACACTTACAAGTATATCACCCATATAACCATAGTTGTATGTGCCGTTTTCGTAACGGTGGTAATATTCAACTATCTCCCAGTCGTGGGCAGGGCGTCCCATCTTCTCCTCCTGTATTTTGAATTGAAGACATATACGTATAAATAAACTAAATAATTAACTAAAATTAATTATAATTGACCACAAATACTTACAATGCGCCGTGCGACCTCTGTTGCTCCACGAGCTCCGCCTTTATGAGTACCATAGACAGTACCCGGACGTCCAGGCTCGGATAAGCGGTTCTTACGAGCCTACTCGCTCTTCTTAATTGTTTCAGGATCCCTCCAGTGACGAACTAAGTCGTTCCAAACATTGACATCCCACATCGGCCTCTTCTTTTCCTTCACCCACGCTTTCTTGACTTTTGATAACATGCCAGTGTACCGAATTGCTGCTCTTTGAAGAAAGAGCCTGTATACCTCTTCAGTAGATGTGACTTCAGGGTCCCACCTGACCTCGGTCTGCAAAAAAAATAATTAATTAATGAATTAATATAAAAAAATAACAAAATGTTAATGTAAAGTGATTTTATACCTGGAATGTCTCCCACCACCGCTGTATCGTGCCAGGTGATACCTTGGCAAAGGCGTGTGCACCAAGCTCCATATTCCTGTACATAATCGATCTGATCGTCCTCGAAATCAAATTTGAAGGCATCAACCTGTTACACGTATTTTATAATAATAAAAAAAATTATTAATAAACATGTTATACATACGTCTAATGAAAATTAAATATAATATACTTACGTATCAAGGTAGATCCACAGTAAAATGCGACTCTCGGGTGCATCAGTCGACATGCTGGCCTGTGTCCCGACAGACGGAGGTCTTGCTGGTGAATGTATCGGTGGAGGGGATGGTTCCTGTGCATGTGGAACCATATGAGGCACCTGAGTGTAATAGGAATTGGGGTTCATTCCGGGCATCTGCAGTATCTAGGTCATATTGGGCATATAAAAACCCTGTGGTATGGGCACAGTCAGTGTCTCATCCACCGACTCTCCTCTACCTCTACTTCTACCTCTACCTCGCCCCTGTCCAGAAGAACCCTGTCCAGTAGAACCCTGACCAGAGCCCTGTCCAGAACCATGTCTACGACCATGCCCATGACCCTGTCCACTCATCTGTCAAAATGAACATTAAAACATTATTAACTTTGAACATTGTAACAATTAAAAAATATTATATATGAACATCACTGTAAGGATTAACACTAGAATATAAATAAGGAATATAATTAAGGAATTAGTATTTAGATAACATTGTCTAACAATTAATTAAAAACATCATTCATCATTCATCTTCATCTTCATATTCAACTTCATCTTCCTCGTCTTCTCCGTCTTCTTCTCCATCTTCTTCTCCGTCTTCTTCTCCATCTTCTTCTTCATCTTCTTCATATTCTGCCACTTCCATCATTGTACCGGTGTCATCAGTTAACATGACAGGATCATCATCTACTTGCACAATCATTTGAGTCTCTATGTTATCCTCTTGCCACGCGGGAACTTCATCTTCAGTAGTATCTTTTGCATCCACCAAGTATCTCGATTTGACTTTGCAAACAAATATCCAATCAGTACGGGGTCCAGGGTATGCACAATAGTAGACTTGTGTGGCTTGACTTGCTAGTACGAATGGATCGTACCGGCCGTAAGATCGCCTCTGATTAAGCTCCACGAGCTTGTAGTTAGGATGAACTTTTGTCCCATTGTTTGAGGGATCAAACCACTGACACTTGAACAAAACCACTTTCTTCTCGTGGTACCCCTGATAGTCCAATTCGACCACTTCCTCGAGTTTTCCATAGAAATCTTCCTCATTCGCATCATAGTTTTTTCCCTTGATACAAACCCCACTGTTTAATGTTGCTCTAAATGCACCATAAGCCATATTGTGGAATTTGTACCCGTTCACGTAATACCCTGCGTACGTAAGAACTTGACCAGACGGACCGACCGAAAGATCGTATAAAAACATGTTCTCGATGCGATTTATCTTCACCTATATATATATAAGCCACGACGATGTGAGAATTTCTATAACTTAACACTTTACACAGATCGTTAATAACTTACAATTTCTTCAAACCACGACGCAAATCCATCTTGTAGCCTTAAATCTGATTCAGCGGCCGAGAGATTTGGTTGACGAACTTGAAGTTGTTGCATGAATAGCCTACGTACGATCGATATAATATTAATAAGACATGTCAGCACTAAGTATTTAATTGGCAAACATTTTGGTCAGATTGACTTACTGAACATATGGCTGCACCTCATCACAATTCAACAACACGTACGTATGAGCAACTTTTTTCTCCTCGTCTAAAATCCATCTTTTCTTAGGCTTTCCTAATCGTTTGTCAGACGCCTTAAATATTGAAAAAGTGTCATCGACATACTCGTGTACTTCGTCCCGGCCATTGTAATTACGAGGTACATTGTGTATCCTTGTCGTAACATGGTCCTCGAAATAGTGAGAACAAAACATTGACGCCTCTTTAGTTAAATATGCATTTGCAATCGAAGCTTCAACACATGCTTTGTTAGCCACGCTTAATTTCAAGGTGCGAAGATACCTGATTAAATTATAAGAATCGTAAGTTCATATAATTTGAAGAATCGTATGAGAAATTGAATGACAATTACCTCTCGTATGGATACATCCATCTGTATTGAACTGGACCACACACTTTTGCTTCATATGCAAGGTGCACAGGTAGATGTTCCATAGAGTTGAAGAAGCTGGGTGGAAAGATACGTTTCAACTTGCACAAGATCACTGGGATATCTGTTTCCAGTCGAGTCATGTTGTCAACTGTGATGGTTGTAGAAGTCAACTCCTTAAAAAATAGACTAAGCTCAGTGATTGCTTTCCACACATTGAGCGGCAGAATTTTGTAAAAAGCAATCGGTAGTAGTCTCTGCATAAACACGTGACAATCATGACTCTTCATCCCATACAATTTCAATTTCGACCAGTCAATGCAACGGGACATGTTAAACACATATCCACTTACAAATAACATCATTTTGCTTCTTATCAAGCGAAAAAGAAGCCTTAGGATACTTTGATGTACGTGGACATTTCTTGAGAGAGGGACGACGACAATAATCTTTCAGCTCATCTCTTGATTTAGACGTGTCCTTTGTTTTCCCCTCCACATTCATCACCGTGTTAAATACGTTATCAAACAAATTTTTCTCAATATGCATCACGTCTAAATTGTGTCGTATCAACAAGGTACTCCAATACGGCAACTCCCAGAAAATGCTTTTCCACTTCCACCCTCCAGACAGTTTTTTGTTGTGGGCCTCAACACCCTCCTCTGTAACCTTTCTATATCCCAAATGATCAATTTCGTATAGGAGACTTGCACCCGTTCGAATAGGCGGTGGATCATCTGTGACTACTACTCCGGCCATGAATGTAGTTTTATTCGTTCGCCACGTGTGATTCAGTAGTAAGAACTTTCGGTGGTTGTCGAACCACGACTGCTTTCTACTTTTATTCAAATAGAATGCATCGGTGTACTCTCCACAATATGGATAAGCAAGCCTTCCGGCTGTACTCCAACCAGACAACATTGAGTATGCTGGGAAGTCACTAATGGTCCAGATAAGTGTAGCTCGCATAAAAAAGTTTTGCTTTCTAGCGACATCGTAAGTTTGCACCCAATTTTTCCATAAAAATCTCAAATCTGCTATCAGTGGTTGTAAAAACACATCAAGTTTGTCCTTCGGACTTTTAGGCCCGGGCACGAGAATCGAAAGAAACATGAATTGATTCTTCATGCATAACCACGGGGGTAGATTGTACGGAGTAAGTATAACTGGCCATGACGAATATTGTTTTCCCGTCATTCCAAACGGTGTAAAACCGTCTGTGCTCAAGCCCAACCTAACATTCCTAATTTCAGATGTAAAATCAGGACACGAACGGTCCAAATGCTTCCAAGCCAACGAGTCTGCCGAGTGACGCATAACACCAGAGTCATCAGAATCGCACGAGGCATGCCATGTCATATCCTTCGGAGTGGCCTTGGACATGTACAATCTTTGCAAACGAGGAATTATCGGAAAGTAGAACATCTCCTTAACCAGGCGTTTCTTTTTCAACCGACCATCTGCATCAACCCTACTCGGCTTATACCGTGATCGACCACAAATCTTACAAAAATCTAGTTCGCTGTCTGCACCCCAGAATAACATGCAATTCTGTGCACAACAATCAATCCTTTCTACCGGAAGACCCATCCCACTCATCAAATGTTTGGTGTCGTTAAATTTCTTGGGAACCTTATTTTCGGGAGGACAAATCTCACGAATCAACTCAACGACCTGATTGTATCCCGTTTCAGACAATCTGTTTTCCGTTTTAATGTTCAACAATCTGTAATTGAATGACAACTGCGAATGAGATTCACAACCAGGATACAAGTCTTGGTTCGCTGCACGAAGCATGCCGTAAAACTGTGCCGCATTCTCGTTAGGGGATTCTTCATTAAGTGCCTCCTCTTCCACGTCTATTCCAAAATCAATGTTTGTGCCACCCATTAACTCTTCTACCACAGTGTGGTACGAACTAGGTCCCGTTGGGTCAACGTCATTTGAAGTTGACGCAAATTTATTAGTGTTTTGAAATGGACGTGGACCCCAACTCTCTTCCCCGTGACAAATCCAATTATAATAATTTAGTGTAAAACCATTTCGATATAAATGAGATTCACTTAGTATTACCCTCAGCTTTACCAGCTTCCTCATCGGGTTGTTTGGTCATCTTGTCTGACCTTGTATACTTGACTTGTTGACGAGTAGACGAGTGCTCTGTTTTTGTGGTAACTTGTCTCTTCTCCTTTCTTCTTTGTGAATAACCTGTCTAGTTAGTACAGAACTACATACTAGTAGGGTCTAGATCAATTAGTCCTAGACTAATGCATAACTCACGAAAACGAGCCTCATGTAATGGTTTTGTAAAAATGTCAGCTCTTTGAAAATCAGTGTGAATCTTTTCCATGCGAATATCCTTCTTTTCTACATGATCACGTATGAAATGATGTTTCACATCAACATGCTTATAACGTGTGTGCAAAACGGGATTTTGTGTAATGGCAATAGCACTGTTACTGTCACAAAATATAGGAACATTTAATTCACAGATATAGTCTCTAAGCTGTTGAATAAGCCACAGTAATTGACTACAACAACTACCAGCAGCCATGTACTCGGCTTCAATAGTAGAGGTAGCAACACTTGTCTGCTTTTTTGAAAACCATGAAATGAGTTTTGTGCCTAAGAAATGACAAGAACCAGATGTAGATTTCCTATCTATTCTACAGCCACCATAATCAGAATCAAAGTAGCCACTTAGGGACAAATCATCATTTGAAGGATACCATATACCAAGATTGATGGTTCCTTTCAAATATTTCAGTATCCGTTTAGTGGTTTCCATATGACTCTCTTTTGGATTATCTTGAAATCGAGCACATACGCCAACAGAAAATGCAATATCAGATCTACTAGCAGTCAAGTACAGTAATGAACCAATAAGACCACGATAATTTGTTTGATCTCCGCACTTACCGTTCTCGTCTGGATCCATCCTGTAAGTAGGTAGCATAGGTACTCCAGAAGATTTGCAAGTCTTAATACCATACTTGTCTAGTAGATTACGAGTATACTTGGCTTGATTTATGAAAATCCCATCGGGAGTTTGTTTTACTTGAAGTCCAAGAAAATAGGTCATTTCTCCCATCATTGACATTTCAAACTTACTTTGCATGAGTGTTGAAAAACTTTCACTAAGCTTTTTATTGGGTGATCCGAAAATGATATCATCCACGTAAATTTGAACAAGTAGGATATCCTTACCTTCTTGTCCTCTGAACAAGGTTCTATCGACCTTGCCCTTAGTAAAACCATTTTCTAATAGACATTGAGAAAGAGTATCGTACCATGCTCTGGAAGCTTGCTTTAATCCGTATAAGGCTTTCTTCAACTTGTACACTTGATTGCCTTTCACCTCGAAACCTGGAGGTTGTTCAACATACACTTCTTCCGCAAGAATACTGTTAAGAAATGCACTTTTGACATCCATTTGATATACAGTAAACTTCATATAGGCAGCATATGCAAGAAACAATCAAATGACTTCTAGTCTAGCAACAGGTGAATAAGTTTCATCATAATCTATGCCTTCAGCTTGAGAATAACCTTGGGCTACTAGTCTAGCCTTATTTCTAACGACTACATCATTCTCATCTTTCTTATTTTTTAAAATCCATCGTGTGCCAACTACATTATGATGTGTAGGCCTATCGACAAGTTCCCAGACGTCGTTTCGAACAAACTGGTTCAACTCGTCTTGCATAACGATGATCCAATTGCTATCAGACAATGCCTCATTAACGGTTTTAGGCTCGATATATGAGAGAAAACAACACCAGCAAAACATAGATGGACTAGGCTATTCTTGCGACTCAAAGAGTTATCGTCTAGTCTTCACACCAACAGTGGAGTCACCAATGATATTTTCAGTATCATGAGCAGATTTCCATGTTTTTCTAGTCTTAGCATGCATACTATCATCATCTAAATCAACTATAGCATCATGCATTTCAACATCATTCGTGTTAGAAGATTTAATAGGAGTAGACGAGTCGACTAGTTCAGGCATGTCAACTGGTCTAATGGGTTTACCTTGAGCACTTACCTTCTCCTTGTCATCTGACTCGAGAGCTTTCATGAATGGGTTATAGGCTTGAATAGATTCGTATACTTCTGATTCTTTATCAGTTTGGATCGTTAGATCAGTTACTTTCTTACTGATCTGGTCGGCAGATGAGTCTTGTCGAGATTCATCGAAAACTACATGCGGTGTTTCTTCCACACATAGGGTAGAGTAGTTGAATACTCTAAATGTTTTGCTAGTCGAGGAGTACCCTAAGAATATCCCCTCGTCTGCTTTAGCATCGAATGCATTCAACTTACTTTTCCCATTGTTATGGATGAAGTACTTACAACCAAATATATGGAAATATGAAACTCTGGGTTTTCGACCTTTCCATACCTCGTAGGGCGTCTTACCTAGTGCTTTATTGATAGCACTTTTATTTTGGGAGTGGCATGCAGTATTGATCGCTTCTGCCCAAAACTTCTGAGGAGTATTATACTTTGTCAGTATGGTCCTACAGGCCTCCTTAAGAGTTTTGTTCCTTCGTTCTGCTACTCCATTTTGTTGCGGTGTCCTTACTGCACTAGTAAGGTGCTGGATACCACGTTTAGAGAAAAATTCTTTGATATAGCAGTTAATGAATTCAGTACCCTTGTCACTACGGATCTTGACAATGAACTGATTCTTCTCAACTTGAATCTTCTTCAACAGATCAGGTAGGAGTGTTTGTGTATCACTCTTCTTGTGTAAGAAGACTACCCAAGTGAACTTAGAATAGTCGTCTACCACAACAAGTGTATACCTTCTACCGTTCAAGGTTGGAGGAGTAATTGGGCCATGTAGGTCCATATGTATAAGTTCAAGAACTCTACTTGTTGAGAGAGTTGGAATAGATTTAAAGGAACCTTTTACCTGTTTACCTTTCTGACAGGCATCACATACATGTGACTTGTAATAGATTTCGTTGGGTATACCTTCAACAAGGTAATCTCTTGAAATCTTATTAATCACCTTAAAGTTCATGTGACAAAGGCGTCTATGCCAAAGCCAACTGATTTCTTTAGGATTTTTGCTAAGAAGGCAAGTGTCCCGCGGACAACTATTCCAATTCACAATATACACACTGTCTTGTCTTATGCCGACGAGCAGTACGGTATGAGTCCTCTTGTCTATGATTTCGCACTTCTGGCTTTTAAACTGCACTATGTAACCTCGATCATAAAACTGTGAAACAGATAATAGATTATATTTCAAACCTTATATGTAGGATACGTCTTGTATCTCTACATCTCCATTTCGGATATAGCCAAAGCCTTTTGTAATAGCCATAGAACTATCACCGAATATAACCCTGGGTCCTTCTTGCTCGCAGTAGCTTGATAGAAGAGCCTTAGTACCAGTTATGTGGTGCGAACAACTACTGTCTATGTACCAAGTTTCTCCTACTGAGCCACCCTTCTTGTACAAGTCGAGTCGACCCTGCAAATGATGATATTTCATAATTTAGGTACCCTCCTTGTCTATTGGGGTCCTGGGGGGTTAGTTGAGTTCAATGGAATCCAAATATACATTGGAGTCCTGAACAAGTTTGATCTCTTAAGCTTTCTACCATGCTTGTTACCGAATAAAACACTGTTGTCCTTGTCTGGCCTATCATTCGACCTAGGGTCTACTCGTTTGAGGTAGCCTTTCGACTTAACCTCTACTTGAGTAGGCATGGGCCTTTAATAGTCAGAGTAGGGCTTGTATGCATTGGGGCCATACGGTTTATAGACATGTTTAGGTCTTTCCTCTCCTTTGATATCATAAGATATAGGCGGAGGATACAAGAATGGTTGAGTACGATATTTGGGAGCCACATTCCTAGGCCTAGATGAGTATAGCTGAGACTGCCTTATGAAAGGAGGTCTAGGCTCTTTCTATCTAGTATGTACTTGTCTAGAACTTGTCTCTTTAGGATACCAATCCTCGTATCTAACCTGGTTTGGTCGTCCACGACTAGTGGTCCTTTTTCGACTTGTCTTAGACGGAGCAGGTCTGTTGTTAACTTTATTTTTACCACCTTTGGTAATCGGAGTGTTAACTCTAGTCTGCTTGTGTACAGTGCCTTCGGATGTTGTTCTAATATCGTAGACCATTGGTCTTTTGCCTTTATCATGTGTCAAAGAGCTTGAACCAACATCAATAGGGTTCTCAATTACTTGAGTAGGCGAGTCAGGTGTATCTGCACCCAACCCTATCTTTTCATCTGGAGCCTTATACCTATCTGACAATTTTTTATTAATCATAGATGATTTAACCAAGTCAGTAAGTTTAAGGTCCAGATTTACGACCTCAGTCTCAAAGAACTTATTGCGTTCTTCAAGCTTTTTGCACTTGCTCTTTAAAACATTGAATTCATTTGTCTCAGTAGCATGTGTCTTAAGTAGGTCTTGATACAACTTGTCTGTCAACGCACACTTGTCTTTGAGTTGTCTCAACTCTTCTGTCAAGCGTTCGTTTAGGACTGTTATATTAGGATCTACTTTAGACTGAGCTTCCTTAAGATCAATGATTTCTTGTTTTAATGCGATGTTCTCGTTGCTGACTTCAATGAATGCCTTATTAGCGAGTAGGAGGTCTTCTTCATTCACACCAGTTGAGTGATGAAGACTACTCCCTACACCACTATCGGCAGTGTCACTTTCATCAATTTCTGATTCATCACATGATTGAAATGAAGTTGCATATGATACCTCTTGCTCGATTTTGGCCATGCAGCATAGGCCATCATCTACTATCAATGCTTCTACTTCATCTCGATCAGACGGGTAACTAGACGAAGACGAAGGCAACTCGTCTGATTCCGTCTCAGAGTCATCATTAACCATCATTGCCTTCTTACCCCGGTTGTATCTTCCTTCCCTTCTTACTTTACGTTCTTCACGATCATCGGTGCTCAGGTCCGGACATTCGTAAATGTAGTGACCTGGTTTCTCACAGTTATAGCACAAAGTATCATTAGTAGACCTTTTATCAAGAGATTTATCCCATCTCTTATCTCGTCTATCAGAACGCTTAATCTTCCTATCGTCAGACTCTCTATCTCGTCTGTTGCTTTTCGAGACTTCGTCTCTCCTTTTAGACGAGTTTCGGTCTCGTCTAGTTTCAGACGAGTCTTTGTTACCAGAACCTCTATAGTCTTTATAGAACTTCTTATATCTACCATAGCGCTTGTTCAGCCTGTCGAACTTCCTAACCATAAGATTCATCTAATCTTTCAGACTGAGATCAGACTTATCTAACTCGTCTTTTATGCTAGCAGACTTAGTTTTAGACTTAGACATGTCTACTCTAGAGCTCTTAGACGAAGTAGACTTAAAGGCAACATTTTTCGACACAACATTCTCCCTATCACTACTGGCTATAGGATCATCCTCATCTAGATCGAACTCATGCGCTTTACGTGTTTGGAACATTGTCTCAGCAGTTCATTCATCAATGTCCTGAGTATTCTTAATGATCATCTTGACCATTTTCCATCTAGCATCAAGACTCTTAAGAATTCTCAAGTTAATTTCACGGTTAGTATAAGACTTACCAAGCACTTCCAGATCATTCATAACACGTGTGAAACGAGTATCTAACTGGTCTATATTTTCACCAGCCTTCATCTTAAATGATTCGAACCTCTGAACAGCTGTCGAAAGCTTACTTTCTTTGATTAGGGTGGTCCCTTCACAAATCACAGCAAGTCAGTCCCACATTTCTTTGGCAGTCTTACATTTTAACACTTTCCCAAGATACTCATTGGGAAGGGTGTGTAAAATGTAGTTCTTGGCCAAACTGTCCAAATTGTTCTGCCTCATTTCTTCAGAAGTGAGTTCAGACCTTGGTTTAGGGACGAGCACGCCAACAGCTTTAGATGGGTCCAAGGCAGCAGTGTTTTGAACCATCGTGACGACCGGTCCTTCTTTAATCACGAACACCATCAGATCATATGTTGAGCTGCAAATGGCTTCCATTCTCAACTTCCAATAGTCGTAGTCCTGAACAGAGAACTTGGGAAGTTTGTTAGCACTTATCTCCATAGACATGGTTTCGCAGTTTATCAGGTAGAAAGTAGCAAGAAAATCAAGATACGGATATTTCAAGAAACGTGATAAGAATTAGAACAATCAAGAACCAAGACTTCACCCAAGTCTTTAAATGTTATCAAGAAACAGCAGTTCAAAAACTACTGCTATGATACCACTTGTTGGTCCCAAGTTGAGTTTATAATATTGAGTAAGATAGTAAAAATCTAGAGGGGGGGGGGGTGAATAGACTTTTAAAAATCTTTCAATATATCAGAATACACAATGCGGAATATCAGACTTAATAATGAGCCCAATCAAGTTTATACTCAACTTATATTCGACGAACACTGATCTTGTCTATTCTAGATGTAGTTTTAATCAATTAAACAAGTAATCAAGTAAACAATAAATAGAACAGTAAAGTAAACAACACACAACAATTTATAGTGGTTCGACAACTTGTCTACATCCACTCTCACAACTCCAGTCGTGAAATTCTTATTACTCTTCCAATCGAGTAGTGTGTTCTTGTGGTTTTAAGTCCCAAGAAATAAGACTTTGATCTTTTCGATTATATCACCAAATATATCTTCGATCCAACTAGCTATATACAAGTAACTAGCGACTTGAACAATTAACAACAATAAGAAAAACTTCTCTAATTTAGTAGCAGCCTTCTGATTTCTTCACTTCTCTCTTCAGCTTGAACTTTCTGAATTAATACTTTGTGAGTTTACTTTGAATATCTCTTCAATACGCTTCAAATCTCTTGGTAACAGTAGTCTTCAAATGTAGAATCCACCAAGGTATTTATAGGCTTCCAACTATCAAGATAAGTTAGTTATCCAACAAACTTTCTTGATAACTGACTTCTAACCGCTTCTTCTTATCCTTTCACGCGTTTTTTCAATTAATTAGTTATTTCTATAACTAACTCTTCAATCTTTATCTTCATACGCGTTTTCAGACTTAACACTTTCTTTATTGTCGCGAACTCGCCTTGTCTCCATACTTAGAAAAATTCTCAGTCTTCTTCTTCACTTAACTTGTCTTGTGCGAGTCTTCAACAGTAGTTGTCTTCTGTAGTAGTCTTTAACATAGAACCAACTAAACTAGTCCTATTATCTAATCCTAATCAAGACTATTACATTACATTAAGCTTTATAGATTCAGCTTAGTCACCTTTTGATCTATACAACAATAAAACATAAGAACTATGAGCTTCTATACAATGATTCAATTAGCTCAATATAAAACCTAACAAATATACAATACAGTACTTATAAAATGTACTTGTCTTTCAGTCATACTTAAACTTAACTTTTGTACTTAACTTTTGTACTCTACTGATCTGCTTAAGATGACTTCATAACTAGATCAGTCCATACTTAGAAAATATTCAAGTCTTCTTTTTTTGGCTTATCAAAACTACTTCAACATCAATTAGGACTTGTATCACGATTCATATCCCAACAATATCTGTATTTGAGATGTTTTATTCTGCTCGTTGTAGTTCTTAAGTATACATCCTAATTCACAACATCTAACTACAATTAATATTAAATAACATAAATGAAGTGGTATTTACTTAGATGATAAATATATGAAATACTTACTCAATGTAAGGCTGAACTTCATCACAATTCAATAACACATACGTTTGTGTTATTTCTGCCTCTGTGTTCGTCTCCCAATATCGTTCAATTAATTTTCCTACAGGTCGTCCCTTAGACTTGAATATAGAGAGCATTTCATCGACCTCTTCACCGTTATGTCTGTACCTCTACCACCGTAGTTACGTGGTTCACTTCTCAAGCTTGTGTTGACATGGTCTTCAAAATAATAAGAACAAAACATGTCAACCTCTTCATTCAAATATGCATTAACAATTGATGCTTTCACATTTCCCTTTTGTTTAGCATTGTGATTCGGGTAGAATTTACACACTTTAGATGCACATGTGAAACTCATTTTGATGTTGATTTCATTGATTTATGGGTTGATTATCATTATTTTGGTCGAAATAAGAGAAAGGTAGTGTTTTGTCGATTTTATAGGTAAAATGATGGAATTTGGGAGCAAAACACCTACCAAAAGTGATTGGATCGGAAAGAGGAGTGCACCATTGGATCCAGCTCGAAAAATGGAGTGGAATAGAAAAAAGAATTGAGTCGATCGAAGGTCGGAAGCTCAAGATACGAAGGGACGAAGTTGGAGGACGAAAACGAAGGACGGAGCCAATACGAAAGTTTGGCCCGGCCGGGCGGCCGATCCCAGAATTTCACCAATTTACGAAGGTTTGGCCCGGCCGGGCGGCATCACTCGCCCGACCGGGCGATAAAAGCTCAAAATATGCGCTGTTTACGAAGTTATGGTCCGGCCGGGCGGCCGAACAAGCCAAACCACCTCCATTTACGAAGCTTCCGCCCGGCCGGGCCAATCACCCTCTGTTTTTGCAACTTGTCCAACACTCCCACCCGACCGGGCCACTTTCCCACCCGGCCGGGCCAACCCATTTTCGGTGCCAAACTTGTATTTTCTCCATTTTCAAGGGACCAACTTGCAATTCTTACACCCAAACCCTACCCCCAACACTATAAATACCTCTATTCTTAAATTTAAAAGGATCTTACCCCTTTCTCAAGAAGTTCTACACACAATCACACACATTTGGAGGTTTTCATCATCTACTTCTTCAATTCTTCATCAATTCAAGCAAGGAGGCCACCATTAGCTTGGGAATTTCATTCCTCACCATACAATAGTCTAAGTTTTCTTTTCCTTTCACTTTTTATTGCTTTTATCTTAGTTTTCTTTGTAGTTTGATTATGTTGTTGATCGGCTAGAACACTTTTGGTTCTAGAGCCTTGTAAATACTTTTGATGAAGTCTATGAATTAATGTTTTGCTTATTTGGTGTTTGTGTGGCTTAATTCTATTTGGATTCTTGATTTTCATTGCAAAACATGTCATTAGTGTACAATAGTGATGTGTTAATCTTAGTTAATTGAAATTGGATTGAGAAATCTATTTTGATTGATTGATTGCAAGCATTTGACCTAATTTTACTGTGAGATTGAAAGATGATCAATGATTAGGAAGATGTGTGATGATCCTAGGAGCTTGATTGGGTTCTATGATGCAATTTAGGTAGAGATACTAAGTTGTGTGATATTTCCTTTGGATTATTTGGATTGAAGAAATTATTAATTCATTATTATGTGATCAATCTTATAGACAAAGCATGAACACCACCTAAGTAGATAGTTAATCATAGATGGATTCATGAGTATTGCTTGCGCTTTAGAACCTACCTTCTCATCTTTGAGTTTTAACCATATTTTTCTCGTTTTGTGATTCGCATGAGCATTTATTGATCGATTTCATATTACTCTTTTATTGTTTATTCGTGACATTTGGTAGGCAATTTTAGGGTAATTCACCATTCAAACTTATCGATCGCCGTCTATTTAGAACTTATATCGACAAACTTCACTTTTACACTACACATCTCCGTGGGATCGACCTCGTACTTACTTCACTACAATATACACCGTATACTTGCGGTCGTGTATTTTAGAGTTGTTAAATACGTGAATCAAGTTTATGGCATCGTTGCCGGGGAGGTTTTGTAGTTCTAGAGTGTAGGTCAATAGAGTTTTAGTCTAGACATTTTACTTGCTTTCCCTATTTTCAAAAATTCCAAAAATATTTGTGTGTGTTATCTTGATCTTACTTGCAATTCTCACTCTCTTTTGAAGACTTGATAGGCATGGTTTATGATCACACGCTCTAGGAGGAATCAACAAGAAGTGTTGTTGGTCCCCGAAAAATAAGACGAGTCGAGTATAGATCAACTGACTTGATGTCTGAGGGTTCGTGTTTTGCTGGATACTGAAGCCCCTTTGTGTCGATTTACATATTTGACAGTGGAAAATGTGAAGTATGTTACCTTTTTTAGATATGAAAGGTTATCTGACTTCTGCTACTTTTGTGGACATCTTAATCACTCTGTGAAAGGGTGTATTAAAGTTAGGGACATGGATGATGATTGGCTGGAAAGACATAAGTTTTTCCCGGAGTGGCTTCGGGCTAATAAATAAAAAAATCCATCTGAAAGTGACATGCAAGAATTACTGAGTATGGTGGGCATCAATGTTGGTCAAGGGTTGGTGTTATAGGGCGCTCAAGATGGAAATGATGGAGGAAATACAAGTGGAGGGGCTTTGCAAACACGTGTTGGGGATGTGAATGTTGAAATCTGATGAGAGAAGAGCACTGAAAGGAAAGGGTGTGCTTGAAATTGGGGAGGGTACGCTCAAAATGAATTGGACGAAGGAAGGAGGGCAAAGGGCAAGGCTGTGATTGAGATTGAAAATCGGGTTCCTACTGATTCTGAAGAAAGGAGAAGAGCTAAGGGTAAAGTTGTGCTCTTGGACGAAGGTGTCAATGAACTGTGGCGAGAAGCTGAGAGGATGGAGAATGTGGCTTGTAAGGGTTTTGATGTTAATATTCGTGCAAGCCAGACTGAAAGAGAAGTGGTGTATAATTTTCAGGACTTCATGCCGAGAAGTGCAGCGGGTGAGATGGCGATGGGTCGTGGCAAAGCAAAGGTGGATCCAAGAACAGGTATGATTTTGGAGCCATTAACCTTTACTATTCCTGATGGTTATGAGTACATGATGGCGAAAGAATCTCTTTGGGGTCCGGAGCATGACAACGAGAAAGACTGCCGTGTAGTTCACCATGTTGGACGAAATTTCAAGGTATTTGATTTTAATGCCTTTTTTGAAATTATTCATGAGGGAGAGGAGCCTTATGTGCCATTAAGGGAGGAGGTGGGGCAAAATCATTGGCCGGAGGAAGAGTGTGAGAGAACAGTGTTGAGCAATACAAATGGTGATGATGTTGTATTCATACCAAATGACATGAAGGCAGGCAAGAAAAGGCTTTGGAGGGATTATTTAGGAGATCTAGCTGATTATGTGGGGGCTGAGAGAGTTAGGGATGAAATTGATAACTTGGTTTTCTTCAAAAAAGCAAAGAGTATGCTTGAAACTTATGGTACTGCTCTTGGGTATCCAGATATTGCGGAGGTTGAGGTGACTCAACCCCGCCGTGGGGAATGAAGATTTTGTGTTGGAACGCTCGTGGGATTTGCAGCTCACGGGCGTTCGGAAGGCTTAGCAGCCTGGTTTCTATGCATCGACCTTCTATTTTCTTTATCTCCGAATCTAAATGTAGTTCTTCATTTGCTCATGTTTTAAGAACCAGATTAGGTTTTTCGTTTAGCCTTTGTGTTGATGCTTGTGGTTATGTTGGTGGTTTGGTGTTATTGTGGAATGAAAGTGATCTTTCTGTTTTGTCGTATTCTAAGGGCCATATTGATTGCAAAATTACTGATTCATCGGGTGATTGGAGATTTATTGGATTTTATGGACACCCAAATACTCATAATATAATTGCATCTTGGCAATTAGTTTCAAGACTCAAAAATTATTTGCCTATATTACCACACCCTTGGATTATTGGGGGGGACTTCAATGAAGTGCTCTATAATGATGAAAAATTTGGGGGATTGAAACGACAAACCGCCAAGATAAATCTTTTTCAGGATGTGTTGTTGACAAATGAATTGAATTGTCTAAAAATGAAAGGGCCAAAATTTACATGGCATAATCGTAGGAAAGGCAATCAATACATTAAAGAAAAACTTGATCGTTTTGTGGCTACTGAAGGTTGGCTGGAGATGTTTCCAAATTATAATGCAGTGTCATTGAATTTTTCGGGCTCAGATCATATGCCGATCTTGCTGTCCTTTGATGCTATAAAGAAGGGAAATCAGATGTTTGGTCAAAAGCCTTTTAAATTTGAGAATTATTGGATGAAGGGGGAGGATTTTAGAAAAACTATGTCAATTGCTTGGCACAAAAGTGATGTACAAATGCCACTGCAGGAACCCTTAGTGAGATGTGGCAAGCTTATGAATGAGTGGGCAAAACATAAATGAGGCACGATTACGAATAGAATTAAGCATGTTCAAGGGGAAATCAATAATATGTTAGACAATGATGATATATACCCGGACATGGACAGAGTACAGAAGCTAGAGTCTGAATTAGCAAGATTGTCAACATAAGATGAGTGGTTTTGGAAACAGCGTGTTCGGGTTTCGTGGCTCAAGGAGGGTGATCAGAATACAAAGTTTTTTCATTCATGTGCAAATCTTCGGAGAAGAATCAACAATATTGTGAAAATCCAAAATGCAAATGGGGAGTGGCAATATGATGCTGGTAGTATTGGGAAAGTTTTCTTGGAGCATTATGGAAAGATTTACACTTCTACCAAGCCATCTGATAATGTGATTCGAAGAGCAACTCAATTTTTATCGGAGAAGCTGTCGACATCAGAGGTAAATGTTTTGGATTCCCCTTTTACTAAAGCCAAAGTATTTAAAGCAGTTCAGGATCTTTCACCTTGGAAAGCACCGGGCCCAGACGGTTTTCCTGCATCTTTTTATCAAGAGAATTGGTCTCTTATTGGTGATGATGTCTCCTCTGCGATTCTGAAAATTCGGAATGGTGATGATTCGATACAACAATGGAATCAAACAATTATCACCCTTATCCCAAAAGTTGGTAATCCATCTCTGCCTCAACACTTCAGGCCTACAAGTTTGTGTAATGTTTGTTAGAGAATTCTGGCTAGAACGATAACCAATAGGCTGAAGGGTATTTTAGGGGGGTTGATTGATCAGCATCAAAGTGCTTTTGTACCAGGGCGACTCATAAGTGACAATGTGTTATTGCCATATGAAGGTATGCATCACTTAAAGCCTTCTAAAAGTAAGGTGGGATATGCAGCTCTTAAATTGGACATGAGTAAGGCTCAATGTTACTTGGGCCTCCCAACAATTATCCCAAAAGCAAAAAAGTTGAAGTTTAGCTATCTGGTGGATAGGGTGAGGAAACGTCTGATATCTTGGAATCATAAGTTTTTTTCGGAAGGGGGAAGGGAAACTCTTATTAAAGCGGTTCTTCAAGCAATCCCTTCTTATGCTATGTCTTGTTTTCGAATTCCAGTTTCAATTTGTCAAGACATTGAAAGACTTATTTCATGTTTCTGGTGGGGTGATAATGATTTGGGTAGGAAAATCCATTGGAAAAAATGGGGGGTTTTATGTACTCTAAAAACAGAAGGGGGTATGGGTTTTCGTAAGATGATTCATTTTAATAAAGCTTTGTTGGCCAAACAGCTATGGAAGATTATTACGAAGCCAAATTCTCTTATTGGGAGGGTGTTTAAAGCTAGATACTTTAAGCATTCAAATGTCTCAGAAATTGAGGTGGGATCCAATCCTTCCTTTGTGTGGAGATCTTTATTATGGAGTAGAGATGTGTTGGATATTGGTGGTAGATGGAAGATTAGTAATGGAAAGGACGTTCATGTTTATAAGGATAGATGGGTTATTGGTTCAAATGATGGTCGAATATCCTCAAGAATTGCAAGTGCATCCTGTGTGAGTAGGTTTATGTTAAGGAATTAATGGTGAATGGAATGGAGAATTGATACGCCAGTCTTTCTTACCATTCGAATCTGGTAGAATTATGGCAATGCCAACTCTTGGTATAGACGAGAAAGATCAATTATTTTGGTCAGAATCAACGGGGAAATACACGGTCGCATCTGGATATAATATTGCCCAAAAACAGGGGATGGTTGAGGACGGTACAAAAGTGGCAAGAACATAAAATTCGAAGAAGGGATCTGTTCTATTTCAGAAGATTTGAAAGCTTACGGTGCCGCCGAAGGTACGAGTTTTCTGTTGGAAATTTTTTAATAATATGATTCCTTCAAAGGGAAGTTTAGCTTTGCATCATGTTCCTGTGAATACAACTTGTGGCCTTTGTGGTTTTTTTTGGGCGGATTTTATGCATTGTATTTTTAAGTGTCCATTTGTAAAAAATACTTGGAAGAAGCAGGGCCTAAGGAGTGAGATTAAAAGGACACTTCATGGAAATTGTGTGGATTTTGTCTCTTGGTGTGTTCACAAGATGGATGGTACTCGCATGGCCTTTGTTTTTATGTTGATTTGGGCAATCTGGAAAGAGAGGTGTAGGATATTGCACCAAAAGGATTTTGCCAAAACTTCTTACCAAGTGCATGAGTCTATTAATTTTAGTGTGGAGTGGGCAGTAGCTTACTGGTGGAATTTCTTAAAGGCAAAAAATATTGAGGGAGTATTGATGGATTTTATTGCTAAACCAAAAGAAATATATTCTCCTGGTGGATCTGATAATTTGCTTTTCAGTGATGCATCCTTCAATCCATATAAGAATTTATTTGCAATTGGATTTATGGTGAAATGCCAAGAAGGGAGAGCTATATTTGCAGGAGCACAAAGGATTCGGAATATTGGTACAGTATGTGGCACTGAACTTAGAGGAATTGAAATTGGGTTGGAGAAGTGCATTCAGAATCAAGTCACTATCAATGGGATACGATCGGACTCATCCGAAGCAATTAAAAGTATTCAGGATAGTTGTGATATAGGTGAGGCAGAAAATAAGATCGTGAATAATATTAAGAGGTTATTGCAGCGTGTCCTAGCTAGTGTGGGACTATCAATATGTGCCTCGGAAAAATAATCGTATTGCACATGCACTAGCTTAGAGTGCCTATTACACTTCATTACCTCAAGATTGGTGTGAAGATGAATGTTTACAGTATTACAAGGATCTAGCCATTTCCTACTCACTTCATTTAGAGTTACTTTTCAGGTTCCTTGTTGTATTGTAAAAAAAAAAAATACGTAATTTGTGTTAATTTTAACATCACACATATCTTTCATTTTGAAGTATTGATTGTTTACAATTGCGTACATCTTGTCTACAAGACAAGCGTATTGCTCATTTTTTATATTATGCATTCAAGATTTTTTCATAATTAATTACTCCTACTTTTTCGTATGTAAAAAGAAGAATCGAGTTATGTATATCAGTATATCATATTTGACTGTTTTTTGTAAATATGACATCTTATATAATCATATTACATTTTTGTATGTAGTATTATTGATAAAGAGAATTTTAGAATAAAATAAGAGAAAACTGTACTTTAAAAAAAAAGTTAATTTGATATCAAATTTAATCTCAAAAGTGAAAATAAAAAATATGGAGATCAAGTAGATTATAATCTAATTATAGCCCTTTTCCAATTTATTTTTTGTATAAATAGGATTAATTCTAAGGATGAAATATTCACAACATTTACATTAATTTGAGGTGGAAGAAGATGGCGAAAAAAAAAAAAGTGAAAACTGTTGGAACATAAACTTTGGTTGGGTCTGCCTCGCGTGACGGTTTTACAGTTTTTCATGAGTGGGTTTGTCCCATAGGGTTTATCACCATGGTTTTTTACCCGAAAACCTAATGGAGTGGACATAGGAGGCAAGTAGGAGTTGTACGGAGTGCTTAGTCCGTCTGGACTACCGTTTTTTTAGCAATAATATTTACCACTTTACGCTAAAAAAAAAAAAAAAGATGGCGAAAAATGCGTGATCATTTCTATTTGTGTTTGCCCTGATTTTTCTCTCGGGTACGATTAACTTAGTTTCAATTTGTTTAATTAGCTCTTATTTGCGGTAAATTATAAATATGTGAATATAATAATTAATTAATAATATTACTATATTAGTCAACATTTTAATTAATCCAAATGAATTAATGAATTATTTTTTGTTGTTGATTTGATGGATGCAGTTGAGCAAGGCGAATGTGTTGATTATATGTGTACTAGATAAAACTTTCGCGTTATTATGTGGACTATTCGTAAAAGTCAATATTTATAAAGTATATTATTATATAATAATTTAAATAATTTTACTCATATTTTCAACAATATATTAATAAAATTTAACAGCATACCATTTATTTTCTATAATTTCAAATTTTATTATATAATTAATTATTTTAAATAATTTATTAAATTATAATTACTGATAAAAAAAATTATACTAATTTAAGTGTTTTTATATTAATTAGGCAGTCCTATAAATAATTTTAAAAAATATTGATTAATAAAATTAATATACTTTACAAAATATTTAGATATATTTTTAGGTAAAAATAATACTTATAAAGAAAGTGAATTTAAAATAACATATTAATTGATTTTAATTTAATTTTTGAAGTAACTTTCCATTTTAATATCAATGACTCATATGTTTTATAACCAATAATAAATATACACATCAAAGTTTCTTAAAAAATAAACTCAACCTAATTATGACACATGTAATACAATTAATCTCCATACGACACATCATCAAATTTAATAATATCTTGACACATGGCAAACTTAGGAGGGTGTATTCAATTGAGATTATGTTGGATTTTTTTGGACATTAAAAAGTCAGTGGATTTAGAAAATCCATAGACTCTATGCAGAGTTTGACTGACTTTTTTATTGATTTATATGGATTTTCATAGATTTGACAGGATTCTGAAATACACATTTTTTTTATTTATTTACATGAATTTTCATAAACTATGCCCCTAAAACTATTGATGCAAACGTATATCGAACACACTTGTATATAAAAAAAATTATCTAAATTATTTAGAAAAAATATCAAAAATATATTAGTTCAAAAAAAAAAAATTATTATTCATCATTATTATTCTTATCTTCATTTCCATCACGGTTATACCTATACTCATTTTCCACATAGCATTAACAATACTAGTTCTCAATGCATTAGTTTCAATTCTTTGTTATGGTTGGCTTTGAGAAAGCAATTATTCTTCATATTCGACTAAATTCATCTAACATTCTTTCCGAAGAAAGTTATTGTTGGGAATAAAATGACATATGTTTTGATTAAATACCAAAACCCCCTGAGACATGCCAAGTCAAATTGATTGTGCTCTAAAAATGCTAGAACACATAGTATAAGGCTAGATGAGAAGCTGAAATGTTTAGGCATCTCTTAGATGATTAGATGCACATTGTGAGGGGGAACCTATGCTTTGAAGATTATCAAAATCAAGTCCCCTCAAGGCTCAAATTCTGGAACAATCACTAAGGTCAAGCATACTCTATTTGAAAACCAAATGTGCTGATCAGGAGAGTTGGCCAGAAGAGTTGTCTCAGCAAAATTGAACCAGAACAAATGTTCTAATGCTTGAAGGTCAACTATGCTGAAGAAATGAAGTCAACTACACCCTAAAGCATTCAAAGAATGATGCTAACATTAATTCCAAGTGAAGCAAAGGGAAAGAGCCAAGTCATCTGAAGAAGAGCAAGCCAACTATGCTGATATGCAAAGTCTGCTGATAGTGATAAGGAGAGTTGTCCATTTCATAAGGAATGTTGTCCTATCATTGGATCAAACTTCAGAAGCCATGTCCAAGTCTTAACAAGTAGTCAATCATTGGGAAAAGTGATGCAGAATGAAGACAAAGTCTTAACAGCCGTTTATTACCCAAATGAGGACATGTCACTATCAAGAATCTGTCTTCCAGTTTGAAGAACTCAAGGAAGACATTTATAGCAATTTGGGGCTGCCTCTCCAACGGGCAAATCCTCAAATTTGTCTATAAATACAGAAGTGTGAAGACCATTTGAAAGCATCCAACAGACCTCAACAGAATTCAACTACTCAAGTATTCTGAAGCTCGTAGAACATTCAAGCTTTCAAAGAGACTATCTTAGTCTTCAAACACTTCTTCTAAGCTGAACTTACTGTATATCCATACAAAGCTTAGATAGATATCCTAATCCTTATACACTGATCTTCATTGTAAAGGATATCTCATTAGTTGGAACCTTACTTCAACCCTTACCCCTTTCAAGTGAGAAAGTGAGAAGGTTGTAGTAGTAGAAGTGGTAGGAGTTGACTGTTGAGAGAAGAACAGTCCAGTTCTGAGTTGAGAAGAGGGCACTAGGACTCTAGACATCCTAGGGATCAATTCACCAAGGAGAGGTGTTATTGATCAAGTGCACCTTGGCACTATAAAACAAGTTAATTCCAAGAGTGAAGGAATTATCCTGTTCAATCAGGAAAAGTGGATGTAGGAGCTTGAGTCTCTGAACCACTATAAACTCTTGTGTTGATTTACTTTCAAGCACTATCATACATTCAACACTGCACACTAAATTGATCTTCAAAAGAACTTATATTCAAAGACTGTGCAAAACTGTTTTGGACAAGTTCCCTGAAAACTGGACTGTATTGAATTGACAAAGTGATTTCAGAAACTAAAGGAGTCTAAACTTAAAGGGCCAACCATTATTCCGCACATATAACTCCCCTAGATAATTATTCAACTAAGTACTCAATAGTACTTAGTAGCTTGATTATCTTAGAAGAGTTAATCATCTTCAGCAGAGTTGTCCAAGACAACCTTGCTGAGCTCTGGTTTGATCAAAAGTTGGAAAGAATTGCATACAAGTGTATTCCCCCCCCCCCCATACACTTGTTATATACTCCTTTCAGGACCAACAAGTGGTATCAGAGCAGGGGTTCAAAGACCACTGCTTCTGAAAATCCATCTTGATTTTCAAAAAATCATATATTTGTGTGGTCACTGAGCTGATCTCTATCTGAAATCTATTACCTGTTGACTTACTGTTTATTCTTGAGATATGGCCAACAACAATGTTGTTCCTCCACCTGTTGTTCAGGGATTGGACAACATGGCCACAAATCCAGTCAACCACATTTCACATCATAAACTGCCCATGTTTTCAATAGACAATTATGATTTCTGGAAAATTAGAATGAGGGCTCATCTTGCATCCCTTCACACTGACATGTTAAGAATAATCACAAGAGGACCTTTTGTGTTTACTCAAACTAACCCCAGGGTGACAGAGGAGCAAAGAGCTGATATAAGGGAACTGATTCCCAAAGATGAAGACGACTTCACTGCTGATGAAAAGAGGAAAGATAATCTGAATTATCTTGCCATGAACACCCTCTACCAAACAATTCCAGATGCAGTCATGGGTAGAGTCTACCACTGCACCATAGCCAAAGAAATTTGGGATACTCTTGCTGAGATGTGTGAGGGTACAGAAAAGATCAAGGAGAACAAGCTTCAAGTTGCTGTGCAAAAGTTTGAGCAATTCTCAATGGAAGCTGATGAGTCCATTGACAAATTTGCTGGTAGATTCACTGATGTGATGAATGAAATTAACTCATTGGGCAAGGTGTACTCCAGGAGAGAAGTTGGATTGAAGATCTTGAGAAGTCTCACTCAAAAGTGGGATGTCTATGCTGTGATGATGCAGAATACCAAGGATATCTCCTCCATGCCCATGCAACAAATCTTCTCAGAACTCAAAGCTTATGAGTTCGATCTCAACAGAAGAAAGCCTGTTGAGGAACCCTCAAATCCTACTAAGGGAGTGGCATTCAAGGCCAAAGTTGCTGAACCTGAAATGCAACCCACTCCCAGATCATCAAAGTCAGTCTCAAAGACTGAAATGAAGGAGGAACTAGCCTTGATGGCTAGAAGGTTTGACAAGCTCAACACAAGGTTTGGTAGATACAAGAAATTCTACCAAGACAACAAATTCAGGAGAAGGTACAACTCCCCTGAAGATCAGGCCAAGGACAAAAAGCCTGAAGAGAAAAGATCAGAGGACAAGTACTCTGATAGGAGAAGGTCCAGTAGAGCTGACCCTTCATCATCAAAAGGAAGAGATGAATCCAAGAAGGATGATGATGAAGACATATGCTACAATTGCAAGAAGAAAGGGCACTTCCAGTATGACTGCCCTGAACTGAGCTCTAAAGAAAGAAGAGAAAGACAAGCTAAAAGAGACAGAAAGTTCACCAATAGAAAAGCCATGATGGCCGGTGAAGAATCTGATAGTGCTGAAAGCTTCAACTCTTCTGATGGACTGTTCTCAAACAGTGATGATGATGATGTTTGCAACATGGCTCTTGAGGATGATGAGGTATCCTCCACTTCTAGCTCACCATCATTCTTATCACAGAACACTAGTGAAGTCAACTTGAAACTTTCCTTTGGGAAATTGATGAAAGATTTCACTAGGTTACAAGAATTTCATGATAATTGTGTGAGAGAAAATGAAAGACTGGCTATTGAACTTGCAAAAAACTCTGAGGTAGATGTTGATGTCAAATCTACTGAGTTATATCAACAAGTCTTGAGAGAACTTAAGGAAGCAAATCTCAGGATGGTTGACCAACAAAAGGAGATTGATGATCAACTACTCTCTCAGAAAAGAAGAGATTTTGAACTGAAAATTCTAAATTCCAAGTTTGAGAACCTCTCACATGAATATGATATTCTTAAAACAAGTGAAGAGAGCCTGAAATTAAAGATGTCTGCTTTGAACAAATCCTCTAGAGAAATAGAGGAAATTCAGAGTTATCAAAGACCTATGGCTCAAAAAAGTGGATTAGGTTTTGATCCATTTGAATCTTCACCTTGTCTTAGTGTTGCTTCTACAAGTAACATTAAGAGAATCTTTGTTAAGTCAGTGGCACGAACTGAAAATGAAAACAAACAGCCACTGAACAAAGGAAAGGGCAAAATGGATGATTTGCATACTCAAGTGCCTCAGGAGACTAGGCCAAAACCTAAGGAAGTGGCCAAAGTTCCTGCTCACAAGAGGAATGTTGCTCAGCAGAGTAGACCCAATGGAAGGGCAACCTTCCTGAACAATGTTCAGAGGAGTTATCCAAGGTATAATCAGCCAAGGCCAACTCTTCTGAGAAAGCCTCAGCTGAATAGACCTAAGGACAACTATCCTCAAAGGCAGAATAAAATGAGACAACCAAAACCCTTCATGCCAAAGGGTAATGGTCATAAAAATGCCTTTCCTCAAAGATTTCATCAAGCTGCACAAAGAACTCATAAGTTCATGAGAATTGACAACTCTCCTGAAACTTACAGAGTTAACACATTCACACATACTTTCCCCAAGGCATTTAAGGGAAAGACAGTGTATGTTGATGCACAAGGAAAACAACTTAGCCACCTTGAATCAATCAGGGTGATTAGGCAAGTTTGGGTTCCTAAAGGTACAGCTAACCTCTCAGGACCCAAAACTCAAAGGGTACCTAAAACTATCTAATTGCAGGTACCATTGGGCCACAAGAAGAGGAGTATGAGCAAAAAGACAGCATGGTACCTTGACAGTGGATGCTCAAGGCACATGACTGGAAACAAGGAACTCCTCACTGATTTTATTGAAAAAGAAGGCCCAAATGTCACTTTTGGAGACAGCTCACAAGCAACAATAAAAGGTTATGGCACTTTGATGATTGGTAACATCAAAGTATCCAATGTATCTTATGTAGCTGGTCTCAAATATAATCTCCTAAGTATCAGTCAATTCTGTGATAAAGATTTCAATGTTGAGTTCTCAAGTGGAAAATGCTTAATTAGATATAAAACTCAACAAATTCTATTGACTGGAACTAGGAAGGGAAATGTGTATTTTGCAGACTGGGACAAGTCTACTGATGTTGCATGTTTCATTGCTAAGAGCACTAGTGAACAAAGCTGGTTATGGCATAAGAGGCTAAACCATCTAAACTTCAAATCAATGAACAAACTTGCTAGAAATGCATTAGTTAAAGGACTGCCTAATGAGGTTTTCATTAAAGAACATGTGTGTAAGCCATGTTAAGAAGGAAAACAGATTAAAGCCTCATTCAAAGGAAAACCAGTCATCTCTACTGAAAGGGTACTTGAACTTCTACATATGTATCTCTTTGGACCAATCACCCCTTCAAGCATAAATGGTAGAAAATACACATTGGTAGTAGTAGATGACTTCTCTAGGTTCACATGGGTAGTATTTCTCCTTAATAAGAAGGAAACACAAGTCAAACTACCTGAACTTCTCAAGAGACTATCAAATGAGAAAAGCCTTAGCATTATCAAGATAAGATCTGATAAAGGCACTGAGTTCATAAATTCATACATCAATGAGTATTGCACATCTAATGGAATAGCTCATGAAACCTCAGCAGCTAGAACTCCTCAGCAAAATGGAGTTGCAGAAAGAAGGAATAGAACCTTAAAAGAAGCTGCTAGAACCTTAATTGCTGATTCAAATTTACCCAAGAGGTTTTGGGCTGAAGCTATAAATACTGCATGCCATACTCAAAATAGATGCTTGATTACTAAGGGGCAAGGCAAAACCCCTTATGAACTCTGGAAAGGAAGAATGCCTAAAGTGTCATACTTTCACATATTTGGTTGCAAGTGTTTCATTCACAATAATGGGAAAGAACAGTTGAAAGCCTTTGACAGCAAAGCTGATGAGGGAGTATTCCTTGGATATTCTCAAGTCAGTAGAGCTTTCAGAGTCTACAACAAGAAAACCCTTATTGTGGAAGAAACACCTCATGTTGTGTTTGATGAATCTATTCATGAGTCCTGGAATGAAAACTTGGAACCTGAAGAAATCACACAGAGGACAACCAGACTGAGCCTAAAAGACAAAGACACTGAATTCATAGATGTTGTCCAAGCCAACCTACCTGAAAAACTCATATTGGACAACAATCCTGAAGGCAACCTTCCTGAGACAAACCCCACTAATGGAAATAGTGAACTGAATGATCCAATCCCAATTCACATCCAGGTAACAACTACCAATTAAGAAGCAGTTCCTGCTGAGGTAGTTAATGAATCCAATATTCCAAGGGGAACTCAAAATGTTGAAAATGCCAATGTCCCTGACATTGAGGACAACACCCCTGAATATGATCCTGAATTAGATCCTACATTCAATTATCCTGAATTCTATAACACTGGTGACTCAACCTTAGTAGAGGACAACTCTACTGAAGGGATCAGAAAAAGAAGGACTTGGTTGTATGACCATCCCACTGATCTATTACTTGGTGACCCAAGTATAGGAGTCAAAACCAGAAGTTTTCATGGTGAAAGTGCTATGTTCTGTTGTTTCTTGTCTGAACAGGAACCAAAAGACATTGATGAAGCACTTCAGGATGCAAACTGGATCACATCAATGCAGGAAGAACTCAATCAATTCACCAAAAATGAAGTTTGGGAGCTGGTGGATAGACCTTCACATCAAGATGTTATTGGAACCAAGTGGGTGTTCAAGAACAAAAAGAATGAGAATGATGTGATTTTCAGAAACAAAGCAAGACTAGTGGCAAAAGGTTATTGCCAGCATGAAGGCATTGACTATGATGAGACCTTTGCACCTGTGGAAAGGCTAGAAGCAATAAGGCTCTTCCTAGCCTATGCAGCCCACAAGAGGTTCAAAGTGTACCAAATGGATGTCAATAGTGCCTTTCTGAATGGAGTCTTGAAAGAAGAAGTCTATGTGGAGCAACCACCAGGTTTTGAGGTTGGAAACCAAGTATATAGACTGAAGAAGGCTCTATATGGACTCAAGCAAGCCCCCAGGGCTTGGTATGACACACTGTCACAATTCCTCTTGGATCATGGATTCACCAAAGGAACTGTGGACAGAACTCTCTTCAGAATCTCTGAAGGAGAGGACATCTTGCTTGTCCAAATTTATGTAGATGACATAATATTTGGATCCCCTAATGAGAAGTTGTGTGAAAAGTTTTCCAAGCTCATGCAAAGCAAGTTTGAGATGTCCATGATGGGGTTGATGAACTTCTTTTTGGGTCTACAAGTCAAACAATCAAAAGAAGAAATCTTCATCAACCAAGCCAAGTACACCAGAGAAATGTTCAAGAAGTTTGGGTGTACAACAAGCAAGCCAGTAAGGATCCCAATGAACACAAATTGGAAGATGGATCCTGATGAGAGTGATGTTCCAACCAACTCCACTGAGTACAGAGGAATAATTGGTTCACTCCTCTATCTCACTGCCAGCAGACCTGACATCACCTTTGCAGTAGGTGTTTGTGCAAGGTTTCAAGCAAATCCTAAGAAAAGCCACCTTGAGGCTGCAAAAAGGATCTTGAGGTATCTCAAAGGCACTGAAAATCTAGGCCTTTGGTACCCTGCTGATGACAACATTGAGTTAACTGGCTACTCAGATGCTGATTATGGAGGATGCAGAATTGACAGAAAATCCACTTCAGGGACTTGTCAATTCTTGGGCAACAAACTCATATCTTGGTTCTCCAAGAAGCAGAACAAAGTGGCTACCTCCACCACTGAAGCTGAATATGTTGCTGCTGGAAGTTGTTGTGCTCAAATTCTTTGGTTGAGACAACAACTAAGAGACTACAATGTCAACTCTACTGAAGTGCCTATCTTCCGTGACAATAACAGTGCTATTGCCATATCACAGAATCCTGTATTGCACACTAGATGCAAGCATGTGGACATCAAGCATCACTTCATTAGAGATCATGTGGAAAAGAAGGATATCAAGCTAGTAAAGATCCACACAGACCATCAAAAAGCTGATATATTGACAAAGCCACTTGCAGAGGCAAGATTTCTGGAATTATCAGCAGAGTTGGGTCTACTTGATCCAGGGAAATTTGACAATTGAGTCCAAAGGAGTTTATTCATTAAGGGGGAACAAATTTCAAAGATCAGTAGAATTGGTCAAGTCTGCTGAAATTCAGAAAGATGACCTAAATAACTCAGGACACTTGTCCATTGAATTTCAGGACACTTGTCCACATCTTTTCAGGACACTTGTCCTAGTGGGGTCAGATAAGTTGTCCTAGCTATCAAACCAAATCTTGGTCTGATAAGCACCTATTTTGGGTAATCATTGCCTATTTCGAAATATGTCCCATTCCAATTACTGATATCATCTTTTTGGGGATTTAATTTGTCTCTCACTCAAAAGGTCACTTTCCATGCATTAAATGCCAAGATTTAACTCTTGTTTGCATTAAACTTTTTGGGACATGATCTATCTAGAAAATCCCCCAGCCTTAAACAAACATTAAAACTCCACCCACGTTTTGAACAAAACAGTTTTTCACTGTTACATTGATTTTTGGCCATTGGATCAAAACTGGCCAACTCCCCTGAAATCAATCTTAACCGTCCATTTTGATTTCCATTTTTGTTCACCTTTGAATTGCATCAAGACTTCACCAACTCATTGACAAACATTCTTTTTAGAATATTCACAAGTCTTAAGACCCCCACAAACACTTCTTCCCCAAGTATTCGAAACCCTAGCTCAAATTTTCTTCAAACACACTCAATCTCTGTCAAATTTTCTTTCTGTAAACCTTCAATGGCTCCCAAAGTTAGACCAGAGATGATCATTGATTTCTCCAACAAAGGCTCTAGACCTTGATTTTGGATATTTGAGCAATAAAAGCAGTCTTCACTTTGAGCCCATAGTATCTTTTGAAAGTGAGGATCCTGTGATTACACCAACCCTGAGATGGTTGACGAGAGCTGGATTGCAAAAGTTTATGGAGGAAAGACCAAGCTCTTGTTTGGAAGGCTACATGTCTGAGTTCTTTGCCTTTCTCAAGTGGAGAGGTAAGCCTGAAGATGGTGAAGCCACTACAAAGCTTTCTTATGTAGCAGAGGGAGAGGAGGAAGATAAATTTCATAGAGTGAAATTCTCTTCAGAAGATCTTGAAGGAGCCTTTGGACTGCCTTCTGAGGGAAGGAATCCTGAACTGTATGGTGCTGATCATGAAGATGAGATAGCACAAGAATGGCTTTTGGTTCCAGGTCCCATCTCTTCAACAAAAAATAAGAAGACTCTCAAGCCAAAATTTCTCAATCTATTTGAGGTAATCACTAAGAGTCTTATGAGCAATACTGGAAGCTTGGAGCAAGTCAGCCATCCAAGAATCAGAATTATGGCCGCAGTTATTGATGCTAGTGACAAAGGCATCAAATTTGATTGGAGGACCTTCATCATGTCTGAGATGATGAAGGAAAAGGCCAAGTTTAAGGTGAGAGCCCACAAGAAGGTTGTGCTAGAAGGGAGACTCAAGTATTGCACCAGGGCAAGCTTGTTGATTGAAAGATTCTCCCATTATTCTCAAATGCAAACCTTTGCAAAACCCCTCCCAGCCCAAAAAATTCTGTTTAGAAAGCTCAGCAAGAAAACTGAGCAAAGGAGGATGCTTATGGCCAAACCTGCTGAAGAGAAGGTTGAAGAGAAGCCTAAAATGAAGAAAAGAACTAAGGCCAGGGCTGTCAAAACAAAGAAAGTGTCTCAAATATCTTCAAGAGAAGCCTCAGGAGCATCAGCTGAAGTTAATGAAGTGGCAGAAGAGGGAGTAAGTGTGCCTTCTGACCACTCAGAGGAGTTGAGATTGAAGTACAATGAGACAACGCAAAAGAAGAAAGGTGATAAGAGGTCTAGGGAGGTTGTCCCTGAAAAGGAAGTGGAAGGTAGTGGGAGCAGTAAGGCCAGCAAGAGAAGGGCCAAGCCTACTGATAAAGTGTTGGAGCTTCAGGAAGAAAGGTCTCTCCAATTGGCTCTAAGAGAGAGCAGAGCTGAAAGCAGGACCAAATCCAAGTCAAGGACCAACTCATCTGGTTCTGGAACTCCAGAATCCAAGGTCCCTGAAGGTCAACCAATAGAGGCCAACATCCCTGAAATTCAGAATCCTGAGCCCAACTCCCCTGAAACCCATGTTACCCCTCCCAACCAACCCATCACCCCTGTAAATCTCACCAAGAGTTATTCTCCAGAAGGGAATGTGCAAAGAAGTGGGATAGATGTGCTAGCAGATATAGCAGTAGATGAGACAAGATTGCAATCTCTCCTTGACTCATCCATGCTCAATTACTCAAAGCTCTTAGAAGCTGCACTCTTTGAACCAACCCCCTTGAGCAAAGCCCCTTCAGATTCATTGCTCTCTAAAGCAACTGAAGTACCTTCATTTGAGCCTAATCCCTCTGAAGTCAACCCTCCTGAACTTAACTTGCCTGAACTTGCATTTGTTGAAACCACAGCCCACTCCCCTATAGCCCAAAGTTCTCCATCAAATGAGAATGAGGAGGAGTATACTTATGAAAGTATGCTCAGAGGTGGAGCCAAGGCCACTGTGGACAGTTTGTATCCACAACTTACTGAATTTCCAAGAATTCAGAAGACATTCTATGATTTGAGGATGCTTGTGGATGTAAAAGACAAAACAATAATGGAGATATCACAAGTCATCCAAGATAAGGGTGCAAACTGGTGGCAAGTAGAGGAGAGCAGATTGCTACACTTTGCTGGTGTGATGAAAACAAGATTCCTCACTGATGAGGAAGTTTTTGCAAAGTTGGTAGATGAGAAGATCATTGAGGAGAAAGAAAGAAAAGCTAAGGGCATCAAACACCCTGATAGCAGCTCAGATGATGATGATTCCCCTGATGATCCCTCAAACCTTTCAAACCCCAACCCTCCTGAAACCCCTCAAGCCAATCTCTCTGAACCCTCTCAACCCAAGTCTTCTGTAGCAGACAGACTTTCAAACCCTCCTAGAACCTATCATAGGAAAGGCTCTGTATCATCAGAGGTGTTGACCAAGGGTGGTAACACAACCAAAGACACATCTGCCAATGAAGGTTCTTCTGAACCCAAGGCACAGCCTAAAGATGTTGAGGTTCCTATGCCAGAGGCTGGTTTGATTAAGGCCTATTCAGTGTCAGAAGAGTTGGACACTGATCAGCCCTTAATCATTCAGGATGACTCAGTGGCTGCTGAAATAAGCACTGTGATCTCCCCACAACTGCCATCTTTGAACCTTGTTGAAGGTGAAGATGTTGCAGGTCTAGGTGATGGAGTTGAAAAGGAGAATTTAGTGGAAAAACCAGAGGGAGTAGTGGATGATAGAGAGGTAGTAATCACTAAGATAGTGAGTGTACCACAAATAGAGGGTGGTATAAGTGAGGAAGGACAGGTTATTCTTGAAGTCAAATCTGAACTTCAAGAATCCCTTGATGAAAGGAGGCTCGATTCCTTGGGTGAGAACATTTTAAATGATGGAAGAAAAGAAAGCGTTGAAAATGAGAAGAAGGCTGCTGATGTATCAGAGTCTTATACAAAAGAAATTGAGGGTGATGAGTGTTTATTCCCTAACTTGTTTGATTTGTCTAACATTGCAGGTATTTCTCTTGACCAAATCTTTGCAGATGAATTCTTGACAGATGCCCCTATCCAAGTAGATACAGGCTCAGCACGAGCCCTGCTTGGAATGCATTCAGAGAAATTGGACTCCTTGGCTCATCAGGTCCAATCTGCGCATGCTGAAACTTCAGGAGCACTGAATGAGCAAGGAAGAACTCTAGCATCTGTGGAGATGAGATTAACTGGCTCTGAAGATGTAGTGCTCCCTACATTGGAAGCAAGGATAAGTGGAGTGGAAACTGGTCTCCAAACCATTTCCACTGAAGTACAAAAAGCCAAATCCACCATGGAATCCATCTCAGAAGAGGTCAAGCAGGAACAAAAGCTGCTGAGAGACAATCATAATGCCAATGTCAAAGCTCTTAGGCTGACTGTCAAGCAAGCTCTTGGAAAGAAGACTGCATTACAAAAGAAAAGAGCTGAAGAACAAAGGCTTGCTATGGTGAAAGCAACCTCTGAAAAATTTTCCCAAGAGGTGATGGCCAACATTGCTGAAAGTGCAGTGGCCAACCTCACTGAGCTCCTTAGAGCCCAACTCGATGCATCCCTGAAAGCAACCTTGGAGGAGGTTGTCCAACAAAAGATGAAGCCTGTTCTAGCTTTTCTTAGCTTGAGCAGTGATAGGATGCAAAATATACATGATGAAAATGTATATATGTTGGAGGAAATGAAGTCTCTAAACCAGGCCCATTCCCTAATGGCCACAACAATGAGTGAGCTAAAACCCCAGTGCTTTGATGCTGCCAAAAAGGGGGAAAGGGAAAGAGCTAGAGCAAAAGGTGCCTTGGTGATTGGAAGCCCAGTCAAGGGAAAAGACAAAGCTGCTGAAGGAAAAAGAAAAGAACCAACAGTGCTGAAGTTGGAAGAATTGGATGAAGAAGAACAACTAGCACTTGCCTTGAAATATTCAATGGCCTCAGCTCAAGAGGAAAGAATGAGGTTACAGTAGAGACCAGGCGGTGAGGTGTCTGGTTTGGACAAAGATGTTGAAGGTGTCCAAACTAGAGGAAAGATCAAGAGGGAAAAAGGAAAGAAAAGACAAGCTGAGACATTTACTGACTTTCCTAACAGCCTTGATCTTCCATCTGAATTCAGAATTGATGATGATGAGCCTACATCAAAGAAGGCCAAAGCTGCTGAAGAGCCCAAAACCGCTGAAAAAGACAAGTCTTCTGAAATGGTCAACATTTCTGAAGGTGCCAAAGTTACTGAAGATGTGGAAGTTTTATATGAAGAGGGCTTTGGACCTGGACCAAAGAAGACAAAGGTTGTGGTACTCAATGATCCATCAAAGTGGTTTCATGAAGGGTATGGCAAAGACCCTGAAACACAACAGAAACTGGCCATGATGAGGGCTCAAGAGAAAATGGATTTGATGGAAGAGGCCAACAGAGCAAGAGATAAGAGAAGAGCTAACTTCCAGAAACCAAGAAGAAGGATAGCAACTTACAGCAAGATGAAGCCTCAGCTACTAGTCCCAATGGACACCAAATATCCACACTTGGATAAATGGGTGCCAATTCAGCTGAATGATACATGGGAAGAGGCTAAAAGGGAGTTTCTCTATGACTATTATGTCATTGACAGATGGAATGGAGGAGATGCCAACTCTTCCTTTGCTGAGTTCATGATAGAATACTACAGAGAGTTGTATCAACAATTACTTGCAGCTTCTGATATTGCAAGAATTGAACTCAATGCTCCCAAGCCTATCATTTACATGCCTCCAAAGCTTGATGGATGGATTGACCAAGCAAGGATCCTGAGGGAGTTCACAGAGATTCTTAAACTGAACAAAATGACCCTTGGACCCAAAGGAACCAACCAGGAAGCCATGGAACTCAAGAAGAGAGTATGGGCACAATATGGGATGGTGCCACTAAAGAAGATGATCTCTGAAATGGCTAAGTCTTCCTGACTCTTATATGCTGAAATGGATGAAAACTTAAGAAAATTGACCTCAGTCATGTCTTCTGAAGATAAATGTAATAGGTGTAGGCAAGTCACTTTTGCATAAAATGTATAGGTTTTGGCATCATCAAAAAGGGGGAAATTGTTGGGAATAAAATGACATATGTTTTGATTAAATACCAAAACCCCCTGAGACATGCCAAGTCAAATTGATTGTGCTCTAAAAATTCTAGAACACATAGTATAAGGCTAGATGAGAAGCTGAAATGTTTAGGCAGCTCTTAGATGATTAGATGCACATTGTGAGGGGGAACCTATGCTTTGAAGATTATCAAAATCAAGTCCCCTCAAGGCTCAAATTCTGGAACAATCACTAAGGTCAAGCATACTCTATTTGAAAACCAAATGTGCTGATCAGGAGAGTTGGCCAGAAGAGTTGTCTCAGCAAAATTGAACCAGAACAAATGTTCTAATACTTGAAGGTCAACTATGCTGAAGAAATGAAGTCAACTACACCCTAAAGCATTCAAAGAATGATGTTAACATTAATTCCAAGTGAAGCAAAGGGAAAGAGCCAAGTCATCTGAAGAAGAGCAAGTCAACTATGCTGATATGCAAAGTCTGCTGATAGTGATAAGGAGAGTTGTCCATTTGATAAGGAATGTTGTCCTATCATTGGATCAAACTTCAGAAGCCATGTCCTTATCAAATGGACAACATTCCTTATCAAATGGACAACTCTGCTTATCACTATCAGTAGACTTTGCATATCAGCATAGTTGGCTTGCTCTTCTTCAGATGACTTGGCTCTTTCCCTTTACTTCACTTGGAATTAATGTTAGCATCATTCTTTGAAGGCTTTAGGGTGTAGTTGTCTTTATTTCTTCAGCAGGTTGGTTTTCAAGCTTCAGAGCATATGATCTGGTTCAATTTTGCTGAGACAACTCTTCTGGACAACTCTCCTGATTAGCATACTTGGCCTTTGAGCTTTTAGAACCTTTGTTCTTGCACAGAGACAACCTCTATGGACAACTCTCCTGATCAGAGCATTTGAGTAAACTTGTCCTTTTGAGCTTTAGAACCTTTGTTCTTGCTTTAATTCAGCAGAGACAACTTCTCTGGACAACTCTCCTGATCAGAGCATTTGGTTTTCAATGGAGTATGCTTGGCCTTAGTGATTGTTCCAGAATTTGAGCCTTGGGGAGGCTTGATCTTGATAATCTTCAAAGCATATGTTCCCCCTCACATTGTGCATCTAATCATCTAAGGGCTGCCTAAACATTACAGCTTCTCATCTAGCCTTATGCTATGTGTTCTAACAGTTTTAGAGCACAATCAATTTGACTTGGCATGTCTCAGGGGGTTTTGGTATTTAATCAAAACATATGTCATTTTATTCCCAACAATTTCCCCCTTTTTGATGATGCCAAAACCTATACATTTTATGCAAAAGTGACTTGACTACACCTATTACATTTATCTTCAGAGGACATGATTGAGGTCAGTTTTCCTGAAAAAGAATGTGTTAGTGTACTCACCATTCATGTTGCAAATAGGTTTCAAGAATAGGCATAGAGAGATTTGTTTTTCTAGATTTAAAAAGTGTTCAACTATCATTAAGATGAATATCATTACAGCATGTTGATAGTTTGAACAAAAACATATCAGAGCATGAGAAACATTACAAATAAGCATACATTTACTACAAAAGTATGATATACTCTTAAATCATTAGACATTTAGGTATCAGAGCAAATCATACCAGCAGCTTGAGCATCTTCAGAATAGTTGACCAAAACACAAGTTAGCAACCAACTTAAGTTTTCATCCATTTCAGCATATAAGAGTCAGGAAGACTTAGCCATTTCAGAGATCATCTTCTTTAGGTGGCACCATCCCATATTGTGCCCACACTCTCTTCTTGAGTTCCATGGCTTCCTGGTTGGTTCCTTTGGGTCCAAGGGTCATTTTATTCAGTTTAAGAATCTCTGTAAACTCCCTCAGGATCCTTGCTTGGTCAATCCATCCATCAAGCTTTGGAGGCATGTAAATGATAGGCTTGGGGGCATTGAGTTCAATTCTTGCAATATCAGCAGCTGCAAGCAATTGTTGATACAACTCTCTGTAATACTCTATCATGAACTCAGCAAAGGAAGCGTTGGCATCTCCACCATTCCATCTGTCAATGACATAATAGTCATAGACAAACTCCCTTTTGGCCTCTTCCCATGTATCATTCAGCTGAATTGGCACCCATTTATCCAAGTGTGGATATTTGGTGTCCATTGAGACTAGTAGCTGAGGCTTCATCTTGCTGTAAGTTGCTCTCCTTCTTCTTGGCTTTTGGAAGTCAGCTCTTCTCTTATCTCTTGCTCTGTTGGCCTCTTCCATCAAATCCATTTTCTCTTGGGCCCTCATCATGGCCAGTTTCTGTTGTGTTTCAGGGTCTTTGCCATACCCTTCATGAAACAACTTTGATGGATCATTGAGTACCACAACCTTTGTCTTCTTTGGTCCAGGTCCAAAGCCCTCTTCATATAATGCTTCCACATCTTCAGTAACTTTGGCACCTTAAGCAATGTTGACCATTTCAGAAGACTTGTCTTGTTCAGCAGGCTTGGACACTTCAGCAGATTTGTCCTTTTTAGCACTCCTTGTCTTTTTGGAGATAGGCTCATCATCATCAATTCTGAACTCAGGAGGCAGATCAAGGTTGTTAGGAAAGTCAGTGAATGTTTCTGCTTTTCTTTTGATTCCTTTGGCCTTCTTGATTTTTCCTCTAGTTTGGACACCTTCAGCATCCTTGTCCAAACCAGATATCTCTCCTCCTGGTCTTTGCTGTAACCTAACTCTTTCTTCTTGTGCTGAGGCCATTGAGTTCTTCAGGGCAATTGCTAATTACTCTTCTTTATCCAATTCTTCTAAATTCAGCACAGCTGGTTCTTTTCCTTTTTCTTCAGCAGCTTTGTCTTTTCCCTTGTCTGGGCTCCCAATCACCAAGGCACCTTTTTCTCTAGCTCTTTCCCTTTCCCCCTTTTTGGCAGCATCAAAACACTGGGGTTTGAGCTCACTCATTGTTGTAGCCATTAGGGATTGGGCTTGGTTTAGAGACTTCATTTCCTCCAACAAATATACATTCTCATCATGTATATTTTGCATCTTATCACTACTCAAGCTAAGAAAGGCTAGAACAGGCTTCATCTTTTGTTGGACAACCTCCTCCAAGGTTGCTTTCAGGGATGCATCAAGTTGGGCCTTAAGGAGCTCAGTGAGGTTGGCCACTGCACCTTCAGCAATGTTGGCCATCACCTCTTGGGAAAAATTTTCAGAGGCTGCTTTCACCATAGCAAGTCTTTGTTCTTCTGCCCTTTTCTTCTGTAATGTAGTTTTCTTCCCAAGTGCTTGTTTGACAGTTAGCCTGAGAGCCTTGACATTGGCATTATGATTGTCTCTTAGCAGCTTTTGTTCCTTCTTGACCTCCTCTGAGATGGATTCCATAGTAGATTTGGCTTATTGAACTTCAGTGGAAATGGTTTGGAGACCAGATTCCACACCACTAATTCTTGCTTCCAATGTGGGTAGCACCACATCCTCAGAGCCTATAAGCCTCATTTCTACAGATGCTAGAGTTCTTCCTTGCTCATTCAATGCTCCTGAAGTTTCAGCATGAGCAGATTGGACCTGATGAGCCAAGGAGTCCAATTTCTCTGATTGCATTCCAAGCAAGGCTTGTGCTGAGCCTGTATCTACTTGGATAGGGGCATCTGTCAAGAACTCATCTGCGAATATTTGGTCAAGAGATATACCTGCAATGTTAGACAAATCAAATAAGTTAGGGAATAAGCACTCATCACCCTCAATTTCTTTTACATAAGACTCTGATACATCAGCAACCTTCTTCTCATTTTCAACTCTTTCTTTTCTTCCTTCATTTAAAATGTTCTCACCCAAGGAATCAGGCCTCATTTCATCAAGGGATTCTTGAAGTTCAGATTTGACTTCAAGAATAACCTGTCCTTCCTCACTTATACCACCCTCTATTTGTGGTACACTCACTATCTTAGTGATTACAACCTCTCTATCATCCACTTCTCCCTCTGATTTTTTGACTAAGCTCTCCTTTTCAACACCTTCACCTAGACCTATAGCATCTCCACCTTCAACAAGGTTCAAAGATGGCAGTTGTGAGGAGATCACAGTGCTTATATCAGCAGCCACTGAGTCATCCTGAATGATTAAGGGCTGATCAGTGTCCAACTCTTCTGACACTGAATTGGCCTTAACCAAACCAGCCTCTAGTATAGGAACCTCAACATCTTTAGGTTGTGCCTTGGGTTCAGAAGAACCTTCATTGGCAGATGCATCTTTGGTTGTGTTACCACCCATGGTCAACACCTCTGAAGATACAGAGCCTTTCCTATGATAGGTTCTAGGAGGATTTGAAAGTCTGTCTGCTACAGAAGACTTGGGTTGAGTGGATTCAGGGAGGTTGGCTTGAGGGGTTTCAGGAGGGTTGGGGTTTGAAGGGTTTGAGGGATAATCAGGGGAATCATCATCATTTGAGCTACTATCAGGGTGTTTGATGCCCTTAGCTTTTCTTTCCTTCTCCTCAATGATCTTCTCATCTACTAACTTTGCAAAAACTTCCTCATCAATGAGAAATCTTGTCTTCAGCACACCAGCAAAGTGTAGCAGTCTACTCTCCTCCACTTGCCACCAATTAGCACCCTTATCTTGGATGACCTGAGAGATTTCCATCAATGTTTTGTCCTTGACATCCACTAACATTCTCAAGTCATGGAACATTTTCTGAATTTTGGGAAATTCAGCAAGCTGTGGGTATAAGTTGTCCACAGTGGCTTTGGCTCCACCTCTGAGCATACTTTCATAAGTATACTCATCCTCGTTCTCACTAGATGGAGAACTTTGGGCTATAGGGGAGTTGGCTGTGGTTTCATTAATTGCAGCTTCAGGCAAGTTAAGTTCAGGAGGGTTGGCTTCAGAAGGATTAGGCTCAATTGAAGGTACCTCGGTTGCTTTTAAGAGCAATAATTCTGAGGGGGCTTTTCTCAGAGGGGTTGGCTCATGAAGTGCATGTTCTAAAAGTTTGGAGTAATTCAGCATAGATGAATCAAGGGGGGACAGAAGCCTTGTCTCATCCACTGCTAAGTCTGCTAGCACATCAATGCCACTTCTCTGTATACTTCCTTCTGGAGAGTATCTCTTAGTGAGATTTACAGGGGTTATGGGTTGGTTGGGAGGGGTAACATGGGTTTCAGTGGAGTTGGGTTCAGGATTCTGAATTTCAGGGATGTTGGCCTCTATTAGTTGACCTTCAGGGACCTTGGATTCTGGAGTTCCAGAACCAGATGAGTTGGTCCTTGACTTGGATTTGGTCCTTCTTTCAGCTCTGCTCTCTCTTAGAGCAAGTTGGAGAGACCTTTTTCCTGAAGCTCCAGCACCTTCTCAGTGGGCTTGGCCCTTCTCTTGCTGGCCCTACTGCTCCCACTGCCTTCCACTTCCTTCTCAGGGACAACCTCCCTAGACCTCTTATCACCTTTCTTCTTTTGCCTTGTCTCATTATACTTCAGCCTCAACTCTTCTGAGTGGTCAGAAGGCACATTTACTCCCTCTTCTGCCACTTCATCAACCTCAGCTGATGCTCTTGAGGCTTCTCCTGAAGATTTCTGAGACACTTTCTTTGTTTTGACAGCCCTGGCCTTAGTTCTTTTCTTCATCTTAGGCTTCTCTTCAACCTTTTCAGCAGGGTTGGCCAGAAGCATCCTTCTTTGCTCAGTTTTCTTGCTGGGCTTTCTAAACAATATTTTCTGAGCTGGAAGGGGTTTGGCAAAGGTTTGTATCTCAGAGTAGTGAGCAAACTTCTCAATTAGCAAACTTGCCCTGGTGCAATATCTCAATTTTCCTTCCATCACAACCTTGTTGTGAGCTTTCACTTTGAACTTTGCCTTTTCTTTCATCATTTCAGACAAGATGAAAGTCCTCCAATCAAACTTGATGCCTTTATCACTGGCATCAATCACAGCTGCCATAATCCTTATCCTAGGATGGCTTACTTGTTCTAAGCTTCCAGTGTTGCTGAGCAAGCTCTTTGCTACTACCTCAAATAGGGTTAAGAACTTTGGCTTGAGTGTTCTTTTGTGTTGAGTAGAGGATAGTGGCCCTGGAGTAATAAGCCATTCTTGAGCAATTTCTTGCTCAAGACCATTTCCATAGAATTCTGGATTCCTTCCCTCTTAAGGCAATCCAAAAGCAGCTTCAACCTCTTCCTCAGAAAATTTCAACCTGTGAAATCTTTCCTCCTCTTCTCCTTCTGCTACAAAGGACAGTCTTGTGGCAACTTCTCCATCTCCAGGTTTGCCTCTCCATTTGAGAAAAGCAAAGAACTCTGCCATGTAGGATTCAAGACAAGAGTCTGGCTTCTCTTGCATGAACTTTTGGAGACCTGCCCTTCTCAACCATCTCAGGGTTGGAGTAACATTAGGATCCTCACTCTCAAAAGAAAGGATTGGCTAGCTCGAATGTGAGGTTGTTTTTGTGACATAGATAGCCAAAGTCTAGGTCAAGATCCTTGTTGAAGAAATCAACAACCATTACTGGTTTTGCTTTGGGAGCCATTGAAGGTTTCAGAGAAAAATTTGACAGAGATTGAGAGTGTTTGGAGAAAATTTGAGCTAGGGTTTCGAATAGTTTGGGAAGAAGTGTTTGTGGGGGATCTTAAGACTTGTGAATATTCTAAAAAGAATGTTTGTCAATGAGTTGGTGAAGTCTTGATGCAATTCAAAGGTGAACAAAAATGGAAATCAAAATGGACGGCCATGATTGTCTTCAAGGGAGTTGTCCAATTTTGATCCAATGGTCAAAAACCAATGTAACAGTGAGTGGTTGGTTTTATTCAAAACGTGGAGGCTATTTAATATTAGTTAATGGTTGGGTAGTTTTCAAGGTAGATCATGGCTTGAAAAGGTGTAATGCAAACAAGAGTTAAATCTTGGCATTTAATGCATGGAAAGTGACCTTTTGGGTGGGAGACAAATTAAATCCCAAAAAGATGAAATCTGTAAATGGAATGGGACAGATTTCGAAATAGGCAATAATTACCCAAAATAGGTGCTTATCAGACCAAGATTTGGTTTGATAGCTAGGACAACTTATCTGACCCCACTAGGACAAGTGTCCTGAAAAGATGTGGACAAGTGTCCTGAAATTCAATGGACAAGTGTCCTGAATCATTTAGGTCATCTCTTCTGAATTTCAGTAGACTTGACCAAGTCTACTGATCTTTTAATATCAGTTTCCCCCTTAGTGAATAAACTCCTTTGGACTTATTTGTCCAACTTTCCTGGATCAAGAAGACCCAACTCTGCTGATAATTCCAAAAACCTTGCCTCTGCAAGAGGTTTTGTTAAAATATCGGCTTTTTGATGATCTGTGTGGATCTTTACCAACTTGATATCTTTCTTCTCCACATGGTCTCTAATGAAGTAATGCTTGATGTCTACATGCTTGCATCTTGTGTGCAATACAGGATTCTGTGATATTGCAATAGCACTGTTGTTGTCACAGAAGATTGGCACTTCAGTAGAGTTGACATTGTAGTCTCTTAATTGTTGTCTCAACCATAGAATTTGAGCACAACAGCTTCCAGCAGCAACATATTCAGCTTCAGTGGTGGAAGTAGCCACTGTGTTTTGCTTCTTGGAGAACCAAGATATGAGTTTGTTGCCCAAGAATTGACAAGTCCCTGAGGTGGACTTTCTGTCAATTCTACATCCTCCATAGTCAGCATCTGAGTAGCCAGTTAACTCAATGTTGTCATCAGCAGGGTACCAAAGGCCTAGATTTTCAGTGCCTTTGAGGTACCTCAAAATCCTTTTTGCAGCCTCAAGATGGCTTTTCTTAGGATTTGCTTGAAACCTTACCCACACACCTACTGCAAAGGTGATGTCAGGTCTGCTGGCAATGAGATAGAGAAGTGATCCAATGATTCCTCTATACTCATTAGAGTTGGTTGAGATACTACTCTCATCAGGATCCATCTTCCAATTTGTGTTCATTGGGATCCTTACTGGCTTGCTAGTTGTACACCCAAACTTTTTGATCATTTCTTTGGTGTATTTGGCTTGATTGATGAAGATTCCTTCTTTAGATTGTTTGACTTGAAGTCCCAAGAAGAAATTCATCAGACCCATCATGGACATCTCAAACTTGCTTTGCATGAGCTTGGAGAACTTCTCGCACAGTTTTTCATTGGGAGATCCAAATATGATGTCATCCACATATATTTGGACAAGCAAGATGTCCTCTCCTTCAGTGATTCTGAAGAGGGTTATGTCCACGGTTCCTTTGATAAAACCATGATCCAAGAGGAACTGTGACAGTGTGTCATACTGTTGGGATATAAATTCACCCTAAGCCCCACTTGATGTTATAATAGTTTTGATGGCCAAAACACTTAGAGTTTATAAATGTAATAGGATCAGCTGACTTTGTATAGAACAGTTTAGACTAGTCTTGTGTGATCAACTGTATAGATATCAGCTGATCAACACAGTCCCGGCTTACATGCGCTCCCTCAAGATGAGAAGAGTAGAAGACATGAAGACTAGGAGATCCTTGAAGACTAGTTAAGTAAGGTGCTTGTATACCTACTTGACTGATGGAGTCCCAGATTGAAGATGGCCTAAAGCAGGACAAAGAATTGCCAGATCAGAAGAGTTTTACTCTGCTGATATCAAAAGACAGAAGACGCAAGGCCAAAAGAGTAGTCAGAAGACTAGAAGTACAGATCAGAAGACTATGTGTTCTTCCAGGACTCGGCTGATTCCAAAGTCATCTTACAGTTTAAACAAAGACCTACCTTATTTAGAAGATTGACATGATCCCAGGATTGAAGCAATCAAGCGACTGGAATCAAGGAATCAAGCCATTATGGAAAGATTGCCCCAACGGCTAGTCAACTCCAACGGCTAGTTGCAAGCAATCACCACTATAAATACAAGAGGATGAGAAATCACAAGTACGAAGTCACAACGAGAGAATTCAACAAGTCTAGCAAGCAATCAAGCTAAAGTCATATTGTCCCAAGAGTTCTCAAAGAGCCAGAATCCATTAGATTATCCATAGCTCTTAAGTGATTTCTATCCAACCCATAAGAACCTGAAACCTGTTCATATTGTATATCATTTGTTTTAGGCAAAGTGGTTAAGCAAATTATAAGCTTGAACCATTAGTTGGATACACTTCAAAAACCCCAAACCCTCTCCGAAAGGTTAAAGTTTTTGAAACCCTCAAAGTGCAAGTGCTTACAATCACTTGTGGAGACCGTAGCTGTTAGGACGGCTCAGATCTCAAAGTCCTATCCTTGGGACTATAAAGGTCAAGACCCTTGTAATTTGCGGTAAATTAAAGGGATTAAATATCACGTTAGGACGTGAGAGTGGACGTAGGATCGTATATCCGAACCACTATAAACCTGGTGTTATTTACTTATTGCACTTTACATTCTGTCATTTCATTAACTATTATATAGTGCATACTGTGATTTCAATATTCTTCAAAACAAGGCCACAACTTTCAAACCAGCATCACCTGAGTACTTTCATTAAAGAAAACAAGTTAAACACTTTCACAAGAAACAAAAGAACGAGTCTAAACAAGGCCTACCATAATTCCGCATATAACCTCCTCTATCAGATCACTATAGTCATCTGGACCAGCAGACTTGTAGTCCAGTTGAAGCCTTAGAAACCAAGGAATTTCGTATACTACAATCTAAGTTCGATGACCTCTTCCAAGCACACAAGCTCTTAGAAAAGGAGAAGGAATGCCTAAATCAAAAGATATCAGAGTTCAATAAAGCTTCGACTACGATTGAAAGTATCTCTGAATATTATAGATAAAATAGTAATAAGATGGGTTTTGGCTATGAACTTAATCCATCAACATCCTCTCCAGCTGGGGGTAGTACACCTAACAAGTGCACTACTCAGACACATGAACATGGTGAGTGTTCTAAACACAATGAACTCAATATGAACCAAAAGGCATCTGTACCAACTAAGGCTAACTATTCCAACACCAAAAATGGTAAAAGAAAAGTTAACCCCAAACCTATACAGAGGAACAGCAAACAGCCTAGACCATCTCGTCTGAGACAGTCTCAGCTGTATGCTGCTCCAGCCAAGAAGAAGAAATCTTCTTCAAACAAATTTGTTCTCTTTGCACCCCCTATCTCTTATGATATAGTGAAAACAGAAGAGTATGGTCCATATAATCGTGTGCATCGACCAGCTAATGCACCCAGGCCGAATGTAACTAGTCAAAAGATATTGTATGTTCACTCCTATAAAGGAAAACCATTTGACTATTACTTAGCTGACACAAACAACAAATCAGATCAGTCCAAGGTGTTAACTGGTAAGATTTGGTTCTGTGATGCCCGAGGGAAACAACTCAAGTGCTCAAGGTTGTTCAAACGACCAATGTATATGTGGGTTCCCAAGGGTAGTACTAACACCCAAGGACCCAAAACAAAATGGGTACCTAAGACTTAACCTTCTTGCAGGAAATGAGGGACCTATACAGAAAATGAGGTCTAGCAGGAGAGATATGATACATAGATAGTGGATGCTCAACCCATGTGACTGGAACCAAAGACCTGCTGACCAACTACACAGAAAAGAAAGGTCCAAAAGTCTTCTTTGGTGATAACGCGCACGGTAATACAAAAGGATATGGCACCCTTAGAAATGGTGACATTGAGGTACATGATGTATCATATGTAAAAGGTCTTAAGTTTAATTTATTATCTGTTTCTCATTTTTGTGACACTGGTTATTCAGTTAAATTCTCTAAAGATGAATGTCTCATAAGTGATAAAAGAACAAAACAAAACCTTCTAACAGGATCTAGAAAGGGAAGTATGTATCTTGCAAATTGGAACATCTGTCCTAAGGATACATGTCTGCTTGTGAAAAGCCCTAAAGATGTCAGCTGGCTATGGCACAAACGTCTTAGTCATCTGAACTTTAAGACTCTGAACAAGTTAGCAAGGGAATCCTTAGTTGATGGTCTGCCTAATGAACTCTACTGTAAAGATCAGGTCTGTGATGCATGTCAACAAGGAAAGCAAACAAAGGTCTCCTTCAAGACCAAGAAGACAGCATCAACCAGCAGAGTTCTTGAACTGTTACACATGGATCTCTTTGGACCAATCACTCCAACCACCCTAACAGGAAGAAAATACACTCTTATTGTTGTAGATGACTACTCCAAGTTTACTTGGGTTATCTTCTTATACAAGAAGAGTGAAACTCAGCAGAAGCTTCCTGAACTGTTAAAGAGGATCCAAGTAGAGAAAGGAGAGCCTATTGTGAAAATTAGAAGTGACAAAGGCACTGAATTTATTAACTCCTATATTATTGCATATTGTACTTCTAAAGGTATTCAGCATGAGACAAGTGCAGCAAGAACACCACAACAAAATGGTGTAGCTGAAAGAAGAGTCAGAACACTCAAAGAAGCTGCAAGAACACTCCTTGCTGAATTCTCTACTCCTAAGAAGCTTTGGGCAGAAGCTATCAACACAGCTTGTCACACTCAAAACAGGTCAGGTATTCACAAAATCCATGAGAAAACCCCATATGAACTGTGGAAAGGAAGAAAACCTAGAGTATCTTACTTTCATATATTTGGTTGTAAGTGTTTCATTCACAACAATGGGAAAAGTAAGTTGAATGCTTTTGATGCCAAAGCAGATGAGGGGATATTTTTGGGATACTCCTCAACTAGCAAAGCATTTAGGGTATTCAACAAACGTACCCTTCTTGTGGAAGAAACACCACATGTTGTTTTTGATGAATCTTGTGAAAAGAGTGCAGTAGAAACAACCTCAGCTGCAGAACAGATGAAGAAACAAGTGATCAAGAAGAGGTCTGATGAGTTTATTGAAGTCAATGAACCATTCCCTGAAGAACCAGAGGAAGATAAACCACACAGACCAGTCACTAGATCTCAAACTCAAGCTGAACAAGTTATCCACAATCAAGATGCAACAATCCCAAATGCAAGGGGGAATGATCTCTTTGACACTCAAGATACAGATGATGATCGACCAAATCAAGTCAACCCTCCTGATGGCAATAGAACAGATGAGAATCCAAGTTCATCTAATGAAGATACTCCTGTAAGACATACATGGAGGAACAATCATCCATCAAACCTCATATTAGGAGGAGCAGAATCAGGTGTCAAGACAAGAAGACAACTGAATCAGAATTCTCAATCATCTATGTTCTGCTGGTGTGCTTTCCTCTCCAACATTGAACCAGCTGACATAGAAGAAGCAATGACTGATAGCAATTGGATCACTGCTATGCAAGAGGAACTAAACCAATTTGAAAGAAATGAAGTCTGGGAATTGGTAGATCGTCCTGAAAACCACAACGTAGTAGGAACAAAGTGGGTATTCAAAAATAAGAAGGACGAAAATGATGTAATAATAAAGCAAGGCTAGTTGCAAAAGGATATTCACAATCTGAGGGAATTGACTATGATGAAACTTTTGCTCCAGTAGCCAGATTAGAAGCCATTCGACTATTTCTAGCCTATGCATCATTTATGGGCTTCAAAGTATACCAAATGGATGTCAAAGGTGCTTTTCTAAATGGTATTCTGGTAGAAGAAGTATATGTAGAGCATCCTCCAGGATTTGAAAAAGGTGATCAAGTATATCGACTGAAGAAGGCTCTCTATGGTCTAAAACAATCCCCTAGAGCTTGGTATGACACATTGTCACAATTTCTACTTGACAATGGATATAGAAAAGGCAAAGTTGATAGAACTCTCTTCAGAATACAAGAAGGAGAAGAGTTATTCAACTAAGTACTCAATAGTACTTAGTGGTTTGATTATCTTAGAAGAGTTAATCATCTTCAGCAGAGTTGTCCAAGACAACCTTGCTGAGCTCTGGATTGATCATAAGTTGAAAAGATTTGCATACAAGTGTATTCCCCCCCCCCCCCATACACTTGTTATATACTCCTTTCAGGACCAACAAGTGGTATCAGAGCAGGGGTTCAAAAACCACTGCCTCTGAAAATCCATCTTGATTTTCAAAATTCACATATTTGTGTGGTCACTGAACTGATCTCTATCTGAAATCTATTACCTGTTGACTAACTGTTTATTCTTGAGATATGGCCAACAACAATGTTGTTCCTCCACCTGCTGTTCAGGGATTGGACAACATGGCCACAAATCCAGTCAACCACATTTCACATCATAAACTGCCCATGTTTTCAATAGACAATTATGATTTCTGGAAAATTAGAATGAGGGCTCATCTTGCATCCCTTCACACTGACATGTTAAGAATAATCACAAGAGGACCTTTTGTGTTTACTCAAACTAACCCCAGGGTGACAGAGGAGCAAAGAGCTGATATAAGGGAACTGATTCCCAAAGATGAAGATGACTTCACTGCTGATGAAAAGAGGAAAGATAATCTGAATTATCTTGCCATGAACACCCTCTACCAAACAATTCCAGATGCAGTCATGGGTAGAGTCTACCACTGCACCACAGCCAAAGAAATTTGGGATACTCTTGCTGAGATGTGTGAGGGTACAGAAAAGATCAAGGAGAACAAGCTTCAAGTTGCTGTGCAAAAGTTTGAGCAATTCTCAATGGAAGCTGATGAGTCCATTGACAAATTTGCTGGTAGATTCACTGATGTGATGAATGAAATTAACTCATTGGGCAAGGTGTACTCCAGGAGAGAAGTTGGATTGAAGATCTTGAGAAGTCTCACTCAAAAGTGGGATGTCTATGCTGTGATGATGCAGAATACCAAGGATCTCTCCTCCATGCCCATGCAACAAATCTTCTCAGAACTCAAAGCTTATGAGTTCGATCTCAACAGAAGAAAGCCTGTTGAGGAACCCTCAAATCCTACTAAGGGAGTGGCATTCAAGGCCAAAGTTGCTGAACCTGAAATGCAACCCTCTCCCAGATCATCAAAGTCAGTCTCAAAGACTGAAATGAAGGAGGAACTAGCCTTGATGGCTAGAAGGTTTGACAATCTCAACACAAGGTTTGGTAGATACAAGAAATTCTACCAAGACAACAAATTCAGGAGAAGGTACAACTCCCCTGAAGATCAGGCCAAGGACAAAAAGCCTAAAGAGAAAAGATCAGAGGACAAGTACTCTGATAGGAGAAGGTCCAGTAGAGCTGACCCTTCATCATCAAAAGGAAGAGATGAATCCAAGAAGGATGATGATGAAGACATATGCTACAATTGCAAGAAGAAAGGGCACTTCCAGTATGACTGCCCTGAACTGAGCTCTAAAGAAAGAAGAGAAAGACAAGCTAAAAGAGACAGAAAGTTCACCAATAGAAAAGCCATGATGGCCGGTGAAGAATCTGATAGTGCTGAAAGCTTCAACTCTTCTGATGGACTGTTCTCAAACAGTGATGATGATGATGTTTGCAACATGGCTCTTGAGGATGATGAGGTATCCTCCACTTCTAGCTCACCATCATTCTTATCACAGAACACTAGTGAAGTCAACTTGAAACTTTCCTTTGGGAAATTGATGAAAGATTTCACTAGGTTACAAGAATTTCATGATAATTGTGTGAGAGAAAATGAAAAACTGGCTATTGAACTTGCAAAAAACTCTGAGGTAGATGTTGATGTCAAATCTACTGAGTTATATCAACAAGTCTTGAGAGAACTTAAGGAAGCAAATCTCAGGATGGTTGACCAACAAAAGGAGATTGATGATCAACTACTCTCTCAGAAAAGAAGAGATTTTGAACTGAAAATTCTAAATTCCAAGTTTGAGAACCTCTCACATGAATATGATATTCTTAAAACAAGTGAAGAGAGCCTGAAATTAAAGATGTCTGCTTTGAACAAATCCTCTAGAGAAATAGAGGAAATTCAGAGTTATCAAAGACCTATGGCTCAAAAAAGTGGATTAGGTTTTGATCCATTTGAATCTTCACCTTGTCTTAGTGTTGCTTCTACAAGTAACATTAAGAGAATCTTTGTTAAGTCAGTGGCACGAACTGAAAATGAAAACAAACAGCCACTGAACAAAGGAAAGGGCAAAATGGATGATTTGCCTACTCAAGTGCCTCAGGAGACTAGGCCAAAACCTAAGGAAGTGGCCAAAGTTCCTGCTCACAAGAGGAATGTTGCTCAGCAGAGTAGACCCAATGGAAGGGCAACCTTCCTGAACAATGTTCAGAGGAGTTATCCAAGGTATAATCAGCCAAGGCCAACTCTTCTGAGAAAGCCTCAGCTGAATAGACCTAAGGACAACTATCCTCAAAGGCAGAATAAAATGAGACAACCAAAACCCTTCATGCCAAAGGGTAATGGTCATAAAAATGCCTTTCCTCAAAGATTTCATCAAGCTGCACAAAGAACTCATAAGTTCATGAGAATTGACAACTCCCCTGAAACTTACAGAGTTAACACATTCACACATACTTTCCCCAAGGCATTTAAGGGAAAGACAGTGTATGTTGATGCACAAGGAAAACAACTTAGCCACCTTGAATCAATCAGGGTGATTAGGCAAGTTTGGGTTCCTAAAGGTACAGCTAACCTCTCAGGACCCAAAACTCAAAGGGTACCTAAACCTATCTAATTGCAGGTACCATTGGGCCACAAGAAGAGGAGTATGAGCAAAAAGACAGCATGGTACCTTGACAGTGGATGCTCAAGGCACATGACTGGAAACAAGGAACTCCTCACTGATTTTATTGAAAAAGAAGGCCCAAATGTCACTTTTGGAGACAGCTCACAAGCAACAATAAAAGGTTATGGCACTTTGATGATTGGTAACATCAAAGTATCCAATGTATCTTATGTAGCTGGTCTCAAATATAATCTCCTAAGTATCAGTCAATTCTGTGATAAAGATTTCAATGTTGAGTTCTCAAGTGGAAAATGCTTAATTAGATATAAAACTCAACAAATTCTATTGACTGGAACTAGGAAGGGAAATGTGTATTTTGCAGACTGGGACAAGTCTACTGATGTTGCATGTTTCATTGCTAAGAGCACTAGTGAACAAAGCTGGTTATGGCATAAGAGGCTAAACCATCTAAACTTCAAATCAATGAACAAACTTGCTAGAAATGCATTAGTTAAAGGACTGCCTAATGAGGTTTTCATTAAAGAACATGTGTGTAAGCCATGTCAAGAAGGAAAACAGATTAAAGCCTCATTCAAAGGAAAACCAGTCATCTCTACTGAAAGGGTACTTGAACTTCTACATATGTATCTCTTTGGACCAATCACCCCTTCAAGCATAAATGGTAGAAAATACACATTAGTAGTAGTAGATGACTTCTCTAGGTTCACATGGGTAGTATTTCTCCTTAATAAGAAGGAAACACAAGTCAAACTACCTGAACTTCTCAAGAGACTATCAAATGAGAAAAGCCTTAGCATTATCAAGATAAGATCTGATAAAGGCACTGAGTTCATAAATTCATACATCAATGAGTATTGCACATCTAATGGAATAGCTCATGAAACCTCAGCAGCTAGAACTCCTCAGCAAAATGGAGTTGCAGAAAGAAGGAATAGAACCTTAAAAGAAGCTGCTAGAACCTTAATTGCTGATTCAAATTTACCCAAGAGGTTTTGGGCTGAAGCTATAAATACTGCATGCCATACTCAAAATAGATGCTTGATTACTAAGGGGCAAGGCAAAACCCCTTATGAACTCTGGAAAGGAAGAATGCCTAAAGTGTCATACTTTCACATATTTGGTTGCAAGTGTTTCATTCACAATAATGGGAAAGAACAGTTGAAAGCCTTTGACAGCAAAGCTGATGAGGGAGTATTCCTTGGATATTCTCAAGTCAGTAGAGCTTTCAGAGTCTACAACAAGAAAACCCTTATTGTGGAAGAAACACCTCATGTTGTGTTTGATGAATCTATTCATGAGTCCTGGAATGAAAACTTGGAACCTGAAGAAATCACACAGAGGACAACCAGACTGAGCCTAAAAGACAAAGACACTGAATTCATAGATGTTGTCCAAGCCAACCTACCTGAAAAACTCATATTGGACAACAATCCTGAAGGCAACCTTCCTGAGACAAACCCCACTAATGGAAATAGTGAACTGAATGATCCAATCCCAATTCACATCCAGGTAACAACTACCAATTAAGAAGCAGTTCCTGCTGAGGTAGTTAATGAATCCAATATTCCAAGGGGAACTCAAAATGTTGAAAATGCCAATGTCCCTGACATTGAGGACAACACCCCTGAATATGATCCTGAATTAGATCCTACATTCAATTATCCTGAATTCTATAACACTGGTGACTCAACCTTAGTAGAGGACAACTCTACTGAAGGGATCAGAAAAAGAAGGACTTGGTTGTATGACCATCCCACTGATCTATTACTTGGTGACCCAAGTATAGGAGTCAAAACCAGAAGTTTTCATGGTGAAAGTGATATGTTATGTTGTTTCTTGTCTGAACAGGAACCAAAAGACATTGATGAAGCACTTCAGGATGCAAACTGGATCACATCAATGCAGGAAGAACTCAATCAATTCACCAAAAATGAAGTTTGGGAGCTGGTGGATAGACCTTCACATCAAGATGTTATTGGAACCAAGTGGGTGTTCAAGAACAAAAAGAATGAGAATGATGTGATTTTCAGAAACAAAGCAAGACTAGTGGCAAAAGGTTATTGCCAGCATGAAGGCATTGACTATGATGAGACCTTTGCACCTGTGGCAAGGCTAGAAGCAATAAGGCTCTTCCTAGCCTATGCAGCCCACAAGAGGTTCAAAGTGTACCAAATGGATGTCAATAGTGCCTTTCTGAATGGAGTCTTGAAAGAAGAAGTCTATGTGGAGCAACCACCAGGTTTTGAGGTTGGAAACCAAGTATATAGACTGAAGAAGGCTCTATATGGACTCAAGCAAGCCCCCAGGGCTTGGTATGACACACTGTCACAATTCCTCTTGGATCATGGATTCACCAAAGGAACTGTGGACAGAACTCTCTTCAGAATCTCTGAAGGAGAGGACATCTTGCTTGTCCAAATTTATGTAGATGACATAATCTTTGGATCCCCTAATGAGAAGTTGTGTGAAAAGTTTTCCAAGCTCATGCAAAGCAAGTTTGAGATGTCCATGATGGGGTTGATGAACTTCTTTTTGGGTCTACAAGTCAAACAATCAAAAGAAGAAATCTTCATCAACCAAGCCAAGTACACCAGAGAAATGATCAAGAAGTTTGGGTGTACAACAAGCAAGCCAGTAAGGATCCCAATGAACACAAATTGGAAGATGGATCCTGATGAGAGTGATGTTCCAACCAACTCCACTGAGTACAGAGGAATAATTGGTTCACTCCTCTATCTCACTGCCAGCAGACCTGACATCACCTTTGCAGTAGGTGTTTGTGCAAGGTTTCAAGCAAATCCTAAGAAAAGCCACATTGAGGCTGCAAAAAGGATCTTGAGGTATCTCAAAGGCACTGAAAATCTAGGCCTTTGGTACCCTGCTGATGACAACATTGAGTTAACTGGCTACTCAGATGCTGATTATGGAGGATGCAGAATTGACAGAAAATCCACTTCAGGGACTTGTCAATTCTTGGGCAACAAACTCATATCTTGGTTCTCCAAGAAGCAGAACAAAGTGGCTACCTCCACCACTGAAGCTGAATATGTTGCTGCTGGAAGCTGTTGTGCTCAAATTCTTTGGTTGAGACAACAACTAAGAGACTACAATGTCAACTCTACTGAAGTGCCTATCTTCCGTGACAATAACAGTGCTATTGCCATATCACAGAATCCTGTATTGCACACTAGATGCAAGCATGTGGACATCAAGCATCACTTCATTAGAGATCATGTGGAAAAGAAGGATATCAAGCTAGTAAAGATCCACACAGACCATCAAAAAGCTGATATATTGACAAAGCCACTTGCAGAGGCAAGATTTCTGGAATTATCAGCAGAGTTGGGTCTACTTGATCCAGGGAAATTTGACAATTGAGTCCAAAGGAGTTTATTCATTAAGGGGGAACAAATTTCAAAGATCAGTAGAATTGGTCAAGTCTGCTGAAATTCAGAAAGATGACCTAAATAACTCAGGACACTTGTCCATTGAATTTCAGGACACTTGTCCACATCTTTTCAGGACACTTGTCCTAGTGGGGTCAGATAAGTTGTCCTAGCTATCAAACCAAATCTTGGTCTGATAAGCACCTATTTTGGGTAATCATTGCCTATTTCGAAATATGTCCCATTCCAATTACTGATATCATCTTTTTGGGGATTTAATTTGTCTCCCACTCAAAAGGTCACTTTCCATGCATTAAATGCCAAGATTTAACTCTTGTTTGCATTAAACTTTTTGGGACATGATCTATCTAGAAAATCCCCCAGCCTTAAACAAACATTAAAACTCCACCCACGTTTTGAACAAAACAGTTTTTCACTGTTACATTGATTTTTGGCCATTGGATCAAAACTGACCAACTCCCCTGAAATCAATCTTAACCGTCCATTTTGATTTCCATTTTTGTTCACCTTTGAATTGCATCAAGACTTCACCAACTCATTGACAAACATTCTTTTTAGAATATTCACAAGTCTTAAGACCCCCACAAACAATTCTTCCCCAAGTATTCGAAACCCTAGCTCAAATTTTCTTCAAACACACTCAATCTCTGTCAAATTTTCTTTCTGTAAACCTTCAATAGCTCCCAAAGTTAGACTAGAGATGATCATTGATTTCTCCAACAAAGGCTCTAGACCTTGATTTTGGATATTTGAGCAATAAAAGCAGTCTTCACTTTGAGCCCATAGTATCTTTTGAAAGTGAGGATCCTGTGATTACACCAACCCTGAGATGGTTGAGGAGAGCTGGATTGCAAAAGTTTATGGAGGAAAGACCAAGCTCTTGTTTGGAAAGCTACATGTCTGAGTTCTTTGCCTTTCTCAAGTGGAGAGGTAAGCCTGAAGATGGTGAAGCCACTACAAAGCTTTCTTATGTAGCAGAGGGAGAGGAGGAAGATAAATTTCATAGAGTGAAATTCTCTTCAGAAGATCTTGAAGGAGCCTTTGGACTGCCTTCTGAGGGAAGGAATCCTGAACTGTATGGTGCTGATCATGAAGATGAGATAGCACAAGAATGGCTTTTGGTTCCAGGTCCCATCTCTTCAACAAAAAACAAGAAGACTCTCAAGCCAAAATTTCTCAATCTATTTGAGGTAATCACTAAGAGTCTTATGAGCAATACTGGAAGCTTGGAGCAAGTCAGCCATCCAAGAATCAGAATTATGGCCGCAGTTATTGATGCTAGTGACAAAGGCATCAAATTTGATTGGAGGACCTTCATCATGTCTGAGATGATGAAGGAAAAGGCCAAGTTTAAGGTGAGAGCCCACAAGAAGGTTGTGCTAGAAGGGAGACTCAAGTATTGCACCAGGGCAAGCTTGTTGATTGAAAGATTCTCCCATTATTCTCAAATGCAAACCTTTGCAAAACCCCTCCCAGCCCAAAAAATTCTGTTTAGAAAGCTCAGCAAGAAAACTGAGCAAAGGAGGATGCTTATGGCCAAACCTGCTGAAGAGAAGGTTGAAGAGAAGCCTAAAATGAAGAAAAGAACTAAGGCCAGGGCTGTCAAAACAAAGAAAGTGTCTCAAATATCTTCAAGAGAAGCCTCAGGAGCATCAACTGAAGTTAATGAAGTGGCAGAAGAGGGAGTAAGTGTGCCTTCTGACCACTCAGAGGATTTGAGATTGAAGTACAATGAGACAAGGCAAAAGAAGAAAGGTGATAAGAGGTCTAGGGAGGTTGTCCCTGAAAAGGAAGTGGAAGGTAGTGGGAGCAGTAAGGCCAGCAAGAGAAGGGCCAAGCCTACTGATAAAGTGTTGGAGCTTCAGGAAGAAAGGTCTCTCCAATTGGCTCTAAGAGAGAGCAGAGCTGAAAGCAGGACCAAATCCAAGTCAAGGACCAACTCATCTGGTTCTGGAACTCCAGAATCCAAGGTCCCTGAAGGTCAACCAATAGAGGCCAACATCCCTGAAATTCAGAATCCTGAGCCCAACTCCCCTGAAACCCATGTTACCCCTCCCAACCAACCCATCACCCCTGTAAATCTCACCAAGAGTTATTCTCCAGAAGGGAATGTGCAAAGAAGTGGGATAGATGTGCTAGCAGATATAGCAGTAGATGAGACAAGATTGCAATCTCTCCTTGACTCATCCATGCTCAATTACTCAAAGCTCTTAGAAGCTGCACTCTTTGAACCAACCCCCTTGAGCAAAGCCCCTTCAGATTCATTGCTCTCTAAAGCAACTGAAGTACCTTCATTTGAGCCTAATCCCTCTGAAGTCAACCCTCCTGAACTTAACTTGCCTGAACTTTCATTTGTTGAAACCACAGCCCACTCCCCTATAGCCCAAAGTTCTCCATCAAATGAGAATGAGGAGGAGTATACTTATGAAAGTATGCTCAGAGGTGGAGCCAAGGCCACTGTGGACAGTTTGTATCCACAACTTACTGAATTTCCAAGAATTCAGAAGACATTCTATGATTTGAGGATGCTTGTGGATGTAAAAGACAAAACAATAATGGAGATATCACAAGTCATCCAAGATAAGGGTGCAAACTGGTGGCAAGTAGAGGAGAGCAGATTGCTACACTTTGCTGGTGTGATGAAAACAAGATTCCTCACTGATGAGGAAGTTTTTGCAAAGTTGGTAGATGAGAAGATCATTGAGGAGAAAGAAAGAAAAGCTAAGGGCATCAAACACCCTGATAGCAGCTCAGATGATGATGATTCCCCTGATGATCCCTCAAACCTTTCAAACCCCAACCCTCCTGAAACCCCTCAAGCCAATCTCTCTGAACCCTCTCAACCCAAGTCTTCTGTAGCAGACAGACTTTCAAACCCTCCTAGAACCTATCATAGGAAAGGCTCTGTATCATCAGAGGTGTTGACCAAGGGTGGTAACACAACCAAAGACACATCTGCCAATGAAGGTTCTTCTGAACCCAAGGCACCGCCTAAAGATGTTGAGGTTCCTATGCCAGAGGCTGGTTTGATTAAGGCCTATTCAGTGTCAGAAGAGTTGGACACTGATCAGCCCTTAATCATTCAGGATGACTCAGTGGCTGCTGAAATAAGCACTGTGATCTCCCCACAACTGCCATCTTTGAACCTTGTTGAAGGTGAAGATGTTGCAGGTCTAGGTGATGGAGTTGAAAAGGAGAATTTAGTGGAAAAACCAGAGGGAGTAGTGGATGATAGAGAGGTAGTAATCACTAAGATAGTGAGTGTACCACAAATAGAGGGTGGTATAAGTGAGGAAGGACAGGTTATTCTTGAAGTCAAGTCTGAACTTCAAGAATCCCTTGATGAAAGGAGGCTTGATTCCTTGGGTGAGAACATTTTAAATGATGGAAGAAAAGAAAGCGTTGAAAATGAGAAGAAGGCTGCTGATGTATCAGAGTCTTATACAAAAGAAATTGAGGGTGATGAGTGTTTATTCCCTAACTTGTTTGATTTGTCTAACATTGCAGGTATTTCTCTTGACCAAATCTTTGCAGATGAATTCTTGACAGATGCCCCTATCCAAGTAGATACAGGCTCAGCACGAGCCCTGCTTGGAATGCATTCAGAGAAATTGGACTCCTTGGCTCATCAGGTCCAATCTGCTCATGCTGAAACTTCAGGAGCACTGAATGAGCAAGGAAGAACTCTAGCATCTGTGGAGATGAGATTAACTGGCTCTGAAGATGTAGTGCTCCCTACATTGGAAGCAAGGATAAGTGGAGTGGAAACTGGTCTCCAAACCATTTCCACTAAAGTACAAAAAGCCAAATCCACCATGGAATCCATCTCAGAAGAGGTCAAGCAGGAACAAAAGCTGCTGAGAGACAATCATAATGCCAATGTCAAAGCTCTCAGGCTGACTGTCAAGCAAGCTCTTGGAAAGAAGACTGCATTACAAAAGAAAAGAGCTGAAGAACAAAGGCTTGCTATGGTGAAAGCAACCTCTGAAAAATTTTCCCAAGAGGTGATGGCCAACATTGCTGAAAGTGCAGTGGCCAACCTCACTGAGCTCCTTAGAGCCCAACTCGATGCATCCCTGAAAGCAACCTTGGAGGAGGTTGTCCAACAAAAGATGAAGCCTGTTATAGCTTTTCTTAGCTTGAGCAGTGATAGGATACAAAATATACATGATGAAAATGTATATCTATTGGAGGAAATGAAGTCTCTAAACCAGGCCCAATCCCTAATGGCCACAACAATGAGTGAGCTAAAACCCCAGTGCTTTGATGCTGCCAAAAAGGGGGAAAGGGAAAGAGCTAGAGCAAAAGGTGCCTTGGTGATTGGAAGCCCAGTCAAGGGAAAAGACAAAGCTGCTGAAGGAAAAGGAAAAGAACCAACAGTGCTGAAGTTGGAATAATTGGATGAAGAAGAACAACTAGCACTTGCCTTGAAAAATTCAATGGCCTCAGCTCAAGAGGAAAGAATGAGGTTACAGTAGAGACCAGGTGGTGAGGTGTTTGGTTTGGACAAAGATGTTGAAGGTGTCCAAACTAGAGGAAAGATCAAGAGGGCAAAAGGAAAGAAAAGACAAGCTGAGACATTTACTGACTTTCCTAACAGCCTTGATCTTCCACCTGAATTCAGAATTGATGATGATGAGCCTACATCAAAGAAGGCCAAAGCTGCTGAAGAGCCCAAAACCGCTGAAAAAGACAAGTCTTCTGAAATGGTCAACATTTCTGAAGGTGCCAAAGTTACTGAAGATGTGGAAGTTTTATATGAAGAGGGCTTTGGACCTGGACCAAAGAAGACAAAGGTTGTGGTACTCAATGATCCATCAAAGTGGTTTCATGAAGGGTATGGCAAAGACCCTGAAACACAACAGAAACTGGCCATGATGAGGGCTCAAGAGAAAATGGATTTGATGGAAGAGGCCAACAGAGCAAGAGATAAGAGAAGAGCTAACTTCCAGAAACCAAGAAGAAGGATAGCAACTTACAGCAAGATGAAGCCTCAGCTACTAGTCCCAATGGACACCAAATATCCACACTTGGATAAATGGGTGCCAATTCAGCTGAATGATACATGGGAAGAGGCTAAAAGGGAGTTTCTCTATGACTATTATGTCATTGACAGATGGAATGGAGGAGATGCCAACTCTTCCTTTGCTGAGTTCATGATAGAATACTACAGAGAGTTGTATCAACAATTACTTGCAGCTTCTGATATTGCAAGAATTGAACTCAATGCTCCCAAGCCTATCATTTACATGCCTCCAAAGCTTGATGGATGGATTGACCAAGCAAAGATCCTGAGGGAGTTCACAGAGATTCTTAAACTGAACAAAATGACCCTTGGACCCAAAGGAACCAACCAGGAAGCCATGGAACTCAAGAAGAGAGTATGGGCACAATATGGGATGGTGCCACTAAAGAAGATGATCTCTGAAATGGCTAAGTCTTCCTGACTCTTATATGCTGAAATGGATGAAAACTTAAGAAAATTGACCTCGGTCATGTCTTCTGAAGATAAATGTAATAGGTGTAGGCAAGTCACTTTTGCATAAAATGTATAGGTTTTGGCATCATCAAAAAGGGGGAAATTGTTGGGAATAAAATGACATGTGTTTTGATTAAATACCAAAACCCCCTGAGACATGCCAAGTCAAATTGATTGTGCTCTAAAAATTCTAGAACACATAGTATAAGGCTAGATGAGAAGCTGAAATATTTAGGCAGCTCTTAGATGATTAGATGCACATTGTGAGGGGGAACCTATGCTTTGAAGATTATCAAAATCAAGTCCCCTCAAGGCTCAAATTCTGGAACAATCACTAAGGTCAAGCATACTCTATTTGAAAACCAAATGTGCTGATCAGGAGAGTTGGCCAGAAGAGTTGTCTCAGCAAAATTGAACCAGAACAAATGTTCTAATACTTGAAGGTCAACTATGCTGAAGAAATGAAGTCAACTACACCCTAAAGCATTCAAAGAATGATGTTAACATTAATTCCAAGTGAAGCAAAGGGAAAGAGCCAAGTCATCTGAAGAAGAGCAAGCCAACTATGCTGATATGCAAAGTCTGCTGATAGTGATAAGGAGGGTTGTCCATTTGATAAGGAATGTTGTCCTATCATTGGATCAAACTTCAGAAGCCATGTCCTTATCAAATGGACAACATTTCTTATCAAATGGACAACTCTGCTTATCACTATCAGTAGACTTTGCATATCAGCATAGTTGGCTTGCTCTTCTTCAGATGACTTGGCTCTTTCCCTTTACTTCACTTGGAATTAATGTTAGCATCATTCTTTGAAGGCTTTAGGGTGTAGTTGTCTTTATTTCTTCAGCAGGTTGGTTTTCAAGCTTCAGAGCATATGATCTGGTTCAATTTTGCTGAGACAACTCTTCTGGACAACTCTCCTGATTAGCATACTTGGCCTTTGAGCTTTTAGAACCTTTGTTCTTGCACAGAGACAACCTCTATGGACAACTCTCCTGATCAGAGCATTTGAGTAAACTTGTCCTTTTGAGCTTTAGAACCTTTGTTCTTGCTTTAATTCAGCAGAGACAACTTCTCTGGACAACTCTCCTGATCAGAGCATTTGGTTTTCAATGGAGTATGCTTGACCTTAGTGATTGTTCCAGAATTTGAGCCTTGGGGAGGCTTGATCTTGATAATCTTCAAAGCATATGTTCCCCCTCACATTGTGCATCTAATCATCTAAGAGCTGCCTAAACATTACAGCTTCTCATCTAGCCTTATGCTATGTGTTCTAACAGTTTTAGAGCACAATCAATTTGACTTGGCATGTCTCAGGGGGTTTTGGTATTTAATCAAAACATATGTCATTTTATTCCCAACAATACCCAAATTAAAAAAAAAAAATTGAATTTTTTTAGTTTAGTTTTTTTTTCGATTTTTTTTTGTATTTTTTTCCTAAATTTTGGTCATTGTTTGAAAAAAAAAAAAAACTGGAAATTTTATTTCATAATTTTATTTTTGAGTTTCATATTTTTTTTAATATTCGTTATGTTTTTATATTTATTTTTTAAAAGTTAAAAAAATAGAATAATATTTAACTTCGTGGTTATTCATTGGTGAATCGATAGTCGGTGTATAATTATAATTTTAATGAGTTGTATTTTAATTTAATTGATAAAATGGTAATATAGTATTTTACATGTATTTTTCTTTTAAAAATTTTGGGGGTGAAATTAATAAAAAAGAAGGTAAAAAACTAATAACTCGTGTAAAAAATTGAATTTAGTTACATGTATGTAACTTGTACACATAAGTACCTAAAGGAAGGGAGTGCCTAAAAAAAAGAGTGTGGATTTATTAAAAAATAAGGATAAATAGTCAGTTACATACATGTAAATGGTACACATAAGCAATTGCCTCAAAATTATGGAGTAAAGTTTCACAACAGTGCATGCGTGAGACCACCGGGTCCTCCTTGTAGGCCGATGCAATGCCAGTGTACTTATTATTGTAATTAATTATGATAATTATGTCTTATACGGAGTAATAAACTAATAAATACTCCCTCCGTTTCATATTAATCTTCATAGGTAGATGGGCACGCAGATTAAGAAAGTGTAATAATGAGTGAAGTTTTGAGGGGTAATTTTGTAAAACTTTATGTATAAAGTAAATAAATGAGTTGACTTTTGTGTATGTGTGAAGATGTAATGGCATTTGTGTAAAATTGAGGTTATTGCGAGGGTGGAGTTTATAAAGGATTTTCCATTTTAAGGTTGTGAAAGTTATTATGGGACGTCCCGAAAAGGAAAGTGTGGAAGTTATTGTGGGATGGAGGGAGTATTATTGTACTACATCGGCGTATTACGTCGAAAACTCAATAAAAATTAATATTTATATTATATTATATAATTAAATATTTTTATAAAGTAAATTTTAAATAAAATTTGTGAGAATTAGGTGAAATGAAACGTTGAATTATTAATATGAAAATAACTTTAAAAAAAATAAAAAATTTCAAAAATAAAAAATTTAAGTAATATTAAAATAACTCTTAATAAATTTTTAGTCAACCATTAATATCAATCACAACACCTTAAATAAATAAATACAAATTTTAGTAAATTGCAAATTAAATTAAAACATTTTTCTCAATTGCAATCTAAACGTACTTTAAGATAATGACAAATAAATCACAAACTTTAAATATTGTTGTAATTTAGTGTTTTTTACAATTTCAATTGTGTTCGAATCTAACATAATTTGAACTTCTTATTGACATAACACCTTAATAAAATAATATTATTTTTTAATCACACCAAATATCAAAATGTATGATTTATGGATAAAGTAGACTTCTAAGAAGTCTAATTTGAAACAATATTTAAAGTTGGTTATTTATTTACAATTATTTTAAGGTTTAGATTAGATTGAAAATTAGCGAACGGTCGTGATTTAATTTACAATTAACCCTTTTTAAAATTAATAATTTCATTAAATTATGACACATAAGTAAAATTAATCACAAAATGACACATAAGCTAAATAATTAACCACAAAATACACATCATCAATTTAAACTCGCTATTAGTATTAGTATATGATTTGGTTGTAAATTGCATAAGATTTCATGTGTTTTAGTGATAAACTTTGAGGGTTTTTCATGCATTTTCACATTAATATGCTTGATTTTATTGAGAAATGTGTTTGAGCTCGTTTTGTAGGAATACAATATGAATTAGGCATTAAAATCGCAAAAACGAGTGTTCAATCATCATTTTCACTCACTGGACTTAAGAGGGGACTGCACTATTGGATTCGTCTCGAAAAATGGAGTGGAATGAAAAAAATAATCAAGTCAATCGGAGATCGGAAGCTCGAGATATGAAGGGAGATGAAGCGGAGGACGAAATGTGGGCTGAAGCATCCGCCCGACCCGCCCGGCCACAGTATCTGCACCCATCTTTCTGTTAAGTTCACCCCCTGCGCGTATTTTCGCAAATTTCAACTTAAGAAAAGTATCGCCCGGCCGGACAACTGCTCCCAGTCCCAATTTTGTTCCACACTCGTCCGCCCGGCCATGCCACTTATCCGCCCGACCGGGTGGACCCACTTTCGGGATTTTGGCCAGTTTTCTCCATATTTCAAGGGCCTAATTGTAAAATTGTTCAAATACTTCCACCCCCAAGTATAAATAGAGTTCATTTTGAGTTTTAAAGGGAGTCTTCCTCCTTTTCCAAGCATTTCCTCACACACAAACACATAGTTAGTTGTGTTCTTCATTTTTAGTTTAATTTCTTTATTAGATTAGATAGAATAGTGGGTTTTACTTCAAATCAAGCTACAATTATCATCGGGCATCGTCTATTACATCATTTTGTAGCTACATTTTCATGATCAAGGTGATATTACTCTATTTTGCAATTCAATTTGGTATTTTCTTAATTTACCCATTCTATTGTTATTTTGTTATGAATTTGATGTTATTTGTTGTTGTAACCATGAGATTTTCTTCTAGAACCATGGGCTAAGCTCTTATTGCCTTGGGTGTGAATGTTTTGATGGGTGAATTGGTGTAATTATGAATTGGGTTGCATGATTAAGAGTGTGGGTGTGAGCTTGGATTAATTTATTAGAATTCACAAAGTAATTGACTACACCTACCAGGGGTTGATTGCTTAGATCGACAACACTAGACACTAATCGATTAGAGGTCGTCTATTATATTAGTGAAAGGGCGTCTCATAAGCATTAGTAACCGTGTTGAACGTGTTTATGAGACACTATCTTAGGAGTTTATGGTATTGATTAGACCATATAATTGCTAATTAATGCACATGTTCACCTAAGCCTCACGAGGGATTGGTCTACACATAAGAGTGATAGTCTTTAGCTTAATCCAAAACCATAGTTTAATTCATGCAATTAGTTCGTTATCTCATTGAAATACCCACAAAACGGAAACACCTGAGGTAATACCCTTCTCTTGCACTTTCTATCGAAAGTTAGATAGTTTGTTATTTCTTTTATTATATTCTTGTTATCTTAGTTAATCTAGTTTAATACTTTCGTTCTAATTCTCGAAAATCCAACAAACTCTTGTAGTTACTACAATAGCATGAATACTCTTAACTTTAGGGATTCACTTACATTCAACTAGATCCTTGGACGAACAAACTACTTGGTCGTACTTACGTACTACAATCGGACACATACGCTTGTGGGGATCGTATTGCTACGCGTGTAAAAAGCGTTGATACAAGTCAGTATATAAGGGGATTTCTATCTTAAATTTATAATAATTAAGATATGCGCCCTCCATCCAATTTTATTATGTCAACTTCTCCGAGCACGAGTTTTAATGAATATTGATTAATTTATTTATAAAGTAGATAAATTGAGGATATGATATGGTATTGTGGGGTCCATTTGTAAATAAATGATTGTTTATGAATAAAGTGAATGACAAAGTGGGTAAATAAGTGATGGTAGGAGAGTTGAGATAAAATAGTATGAATAATATTGTTTTCAAAAATGGTATGGGCATAATAAAATTGGACAACCAAAAAAGGAAAGTGGAAATAATGAAATTGAACATAGGGTGTATATATTTCAATTTTATTTTCAACTTCGAATTCATTCTTCTTCCACATTTTGAAGTATTGATTGTTTACAATTGCGTAGATCTAGTCTACAAGCGTATTACTCTTTTTTTTTTTTTTTTTTTGGAATTAATTTGAATTAATGGATTTTAATACGTTTATCTAATTAAATGGATTAAACGTTGACATAGTCGATCTACTCTCGAAGTAGATGAACGTGGTATATTTAATGTTTCAAAATCAAGTTTTGATGAGTGAAAATGAATTAATTAATTAAGTTAATAGGTTTTCAACTTTAATTGTGAGTTCGAGAGTGGGAAGATAAAAGTTCACCTATCCCACATAGAAATTCTACAAAACTTTTGGAGTTTTATTAACATTGAAGTGTGAAGGGACTTCAACTATGGACTAAGGGTACACTCCCCCAAAGGCCACACGTGCGCGCCGCCAGTCGGAAAAATGAACCTTAAAGTAAATAAACTCAATTTAAAATTCAAATTTCAAACTCAACTTAATTCAAATTTAGAAGACACACATTTTTTGCCCTCGAATTTCCTTCCTCTCTCAGAAACGAACCCTTACGTTCAGTTCATTAAAAACTCATATACGTTCGTTGTTCTCATGTTATGAGCCGACCCATTCTGATATCGGTTATGGGCCAAGCCCAACATGATGAATACACTTCAAATAATTCGAAAACCTTCCTGAAGGTTCTGAAATCGGAAAAATGAATCTTAAAGTAAATAAACTCAATTTAAAATTCAAATTTCAAACTCAACTTGATCAGCACGATCTTTTCCTGTATCCCACGTTTCTAGGCCTTATTCTGATGGACCAACCCCACGTTTTCCACAACCATCCCGTGTGATATATATATATGCTCCCCCCTTTAGAAGACACGATTTTTGCCCTCGAATTTCCTTCCTCTCTCAGAAACGAACCCTTACGTTCAGTTCATTAAAAACTCATATACGTTCGTTGTTCTCGGGCCTCAGCTACAATATCTAAGTGGAAAAGTAGTTTTTACTTTTACCTTTGGAAATGGAACGCCAGATCTGTGAGCACTATCCAGGGCGTAATCCGTTTTACGGGTAAAGGGTTTACCCTTGACTCAACTTGTATTATTCATTATATTCGAATTGCGGTTTTCCTTACTAGCACTAACATTTTTTATATTATGCGTTCAAGATTTTCATAATTAATTACTTTATTGTATGTAAAAAGAGCACTACAACAAAAATTACTTTTAGTGATAGAATTCATGTCATTATAGTTTCTCTAGTAGTAGGTGATTTATTAAATGACCAATATATTGTTACTTCAAAGTCAAAGTATTATATTAATAAACCACTTGCACTTTTTAATACTAATTACTACCAGGCCAAAGACCAGTACACTACAAAAAAACTGCGATTTAGAGACGGATTAGATACCATAAACACTGTCTCTAAACAGGTTAGAAACGGATTTTGGAACCATTTTCTATCTGTTCCTAATCACATGGTATCTAATGTCAGGAACGGTTTTCTAAATTCCGTTTCTAATAAGAGACGGATTTGAGACCTATTTTTTTCGGTTTATAATGAGAGACGGAAAATTCCGTTTCTAATAAGAGACGGATTTGAGACCTATTTTTTTCGGTTTATAATGAGAGACGGAATTTGAAGACGTATCTAAACGATGAACGACCCGTTTTACATCCGGGTCAAAAATCCGTTTCAAATGTCGTTTTTATTTAACAACGACATTTTATCGTCTCTAAATCTGTATCTAAGTGATAAACGACCCGTTTTACATCCGGGTCAAAAATCCGTTTCCAATGTCGTTTCTATTTAACAACGAAATTTTATCATCTCTAAATCCGTATCTAAACGAGGAACAAACAATACACCCATCTGAATCCCAATCCCAATCCCAGCCCACCCATCCCAACCATCCCAATCCCAATCCCAATCCCAATCCAACCTGACCCCATCCCATCCCATCCCAATCCAGACCCCCATCCCAATCCAGACCCAGCCCCCAAACCCGACCCCCAAACCCCTCTCCAACTATTAAATTGACCATTATTTTGGTCTATGTGGGAATTGAACCCAGGTGGGCAAGTGTCCATTATTGAGCACCCGTCACTAGGACAGATAACTCTTTTGTTTTATCTTTTAATATTAATTGTATATGTATATTAATTTATTTCTTTCGATTCACATGTATTTAAATTATAACTTTTAAATTTGTAAATGTAATTTTTTTTATTAATTTCTAAAAATTGTAATTACTCAAGCATAAGTTATAAAATACTAAGAACTATGCATAATATTTTAACATATATAATTAATTGATTAATTTGTAACTTTAAAAAATATATAAAAAAAAATTGTTATTGAATAATTTCAATTGTAAAAGTTTATAAATTCAAATAAATTAATTAAATTACATTTAATCTTCATCTTCATATTTCCCTTCATCATTGTCACCATCATCTTCTTCTTCATCATATTCATCTCCATTCTTATTATCCTTCTCATCATCATTGTTTTCAATTCCGATCAAATTACGATTTGTAACCGTTAAATCTAAAAAAATATTGAAATCTCCCTCAAACACCTTAGTTTTCGTCTCTATTTTTTTTAAACTTCTTTGCGTCTTTACTTTGCAAACAACGATCCATTGTTACTTGTTACGTGGTCCTCCTGAATAGATGATGAACATCCACAAACTTATAATTCAAATGCATTTTTGTTTCTAATGAGGTGTGATCAAACCAATCACATTGGAATAATAGTGGCCCTTTGCTAAGATCCCTTAAATATCAATTCTCAACGTCGTGTGAACTCATCTCGCCTGCCTGTAATTTAAAATAACTTTAAATTAATTATTTATATATATACACTAAGACTAATAATAATTTCAATAACACACATATTGAATCGGTACTTGCATCTATGTTTGCATTTGAAATATTTTGTTCTTCTTATCGTAACAAAAATGTATTAATATCCTTGTCAAAAAAATATATATTAATATCAATAATAATTATAGATTGAATAAACATGGATAAAACTACTTACTTACGTAGAGTTGTTGACAAAACACTTGAAATCCTTAATTTCCCACATTGTAGGTCTAAAACACCTGAAATCCTTAATTTCCACACACATTGGGTAGGCTCGTTGATCCAACTCCACAACTCCGTAATCGTCTCACCCATATAACACTCTATTTTAATTTAGAGAAATTCTCAAATGCACACTGTGGATGTGCACCCTATTTTTACCCTACCCGTATTCCATTCGCCTCCGACCCGAAAAGTTCAAATCTCTACAATCTATGTATTCAGAAACAATCGAAAATTGAAGAGAAAAACGGGAAGACGAGAGTTCGAAAAAAGGCACAGGAAGCGACAAGGAGACGAAGATGGCGGTGGCTGAAGGATTTTTGCTTGGACGACAATGGCGGCACCCATCTCTCCGGAGATCTGGTTCGACGGGTTATACCTCATCTCTCCGGCGACATTCCTCCCATGAACAAAAGACGAACGATGAGGGTTGCGGCGTCTTTCACAGCCCACCGCGACCTCCATCTTCATCGTCGTTTACCGGTCTGTTTCAGTAAGTTACTGATCCGAGCCTTTGTCGGCGGTAGCTTCGGCGCGTGAGACCTCTACCGCCCTCGCCGGAGATGTTGCACTACTTGCATTCGAAGATGCCTGCAATTGCCCCGTTGGTGAGCTGCTAGATATATCACAGCGCCTCGGGACTGCTAGTGAGGTGAATGCAGCCATCCTCACCATTCAAAGTCATGAAAAAGGTTAGTACGATGATAGGTTAAAAATAAGAAGCACAATAAGTTAGTCTTTCATAGGTTTTAATTAGTCTTTCATAGGTTAGTACGATTTTGAAACTATGACTGAAGCTGAACCGTCGATCACTTCTCTGGCCTAAAAGGTGGGGCGGCGTTTCTTCCCTCTCTCCTCTACACATCGTTAGATGATACATTTTCTGGGTTAGTGGACTTTAGGAATGCTTAATAGAATTGTTTTACGAAAAATGTTTTAGTTTTGTTGTTGAAAATGGTAATGTTATTATTGAAAAGTGGTAACTATTATTATTGAAAAGTGGTATTAAAAAAAATAGAAAATATTATTATTGAAAAGTGGTAATTTTGTTACTGAAAAGTGACATTGAAATTGTTGAAAAGTGGTAATTTTATTATTGAAAAATGTTAACTATTATTATTGAAAAGTGATAATTTTATTATTGAAAAATGGTACTATTATTATTGAAAAGTGGTAACTATTTTTATTGAAAGGTGGTATTGAAAAAAGAAAAAAATATATATTATTATTGAAAAGTGGTAATTTTATTAATGAAAAGTGGTAATTTTATTAATGAAAAGAAGTAATTTTATTAATTAAAAGTGATAATTATTATTATTGAAAAGTGATACTTTTATTAATGAAAAGTGGTAATTTTATTACTAAAAAAAGTGGTAATTTTATTAATGAAAAATGGTAATTATTATTATTGAAAAGTGATAAAGAAAATATTATTATTAAAAAGAAAAGTGAAAACAGAAAATATTATTATTAAAAAGAAAAAAATAGAAAAAAAACAGAAAATATTATTATTAAAAAGAAAAAATTGAAAAAAAAAATAGAAACCGTAAATATTATTATTAAATATTATTATTAAAAGGAAAAAATGAAAAAAAAAATAGAAACAGTAAATATTATTATTAAAATGAACGTCACGGACTCGAACATGTGACCTTAATGAAGTTTTAATATATGAATCATTCACTTAATTTGTATCTCTATCTCCCTTCATTTTGACACTCTTTAATTTAAGTTTATTTTGACATCGAAATGATATATTTTTTAAAATTTTGTAAAATTAAATGAATTCAATTTCTATAAATTAGATAACTTGTTGTATCTCTTACAAACAAATTTTAGACTAGTTTGTATTACTCCCAAACAACTTTTAGACTAATTTAGTAAAATTAATTGAAACAACTTTTAGACTAACTTGTATCACTTCCAAACAATGACTTTTACAATTTGCAATGCTTCACGTATTTATACTTTTTCTAAATGGATGATATAACTTTTTTTTTAATCTAAAACTTTTTAAAAGATACTATACAAATTTCTTTGTAAGTCTTAATGGTCAAGATATTTAAAAACTTTTAAAAATTATTAAATGACACCGTACACCTCCTTTTTTTTAATCTAACGTCTGGACATCATACAAAATTGATATATGATTAGAGAATCAATTCTTGGAATATTTTCATTAGAGAGTCAATTAATATATATATTGTTATATGGAATTGAAAATATAATATAATATTATTATTATAATATCTATGGCTATCCTAAAATATATCTACATAGTATTATTGTAACATTTATGTTTATCCATACATAGAAGATATATTAATTGATTTTTTTATTTTTACTATTTATTAATTATAAAAGAGTAATAAATTAATTAATATAACTCAATTCACTGGTCCATATTCTCAATTCTCTATATATATATAAGGATTTATATATCACAAATTACCTCTAAAAAAAGAATTCACTCTCTCAAGAAAAGAATATCTCTCTCTCACTCAGTGTCCTACGGTTTCGGTTTCAAATACTCCTCGTGTGGCATCACTAGTAACTTACGAGGAAGGGTGCGTCGTTGTTCACTCAGACCTCCGATTGAGGATCCCCGTGACCTCCGATTGAGGATACTCGTGTACACAGGATACCTCCTCATGTTGTGTCGTCGTCCTATTGTGTCGTCGCCTTTTCCTTCGTCTTTAAGTTTATTTTTTGAACAATTTAATGGTTTGTTTCTTTATTTTAGAGATGGTTAGATTTCGTATCACAAATTTTGTGTACCACATTGTCTCGTTTTATATCGGGGAGAAAAAATTGACTGTTTAGAGACGGTGGTATATGTATCTAATTCGTATCTAAAACTCTCAAAACTGAAAGTCGCGTATCTAATTCGTATCTAAAACTCTTGAAACTAAAAGCCGTATCTAATTTGTTTATTGATGTGCCAAAATTTGCACGAGAGGATTAGATATCCTCTGAAATAGATGTCCTTCTTCCCGAATATGTATAATAGTCCTGATTAGATTATCTCCTCTTGGAATCCTCGAATGACCTGCAAGAAACACACCGGAGGGGAGTCCGGTGTGGACACTCCGATGCCTAAGTCAGTATAGGGCTTATCAAATCTCCCAAGGATCTCAAGATCCTGGATATCTTAAATCAACTCAAAGAATTACAAGCGGAGATATGGATATTCGATGTATTAGGTTTTTTAGGTGTAAAAAGTCTAACCTAGAAATATCTTCAAAATTACCTATTTATAGAGATATCTTCCGGAGAGGAAGTCAAACCTTCCCCTTATCTCGGAATTGCCCATAAGACTCGGCCCTACCGAGGAGACCCAGTCTCCCTCACTCTCCACTTCCTGAAGACTCGGTAGCATCTTATCTTCGTGGACTTATCCTCCTAAAGTAGAGGAGGACAGAGTCTTCTTTTCATCAAAGCTAAGACGGAAATAGCGGGAGCATCCTACATTTGCGATCCACGATCTCAGCTAAAACTGTTTGATTCTGATATCCATCTCAAGACGGAGCTCCCTCCCGAGAGCCCTCCGGAGAGGATTCTTTATCCAGAGAACCCTAAATGAATTCTATCCATTCTCCCCAATCCTATCATTCATACACGTGTCAACTCCTCATTAGGTGACATTTTTAGGCCGCATCATCTACTCCCCCCTACTCTCGTAAAAGGGAGATATCTTTTATGAGAGTAGAAAAATTTCCTATAACTTTATACGAAGGTCTTTCTGGAGAGACGTGTACTTCTTCGCTTTGGAGAGGAAGTTTCAAAACATTATCTCCTCCAAAGATTTTTCCCGCCTAAGATCCTGGAAGTCCTTTCGGCTTCCGCGCGTGGACTTCATGCGCCCCCCCTTTTCTCTGCTTAGTTATCCTCCCGAGGAAAGTTCTCGACTTTTCCCCTTATCTCTCCTCATTTACTTCACGCAACTACTCCCTTTTCCTCTCTTTTCCTTTCAAACTTCGTTCTCCCAGAAAATTCTCGTCATCTTCATCTTTGTTCTCCGGTGTTCTTTCTCCCAAGCTCTCGCCATCGCCGGCCGTCTCGCTTGATTCCATAGTTCTTCCATTCAAGGTAACCCAGCTATCTTTTGTTTTCTTTTATTATCACTGTAAATCGATGTCGAGTCCTCCTACTAGCCAAAACTCTTCCGAAGCGACTCCCTCTCTGGTGGGGAGTCCAGAAAATAAAATTTCTCTCGCTTCCCAAATCGATCATACCCATTTAACTAGTCTTGCTCATGCCTATGGTTTTCCTTCTGAATACACCTTTCGCGCTACTCGCTTAAATGAACGCCCAAATATATCCCAGCCCCAAACCCTTGCTTTTTTCGAAGCACATCTTAGGGCAGGACTGCGATTTCCGATCCACCCCTATTTGGCTGCCATATCAACCCGCATGCAGATTCCTCTTAACCAATTCACTCCAAATGCTATCCGTACCATGATAGGCTTTTTCATCCTGGTGAAAGGGAATGGGGGCGACCCAACTGCTGAACTGTTTCTAAGCCAGCATTCTTGTAAGGTTAATGATGGTTTTTTCTATGTGAGTGGACGAAGGTCCCGTGTTTGCAAATTCCTGAAAAAATTCCATGAAGAAGACTCGTCTTGGCGAAATTATTATTTTTTCGTCACAAGTCCCACCGATTGGCCATTTCCTCACGGAGATTGGTTGTTCCACAATCCCGGCGTAATCCCTCCACCTCTGAAAGCTTACTCTATTTCCAATCATACTATCATGAGCGACCTCAATACTCACATCCGTCTGAAAGACTATTTTGACATTGTTGATATTTGCAAAAATCCTCGCATCCTCTCCCACTTCGGTTTTTGTTCTCAAGATTTCCCTTTAGGTCCTCAAGATGGTAAAAAATCTCCCGCTGTTGTGTTTTTATTTCTTGTATATGGTTATCTTCATGCATTCTGAATGTCTTCTTGGTTATTTGCAGAGATGAGTTGGCTAACTCACATCTCCCGGGATGCTCCTGCTCTCAACATAGTAAAGGCCCCCGTGTTATCTGCTTCAGAAGATCCTCCCAAGGCTCCTCCGTCTCCCGCTCTCGAGAGCTCTGCTAAGACTCCGGCTCCAGAGGGTTCTTCAAAAATTCCTCCTCTCCCTAGCTCTTCCACTCAGGTCCCAGGTTCAGTTGCTAAAAGAACCCGTTCGGCTGCCAACGCCGTTCTTGCTGACTGTGGGACTTCTAAGAAAAAGAAGGGAAAAACGCCCCGTACTCTTGTCGAGAAAAGCTCCTCTCCATATGAACTTCTCCATCGTCTCATTGACCGATGTCTCTTTCCTTCCCATGCTACTGCTTCATCTGATTCCTCCCCTCCTGAGGACCAACTACTCCATGGCGCTCATCTTTTCGCAGAGGTATCTTCTATTTTTTTCTTATTCACGATCTTTGTTTTCTTTACATCTCCAACATCATTTTCCTTTCCTTTGTAGTTTGGCGTTACCTATGCCAAGATACTCGACCGAGGTGTCGAGATGGTGGCTGAACTTGAGCTTCTCCGAGCTGAGGTGTCCTCCTTTCAATTGTCCTTCAAGGATATTACTAGGGAAAAGGAGGAGGCTCATAAGCGAGCACAGGCTCTATCCGAGGAGTTGTCTTTCTTACAGACCCAAAGCCAGTAGGATGCTGTCAAGATCAAGCGTCTGGTGCAGGAGGTAGGGCGGATGAAGCAGGAGCTGCCGGATGTTGGGGTGCGGGCTTGTATTGAGTCCCTATTCACTTCTCCCTTGGGCCAAGAGTTCTTAGAAACTCTTCATACTCAGTGGTTGTCCAGTTTCCTGAAGAGCTCAAGCTTTCTCTGTGCCATGGGGCCGCACATTCCTCATTTTATCGATCATGGCTTCAGCAACGCCATCGCCGAGCAGTCAGCCCCAGGATTCGATGGGACTTATTCTCGTGAGTTTCATCTGGATCGACTCGCTACCCCTCCAAAGTTCCTGGGGGATCCTCAAGAGAGTCCGGACAGTCCTTGGTGGCTACCCGGGATGGGCCAAGCTATTGCCAAGTTGCAGGCTGCCAAGATAGGTATGGCTGAGCTAAAGCCTCTGGAGCCACTTATTTATCCTTATGCTTCTGCTCCAAAAGTGGCAACAGAGATGGATGGAGGGGCCGGCACTGCTGATGCTATGGGGAGTATGAAGGATCTGGAGGAAGGTGGAGGATCTAGCAATCATGTTGCTGGGGAAGAGGGCGCTGCTGGGGTAGCTGAAGGAGTTGAGGTTGAGGGGGTTGCTACCCAGGAAGCTGCTGCTGAAAAAGCAGTTTAAATATCATATTCCTGATCATCATAGACAATCTATTTTTCTGTTGTTTTGCTACACTCTTTATTTTCTGCTCATAACATTTGCTCCTCATACTTTGTAGGGGACCCCACACTCCTGGATATGTGGGGGCTTTTTGTAGTAATTATGTTAGCTTGATGTTGCATGCTTTGTTGTCTCTTTCTTTCTTGCATGAGTAGCGTACAAGATCAGCAAGGAATATGTTGGAGGTGTATTCTCTTCCCCCCCTCCTTGTTGGTCTTGTGGGCTAATCTGGAATTATTTCTCGGCACCTTAGCCTTTAGGCCTCTGAGTGTCTCCCACTCTTATTCTGAAAAGATTTTATGTCATAAAATCTTCTCATTTCAGTAACCCACTTGGGTCTCAAGTAAGATGAGGGCTCTCTGGAGCACCTCGGCCTCTAGGCCTCTGAGTGTCTCTCACTCTTATTCTTAAAAGATTTTATTTTATAAAATCTTCTCATTTCAGTAACCCACTTGGGTCTCAAGTAAAATGAGGGCTCTCTGGAGCATCTCGGCCTCTAGGCCTCTGAGTGTCTCTCACTCTTATTCTTAAAAGATTTTATTTTATAAAATCTTCTCATTTCAGTAACCCACTTGGGTCTCAAGTAAAATGAGGGCTCTCTGGAGCACCTCGGCCTCTAGGACTCTGAGTGTCTCTCACTCTTATTCTTAAAAGATTTTATTTTATAAAATCTTCTCATTTCAGTAACCCACTTGGGTCTCAAGTAAAATGAGGGCTCTCTGGAGCACCTCGGCCTCTAGGCCTCTGAGTGTCTCTCACTCTTATTCTTAAAAGATTTTATTTTATAAAATCTTCTCATTTCAGTAACCCACTTGGGTCTCAAGTAAGATGAGGGCTCTCTGGAGCACCTCGGCCTCTAGGCCTCTGAGTGTCTCTCACTCTTATTCTTAAAAGATTTTATTTTATAAAATCTTCTCATTTCAGTAACCCACTTGGGTCTCAAGTAAGATGAGGGCTCTCTGGAGCACCTCGGCCTCTAGGCCTCTGAGTGTCTCTCACTCTTATTCTTAAAAGATTTTATTTTATAAAATCTTCTCATTTCAGTAACCCACTTGGGTCTCAAGTAAGATGAGGGCTCTCTGGAGCACCTCGGCCTCTAGGCCTCTGAGTGTTTCTCACTCTCTTTATTGTTATATTTATACGTCGCATATTCGAATACGAGAAAGATAGGTAAGACATAATAATTCTGAATAAATCTTTCTTCAAAAAGGGATAAGACTTCATTGATTTATTGTCAATTTTCAACATAGGCCATAGATAACCTACGCCGGTCTCATTAAAAACCTCCATACGGAAAAATCCCAAAGGGGAAGGCCGTAGAGAGGGAAAAAGAGCTCCGGTGAAGCCGCAAAAATACATCAAGCAAAATATGAATCCATGCGAAAAATCACGAAACAAAAGTCACAAATGGTCTCAAGACCTTACACTTTCTTCAAATAAAGAATCTCTTCAAATGGCAAACGTTCCAGGGTCTAGCTATGTCGACCCCTTCCATACTCTGCAGTCTATATGCTCCTCCTTTCAGTACCTGTGTGATTCTATAGGGCCCCTCCCAGTTGGGCTCTAACTTTCCCGTGTTTTTTAGGGCGTCAGCTCTCCTTAGCACCAGATCGCCTTCTCTGAAGGACCTCGGGATCACCTTCCGGTCGTATACGGCTTTAATTCTGCTCTTATATCTTTCAGCCCGTACTCTGACCATCTCTCTTTCTTCTTCCATCAAATCTAGAGCCTCTCTCATCATTCTTTCATTCTGATATTCTTCAAATTGGGCGATTCGGTGTGATCGCAATACTGCCTCTGGAGGTATCACCGCCGCAGCTCCGTAGACCAGCTGAAATGGGGACTCTCCAGTTGTTGTCTTTGGACTAGTTCTGTAAGACCACAATACATTATCCAGCTCGTTTACCCATCCTCCTCCTATCTTCGTTAGCCTTGTTCGGATACCGTCTACTATCGTTCGATTAGTGACCTCCACTTGTCCATTAGCTTGAGGATGAGCTACAGAGGTGAATCTCTGTACTATGTTCAGTCTTGCACACCATCCTCGCACGTTTTCTCCGTTAAATTGGGTTCCGTTATCGGAGATCAATATTCTGGGTACTCCGAATCTGCAACAGATCTGCTTTCTTAGGAATTTAATCACATTCTCCTCATCTATCGTAGCTAAGGGAGCAGCTTCCACCCATTTGCTAAAATAGTCCACTGCTACTATCAGGAACTTTCTTCCTCCGGAGGCTGGAGGGAAGGGTCCTACCAGGTCGATTCCCCATTTAGCGAAGGGACAAGGAGAGTGCATCACTCCCATTTCCTCCGCAGGGGTCCTTATCAATGGGCCGTTTTTCTGACACTTGACACATTTTCTCACGAACTCCTTGGCGTCTCTTGTCATGGAGGGCCAATATAATCCAGCTCTTAAAACTTTTTTCACCACTGCTTTGTATCCTTCGTGACTAGCTGCATCCCCTTCGTGGATTTCTTTGAGTGTGTACATAGCCTCTCGAATTGATATGCACCTTAGATATGGGTGTGTGAATGATTTTTTGTATAAATGCCCTCCAATAAGACAATATTTGATTCGAAGGGCTCGGGTTTCTCTAGTGGTAGGAGCGTCTGTTCCCTTGGTGAGTTCTATCCATATAGCTCTTCTCCAGTCATCTTCCTCTTCAATAGAACCAATGGGGTTCCCCAGAGTCTCTCTTTCTGCCACTACTAGAGTTACTGTTCCTTTTCCATCAAACTCTGCGGAGCTAGCGAGCTTGGAGAGGTTGTCCGCTTGTATGTTCTTCTCTCGAGGTATCTGGACTACCTCGCACTCTTGGAACTTGCCCATCATTTCTTTGGCTCGCTCCAGATAAGCAGCCATCCTGCTATCTTTGGCTACGTATTCACCATTCACCTGCTGAACAACTAATTGGGAGTCTGAGTATAGAGTTACCTTTGGAGCTCCTAATTCTAAGGCCATCTCCATTCCTCTGATCAAAGCTTCGTACTCTACTCCATTATTTGAGGTCATGAATTGAAATCTCACCGCAAATTGCAGGTCCTCTCCTCGCGGGCCTATTAGTACAATCCCTGCGCCACATCCGCTCAAGGTTACTGAGCCATCTACATACACTTTCCATCCTTCGACTTCCTCTGGCTTGGTCGATTCTTGGATGAAATCGGACAGAGCTTGGGCTTTTATAGCCTTCCGCGGCTCAAAATCCACGTCATATTCTTGGAGCTCGATTGCCCACTTCACCATCCTTCCAGAGAGGTCTGCTCGCCCTATGACCTGTTTCAGCAAGTAATTAGTACGGACCAGTATTTTATAAGAAAGGAAATATGGGCGCAGCCTTCGCGCTGTAACTACTACGGCCAGAGCAGCCTTCTCGATTTCTGAATACCGGTTTTCGGCCCCTTGAATGACTTTACTGACATAATAAATAGGGTGCTGCAGAGATCCCTCTTCTTTGACTAAGGCAGTACTCAATGAGAACTCTCCCACAGAGAGATACAAGATGAGGGTATCTCCCGGAGAAGGCTTTATTAGCTTCGGCAACTGGGATAAGTGATGTTTCAAATCTTCAAAAGCCTTTTGGCATGTTACATTCCATTCAAATTTGGTTCCTTTCTTAAGAATTCTGAAGAAGGGATGACTCTTTTCAGCAGATCTAGCTATGAATCTGCTCAATGCGGTAATCCTCCCATTGAGCGTCTGGAGCTCCTTTATGTTTCTTGGTGGCTGCATATCTAGTATCGCCTTCACCTTAGCCGGATTCACCTCTATACCCCTCTGAGTGACCATGTATCCGAGGAACTTCCCTGATTTTACTCCAAAAGAGCACTTGGCTGGGTTCAACTTGATACCATTCTCTCTGATCAATTGAAAAATTTCTTCTAGATCCTCTACATGTTGATCAGCTTTTACGCTTTTGGCCAACATATCATCTACATATATCTCCATATTCCTCCCCAGCTGCCTTCGGAAGACAGCATCGACCATCCTTTGGTATGTTGCTCCGGCATTGATTAGCCCAAATGGCATCCGAACATATCCAAACGTTCCACAGGCTGCTATGAAGCACACTTTAGGGACATCTGCAGGGTTCAGTTGGATCTGGTGGTATCCCTGGTATGCATCCATCATGCTTAACAACTCGAAGCCTGAGGTTGCATCTACTAGCTGATCTATCCTTGGTAGCGGATAGTGGTCTTTAGGGCACGCTTTGTTGAGGTCCCTAAAGTCGATGCACATTCTCCACTTTCCTGAAGACTCGGTAGCATCTTATCTTCGTGGACTTATCCTCCTAAAGTAGAGGAGGACAGAGTCTTCTTTTCATCAAAGCTAAGACGGAAATAGCGGGAGCATCCTACATTTGCGATCCACGATCTCAGCTAAAACTGTTTGATTCTGATATTCATCTCCAGACGGAGCTCCCTCCCGAGAGCCCTCCGGAGAGGATTCTTTATCCAGAGAACCCTAAATGAATTCTATCCATTCTCCCCAATCCTATCATTCATACACGTGTCGACTCCTCATTAGGTGACATTTTTAGGCCGCATCATTTATAATGAGAGACGGTTTTATTTTCGGTTTCAAATCTCGATTTTTTAACAAATCTGTATCTAATCCGTATCTATTAGAGACGGATTAGGTGTCCGTCTCAAAATTTCGGTATCAAAATTAAACTTTTTTTGTAGTGGTATCTTTTGCAACAAAGGCTAAAGTATTCATGTCATTATACTTTCTCTAGTAAGTGGTTTTTTAAAGATAGAAATATATTGTACTAATTACTACAAGGCCAAAGATACTGGCTTGCACTTTTTAATAAAAAAATGTGTTGCACTTTTCAGTTATGTACTTACACATTTTAGTAATATTGTGTTGTACTTTTTAGTTATATTGACTTATACTTTTGATTAATATTGTGTTGCACTTTTCAGTTATACTAACTTGCACCTTTTAAAAATATTGTGTTTTAATTTTTAGTTATAATAATTTATATTTTTTAGTAAACCCTCTGCAAAAAAATAAGAAAAAAAAAATACTCTAATAGGTGATTTATTAAATGACCAATATATTGTTACGTACTACACCAAAGTATTATATTAATAAACCACTTGCACTTTTTAATACTAATTACTACAAGGCAAAGACCAGTATCTTTTGCAACACAAGACCAGTGTGCAACACAAGGTCAAAGTATTTATATCATTATAGTTTCTCTAGTAAGTGGTTTTTTAAAGATAGAAATATATTGTAGTAATTACTACAAGGCTAAAGATATTCACTTGCACTTTTTAATAAAAAAAATGTGTTGCACTTTTCAGTTATATTGTCTTACACATTTTAGTAATATTATGTTGCACTTTTTAGTTATATTGATTTACACTTTTTATTAATATTGTGTTGCACTTTTAAATTATACTAACTTGCATCTTTCAGAAATATTGGGTTTTACTTTTTAGTTATACTGATTTATACTTTTAGTAAACCTTCCAAAAAAATAAGGAAAAATAAAAACACTCTCTATCCATTTTTTAATTAACAAAAATAATACTAAAAAGTAGGGAAAAAAAAAAGGAAAAGTATAGAACATGCGAAAAAAGGAAAAATAAAACAGAAAATTTACAGCAAAAAAAAAAAAAGTCAACTCGAATGCATAGAGTGCACTCGAGTGTATTTAAGTCTTTACCTTACCTTTTTCCATGTAGAATTATTGATAACGAGATTTTAAGGATAAAATAAGAGTATACTATAGAGAAAAATGTACTACTCCCTCCGTTTTTTATTAAGTGTCATTTTAACATTTTTCAACAAATTAAGATATTAAATTATGTACCATTTTAACCTTCATTAATGATAAATAATTTTATTATTAAACTTTTGTTTAGTAATGAATGTGACCAATAATGTAGGTGGTATTCATATATACAATAATTATGGATTTTTCATGATTTATGCTATACTATATTTACAAGGGTAAAATTGTCAAAATTAAAGAAAATAATGTAGAATGACACTTATTTTAAAAATATTTAAAAAACCAAAGTGACACTTAATTAAAAGTGGAGGGAGTATTTGAAAAGAAAAAAAAAAACATTAAAAGCAAAAGTTGATTTGATATCAAATTTGATCTCAAAGAGTGGAAATAAAAGATATGGAGATCGAGTATATTAAAATCTAATTAATTGTTTTTTTTCAAAATGGATTAAGTAGATTATATTCTAATTATAGCCGGCCTTTTTCCAATACATTTATCTGTATAAATAGCTAGGAATGGTTAGGATGAAATATTGATCACAACATATTTAATTTATATAATTTGATTTGAGGTGGAAGATCGAAGATGGTGAAAAATGCGTGGTCATTTGTGTTTGTGTTTGTGTTTGCCCTAATTTTCCTGTCGGGTATGTGTAAGTTTCATTTTGTTTATAAATTAGCTCGATCTTATAAATATTATTTGCGGTAAAATATAAATAGGTGAATATATAATTAATTAACATTTTAATCCAATTATATAAGTAATTGTTATGTACTAATTGATATATGAATTTGATGGATGCAGTTGAGCAAGGGCAATGTATTCCGGTTTGTGTATGGATTGAGAAAGGATATATCCTATGCGAAACAGATCAAATGTGTCATGATTATTGTGTTAAAACTTATGGAGCAGATTTTGTTGGCAGTATATGCGTGAGACAGCCGGGTCCTCGTAGGCCGCTGCAATGCCAGTGTAATTATTATTGTTAATCATATATCATAATTATGTCTTATAATAATAAAGCATTCTAATAATATGAATGTCCATTTATTTCCTTCATAATATCCACCATGTACCCTTTGATATTCATAGATTGTTCATGTATTTACATTAATAGTGGACCTTTCATTTCATCTTCTCAAGCTTGTATTGAGACTTATAAATAGGGGTGCAAATGTTGTAGTAAACACTTGAAGGTGGAATAAAGTATTTCTATGTTATCTCTATATCTTGTTTACTTATTTCACATATGGAGTTATGCTTTTAAGTTGTTTTACAACACGTTATCAACACGAAGCTCGTAAAACATTTCTACCGACGAAATTCAAACAATGATACATTCCAGGTATTGTACGGAGGTATGTATTGAAATGTTTAGAATATATTATCTTACAATATTTATTTGTCATCTCTTATTTCATTACAATTTTGATGATTATGTTATTTTACAATTAATTAATATCTTGTTTATTTGATAGTTTCCAACATGTCAAACTTGACAAAATTTAAATTTGTGGCTCTTGATATTATTGAAAAAAATTATAATGAATTCTTGATGTTGAAATTCATTTGGATGACATGGGTCTTGGGAATTCCATAAAAGTAGCAAATCAAGCATATAATAAAAAATATGACCAAAGGCCCGATGCCATGATTTTCCTTTGCCACTATCTTGATGAAGGATTGAAAGTTGAATACCTCACGGTGAAATATATGATCATAAATCCGTGAGTGAGTACAATTCAATTATGTTCAGAATCACTTCTCAATTTAAATTGTGTGGAGAAAATATTAGTGATGATGGTATGCTTGAAAAGTCATTCTCCACATTTCATGATTCTAATGTGATATATTTTGCAACAACAATATCGTGAGAAGGGTTTTACTAAATATTCTGAACTAATTTCATATCTCTTGGTGGCTGATAAAATTAATGAATTTTTTATGAAAAATTAGGCCTCGAACGAGGACGTGGTTTTGACCGAGACATATTACTAAATGATTATAATACTCATCTGAATTTTAAAGGTCTACAAAAGGAAAGTAAATTTTTGAACATTAAAGAAAAAGAGAAAATAGTTGAAACAAATTATGTGAATAGTGAATTCAATAATGAAATGATTGACATAACACAATTTGATGTTGTTGATGATCTTACCCACTCTAAAGGTGGTAATTAGAGTAGTGTTATAATACTCAATCACAATTTTCTTCGATAATCTATTATTAATGTTTGTTTTCTTATATTATGCAATATCTTAATATTTCTCTTCTTTATAATATAAATGGCTATTGCATTTTCATAAAATAAAATTAATTAGATTGTAAATATATTACGTTTATATATTTTTTTAATAAAAGAAATGAAAAATGGTATGACAACATCAACATTTAAGGAAGAAGATGAAGATCTATGTCTCGTGGATAGTGTTACTGCGCACACTATATTCAACAAGACGAATTATTCTCACATTTAAAATGGAGAGAAGCTAATGTAAATACAATATCTAGTTATACAAAAATAATTGAAGGCTTTGGAAGAGCCAATATTCTATTATCCAGAGTGACAAAATTCATTATCAATTATGCCTTATCCTCTGGAGAGTCTCAAAGAAATTTATTGAGTTTTAACGATATTCGTTTGAATGGATATCATCTTGAGACTACGAATGAAGGCAATATTGAGTACCTTAATATTACTACAATTGTTGCGGAAAAGAAATGTATGTTGGAAAAGTTACCCGTTTTGTCCTCAGATATGTATTGCACGAGGATAAGAACAATTGAAATTTATGTCGTAGTAAACCAAAAGGTTACTGCCGAAATTAATGTTTGGCATGACCGGTTGGACCATCCCGGTTCCATAATGATGCGAAAAATTGTAGAAAATTCATGTGGGCATCCATTGAAAAATTGAAAAATGCTACAACCCAATGAATTTTCATGTGCTGCTTGTTCACAAAGAAAATTAATTATAAAGTCATCACCAGCTAAATTTGAGCATGAAAATTTTATGTTCTTATAACGAATTCAAGGGGATATATGCGGACACACACATTCGCTGAGTAGGCCATTTAGATATTTTATGATTTTGATTGATGCATCGACTAAGTGGTCACATGTATGTGTATTGTCATCTCGCAATTTAGTTTTTTGCAAAGTTATTGGGACAAAATATTAATACGATTGCGAGTACAATTTCATGATAATGCAATTAAGAGTCTAAGACAATTCGCCTTGAAAATGTTGGTGAATTTTCATCTCAAAGCTTTCAATGTTTATTGTATATCAATTGAAATACATATTGAGCATCTGGCTGCTCATGTCCATACATATAGAACATTTTTTGTTGAATCACTTATAAAGCGTATTCAATTGATTGTCCAACCAATATTGATAAAATATAAACTCCCTATTTTAGCTTGGGATCATGTTATATTGCCTACGACAGCACTTGTGCGCATCATGCCAACAAGTTATCATAGCATTTCCCCCGTACAAATGGTTTAAGGTCAGGAACCAAATATATCCCATCTAAGAACTTTTGGATGTGTTGTATATGTACCGATTGCTCCACCACAACGCACAAAGATGGGTCCCTAAAGGAGAATGGGGGTATATGTTGGGTATGAATCTCCGTCTATTGTTAAATACTTAGAACCATTGACCGGAGATCTATTCACGAAAATGTTTGGTAATTGTCATTTTGATGAAGACAACTTTCCCAACATTGGGGGGAAAAAGTAAGCAGCTGGAAATGAATATTTATTGAAATGAATTATCATTGAATTGCATGGATCCTCGTACAAAGTTGTGTGAACTTGAAATTGAAAAGATAATTCATTTGCAAAAGATTGTGAATCAATTGTCAGACGCATTTACTGACCTTAAAAAAGTTACAAAATCTTATATCATAGCTGCTAATGCTCCTAATAGAATTGATGTCCTTTAAGGACCATCTTCCATGAAAAATGAGTCTACGGCACGCCTGAAGCGTGGTAGACCTCTTGGTTCCAAAGATAAAAATTCTCGAAAAATAAAAGGAGCAAACATTGAGGATGGTCATAATGTGAACAATCTTGTTGAAAAATCTGACATACTACTTAAAGTCCCAAAAAATGATGTCAGAACAAGAGAAAGATGGAACCGAAATGAAATCGACGTCGACAATATCTTTGCATATAATGTAGCGCTTAATATAATGGAAGATGATGAGGATGCTGACCCTACATCTATTGATGAATGTAGAAAAGGAGATGATTGGCCAATGTGGAAAGACGCAATAAATGCAGAATTTCAATCTCTTATTAAACGAAAAGTTTCGGACCTTTTGTTTGTACACCTAATGGTATAAAAATCGTGGGGTATAAATGAGTAATTGTGCGAAAAAGAAATGAGAAAAATGAAATCTTGAGGTATAAAGCACGGCTTGTCGCACAAGGTTTTACCCAAAGGCCATGTGTTAATTACGAGGAGATTTATTCTCCTATGGTGGATGCAATAACTTTTTGTTATTTAGTAAGTCTGGCAGTGCAATAAAAACTTGAAATGCGTCTATAAAATGTCGTTACAGCATATTAATTTATACGGCTCATTATAAAAAGATATTTATATGGCAATCCCCGAGGGATTAAAGGTACCGATAATGAAAAACGAGAATTCTAAAAACATGTATTCAATCAAGTTGAGCAAAACCTTATATGGATTAAAGCAATTTGGTCGCATGTGGTGCAATTGTTTGATTCATTCTTGATTAAGGAGGGGTATAACAATGATCATATATACCCTATGTTTTTATTAAAAGATATGGATGTGAATATGTGATTATTGTTGTATATGTTGATAATTTGAATATCATTAGGACACCTACATAGTTATCAAAGGTCGTGGCTTCCCTTAAGAGGAAATTTGAAATGAATGATTTTTGTAAAACAAAATTTTGTTTGGGTTTTTCAAATTTTATACTTTGATAATGAGATTTGTGTGCATCAATCCACTTATGTTATGAAAGTGTTGAAACGATTTTATATGGATTAAACACATCCTTTAAGCACACCTATGGTTGTGTGTTCACTAAATATATATAGTGAAAGATCCATTTCAACCTCGCGAATAAAATGAAGAACTGTTTAGTCAAGAAGTACCATATTTTAGTGCAATAGGTGCACCAATGTATCTTGCTAGCAACATTGGGCCTAATATATCATTTGTTATTGTTATGAATAATATTTATATTATATGAATGTCCATTTATTTCCTTCATAATATCCACCATGTGCCCTTTAATAGTGGACCTTTCATTTCATCTTCTCAAGCATGTATTGAGACTTATAAATAGGGGTGAAAATGTTGTAGTAAACACTTGAAGGTGGAATAAAATATTTATATGTTATCTCTATATCTTGTTTACTTATTTCACATATGGAGTTATACTTTTAAGTTGTTTTACAACACGTTATCAACACGAAGCTCGTAAAACATTTCTACCAGCGACATTCAGATAATGATACATTCCAAGTATTGTACATAGGTATGTATTGAAATGTTTAGAATATATTATCTTACAATATTTATTTGTCATCTCTTATTTCATTACTATTTTGATGATTATGTTATTTTACAATTAATCAATATCTTGTTTATTTGATAGTTTCCAACATGTCAAACTTGACAAAATTTTAATTTGTGGCTCTTGATATTATTGAAAAAAAAATTATAATGAATTCTTGATGTTGAAATTCATTTGGATGTCATGGGTCTTGGGGATTCCATAAAAGTGGCAAATCAAGCATATAATAAAAAAATATGACCAAAGGCCCGAAGCCATGATTTTCCTTTGCCACTATCTTGATGAAGGATTGAAAGTTGAATACCTCACGGTGAAAGATCCACTTTAATTGTGGATAAATCTTAAAGAAATATATGATTATAAATCCGTGAGTGAGTACAATTCAATTATGTTCAGAATCACTTCTCAATTGAAATTATGTGGAGAAAATATTAGTGATGATGGCTTGAAAATTCATTCTCCACATTTCATGATTCTAATGTGATATATTTTGCAACAACAATATCGTGATAAGGGTTTTACAAAATATTCCGAACTAATTTTATATCTCTTGGTGACTGATAAAATTAATGATTTTTTTATGAAAAATCAGGCCTCGAACGAGGACGTGGTTTTGACCGAGACATATTACAAAATGATTATAATACTCATCTGAATTTTAAAGGTCTACAAAAGGGAAAGTAAATTTTTGAACATTAAAGAAAAAGAGAAAATAGTTGAAACAAATTATGTGAATAGTGAATTCGATAATGAAATGATTGACATAACACAATTTGATGTTGTTGATGATCTTACCCACTCTAAAGGTGGTAATTAGAGTGTTATGATACTCAATCACAATTTTCTTCGATAATCTATTATTAATGTTTGTTTTCTTATATTATGCAATGTTGGGAATAAAATGATAAATGTTTTGATTGAATACCAAAACCCCCTGAAACATGCCTAAGTCAAGATGATTATGTTCTAAGATTGTTAGAACATATAGAATAAGGATAGATGAGAAGTTGATATGTTAGGCAGCTCTTAGATGATTAGATGCACAACTTGAGGGGGAACATATGCTTTGAAGACTATCAAGAACAAGTTCCCTTAAGGCTCAAATTCTGGAACAATCACTTAAGCTATTGAAGGCCAAGTATGCTGATCAGGAGAGTTGTCCAGAGAAGTTATCTCTACACAATTAAAACAAGAACAAAGGTTCTGAAGCTTAAAGGCCAAGAATGCTGATCAGGAGAGTTGTCCACAAGAGTTGTCTCAGTACAATTAAACCAGAACAAGTGTTCTGAAGTTTGAAAGCCAACTATGCTGAAGAGATAAAGACAACTACACCCTAAAAGACTTCAATAAATCATGCTGAGATCACATCTAAATGAAGCAAAGGGAAAGAGCCAAGTCATCTAAAGAAGAGCAAGCCAACTATGCTGATAAGCATGTATGCTGATAGTGATAAGCAGAGTTGTCCATTTGATAAGGAATGTTGTCCTATCATTGAATCAACCTTCAGAAGCCATGTCCAAGTCCTAACAAGTGAATCTTAAATTCAGACATTGGGAAGAGTGCTGCAGAATGAAGACAAAGTCTTAACAGCCGTTTATTACCCAAATGAGGACATGTCACTATCAAGAATCTGTCTTCCAGTTTGAAGAACTCAAGGAAGACATTTATAGCAATTTGGGACTGCCTCTCCAATGGGCAAATCCTCAAATTTGTCTATAAATACAGAAGTGTGAAGACCATTTGAAAGCACCTCAACTGACCTTAACAGAATCCAACTACACAAGTATTCTGAAGCTCATAGAACATTCAAGCTTTCAAAAGACTATCTTAGTCTTCAAACACTTCTTCTAAGCTGAACTTACTGTATATCCATACAAATCTTAGAGAGATATCCTAATCCTTATACACTGATCTTCATTGTAAAGGATATCTCATTAGTTGGAACCTTACTTCAACCCTTACCCCTTTCAAGTAAGAAAGAGAGAAGGTTGTAGTAGTAGAAGTGGTAGGAGCTGACTGTTGAGAGAAGAACAGTTCAGTTCTGAGTTGAGAAGAGAGTACTAGGACTCTAGACATCCTAGGGATCAATTCACCAAGGAGTGGTGTTCTTGATCAAGTGAACCTTGGCACTATAAAACAAGTTAATTCCAAGAGTGAAGGAATTATCATGTTAAATCAGGGAAAATGGATGTAGGAGCTTGAGTCTCTGAACCACTATAAACTCTTGTGTTGATTTACTTTCAAAGTACTTTCATACATTCAACACTGCACACAAAATTGATCTTTCAAAAGACATATATTCAAAGACTGTGCAAAAACTGTATTGGACAAGTTCCCTGAAAACTGGACTATATTGCTTAAGTGATTTCAGAATTAAAGGAGTCTAAAACTAAAGGGCCAACCACTAATTCCGCACTTATAACCAACTTAGATACTCATTCAACTAAGTACTCAATAGTGCTTAGTGGCTTGGTTATCTTTGAAAAGGTTATACATCTTCAGCAGAGTTGTCCAAGACAACATTGCTGATCTCTGGTTTGATTAAAGTTTGAAAGAATTTGCATACAAGTGTATTCCCCCCCCCCCCCATACACTTGTTATATACTCCTTTCAGGACCAATAAGTGGTATCAGAGCAGGGGTTCAAGGACCACTGCCTCTGAAAAATCCATCTTGGTTTTTCAAAATCACATATTTGGTGTGGTCACTGAACTGATCTATCTAAAATCATATTATTTTACTAACACCTTATTCTTAAGCTATGGCCAACAACAATGTTGTTCCTAATGATGTTGTTCAAGGAATCAACAATATGGCCACCAATCCAGTTCTCAATTGTACTAGGACTCTAGACATCCTAGGGATCAATTCACCAAGGAGTGGTGTTCTTGATCAAGTGAACCTTGGCACTATAAAATAAGTTAATTCCAAGAGTGAAGGAATTATCATGTTAAATCAGGGAAAGTGGATGTAGGAGCTTGAGTCTCTGAACCACTATAAACTCTTATGTTGATTTACTTTCAAAGTACTTTCATACATTCAACACTGCACACAAAATTGATCTTTCAAAAGACATATATTCAAAGACTGTGCAAAAACTGTATTGGACAAGTTCCCTGAAAACTGGACTATATTGCTTAAGTGATTTCAGAATTAAAGGAGTCTAAAACTAAAGGGCCAACCACTAATTCCGCACTTATAACCAACTTAGATACTCATTCAACTAAGTACTCAATAGTGCTTAGTGGCTTGGTTATCTTTGAAAAGGTTATACATCTTCAGCAGAGTTGTCCAACACAACATTGCTGATCTCTAGTTTGATTAAAGTTTGAAAGAATTTGCATACAAGTGTATTCCCCCCCCCCCCCATACACTTGTTATATACTCCTTTCAGGACCAACAAGTGGTATCAGAGCAGGGGTTCAAGGACCACTGCCTCTGAAAAATCCATCTTGGTTTTTCAAAATCACATATTTGGTGTGGTCACTGAACTGATCTATCTGAAATCCTATTATTTGACTAACACCTTATTCTTAAGCTATGGCCAACAACAATGTTGTTCCTAATGATGTTGTTCAAGGAATCAACAATATGGCCACCAATCTAGTTCTCAATTGAGAACTATGACTTCTGGAAGATCAGAATGAGAGCTCATCTTGCATCTCTTCACACTGATATGATGAGAGTGATTACAAGAGGACCATATATGTTCACTCAAATCAACCCCAGATTAACTGAAGATCAAAGAGCTGACTTAAGGGAAGAGATCCCTAAAGATGAAGATGACTTCACTGCTGAAGAGAAAAGAAAATATAATTTGAATTATCTTGCAATGAATACTCTCTACCAAACAATTCCAGATGCAATTATGGGAAGAGTCTACCACTACACAACAACCAAAGAAATTTGGGATACTCTTGCAGAAATGTGTGAGGGTACTGAAAAGATAAAGGAGAACAAGCTCCAAGTGGCTGTGCAGAAGTTTGAGCAATTCTCAATGGAAACTGATGAGTCCATTGACAAGTTTGCTGGTAGATTCACTGATGTGATGAATGAAATCAACTCCTTGGGCAAGGTGTACTCCAGGAGAGAAGTTGGATTAAAAATCCTGAGAAGTCTCACTCAAAAGTGGGATGTGTATGATGTAATGATGCAGAATACCAAGGATCTCTCCTCCATGCCCATGCAACAAATCTTCTCAGAACTCAAAGCATATGAGTTTGACCTCAACAGAAGAAAGCCAGCATAGGAATCTTCTCTACCAACCAAGGGAGTGGCATTTAAAGCCAAAACTGTTGATCCAGAAATGCAGCCTACTCCAAGATCATCAAAGTCAGTCTCCAAGGCTGAAATGAAGGTAGAGGTGGCCCTCATGGCTAGGAGGTTTGACAAACTCAACTCAAGGTTTGGTAGATACAAGAAATTCTACCAAGACAACAAATTCAGGAGAAGATACAACTCTCCTGAAGATCAGGATAAGGACAAATATCCTGAAGAGAAAAGATCAGAGGACAAGTACTCTGATAGGAGAAGGTCCAGTAGAGCTGACCCTTCATCATCTAAAGGAAGAGATGAGTCCAAGAAGGATGATGATGAAGACCTGTGCTATAATTGCAAGAAGAAAGGGCACTTCCAGTATGACTGCCCTGAATTGAGATCTAAAGAAAGAAGAGAAAGGCAAGCAAAAAGAGACAAAAAGTTCACCAATATGAAGGCCATGATGGCTGGTGAAGAATCTGATAGTGCTGAAAGCTTCAACTCTTCTGATGGATTGTTCTCAAACAGTGATGATGATGATGATGATGATGTGTGCAACATGGCAATTGAGGATGATGAGGTATCCTCCACTTCTAACTCACCATCATTTCTATCACAGAACACTAGTGAAGTCAACTTGAAACTTTCCCTTGGGAAGTTGATGGAAGATTTCACTAGGCTACAAGAATTTCATGACAATTGTGTGAGAGAAAATGAAAGACTTTCAATTGAGCTTTCAAAACCTGTTGAGACAGTTGTTGACATTAAATCTACTGAGTTGTACCAACAAGTCTTGAGAGAGCTTGAGGAAGCAAATCTCATGATAGTTGACCAACAAGGACAGATTGATGTTCAATTACTTACTCAGAAGAGAAAAGATTTTGAATTAAAAATTCTTCAAGCAAAATTTGAAAACCTCTCACATGAGTATGACATTCTCAAATCAAGTGAAGAGAGCCTGAGATTAAAGATGTCTGCTTTGAACAAATCCTCTAGAGCAATAGAGGAAATTCAAAGTTATCAAAGACCTATGGCTCAAAGAAGTGGATTAGGTTTTGATCCATTTGAATCTTCACCTTGTCTTAGTGTTGCTTCAACTAGTAACACTAAGAAAATCTTTGTCAAATCAGTGGCACAACAAGCTGAAAATGAAATAATTCAGCCACTGAACAAAGGAAAGGGCAAAATGGATGATTTGCCAACTCAAGTGTTTCAGGAGACTAGGTCCAAACCTAAGGAAATGGCCAAAATCCCTGAACACAAGAGGAATGTTGGTCAGCAGAGTAGACCCATTGGAAGGGCAACTCTACTGAACAATGTTCAGAGGAGTTATCCAAGGTATAATCAGCCAAGGCCAACTCTTCTGAGAAAGCCTCAGCTGAATAGACCTAAGGACAACCATCCTCAAAGGCAGTATAAAATGAGACAACCAAAACCCTTCATGCCAAAGGGTAATGGTCATAAAAAGGCCTTTCCTCAAAGATTTCATCAAGTTACACAAAGAACTCATAAGTTCAGGAGATTTGACAACACTCCTGAAACTTACAGAGTTAATACTTTCACGCACACTTTCCCAAAGGCATTTAAGAGAAAGGCAGTGTATGTTGATGCACAAGGAAAACAACTTAGCCACCTTGAATCAATCAGGGTAATTAGGCAAGTTTGGGTTCCTAAAGGTACAGCTAACCTCTCAGGACCCAAAATTCAAAGGGTACCTAAAACTTGCTAATTGCAGGTACCTTTGGGCCACAAGAAGAGGAGTATAAGCAAAAAGTCAGCATGGTACCTTAACAGTGGATGCTCAAGGTACATGACTGGAAACAAGGAACTCCTCACTGATTTTATTGAAAAAGAAGGCCCAAATGTCACATTTGGAGACAACTCACAAGCAACAACAAAAGGTTATGATACTTTGATGATTGGTAACATCAAAGTATCCAATGTGCCTTAAGTAGCTGGTCTCAAATATAATCTCCTAAGTATCAGTCAATTCTGTGATAAAGATTACAATGTAGAGTTCTCAAGTGGAAAATGCTTAATCAAAGATAAGACTCAACAAACTCTATTGACTGGAACTAGGAAAGGAAATGTGTATTTTGCAGACTGGGACAAGTCTACTGATGCTGCATGTTTCATTGCTAAGAGCTCTAGTGAACAAAGTTGGTTATGGCATAAAAGGTTAAACCACCTGAACTTCAAATCAATGAACAAACTTGCTAGAAATGCATTAGTAAAGGGACTACCCAATGAGGTCTTCATTAAAGAGCATGTTTGCAAACCATGCCAAGAAGGAAAACAGATTAAAGCCTCATTCAAGGGAAAACCAGTCATTTCTACTGAAAGGGTACTTGAACTTTTACATATGGACTTATTTGGACCAATTACCCCTTCAAGCATAAATGGAAGGAAATACACATTGGTAGTAGTAGATGACTTCTCTAGGTTCACATGGGTAGTATTTCTCATTAATAAGAAGGAAACACAAGTCAAACTGCCTGAACTTTTAAAGAGACTGTCAAATGAAAAAAGCCTTAGCATTATCAAGATAAGATCTGATAAAGGCACTGAGTTCATAAATTCATACATCAATGAGTATTGCACTTTAAATGGAATAGCTCATGAAACCTCAACAGCTAGAACTCCTCAACAAAATGGAGTTGCAGAAAGAAGGAATAGAACTCTAAAAGAAGCTGCTAGAACCTTAATTGTTGATTCTAATCTACCTAAGAGGTTTTGGGCTGAAGCTATAAATACTGCATGCCATACTCAGAATAGATGTTTGATTACTAAGGGACAAGGCAGAACCCCCTATGAACTCTGAAAATGAAGATTGCCTAAAGTGTCATACTTTCACATATTTGGTTGCAAGTGTTTCATTCACAATAATGGGAAAGAACAGTTGAAAGCCTTTGATAGCAAAGCTGATGAGGGAGTATTTCTTGGATACTCTCAAATCAGTAGAGCTTTCAGAGTCTACAACAAGAAAACCCTTGTTGTGGAGGAAACACCTCATGTTGTGTTTGATGAATCCATCTTTGAGATCAGAAATGAGAACTTGGAATCAGAAGAAATCGCACAGAGAACAACCAGACTAAGCCTAAAAGACAAAGACACTGAATTCATAGATGTTGTCCAAGCCAATCTCCCTGAAAATACTACACTGGACAACAATCCTGAAGACAACATTCTTGAAGCAAACCCCACTGAAGGAAATGATGAACTGAATGATCCAATCCCAGTTCACCCTCAGGTAACAACTACCAATGAAGAAGCAAGCTCTGCTGAGGTAGTTAATAGATCCAATATTTAAGGGGGAACCATAAATGTTGAAAATACCAATGTTCCAAACACTGAGGACAACATCCCTGAATATGATCCTGAATTAGATCCTGCATTCAATTATCCTGAATTCTATAACACTGGTGACTCAACTTTAGTAGAGGACAACTCTACTAAAGGGATCAGAAAAAGGAGGACTTGGTTATCTGACCATCCTACCAATCTGATACTTGGTGATCCAAGTATAGGAGTCAAAACCAGAAGTTTTCATGGTGAAAGTGCTATGTTTTGTTGTTTCTTATCAGAACAGGAACCAAAAGACATTGATGAAGCACTTCAAGATGCAAACTGGATCACAGCAATGCAGGAAGAGCTAAACCAATTCACCATAAATGATGTATGGGAGCTGGTGGATAGACCTTCACATCAGGATGTTATTGGAACCAAGTGGGTGTTCAAGAACAAGAAGAATGAAAATGATGTGATTGTCATAAACAAGGCCAGATTAGTGGCAAAAGGCTACTGTCAATCTGAAGGCATTGACTATGATGAGACCTTTGCACCTGTGGCAAGGCTAAAGGCAATAAGGTTGTTCTTAGCCTATGCAGCCTACAAGAGATTCAAAGTGTACCAAATGGATGTCAAGAGTGCCTTTCTGAATGGAGTCTTGAAAGAAGAAGTCTATGTGGAGCAACCACCTGTTTTTGAAGTTGGAAATCAAGTCTACAAACTGAAGAAAGCTCTATATGGACTTAAGCAAGCTCCAAGAGCCTGGTATGACACCCTGTCACAGTTCCTCTTGGATCATGGTTTTATCAAAGGAACTGTGGACAGAACTCTCTTCAGAATCACTGAAGGAGAGGACATCTTGCTTGTCCAAATATATGTGGATGACATTATATTTGGATCCCCCAATGAGAAGTTGTGTGAGAAGTTCTCCAAGCTCATGCAAAGCAAGTTTGAGATGTCCATGATGGGTCTGATGAATTTCTTTTTGGGACTTCAAGTCAAGCAATCCAAATAAGGAATCTTCATCAATCAAGCTAAGTACACCAGAGAAATGATCAAGAAATTTGGGTGTACAACTAGCAAGCCAGTAAGGATCCCAATGAACACAAATTGGAAGATGGATCCTGATGAGAGTGGTATCTCAACCAACTCCACTGAGTATAGAGGAATCATTGGTTCACTCCTCTATCTCACTGCCAGCAGACCTGACATCACCTTTGCAGTAGGTGTTTGTGCAAGGTTTCAAGCAAATCCTAAGAAAAGCCATCTTGAGGCTACAAAAAGGATCTTGAGGTATCTCAAAGGCACTGAAAATCTAGGCCTTTGGTACCCTGCTGATGACAACATTGAGTTAACTGGCTATTCAGATGCTGATTATGGAGGATGTAGAATTGACAGAAAGTCCACTTTAGGGACTTGTCAATTCTTGGGCAACAAACTCATATCTTGGTTCTCCAAGAAGCAGAATACAGTGGCTACCTCCACCACTGAAGCTGAATATGTTGCAGCTGGAAGTTGTTGTGCTCAGATTCTATGGCTGAGACAACAACTAAGAGACTACAATGTCAACTCTACTGAAGTGCCTATCTTCTGTGACAACAATAGTGCCATTGCAATATCACAGAATCCAGTTTTGCACACTAGATGCAAACATGTGGACATCAAGCATCACTTCATTAGAGATCATGTGGAGAAGAAGGACATAAAGTTGGTGAAAATCCACACAGATCATCAAAAAGCTGATATATTGACTAACTCACTTGCAGAGGCAATGTTTCTCGAGCTATCAGCAGAATTGGGATTACTTGATCCAGGGAAGTTGGACAAGTAAATCCTATTGTAGTTAATGTAAATAAAGGGAACTAAATTGGTTTTCAGCAGACTTGGTCAAGTCTACTGAAATTTAGAAGAGGTAACCTAAATCACCCAGGACACTTGTCCATTGAAATTCAGGACACTTGTCCACATCTTTTCAGGACACTTTTCCAAGTGGGGTCAGATAAGTTGTCCTAGCTATCAAACCAAATCTTGGTCTGATAAGCACCTATTTTGGGTAATCATTGCCTATTTTGAAATCTGTCTCATTCCATATACAGATATCATCTTTTTGGGATTTAATTTGTCTCCCACCCAAAATGTCACTTTCCATGCATTAAATGCCAAGATTTAATTCTTGTTTGCATTACACCTTTTCAAGTCATGATCTACCTTGAAAACTCCCCAACCATTAACTAATATTAAATAATTTCCACGTTTTGAATAAAACCAATTACTCACTGTTACATTGGTTTTTGACCATTGGATCAAAATTGGCCAACTCCCCTGAAATCAATCATGGCCGTCCAAATTTTGATTTCCATTTTTGTTAACCGTTGAATTGCCTCAAAACTCCACCAACTCATTGACAAACATTCTTTTTAGAATATTCACAAGTCTTTAAAACCCCCATAAACACTTCTTCCCCAAGTATTCGAAACCCTAGCTTTCATCTTCTTCAAACACTCTCAAACTCTCTCAAATTACTCTCTGTAACCTTCAATGGCTCCCAAAGAAAAACCTGAAATGGTTGTTGATTTCACCAACAAGGAACTTGACCTTGATTTTAGCTATCTCAGCCACAAGAACAACCTTACTTTTGAGCCAATCCTCTCTTTTGAAAGTGAGGATCCTGAAGTAGTTCCAACTTTAAGATGGTTAAGGAGAGCAGGTCTCTAGAAGTTCATGCAAGAGAAGCCAGACTCCTGTCTTGAATCCTACATGGCAGAGTTCTTTGCTTTTCTCAAATGGAGAGGCAAACCTGAAGATGGAGAAGTTGCCACAAGATTATCTTTTGTTGCAGAAGGAGAAGAGGAGGAAAGATTTCACAGGGTGAAATTTTCTGAGGAGGAAGTTGATGCTGCTTTTGGATTGCCTTCAGAGGGAAGGAATCCAGAATTTTATGGAAATGGACTTGAGCAAGAAATTGCTCAAGATTGGCTTATCACTCCAGGGCCATTATCCTCTACACAACACAAAAGAACCCTCAAACCAAAGTTTCTTACCTTATTTGAGGTTGTTGCAAAGAGCTTGCTCAGCAACACTGGAAGTTTAGAGCAAGTCAGCCATCCAAGGATAAGGATTATGGCAGCTGTGATTGATGCCAGTGACAAAGGCATTAAGTTCAACTGGAGGACCTTCATCTTGTCTGAGATGATGAAGGAAAAGGCCAAATTCAAAGTAAAAGTTCACAACAAAGTTGTGATGGAAGGAAAGCTGAGATATTGCACCAGGGCAAGTCTCTTAATTGAAAAGTTTGCTCACTACTCTGAGATGCAAACTTTTGCAAAGCCCCTCCCTGCCCAGAAAATCATGTTCAGAAAGCTTAGTAAGAAAACTGAGCAAAGAAGGTTGCAACTAGCCAAACCTGCTGAAGAAAAAGCTGAAGAGAAGCCAAAGTTGAAGAAAAGAACTAAGGCCAGAGCTGTAAATACAAGAAAGGTATCTCAAATTCCTTCAGAAGAGAACTCAGGAGCCTCAACTGAGATTGAAGAAGTTGCTGAAGAAGGAGTGCATGTACCTTCTGATCACTCAGAAGAGTTGAGGCAGAGATACAATGAGACTAGACAAAAGTCTAAGGGTGAAAAGAGGATCAGGGAAGTTGTCCCTGAGAAGGATGGAGAGGGAAGTGGAAGCAGTAGGGCTAGCAAGAGAAGGGTCAAGCCTACTGAAAAGGTGTTAGAGCTTCAGGAGGAAAAGTCTCTACAACTTGCCCTAAGGGAGAGCAGAGCTGAAAGCAGGATCAAATCTAAGTCAAGGACTAACTCTTCTGGTTCTGGAACTCCAGAATCCAAAGTCCCTGAAGGTCAACCAATAGAGGCCAACCTTCCTGAATCTCAGAATCCTGATCCCAACTCCCCTGAAACCCATGAAACTCCCACAAACCAACCAATCACCCCTGTCAATATTACAAAGAGATACTCTCCAGAAGGGAGTGTGCAAAGAAGTGGGATAGATGTGCTTGCAGACTTAGCTGTAGATGAGACAAGACTATTGTCACCCCTTGACTCATCAATGCTCAATTATTCAAAGCTTTTAGAATCTGCACTTAATGAGCCAACCCCCCTGAGCAAAGCCCCTTCAGATCCATTGCTCTCAAAAGCAACTGAAGTACCTTCAACTGCACCCAACCCTTCTGAAGCCAACATTCCTGAACTTAACCTTCCTGAAGCCACTTTAGGAGAAGACAGAGCCAACTCCCCTATAACCCAAAGTCCCCATTCAAGTGGAGATGAGGAGGAGTAAACTTATGAGAGTATGCTCAGAGGTGGAGCCAAGGCTACTGTGGACAGTTTGTATCCACAACTTGCTGAATTTCCAAGAATTCAGAAGACATTTCACGATTTGAGGATGCTTGTGGATGTTAAAGACAAAACTATAATGGAGATATCACAAGTCATCCAAGATAAGGGTGCAAACTGGTGGCAAGTAGAAGAAAGCAGACTACTACACTTTGCTGGTGTGCTAAAAACAAGATTTCTCATTGATGAGAATGTGTTTGCAAAGTTAGTAGATGAGAAGATCATTGAGGAGAAGGAAAGAAAAGCTAAGGGCATCAAACACCTTGATAGTAGCTCAAATGATGATGATTCCCCTGATGATCCCTCAAACCCCTCAAAACCCAATCCTCCCGAAACCAATCCCAACCCTTCTGAATCCAATCTGCCTTCAACCCCTCTCCTAACCTATCATAGAAAAGGCTTTGTTTCATCAGAGGACATCTGCCAATGAAGGTTCTCTTGAACCCAAGGCACAGCCTAAAGATGTTGAGGTTCCTACTTTAGAGGCTGGTTTGATTAAGGCCTATTCAGTGTCAGTAAAGTTGGACATTGATCAGCCCTTACTCATTCAGGATGACTCAGTGGCTGCTGAAATAAGCACTGTGATCTCCCCACAACTGCCATCTATGAACCTTGTTGAAGGTGGAGATGTTGCAGGTCTAGGTGAAGGTGTTGAAAAGGAGAGCTTAGTTAAAAGATCAGAGGGAGTAGAGGATGAAAGAGAGGTTGTGATTACTAAGATAGTGAGTGTACCACAAATAGAGGGTGGTATAAGTGAGGAAGGATAGGTTATTCTTGAAGTCAAATCTGAACTTCAAGAATCCCTTGATGAAAGGAGGCCTGATTCCTTGGGTGAGGACATTATTAATGAAGGAAGAAAAGAAAGAGTTGAAAATGAGAAGAAGGCTGTTGATGTATCAGAGTCTTATGCAAAAGAAATTGAGGGTGATGAGTGTTTATTCCCTAACATTTTTGACCTGTCTAATATTGCAGGTATTTCCCTTGATCAAATATTTGCAGATGAGTTCTTGACAGATGCTCCCATCCAAGTGGATACAGGCTCAGCACAAGCCTTGCTTGGAATGCAGTCAGAGAAGTTGGACTCCTTGGCTCATCAGGTCCAATCTGCTCATGCTGAAACATCAGGAGCATTGAATGAGCAAGGAAGAACTCTAGCATCTGTGGATATGAGATTAATAGGCTCTGAGGATGTGGCGCTACCCACATTGGAAACAAGGATAAGTGGTGTGGAAACTGGTCTCCAAACCATTTCCACTGAAGTTCAAAAAGCCAAATCCACCATGGAATCCATCTCAGAAGAGGTCAAGCAGGAACAAAAGTTGCTGAGAGATAACCACAATGCAAATGTCAAAGCTCTCAGACTAACTGTCAAGCAAGCACTTGGCAGGAAGACTGCATTGCAGAAGAAAAGAGCAGAAGCACAAAGGCTTGCTATGGTAAAAGCAGCCTCAGAAATGTTTTCCCAAGAGGTAATGGCCAACATTGCTGAAGGTGCAGTGGCCAACCTCACTGAGCTTCTTAAGGCCCAACTTGATGCATCTCTGAAAGCAACCTTGGAGGAGGTTGTCCAACAAAAGATGAAGCCTGTTCTAGCTTTCCTTAGCTTGAGCAGTGATAGGATGCAGAATATACATGATGAGAATGTATATTTGTTGGAAGAGATGAAATCTCTGAATCTAGCCCAATCCCTGATGGCTACAACAATGAGTGAGCTCAAACCCCAGTGTTTTGATGCTGCCAAAAAGGGGGAAAGGGAAAGAGCAAGAGCAAAAGGTGCCTTAGTCATTGGAAGCCCAGTTAAGGGAAAGGACAAAATTGCTAAAGGAAAAGGAAAAGAGCCAGCAGTGCTGAACTTAGAAGATTTGGATGAAGAAGAGCAGTTAGCAATTGCCTTGAAGAACTCAATGGCTTCAGCACAAGAGGAAAGAGTTAGGCTACAGCAAAGACCAGGAGGAGAGGTATCTGGTTTGGACAAAGATGCTGAAGGTGTCCAAACTAGAGGAAAGATTAAGAAGGCCAAAGGAAACAAAAGAAAAGCTGAAACATTCACTAATTTTCCCAACAGCCTTGATCTGCCCCCTGAGTTTAGAATTGATGATGATGAGCCTACTTCCAAAAAGGCAAAGAATGCTGAAAAAGACAAAACTGTTGAAGTGTCCAAGATTGCTGAAAAGGATAAATCTTCTGAAACTGACAAGAGTGTTGAAGGTCCCAAGTCCACTGAAAATATTGAAGAGTTGTTTGCTAAAGGATTTGGACCTGAGCCCAAAAAGAAGACAACTGTCTTAGCTCTTGATCCATCAAAGTTGTTTCATGAAGGGTATGGTAAAGACCCTGAAACTCAACAGAAACTAGCCATGATGAGGGCCCAAGAGAAAATGGACTTGATGGATGAGGCCAACAGAGCAAGAGATAAGAGAAGAGCTGACTTCCAAAAGCCAAGAAGAAGGAGAGCAACCTACAGCAAAATAAATCCCCAGCTACTGATCCCAATGGACACCAAATATCCACACTTGGATAAATGGGTGCCCATTCAGCTGAATGACACATGGGAAGAGGCTAAAAGGGAATTTTTCTATGACAATTATGTCATTGACAGATGGAATGGAAGAGATGTCAACTCTTCCTTTGCTGAGTTCATGATAGAATATTACAGAGAGCTGTATCAACAATTGCTTGCAGCTGCTGATATTGCAAGAATTGAACTCAATGCCCCCAAGCCAGTCATTTACATGCCTCCAAAGCTTGATGGATGGATTGACCAGTCAAGGATCCTGAGAGAGTTTCTAGAGATCCTCAAGTTGAACAAGATGACCCTTGGACCCAAAAGGAACCAACCAGGAAGTCATGGAACTAAAGAAGAGAGTGTGGGCACAATATGGGATGGTGCCACCTAAAGAAGATGATCTCTGAAATGGCTAAGTTTTCCCGACTCTTATATGCTGAAATGGATGAAAACTTAAGTTGGTTGCTGACTTGTTGATTTGGTCAACTATGCTGAAGATGCTCAAGTTGTGCTGATATGTTTTTGTTTTGATATCTGAATGCTTAATGATCTGATAGTATATCATGATTGAGTTTTTGCTTTTGTAGTCAATTTGTGCTTATATGTAATGCTTCTCATGCTCTGATATGTTGTGTTCAAAACTATTAACATGCTGTAATGATCCTCATTTGAATGATAGTTGAACATATTGTGAATCAAGAAACACAGTTACAAAAATCTCTCTATGCCTATCCTTGAAACCTATTTACAACATGAATGGTGAGTACACTAACACATTCTTTTTCAGGTAAATTGACCTCAGTCAACCTTACTGAAGATAAATGTATTAAGTATAGACAAGTCACCTTTTGCATAGAACTGTATAGGTTTTAGCATCATCAAAAAGGGGGAAATTGTTGGGAATAAAATGATAAATGTTTTGATTGAATACCAAAACCCCCTGAGACATGCCTAAGTCAAGATGATTATGTTCTAAGATTGTTAGAACATATAGAATAAGGATAGATGAGAAGCTGATGTGTTAGGCAGCTCTTAGATGATTAGATGCACAACTTGAGGGGGAACATATGCTTTGAAGACTATCAAGAACAAGTTCCCTTAAGGCTCAAATTCTGGAACAATCACTTAAGCTATTGAAGGACAAGTATGCTGATCAGGAGAGTTGTCCAGAGAAGTTGTCTCTGCACAATTAAAACAAGAACAAAGGTTCTAAAGCTTAAAGGCCAAGAATGCTGATCAGGAGAGTTGTCCAGAAGAGTTGTCTCAGTACAATTAAACCAGAACAAGTGTTCTGAAGCTTGAAAGCCAACTATGCTGAAGAGATAAAGACAACTACACCCTAAAAAACTTCAATGAATCATGCTGAGATCACATCTAAATGAAGCAAAGGGAAAGAGCCAAGTCATCTGAAGAAGAGCAAGCCAACTATGCTGATAAGCATGTATGCTGATAGTGATAAGCAGAGTTGTCCATTTGATAAGGAATGTTGTCCTATCATTGGATCAACCTTCAGAAGCCATGTCCAAGTCCTAACAAGTGAATCTTAAAGTCAGACATTGGGAAGAGTGCTGCAGAATGAAGACAAAGTCTTAACAGTCGTTTATTACCCAAATGAGGACATGTCACTATCAAGAATCTGTCTTCCAGTTTGAAGAACTCAAGGAAGACATTTATAGCAATTTGGGACTGCCTCTCCAACGGGCAAATCCTCAAATTTGTCTATAAATACAGAAGTGTGAAAACCATTTGAAGCACCAACTACTAAGCAAACTATCCTACAAGTTATCAAGTGCTCTCAAGTTTTCAAAGAGACTATCTCACGTCTACATTACGCGTATCGTCTCCTCGTCAATGGAATGGAGAGGGTGACTCAATATATGGGAAGGCTGCCAAGAACTAGGGCACCAACAAGTTGGGCCCTTGTGTGAAGGCCCAATGGCCAAAATCACACTTGGGCTAAATCCCAACAATGCATTTAATCATCACCCTAAAAATTTATAAAGCCCCAAATCATATAGGGGAAGAACCCTATCCCACATTCATGTAATTTTGGATAGAAACTAGAATAATGGATCTGAAAAAGATGTGTGGACTGAAAATAGTACAAAAGAAGCTCTAATTAATGTGTCGGCAAATACATAAAAAAAGGCAGGCTCGTTTAAGGAAAATTAAGAAGTCCATATATCTTTATGAGTTTTATTACAATTTGAGACCCCTTTTGTCATATGAAAACAAGAAATTAAGAGCAGATTTTTCTTCAAGAACAAGAATTTAGAGAAAAATTAGGAGATGAGATAAGAGCAGATCCCTTTATGTGGTGTAAGGCTGACAAATCGTGTTATCGTGTCGGATTTTGTGTTGACACGATAGTGACACGACATGATAAGGCCAAACACGAACACGATACAATAAGGATATGTATCGTCACGACACGAACACGATAATTTTCGTGTCGACACGTCACGACACGATAACAACACGATAATTTTCGTGTCGACATGACACTACATGATAATGACACACAACACGATAATGACACGATAAGAAAATAAATAAATTTAAAATTGTGTTTAAATATATAAAAATTAATATATTTATATAAATTTAAAAAATTATCATGTCATTATCGTGTTATTATCGGATACGTGTCATTATTGTGTCGTGTCGTATCAGGTAAATAACAGGTTAACGGGTCGTTAACGGGTTAATGGGTTACCTGTTAATTTTATCGTGCTTAACGGGTTGACACGAACACGACACAAAATTTTCGTGTCATTATCGGGTCGACCTGATAACGACACGAACCCGATAAGACCAAACACTAACCCTCTCAACAAGATGCATTGTATAACTTTTAGAACCTTATTTGAAACATGCCATTAGTTTTTTGTGCATTTTGAATTGTCAAGTTTACCGGACAAAGATACCATTGGTCAATCAATTAGCAACTCATTCACATTTTAAATATATTGTACAAGTTATAAATTACATAATGTTTCTCAATCAAATCGCTTGTAAGAACATCTATTTAGGCGTAAAATGTTACAAAATCACAAAACTTGGATCTCAGAAAAGTAGATCGATTTCATATTTGATAAAATAGTGAAAACGGAATAACGACCTGCACAACGTTATAACCTAATGCGGGTCGTTATGGGAACTAATGGACCCTATACTGACAATTTTTTCATCTATGCGTGGTGTTTATTATGAGTAATGTGTAGAACGTAGATATGAACATATAAAATGAGTTGAAAACTCTTTAAAATGGGATAACGACTTGCATGATGTTATAGTCCAACGCGGGTCGTTACAGGCACTAATGACCTTATACTGACAATTTTCCCACATTTGCATGGTGTTTATTATGAGTAGAGTGTAGAACATAGATATACACATATAAAATGAGATTTTGAATCAAAAGAAGAAAATAAGAAGAGAATCATCTGTGAAAAAATTGATTGTGGGACGGTGGATGATTATGTTAATTATGATTTGTTCTTTAAAAAATATATTATTATTATGATTAGTGATTTCAAAATTAAATATTATCAATTAATTATTTTTTTATTAATTATGTGAGGACAACTTCGTAATTTAATAATTATATATTTAAAATTGTTAACTTTAATTAATAAAGTGTCATATGCGACAAATAACGTTAATAAGTGCAATACAAAGCGATTAATTTTACGACGCTAAGAAGCATGTCATCAATATAAGTCATTAGATTTCAAATCTAATAGCTTAAATTAATTGACTATTTATAATTTAAGCGACACATGAACTATCTTAAGAAGGCCTCCAATGACAATTAGTAATACATTTTAGTAATTTAAAAAAAATTATAATTAAATATTTTTTAAATGTATGTTAAAGGTATTTATAATTGTATGTTACAAATATTTTTAAGTAGTCCCAAATTCTAATTAAATTAAATAATAACTTTTTTATAATTGTAATTGTATTTCTTTTTTACTTTATTCATTCTTATTTCATACAATTGAATTTATTTCATATATCCAGCATAATCTAATTATCTCTTTTAAAATTTAATTATTTAATGATAATTGTTTTTATTTTTTCATTATATTAAAAATAAATTCTAAAATTATATATATAATCACATTAAATCTTTGAGAAATACTTATATGTAATATTTCACGTGAAACATTAGTATATTTAAGGAAGGGCCAAAATTTCGTGAATTTGTAGTGGGTCTGATCGGTCAAACGGATCTTTACAAAAAAATCGCGAAAAAAGTCGCATAGAAGGCTAACAGAAAAACGAGGTTCAGGTCTGGATTACTATAAAGGTAATTATATGTTACGCAAATAACACATAAATTGACTTTTCACATTAATTATTAATACAGTTAATTTAAAGAAGGATAAAAAAAACTCGAGATTTTTTGCAAATCATACCAAAACAAACATATCTTTCAGAAAAAAATCACCCAAGAGACAAACAGAAAAACTTGTACTTAATCGGTGTTACTTTAAATAGTACAATTATATGTTACTATACGGACAAATATGTGTTACTGTAAGACAAGAAACACACAATTGACTTTTGAGCAACACATATTTATCCTTAAAGTAACACATGTATTGATTGAAAATTGTGTTACTATATAAACACAAGTGTGTTTTATAAAGAAAGATGTGTTACTGTATAAATAAAATGTCATTATTGAGAGTGAATGAGATACCCAATTAAAAAGACGAAAAACAATAATTGAAAACACTAAAAAAAAAAAAAAACACAATCATGTCGGAATAAATATGTGTGTGGTATTATTGTTGATTTTTTCTCATTAATTCATTCAAAAAATAAAATAATGATTTTTTCGCCTTGTTTCGTGATTAGCAGATCATAAATCTAAACGAATTGATAGCAGATCGAAAATGTGAACGAATTGATAGCAGATCGAAAATCTAAACAGGAATTGATAGCAAATTTAAGAGATTTTCTGATTTTTTTTTTTTTGGTTAATGGGGGCTGCCTTGCGCAAAAGAGAAGAAGAGTTGCGCTGGTTTACCCAATACCAAATAGGAATAGAAGAATGGGTCAAATTTTCACGGTAGTTCTATTGTGAAATATTGTATATAAGTTTTTGGTTAAATCTTTAAATCGCGTAGGCATTTTGACTATTATAAAATCTTTGATTTTTTAGAATTATGGTCTTGTATTTGTAGGATTAACTTGAAGAAATTGGTTCCTGATTCTTTCGTCTGGAAAAACTCCCTACGTCCAATGGCAAGTTTCGAGCAAAATCAATGTGCAATTGTTTGTCCAGATCAGAGCCATCGACGGAGGATTCAGTATTTCCAGGGACGAAACTGTGGTGGAAGGCGGTCTCGTCTAAAGTATCGATCAATTCATGGAGGGTATTGACAGCTAGATTAGCCACAATGGATAATCTTGAGAGAAGATATTGCTATCAACTCCTCTTCACGCGATGTTATATATGTAGGTTGGCTCCAGAAATAACACATCATCTTTTCATATCTTGTCCAACTTATCTTCAAGTTTGGTCGGATATTTGTAGTTGGATGGCTAGCCCTCTAATCCATGCTACATCTGTTAGAGACTATTTCTTGGAATTTGTCAAATATGGGTCGGTTTGGTTAGGGATTACCGTTGATTGGATAGGGATGGAGATGAAAAAATATTGATGAGAGTAATCTATAAATAGTAATTATTAGTTAGTGAAATAATTAGTGTGGGAAAAAAAAGTGAGAGAGTGAATTAATGTGTCGAAGAAAAGTGGAATAGAGAATGAGTTATTGAAAGAAAAAATGGTGATGTAATTTTATAAAAATAGGTGAATTGGTATTTGGACGTGTATTTGGATGAAGATGGATTAAGAGGAATGGGATGGGGATGGGTAGTTTCTAGATTATACTCGTCAAATTATGAAAACTATTTTTTTACTTAGAAAAACTGTAAATATCAAAAGTATTTATTGTAGTTCAAAAACTCGATTACTATATCTACTCCATAGATTCAGTTGTGTGTTAATTCTTTCAAAGAAATGTTTGTTTGAATTGTCAAGGAACACTTGTAGACTTATCACTCTATGAACTTTGTCTACTGAAATTTATATGAGTTTCGATCCTTTTACAAAGTTGTTACTAAATAAAACTAAATACGAAGTACTTCTTTCATCATATAAAAATATATCTATAATTATTTTTACAAAGATTAAGAAACAGTAGTTATTAACTTATTATAATTGGAACATCAACTTTGTGTTCCATTTTCCACTTTGCCCTTGTGTCAACTCGTTTCAGACGATATTTAAAAAAGAAAAATTACTACGTTAAATAGGAACAAAGAAATTGAAACATAAATGAACTAAATTCAAAAAGTGATAATCATGTGAATAAAATTAAAAAATGTGGTAATTTAATGGACAAAAAAATATAATTCCTAATAACTATTCTTCTTTTTAGCAACAATAATAGAAAACAAGTCTATCTTCACGTAACAGCCGAACTAGTCCCATAAAGTCCGTAATTCTTTTATTTACACAGCTTTTCTCCCCTACCAATTATGTGTCCCTAGCACTCCCAATTATGGGGGAAAATGTGCAGGAATTATGAAATTTACCCATACACACAACTCGTACAGAAACTACACACTGATACAACAAAAGAACACTACATTCACAACACTATAAACAATAACAAAAAATCAAAATTCAAAATGATACATGGAGCTTAAACAAGGGAGAAACAAAAGAATCGTAGCAAAACTGTATCGGCCACTCAAAAATCGATGAGTCGATGAACTCAATGCAACGCCACTCCCAGAGACGAGCATATATTGGCTCCAAGAACCTCTCTTTCTTCACACGAGAGAATTACATGTAAAGCCAGATGCAAATTACGCAATTGCCCCTTGGTATGATTGCCAGAGCACAGATTTACAAAGCCATTCTGGAACAGTTAGATGCCGCCAATTGAATGTATCGCTCGTTTATCCTCATCAGCCAATGTTTAACTGCGGTAATTTTGGAGGGTCGCAGCTTATCAAGTTTGCCCATAGATTTGCAAGTGTGATGAAGCACTGCCCGTTTCCCCACATTATCATCTTCAGGTCTGGTAGATATATTAAAGAAACAAAAGATTCATAAGCAACAATTATAATTTCTAATACAACTTTTTTAGATGATTAGTATCTTCTTTTCTGCAGATACTGTCTTATTATAATAAAATCAAGGGTAAATGTTTTTTTATCCCATAATATGCATCGATCTTGATTTTAGTCTGCTGACTTTTTCGACTTTGTAATTCATCACTTAAGTTTAGAAAATTCAACTTTTTCATCCTTTTAGTTGGTTAAGAGGACGAAAAAAGTTGAATTTTGTTAATCTGTTTTAGCTGGTAAAAGGTTGATTTGGTAAACTTAACGGACTATTTTCAAAGTCGAAAATGTTAGCGAACTAAAATCAAATTTTGGATCTTTACATAGTTCACAATTTAGGACGAGAAGGCTATGCTTTCAGAAGTTAATCACAAGGTCAAGCGATAATATTCATGTATATCAGGCAACAAAAACGAGAGGCGAGTTCAGGGAACAAAGATAAAAAGAACACTGAACTATGTCAGTGGAATTTGTCTACCTGGTACCACTTGTGCTGTTAGCATTGAGAGACGGCATCTATATTCCTTTTCTGTAAAAACATAGTTTTGAAGTGTAACCGCATCAAGATCAAGGATATGTTGGATGGACTCGAATAATGATGTATCATCCAAAGTTGTTGAAAGCGCTTTTTGAAGCCCTGTAGTTGACCATAAAGAATGGCATTCCTCTAGCAGAATATAGATGGCTGACAAGTCGTCTGAACCTGATAAGATCCAAGGCTTGAAAAGTTTGGCTGATGCTCCGAGAACAACCACCACCCTGTAGATCTCACCGAGGGCTAAAAGAAACTTTTTTCCTGTTATCATTGTTCTGATTTTAGAGAGAACTAAATATATGGAGGGCATAAAATAAAGGTAAAATAGTATTTTTAGTCGTGTAAGTTGCCCTTATTTTGATTTTAGTCATGCCAACTTTCACGAATTGAAAATAGTCTTGTAACTTTCAATTTTTCGACAGTTTAGTCCAGTGACCGACTGTAAGAGGTGAAACATCTGGTTGACCAATCAAACTTTGACACGTGAACAAATCAAACTCTGACACGTCAACGTCAACCGGATGTTTCACCTCCTACAGCTGGTTACCGAACCAAAATGTCAGAGATTGGAAGTAATAGGACTATTTTTCAATTCGTGAAAGTCGACAGGACTGGAATCAAAACAAGGATAACTTACAGGACTGAAAAACTATTTTCCCTAAAATAAATGTGCCTCATTCATCATCTTGTTTTATTTCTACAGGACTTATTGTTAAGAAAATAATAATCCACTCTCCACCTTAATGTTATTTCTGTTATCACAGAGGCTATATAGTGCAGTGGTTCCTCTCAACATGATTACGAATTACTTTAAACTGCATTACCTTGAGGTTCAGATAGTAACTGGATTTGAACATGCTTTTCAACTGCTTTATTCCAAATTGAGGCACCATGTTTTAACTCTTTAGTGCAAGCCGATATCATTTCAGACCAAAAGATAACATACATCCTTTGTTCCTCAAATGTTCCAGTGGTCATGATCTTAAGCATTGCATTCGTGTGTCTTATAAGTTCCATAGCTGATCCCAGATCCTTCTCCACCTATAGTTCATCAAGATACATCATGCGCGGCAAAACAAAAAAACAAAAAAGTTGAACTACAGCTTCCATAAGAAAACAATATTTGAAGATAAAAATTTTTGTCATGAAACGAGCTAGATATTTGAACATACAATTAGAATCCATAAACTGCATTTCAATCAGTTGAACTTTTAATACCACGATGCACATAAATATCAACTAATAGATCATAAAACACAACAAACTACATACCAGGAACAGCTTGTGGAATAAGTGATATTCTGACTCGAGCCTTTGAAACTGTGGCTCCAGCAAAACTTCAGCAAATTCATTGAGATGACTATCCCCAGAAGGGTGTGAAGAACTTTCTTCAAAAACAAAATTCATTTGTTCAAGTTCTGCGCAGACCGCCTACATAGAATTGTGGGCATTAGATATTAAATTTTTATTGATCCATATGTATATCAAAAGACATGAGTATTGCTAATTAACGAAATGAAAATTATTTGTGCAAAATGCAACCTTCAAAAGTATTTCTGGAAAACTGAATCAAGAAATTGAGTATACATCTAGAAATGCACAGCTCATCCAGTGCTTGTTAACTAACTAAAATATCTAGTTTCATTACCATATGGGCAAATGACTACCTCTTCTTTTACTGGGAAGGTAACAGTTTAATTATTATGCTTTGATAGTAAAAGGAGCAAGTCGGGAATGTTTCTTAATTAATCTCATAGCCAATAATCAAATCTAAAAATTACACTCATGGAATGTAAAACATAAAACAGCCACTGAAAAGGACAACAGGAGTGGATCTCTCACCTTGAATTCACTATCAATAGGTACAGCATCGTCATCTACGCCAACGGCAGCATTACTTTGAACTTGCTAATAAAAATGGGCAACTTATGGAAATTAGCAATGACAGACAGAATGGTAAAAAGGAAAGGCAAGAGTGTGAAACCCTGCTGGTAATTTTCCATAACTAACAACAGTCGAAAAAAGCTACAACAATCTGAAGAGGATAGTGACATTGCCTTCAATATGATACATACCTTTAGGCTTTCAATATGGCGTTTCGCGACAAAGCTCAACTCTTCCTTCAATTTAGAATAGAAATCCAAATAATTATTCAGCTTCACAGATATGCTCGTATTTGTATCTTCCATACTACTAAAAGATTCCTCACTCTCAGCTCTTATTTGTGAGGCATCTTTAAAGTCCCATGAACTATCAACCAGAAGATCGTCATCATTTACTACATTGGGACTAGAAATTGTAATTGGTAGGTTCAACAGAGTTTCATTGGGGTTTAAGGCAGGGTTTATAGAGGAGGTCTGCTCAGATTGGCTGTATAAATTAGATATCAGATCATTGATAGAGACAACTTTGGAAGCAGTATGATTCTTTTTTCGTTCAAAACTAGACTGGTGCATAAACACATCTTGAAGATCTGAAGCATCTCCACTTTCTGGTTCTTCATTGCCAAAAATAGAGAGTGGGATTGCACCTTTGTGGTAATTTGACTTTGCTTCCTTCTCCTATAAAGTGAACAATCAGCAGCAGTAAACAAACAAGAAAAGGAAAAGAAAAAAAATGAAAAATTTTCAGCCAAATTAAAGGATCATAACCTTTTGAGAATGCAATGCTCTAGGTAGGACAGATAAAGAGGCTACCTCTCTCTCTCTCTCTCTCTCTAGTTGGTAAAAAATCAAATAATGCACTAAGGAGTATGGACAGCTAACTCAAAAGGATGTTAAATATGCAGGTAAAGAAAGAAGAGAATTTGACACAGCTAAGGCAGCAACATAACCTGATTAAATAACAAAAAAAGAGCTGACTGAAGACAATGGCGGGATAAACAAAGTGAAGTTATATATACATATGCATCTGGTATAACTTTATATTTGTGTCAACAATTACGAGCTCTATATGATACAACAAGACATCAACCTCGGGAGGCGCACAGAACCAGTCTTCATAAAGGCAATAATCAAAAACTGGAAGCACATCAGTTTAGACATATTTCAATCAACCTATGATCTATGCTAAATCCCTCACTTGTCCATGATAAGGAACGTCCCGCTCTATTTATGTTTGATTTGGGGATTTAGTTATCCCTAAATTGGACCTTCAATTGATGGTTTTAACTTAGGACCAAGTTACTTTGAACCCTTTCATTTTACCCCTCGACTTATATTAAATTTCTTTAGTCACGTTTCTAGTTCTTAAATAGTTCCAAATAAGTGTATGATAGTTAATGCAATACGGAGACAATTTATCACAATAGCAGAGAAAATTCTTAGCAATTATAGCAACAAAGAAAAAGCAAAATTAAAGGAATCCAGTAGCAAGGCCTTTGAGTGAAACACTTATAAATAATTCACCTGTTTTTTTCCATCTGGAGTTGATATAGCATCTTTAACGGGCGAAAAAATGCCATTAGTAGATACTTCCTGAAACAAACACTGAAACTTAACTTTACCAGGCACTATCTAGTGATAAAAGAATTTAGGACCAAAAAAATTGTAAAGAGGAGAAACTTACAGCTGACTTTGGTCCAGTTTCTACAGAAGCAACAGTAAAATCTCCAAAATCCTCATCAAAATCTTCAATTCCAACATCTGTTCTGTTGTTTAACAGACCTTCATCGTTATTTTGTTCTATAATTGAGTGTGTATCCAAACCGTTTGGAGTTCCTATACTTGGCTGGATACCAATCAAATCCACTTCCTGAGAAGCACTATAGATACTACTTGAATTAGCAAAATAATCAACAGGTTCAGTTGACCTTGCAAAAAAATCAGTTGACCCATTTGAAGTGTCGAACAGATCAAGTGGTTTGCTTGAGCCTATTTCAAATCCAGATGGGGATGCACTTCTTTCAGAATCCTCATGCACCATAAAGCCAACCTTCAGATAAAATTCTTCAATTTCAGCAAAGAAATAAACAGTCTATTTCAAAGATACACAATTCATATTATCGGAGATGGAGCAAGGAATCACATATTCAATATTTGAATTAAGCTACAATTTTTAGTTCACTTTTCCTACTCAGATCATATCAACATTTGACATGCAAACGCAATTTGTGACCTAACCAAAATATTTGATACCTTGGTTGATTCAAAATCAATATAAATGGAAAGATATGTGAACTAGTAGTTTCTCACAGCTGCAATGTGGTATAATGGCAAAACTATGATAACGCTTGCTTACATTGTTTTTCACTTCTTGAGCCCGGAATTCAGAATTTGCATCCTGAAATTCCCATCCGTCGTCTTCGTCTTCATCTTCACCATAAATTGGAGTAGCAGAGCCATCCAATTGTTGCTCGTGAGCATTCATATCTAAACCCGAACTTGACGTATGTACATTTTCAGGAGAATTCGAGCTAAATCCATTGAATTCCTGCGCCCAGCCACCAAAGAGGTGGTCCTCTTTTTCACTTGGATCCGACATATAAGATCCAAAACTAAATTCCTCATTCTCACTCTTGTTCGTGAGCTGATTATGATCGCTTTTACCCGGCGGATGATTCAACTCAGTAACAGCTGATCTATTACCATTCTGGTTTGGGCTCAGATAGGCTCCATTTTCAACCAAATCAACCTTGCCAGTTGAATCGGAACCTCCCCTGTTTCCAGGCGTGGTCGGTGAATATTGATTATACAGATCGGCAATATTAAAACTGGGAGAATTCGATCCACCGTTATAAACCTTAGCAAAATTGAGATCTCCCGATCTACCATTGTTTTTCCCTTGATTCAAATCCCTAGAAAAATCGGAATTGTTTACCTCCTCTTCCTCCTCAACCACATCCCCAAATAGCGAAAGAGGTAAAGCACCACTCGGCTTCACCCACGTCGGCGATGCGGAATTCTCAGATTGATGATTCCCGTTGAAAGAGGCATCGGACTGCGGGGTTTGCACGAAATCGCCCCACTCATCATCTTCATCTTCGTCGGCGGCGGCGAAGGCCAATGAATTCAAGCCGTTGGATTGAGAATCCGTCGATTGGAAGGGAGCAAAAGCGAAATCTCCGAACCCCTCATCATCGTCGTCCTCCGCCATATGGAGAAGGACGCATATAAATATGGAATGCCCCTCTTGTGTAGGGTGAAAATTCTTATGAGCAGATTAGGTTGGTGAGTGAAGAATCACTGAGAAGATGGATCCGCCATGGAAGAACTTGAGAACCTCTTGCCTTGATTTGATAAAGGTATAACCACTGCAATATGTGAAGAAGTACTAGTAAATTTCAAATCTTTCATTGCTGCTGGACTATTTACATTTTACACCCCCTTTTTTAATCCTTCTAAAATTTTATTTTATTGAAATACTATTACTAGTACTTGTGCTAATAATATTTTATTTAAAAAAAAAAAAAACTCATACTATTTCTAGTGTAACTGCAAAAAATTATAACTGATGTACAAAAAGTAGCTTTATAGAGTAAAATATGTTAGTGTTTGGACACTTACTTATATGCATTCAATTTCATACCAAAAAAAAAACTGTATCTCCTACTGGGCTATAAATACCAGCACATGATATTGGGCAACATATGGCAAACCGTTTTTGCGGTTAAATTTGTTTTATTTTTAAGTTGAAACGCAGCGTTTGTAATTTGTTGTCAAATAAAAGCTAAAAAACAAATTACAAATTGCATCTCATGCAAATAATGATACCAATATCTGATTTTGAAGGTAAAAATTGATTCACAAGAGACTTTAATGTAAAACACAACTAACTGTTTCTACAATCACTTATTTTCAAAGCTCCCTCTCTCTCACAGCTTTTAAAAAAAAAAGTGATTCTGTAAGTAGTTTGTAGAGTTTGTAAACATTCCCTAAAAAGGACATGAAACTTGAACTCAAGCACTCAAACTCAATCTAGGTGGACCGGTCCAGCTACCACTTTTTATCTAACACGTAGTATGATGGAATCTCATTAAATTTGTCCCGGTGATTTGAACAGCTGGTTTCGAATTCCGATTTGAAACTGAAATCACAATTAGAATCGTGGCAAAATCAAAACTGGAATTGTTTTATACGGTTCAGTTTTGATTCATCTCACTTGATAATTGAATAGTCAATTCTCATGGTTGAACGGTCAATTCTGTCAATTTTTTTGACACCTAAGATTAATCTGAAAAGAGTCTTTGCGAGATAAAGGGTCAAGATTAAATAGTTGTTAGAATCGAAAAATTGAAACTACCGGTTCCCCTCGAATTTTTTTAATTCAATTTGGATGGTTAGGATTGTTCCGAAAAGAGGTATTTTTTTATCCAATGTAAAACCAGCAAAAAAAAAAACCATGTATTGTGGTGTAGAATTTCACACTAAATTGATCAAATCTTCTTCATCTATCACTCATTCTCTTGTTCTGGCTTCAAAGTGATGCACTTTTGCAATGGTATTGTTTCTCTCAATTAGTATTTTATAATTTATCAAAGTTTATACTCCCTCGTCGGTCTATAAGCTTTTCGTTACTTTTGAACACAAAGATTAAAATAAGTTATTAAATTAATAGATACAGTACAACTATAGACAAAAAGTAAGATATAATTGTAAAATTAAGTGATATTCGTAAATAAGAGTAAAATGTAGGGATATAAATTTAGAAGGTGTTTACAAAAGATGATATAAAAAGCTTATAAACGGACATACCAAAATGAAAACTTAGACGGAGAGAGTACTTTACATTATACATACTTTATAATTTTTATTACCAAAAAAAAAATCAAGAAGAGGATTATCATCTCTATAAAGTGGGAATGGCAAGAGTCAAATGTCTTCCAAAAAATATTCACCTCCTTCACAATTTGATGGTCTCAATATTCCATACAGTATGGAGGATATAAAGGCGATTCTTAGTCCCAATAATGCTTCTCTTACACACATATGAAGCAAATGAAGAAAGTTTGTGGTGGTAATCAAGATAGTAAAAATGCACCTGAAGAAGAGGCTCTGACGTCTCAAATTCAAAGAGAAGGAAAATTAAAAACGAGGGTTGCTTGATACGATATGTTTACCGTTTACTTTAAAAAAAGTTGCAACCGATGACGTAGATAAATTTAAAGTTTATTGTAATCCTTGTACCCTTATTTGTGTTTTTAAGAAAGGTGGTTGATATGGAACATTAAGTAAATACTTGGAGTATGAGCATAAGAACAAAATGAAAATTTACACATCTCAAACACAACTACGTACGTATATTTACGACATCTTTCAAATGTGATGAGGTAAGTAATCCTGCTAGTTTATTTAGATATGATAAGGTTGCTACTTGCTAGATAGAATTGACTATAACTATTTGTTTAAATTCTTTTTATTTTGCAAATGATCTCCATTTCGAAAAATGAATAACTATAGCTTATAATTCTTCAGCTAAATTTTTTTCACGAAATTGGAGTTGAAATTACTAATATGCTTAATATATTAACTCAAAAAAATTATATATGTTCGGATACTAATTTGTAATTTTAATGAGTTGTATTTTTTATTTTATTTTTTGTATATTACTCCATCATGATTTTTAAATAAAAAAATTTAACTTTTATTTTCTTGTAATTTTTTGAATTGTAATTTGTAAATTCTGTATTTCATATTTTAAAAATGGTACATTCTTAGTTATTTGTAATTTATATGTTGAATAAAATAAAATTTTATTTGATCTTCAAATTTACTCTCAATTTATTGTAATTTTATTTAATCAAATTCTCTAACCTCTTAATTTAAAAAAAAAAAAAATCGACCAAAATGCCATTTTAGAACCGACACCATTGAAATTTGAATTGTCTCTCACAAATGCTCGATTTGATTTCGCCATTTCGATTCCATTATTTCAAAATCGGAACCTGCGCCGAACCATAGGGCAAGTCTAGTTCTCATCACTTATATTAATTGTATAATTAATAAATTTATAATTCTACTTTAATCATGTTTTGAAATAAAATATGAGTTGTTATACTCTTATACTTAAAGACATGGATTTGTCTCACACAAGATCCCTATTTTTTATTGAGGTAAAAATGTCTACATTTTAAAAAAAAATTATACATTAAATCATTTTTGGAGTTTGTATAAAAATGTGCAAAAATAACATAAAAAATTATTCACTATTCATAATCCTAATTGGTCTCATGAGAGAATCGATGTGCTGCTACTAAAGTAGCAATCGTGGCAGTGCATGATGGAATTCTCTCTCTCTCTCTCTCTCTCACTCTCTCACTTGGGCGCTCTCTCTCAAATGTATGCCGATTCTTCTCTTCCCTTTGCTTGCTATTTGATTAGCAATTTCTTCATTATCTGCATTTTTCGCTTAATTTCTCATCAATTTATTTCACTTAACTGTATACTAGTTGAATTTGTGGTGTTTGTATTGAATTATTAGAAGGATGTCTTGGAGGTTACTTTGATGGTGTTTGTGCATTATTCTGAGAAAATTGCATGCGATGTTTAGTCTTCCATTATTGCTATGCTTTAAGATGCAGATTCTGGAAATTGTTGGTCGTGCAGGGGACATTTTGAAGGTTTAGGGGGAATTAACTTTCCTAGTAGCTTTTTTCTTTAAGGTAAAATCCCCAAATCACCTGATCTAAGAATTCACCCCTCATTAGGCTCAAAATTGGTTTGAACTTAATTGAGTGGAACTCGAGCTTAGAAATACTAGACTTCACTGGCTTAATTGAGTGGAACCTCAAAAGTAGTATTAATACTCTTTGACTGTTCTTTAGGTGGAATGTCCTCTCATAATGGTGGTAATTTTGTATGTGGTTGCACTTTACCTGGTAACTTCTTAGAGAATGTACATTTAGATGCTTCGAATATAAAAAGAAATCCTCAATTTATGATTACATTCTTATTTTGAGGAACAAAGTGAGATAATTTACCAAGAGTGTTGCAATGAGCTGCTCATTGTCGTTAACATTATGAAACTTGCACGATAAACGAGCTTGATGAATCTTGTTTGTCGTCCTTAATTGCTAGTTAATGTGACTTGGTGAATCTTGCACGTGTTCTTCGCCATTCAGAATTTCTACAAACCGGCACATTTTCAATGAGGGCTAGTAGACTTATTGGCCTTATGCAATTGCTCCTAAAAGCTAACTCATAATCTTTGATGGCCTTGCTATACAATTTGCACATATGTACATACATTTTGTAAACTGAAATACTGCATAATTTATCTTATAGTGAAACCCCGTATTTCCAAATCTACAGGAGTGCACGTTGAGGAACGATGGAAAATACATCTGATGTATTGTTGACAGATGATCAGCACTTTCTTCTCTACCTTATCATGGGAGCCTATTTTGGTCCCGATCTCAACCAAGGAAGACCCAGAAAGTCTGCTTTGCAAAGACTCGTCGAAGGCCTCCCGCAATACCATGCAAGTGACTTGGTTGGCTCGCATATAACAGCAACGGTCATAGAAAACGTCTATAACTATATTCTGAGAAAGGCAGATCACTCTGTTATTGTGAAGCAACCCTTGGTTCTTCAGTATATTCGTGGAGTTCTTCCAAAAGGTCCCACAACTTACCTTCATTTCGATGATCTCTTTCCTCCCGAGCTACACCAACGATCCCAATACGAAAACCAACACTTCACAATCGGTAATATTGTCCTCATTAAGAACCCCATCATAGATTATTACATGAAGCCAGGGGATATCAAAAGGTTTAAGAGCCTAACGGGGTTAGAAGATTTTGTTCTCGATACGAAACTGCACGTAACTGTAGAGGACAAGGTTTTGTATAACCCCAAATTTCAATGGACATCGAAGCTCGATGATTCAATGCATCTCAGTGTTCAGTGTCTTGAGACGTTTGATAGTCAAGCATGCAACTCTACGATACCTAGTAGCTCAAATATGTGTAATGAAATACAGGTATCAGATAGTTCTGTAGTGCCATTTCCGTCACAGGTGACTAGTGTTTCTGGGGAAAATATCAATCAAGGGATGATATTCCTTCCCTCTTGCCCGTCTATGGAAGAGTGGGGTAACCTCGTTGCTACTACTAACCGAGGTTTTGCACTGACTGGAAGTGCTGCAAGAGGAAATGTCGGGCCCGTTCTTGGCATGATGGATATTGGAGAGTCTGAGGATTCCTATATTTTCCGCGTGTCCCTTCCTGGAGTGAGACGAGACGAAAGTAAGTTAAAATTTCTATGATGCATCCTTAATGGCTTTCCTATGTTTGTTGTAGCAAATTGATTTTTTATATATCAGTCTAGAGGTTATTGTTATGCTTGGTTAAGAAAGTTGAATCCCTTAAACCTAAAATGCATTCTCCATTTTTAATCTTGATAAAGGAAATTCACCATCTCAGTTGCTTTGATCCTTTTCTTTGCTATTTTTTGCCTTACATTCTCAAAATTTATCTATTAGAATCGAATGCCTTAAACCGATATCATGCAGATAATTTCAGCTGTGAAGTTGAGAATGATGGTACAGTGATGATCAAAGGAGAAACAGTGACTGGTGAAACAAGAGTTGAGAGATTCTCGCAGGTATTTGAGATGCAATCGCAGAATCTTTGTCCAGCCGGGCCCTTCTCGATTTCCTTTAAGCTGCCAGGGCCCGTTGATCCTCAGCATTTTCATGGAACTTTTGCCACTGATGGGATTCTGGAGGGAATAGCCATGAAAGCGAGGGTGTATAAAAGGAAGGCGTACCAAACGTCTTTCGTACCATCCCATCATCAAAGCCCTATGTAAGCATAACTTATAAACTATCGTGGTCCGATGGGGCTCGCATTGACGTTATGTAATGACTGCTGTTAACTTAACTATACCATGGTCTGAAAACATTGCATTGAAGCATAGTGAAGGAATCTTGAACTGTGTTGATTAATTGCACGAGTTTTGTTTCACATGGTCACGAGGTTTTATACTTTTAACAGGTACCTTATATTTTTAAAGATGGGGGTATATATGTTAAAATTTCATGTCACTTAATTTAACCCAAATTTTTTTAAAACTTACACTTATTTTGAAAAAAATAGAGGAAGTAATATGTTTTTAAAAGATTACAAAGCACACGCGCATGCTCTCAATTAATTCTAATTCATTTTATTTTGATTTAATTCAATCAAAATGATTAAATGAGGATTTTCAACCAAAATCTATAATAAATTTAAAAAATCGAAGTGAAAGTATTAAAAATAAAATGAACCAAAAAAAAAACGTCAAAACATATTCCCGCACCATTCTCTCTTTTTCCTATATGCAAATTGCAGCTACATGCAAGGGGAGGAAAGTTTGCATGTTCCTCTCCATGTGCACATTTATAGTGCATTTAGTGATTTGACTTTTGCCCTTCATGAAATTTAATGGATCGAGCCCATACATGGATTATACACGCAACAAGATCAAATGAAAACTTCAGATATACTTTTTACATACTCTACACGAGCTGCTTGAAATATTTTACCAAATCTTACGAATTTAGTTTAATTACGTTGAAATATTTGACTTTTGCGATTTTTTTAGTGAACAAATCTCTCAAAACTGGAAAGAGAAACGCTGCCCTCATTGCTCTTCCTACACATACCTGAAAACTAAGGATGGGTATAATACTTGTTCTATCTGTATGCCTGAGGCAACCGGAAGCCACTCATTACGATTTTGTCAGCAAACATCTTACCCGTCTTTGGCATAACGTGCCAATGCAACGTTAAGTTGAAGTCTTTACCGCGTAGATTACTTCCCTAAAACAGAAATGCAAATTGAAAATTATGCTAACAGTAAAGGAAAACAACCATGAATAAGATAATTGGTTACTCACTTGATCAACAAAGTGATATTTGTTAGAAGTGTGTATCCAAAACTTGGCGTCGTCTTTGGAAGGTATGATACCGTCCCACAGGGACACCTGCGAAAATATATTCAAATCATTCAAAATTATATAGGGGGTGTTTTCAACTGCTTAATGCAAGATTATGTAATCAGCCTCTACATTATTATTTTTTTTGACGGAAATCAGCCTCTACTTTGTAAAAGTTAATTTGAGTGTTTTCAAATTGAATGCTTCAACTTAAATTAACTCACCTAGAATCTAAAGTTTAAAAGCTGAGAAAAGTATTCTCATAGCTGATTTTGATTACATCTAATATTATACTCCCTCCGTCTCACTATAAGTTTCCCACTTTTCTTTTTTGGATGTCCCACAATAAGTTTTTCATTCCATTTTTAGTAAATTATTTTCTCTCTCCCAATCACATCACTTATACTTTATCTATTATTTTATCATACTTCATCTCAGACTAATCTATTATTTTCTCTCTCACCATCACATCACTTGTACTATATCTATTATTTTATCATATTCCTTAATCAAAACACCCAAAAGAATTATAGAAATGCAGCTCGGAAGGATTCTAGTAAATTGCAAAATTGATCCAATATCTATTGGGTTAGCGATTTCATCCCATAAAAATTCATTTTTGCAATTAAGTCTCATAACTTATAAAATGTTGCAATTTTAGTCCTTGTATTGAAATTAATTTTTTGGGACCCATTATGCTGCATAAGCAACGTCAAGTCATTAGATTGGTTGTCACATGGAATTCCGGCTGCTCACATGTGCAAAATCTATCATTACCATACAGGATTAAAATTGCAAAAAAAAATTATAGGAATTAATTGCAAAAATTAATTAGCAGGGAACTGATATTGCCAAGGCCTAACAGGTATAGACAAATTTTGCAATTTACTCAAAGGTTTCCCTCAGAACAATCAACTAGCTGAATAATTATGATGTTAGGACTTGTAAGCTCCTAATATTTCAATTTGGACTAAAATAGGGCTGTATAAATCCAACACTAAGAGAGCTTTTTCCTACAGGATGAATTAGATCAAGGTCCTAAAACTTAATTCAAATGTTGTAAGCCACGAGAAAATTCACAAGTCTCAAGCTTTCAATATTGGGAATGCTTGCTTTAGTGTAGTTTCAACTTCATCAGGGGGAAATGAAGTGAATATCAGTTATTTAGCATTGTAAAGATATTGGGGATGTTCTGAAGATTTTCTCAATTATTGGCACATTATTTAGCATTATCGTCAAGCAATTACAGAAATGGACCGATGAAATAATATACCTGATTAAGCACATTTTTGGGGGTTTCGTACTCTGCAGCTAGAAATACGAACACCTGAAATTCAAGATTTTATCAAAAATCAGAATGAACTTCAACGAGTACAAATAAAAGTAGGAAATTGCAGCACTAATATATAAATTAAAGAGCCAACATTTGACATACATTTCTCTATATTTCTCAAATGCTGCCAATAATAGAGACATGAAGAGTCTAAATGTAGTTGCATTGCCTACAATGAATCATGTCTTTTTTTCTTTTCTTTTTTTGACGGGGGAATATAGAAATTTCATTAATGAGAGTTAGGCAACTGCCTTACATCTTTTTCAAAAACACTGATACAACTACAATGAATCATGTCTAAGCTAATAAACCACAGAATAAGTTTTTCCAATGTTTTATTTTCAGTGACCACTCACAAAGTATATGTTGCCCATCAAGACCAGTTTATATGATGTTCTGCAACTAGACGCTTACTAAATACTGAGCCAAATTTATAAAAAGCAGACAAAATAAGAAATAAAAACAAAATCATGGGTTCACAAAAGAAAAAATTTATGTCCTCCAGTTGAAACTGAAAAACACCTTTAAGCATTTAAAATGGCACGAAAGGAATTTAATAGAGCAAATTGTCAATAAAATATTGGACATCTGACTAACCTGCTTTGTATTCCATGTGAACAATGACTGTAAGTTTGCAGATATATTCAATGTCAGACTGACCTGTATAATGTAATAAATACTCATCAGAACATTAATTATTGTTTCTAGGTAAGAGGGCATGAAGTAGACCTTTCTCCCAGAACTTTGCATGTTACTGATACGAGCATTGGAAATAAATAATGGAGTATAAAGAGAGAAATATTACTCAATAATAAAATATGTTTGGACATGTTTTACATCAGTGAATTAGGGCATAAACATTAGAAACTAGTCAATATCAAGCCAATAAAGGCCCTACAACGAATGTAAAAGAGAAAACCAGGAATAGAGAAAAATCAAAGAGAGATGAGATTTTAAAAAAAAACAGTGTCTAAATATCCTTTTCAATTTCATTGGTTGAGGTAGGATGAAAAAGTAGAAGAAGCTTCAAACTTGTTATGCCTCTGAAATAAATATGAAGAAGTACCTATAGGATAATAAACAGAGCATCCAACCACCAAATATCCTCATAAATATCCACTTCATAAGGTAATGTTTCTGACTTTCTGTCCATGTATGATTTAACTTTCCATAACGTTCACATGCATAATCATAGGCATGACATTGACACAATATACAGTACTTAGTGGAGCAAGAGTTCTACAAACTCCACTTTCCCTAAAACACCAGAACATCCATCCTGATCCAGTTGATCCATTGCTCATCTAGAGTTGAGCATGACAATGGCCTTGTTCAAGAAGTTCCGCGCATCAGTTATCATATGAACTCTAGCAATATCTAGTTGATAACTTCAATTAGGATATTTGAAAGAGAATGTGTAAGGTAAGAACTATATGGACTGAAATTTCATTAGGGCCTAGCATAACATAAGCTGAAGTGAAAGACATGTGAAATTTCCTTGTTCAATTATAACATGTGTAGCATAGATTTTTGTTTGGAGGATGTTTCCAATGTAATACGTATCACTAATTTAATTCTCATGGCCTGATGGCCATTGGATCTTCCCGTATTAATTAATACAAACATTAACTAATTTAGGCCTTTGATTTGTGTGTCACCGCAGTATATTTTAACAGAGTAGTAGCTAATAAGAAAATTGATACTACAACGTATGCAATTTCGAAGAGTTTGAGGGAATTCTAGTAGATTGACTATCTGGTCATTGAGTTAAGGATCTGCAAAAGACTAGGCTCAGCACCTATTTTTTTCTTAAGAAAACCAGACTCGTCTACTATTCTGAGACACCAAACTTTTATAGGTTGACAAAATCCCCACTTCCTTGCATTTCCCACAAAGTCTTAACTTTCAAAAAGTGGTGTGAATTCAATAGTGAAGTAGTGAACTATATCCTTTCAAAATGAGAAGAGTGTCTAGCAGGACGATTGACATTAGAATTTGAATATTGAATAACACAATCCGAGAGAAAATCATAGCAAACCAATTGAAGTGATCAAAAAGCATTTCAGGCCAAAAGACACAAAACTGTGAGTTTTGCTGGAAAAACAACAGACATATTGGAACTTATACATTCTGAAAGAGACAGAGCAGCAACAACATGGATGAACTACACATACACTCCCCAACCACAGTCCAGATTCAGATATAAAATGAAAGAAACAAATTCATAAAGTTCCGTCATAATTTAATAGTCAAACATAACTAGGAGAAAACATCCACAACAACAAAGATTCCACTGAAGTACACATAACAGGCGAATCCAACTCACATATCCAAAAACAAAAAACATAACTCCACCATCAACAAACAATTAAATCTACAAAAAAATTGACAAAAAATAAATAGAATTACCTCATCATCACCGCCGGATTTCTTCTGGAACCAATTGATCTTCAAGACCTAAAAGAAAAGAGATAACTTAAATTTAAGCAAATAAAGAAACGAAATATCGAAACTCACATGTAAACATACAATCAACGCGTATGTAGAGAATCAATCGTACTTGAACTTGCGATTCAGGAGACTGCGAATTGAAATTGTCGGAGAAAGAGGCCAAGGCGCAGAGTAGAGCGAGAGTGGCGAGAGCGAAGGTGAAGGAAGCATTAGCTCTGTGCCCAAAACTATGCATTGTTTCTTCTGCTAAATCTCGAAAATATTGGATGGGGGGTTTTTGCTTCTATTTTTATTTTCACCGATTGGGGAGTGGTGTGTAAGGCAAATTATGGAGTAATTTTTTTTAGCTGATGTGGCAAAATGTTATTGGCCAATCAACGTGTCGAGGAAAGGCGCGCATACTGATGTGTTCTTAAATATTGGAGTAATTTTTTTAAATTTCACAACTTTTTTTTAACCATCACAAATTATTTTTATCAAGTCACACAACAAAAGCATAGATTTAGAGTTTTTTTTTTTCTCTCTTATTGTTAAATATTAATTGTTCATCGAAAAAGACATAGGTCCAAATTTTGAGTGTACAGGTACATTTGAATTTTAAATTTTCAATTTATCTAATTTAATATTTGTTTCAACATTTAATTCAATTTATAGGAGCCTAGTTTCAATGGGATATGTGCAATTAATTGTACTCAAATATTACTTCATACTCCCTCCATTTCATATGTGTTTACTCATTTAATTTCGACATGAGTTTTAATATAAAAATTGTTTAATAGTACTCTAAAAGTATTTAAAATGGTAAAGTAAATCGGAGAGATAAATTATTTAATACCGAGTAGTATTTAAAGTGATAAAATTATTCCTCCGTTATTAAAAAATGAGTATACATGTATGAGATATAGGTTGTTTTAAAAATGGGTAAACAAATTTGAGACTAATGGAGTATATAAAATCCATTTATTGCTTTTAGTTCCTCAAACTCAATTTTAATTCAATTTTGACCCAAGAATTTTAACTAAACTTTTTTATATTGTACTATATGTTTTATTAAATCGTAACAAATCGATCGAAAAGTAATGTATATTGAAAGCACTAATACTATTTAACATATAAATTAGTACCCTTTCCCTTGATTAATGTATAATGTGTTTGTTTGTTTTTCCACATAATTTAAACAATATTATTTGTTTATGAATATAGTAGATTAATTAATAAATAAAGTAGAGAAATGAGACAAAGTGGGATAGCTCAAGTGTTTAGAGCACCACTACCTAGGCCTTAGGTCTGGATCGAGTCATGGGAGGGGAAAAAAGGGGTGTGTATTTAATTTCCATAAAAAAAAAAAGTAGAGAAATGATAAAATAAATTATAGGGTATATTTTCTAGAAAATACACGTACTCTATATGTGGACAGTTTAAAAAAGAAAATAAACACACTTTATATGGATATAGTAAGTAAATATTATGAGGGTGGAGTTTATAAAAAAAATTCTTTTTTTAGGGTATGCAAACAATTGTGGGACGAACGAATAAGGAAAGTGTAACTGTGGTAATACTTTTATTCATATATGGAGTACTCCACATGTACTGTTTTATTTTTCTTTTTGGAAATTAATTTTTCTTCTAAAATAATTATCATGACTAATTTAGAAAATTAAATACTCCGCATCATATTTCAGTCTCGCTCTTATACGGAGTATTTGTTTTCAGAGTAATATGCGTTAAATGATCATATAAGCAAATACAGAGTGAAAATAATCCATTACACATATATTTATTATTATTCAACGATAAATTAATTAGAATGAAACGAATATATATATTTTTTTTCTTTTTTTTTTTTGGATGTGGGGTGTTAAATTTTAGTCAAAACTTAGTTACAACTGCAAAAGTAGTTGTAAATTTTCATGCCTAATACAATTAGATTAATCATCAAAAGAAAGATATATTTGTAAATAATTATTTGTGTATAAATAAAATAGCTTCTTAAAAATAATGATTAATAAAGGGATTGTCTTTCAATCAAAAGCGACTATATTTGGGATTCCTAAGTCCAACAAAAGCCATAAAACATGTAATCGCTTCCCATGTTATTAATGTTTTGACTACTCCATTTTGTACGAGCAGTGTCCAAACACCACCCGTTTGTGATTTTTTTTAACTAAAGTGCTCTATGTTTAAATTTGAAGGTTAAAAGTATTTTTTTTTAACCAAAAAAATACTTTTAAGACTTTGAGAAATAGTTGAGGATTCCAAAGGTACAATTTCCCTTTAAAAAAATTAATGATTTTAACATTAAAAAGATTATTAGTTATTTTAATATAAAATAATGGTTTTGATTCAATTTTATGATAAAATCATTTTGCCAAATGAAAAATATCTAGTAATAACATACTAAAATTATTTTTGAACAGTGCCAATATATCGTTTTATTCTTAAATTTAAATATGCCGTTCATATCCTGATTTCGACAAATACAGAAATTATATAGATTATTTGTATGCATTTTGTAATGATATTGCATATTCTTTTAACAAAAATGCGTCTTTTTCAAGAATTTCGGTACATATAAAAATACTGAAGATTTTATCATTGCTGCACCACAAATTTCCATTGCACTACCATACTTATATAATTGATATTTGCAATATTCTTACGTAATTATGTTAGTCATTCAGTTACAAATTTTGTATTTTTAGTGTTTCTTGTTAAATTACTCTCTTTTTTTGTCAATTTCTCACTATTTTTTTTAAGTTTCGATTTCTGATCTTTGGACCGATTATTTCAAAGAATCAATTTCACGATTCATTTATCGAGTTCTTATTTAAAATCAGAGCAAAACTATTTATAAAGTGAACTCTTAAAAATTATTTTCACAAGTTTTGAACTTAAAATCTACTTTCCTTTCTCTCTGTAGTTTTGAATAGACACGCGCAAAATTGAACCGTCAAACCGGCCAACCGGCCAAACCGTCGGTTTTTAACCGCCGGTTACGGTTTACAAACCGAACCGTAACCGAAAAATGGCGGTTCGGTTAAGGTTCGGCATTTTGACAAACCGCAAACCGGCGGTTTGGCCGGTTTTGGAGGTTAACCGCCGGTTTTTTATTAAAATAATAATAATAATAATTTTTTTAATACACAATTCTTCTATTTTTTATGTATAAATTTAAGTTATATAATTTTTATTCAATTCTAGTAATGTATTTTTTAAAAAATGAGTTAAAACGAATAAAAAATGAACGAAAACGGAGTGAAAACGAGCGAAAACGGAGATAATATTTAAAAAAAAAAAAACCCTAAACCGCCAAATCGTAACCGTAACCGACGGTTCGCCGAAACCCCAAACCGTAACCGCCGATTTCTAATTGTAACCATTGCCCATGTCTAGTTTTGAACTATAGTATATTTTCTAAGAATAGGTTACAAGATGTTAAAAACATTATATTTTCCACACACCAGTCTTTCAGTATCATTCTTATTTCTTCACTCCTGTCAAAAAAAAAAAAAGTATTTTTTCATAGGAATTTGCACACTTTCCATAAATGGATGTCCCATACTAATTTGCACACTCCATAAAATGAAATATCTTCACAACACTCACCCTTGAAATATACCCATATTTACCCATATGTCATTACTTTTTCACACTCAATCTACTTTTTTACTTTATTCATAAAACTTTACAAAACTACCCCTCAAAACATCAATCATTACACATTTTCTTACACATTTCTTAAAATGTGTGCCGATCAAAGGGTGCAAATTCCTCCGGGACGGAGGGAGTATCATTCTTCACTATTTCCAAATTCATTGAAGTTGACCAAGTTTAATATGCTCGTGATAAAACTAGCTCGTCTTTGAGTCAACAAATCACTGGGATTCCTTTTTGACTGATAAAGTACTCCACAATACTGACTTTCATCAATTCCAAAAAACATAAAATAATTTAAATTTTTGCCAAGTACGGTAACAAAAAATTACTATTTTAATTAACTTGAGGAGGTACATAAAGCCGGCATTTTTACTTATCCTTCATTTATTTATTGATAATTAATTTTGACTTTTAAAATATAACTTTCTTTTACATTTTATTTTTACAAAAATCACATGAGAGATCGTGGCTTGAGGATCTATGGCTATCTACATCGGAGTATTCTTTTTAAAGTAAATCTTATACTATGCTTCTAGGCTCTATCTAACTTTGAACAAATTACTAATTTTTGCAAATCAAGACATATATTGCTTTTAAGTCTCAAACTCTCCGAAATAAAGTATCAAAGTGCACCGCCCTAACCTCGTTGCTTTTTAGGTAGGTTTTCTTACAAATATCTCAACTTTCTTGGACATTTTTGCCCTCCAACTACAATTTACACCCCCCATCTACCCCTCTTGATTTCCAATCATGAATCAATTTCATTTCCTCTTCTACCCTCCATTCTCCACCAAATTACAAAACATTAACCCAAAATAAACATGAGAAAATGTGATACACAACACAATATTACACATTTAGTACGTTTAATGGAACAACTTATTGTTGCACATGCAATATTTGTACGTTTGAGGAAACGAAAAAAGATTAAAAAATTGTGAATCATTCATGAGTCAATCGAATTAATAGCACACTTTTTTTTTTGACGGGAATTAATAGCACACTTTAGTAACACCAAAAAAAATTTAATTTGAAGCATATTACGGACATGATTTGTAAACATATTTTTTCTATTTGTTGATGTGTGCAATATATTTTTGCCAATAAACATAGCACAAAACATCTAATCGAACTAGTTTGTTTGTACATACATTTCTCAACTCGAGCTAAATCTATTGGAAATTTGGAATTACCACTAAATAGCATTAAAAAACCGTTGCAAAGAACATTCATGGCAAAACAAAGCTACAAACCCTAATAAATTTTACATAATACTACAACTATCGGTGTTCTCGTCGTTAAACATATTCGTAAATTGATCGTTCCCGGGAGGTGGCGGTCCGTAACCAGGAGGCGGCGGTCCGTAGCCCGCCGCCTGAGGAGGCATGCCGTACCCCATGCCCAGATGGGGCATGGGCCTCGGGTACGGCATCATCATCGGATTATACCCGCCTTGCCCCATTTCACGTTGTTGATTCATCATCATCATATTCTCACGTTGTTGATTCATCATCATCATTTGAGCCATGTATTGTTGTTGGCTGTACGGATTCCCTTGCCCCATCCCCGGCCCCCCACCACCACCACCGCCGCCGCCGTTCATCGCCGGCATCCCTTGCACCGCCGGGAAACCACCCATTTGCCCCATGAAATCCATATTCCGACCACCACCACCGCCGCCCCCTCCTCCTCCGCCACCTTTATGATTGCCGTTCATCTCATTGAACATATGTTGTTTACTCTTCATCTCATTGAACCCTTTACTCTCCATCTTGGGACCTACATCAAAAACCTCACCCCCTTTCTTCCCGCCGCCGTTCTTGCCGGCGCCCTTGCCGTTTCCTCCTCCGCCTCCGCCGCCGTCCTTACCATCTCCGCCGTGTTTCTTACTACTTTTGTGAGCATCCTCTTTCTTATCCTTCTTCCCCTTCTTCCCCCCAGAACTTGCTTTCCCCAAAATACCCTTAAGAAACCCATCAATTCCACCGCCTTTCTTCCCCTTCCCACCACCATTTTTGACCTTGAAATCACCAGCGGCGGCCTCTTTCTTCGCCGGAGGTCCATTCTTACCCTTATGACCACCAAAATCTTCGTCAGACTCATCAAAATCATCATCATCTTCATCATCAAAATCATCATCTTCATCATCATATTCGTCATCAGAATTCTCAGGCAACTTGAACTTCACAGATTTCTGGTCCTTGCCAAATTTCTCCTCCATACCCTTCTTCTGATTCATCTGCTGCATCTGAATCTGCTTAGGAATTTGACCCCCACCCTTATTTCCTTTCAAATCTTTCATCATATTATCCAACTGCATATTCTTGAACTGATTATTGTTCAACACAGGAAACGAACCCTTCTGTGGGCCCATTATCTCAGCGTGTTTCCCCCCTTTCTCAAGCTTGTTGATAAGCAACAATGGATCAACATTTCCCGAAACTGTCACTCTCCCTTGCTCCGAATCTAAGTTCACTTTATAAACCCCTGTTTTTTTTATTTTCAAGAAACAGAGATGTGTTACAAAAAATAAAAAATAAAAAAAGCCCTTTTATTTAATTTTTTCAGAAAAACAAAAGAAACATACCTTCAACCTTCTGGAGCATCTTTTTGATCTTATGAGCGCATCCTTCACAGTGTATATTCACTTTCAGAACACATGTCTGCAGTAATTAATAAGACCACAAATTAATGAAGAACATAAAACTGAAAAAGAAAATGAAATTTGAGAAGGAAAATTACCTGAGTCTTCAACATGTCTTGCTTATTCATTGTGTATGGTTGAAGCAAAGACAGAGCAAGATTCGGGTGTGGTTTTTAAGGACAATGAAAATATCTTGTGAAGAGAGAGAGAGGGAGATATTTAGGGAGAGAGAAGGCGGTTTGCCTTAATTTAAAAACATAGACTGCGTGAGAACCAAATGAGCAGGCAGCACAAGGAACAGTGCACACTTCTATCTTTATCTTCTTCCACAACTTTAAATATCTTTATTACTTTTATTTAAGTATACACTGAAGTGTGTTCTTAATTACTCCATCCATCCCACACCGTAAATAAATAATTGCTATATTTACTTTTTTTACATAAAATTTGAAAATTATTGATTCGATAAAAAAAAATTATAAAAATAATAAAGACTAATAAAAGTTGTATATTAAAAAAAAATTAAAATTATAAGTTCACATGCCGGACTTCAGGACGCCATCAAAACCCTGTTCGAAAAAATCTTCAAAGGGACAAAATCTGTGTTAAGGGAGAAAAAGTACACCCTTGTAAATCTACCTACCAACCAAAGCGAAAAAAATCGAAGAAAATTGAGGGAAGTCTAAAAGATCAATACAAGGGAAAAGACTTATGGGGGCTCAAAAGTATCGCCCCATCGTCTTGTATACTTGACGACCGAGCTAAACGCATTATCAAGCCCTGCCGAAGAAACAACAATGAAGGCCTCGCAGGCTCTTGCCTCTAACTCATCAATAACGTTTTCTAGATGTTGGGGAAGAAACCGCGAGAGTACGATTCAGTGTATCGTCGTTGACAAGCGCCTTTAATAGTATAGTAGCCACCATCTCTTGAGTGTTGTCTGATGCCTCATGCTAGCAGACATCTGCGAGGGCTGAGAAAACGTTTGTCGGGACCAAGTTGGATGAAGAGTCGTTTGTCGGGACCGAATTGCCTTTGGGGGCTCTGTCTAAAGGGGGCGACCCGCAGGTGCATAGGATGGGGCTAGAGGGGCGAGAGGCCTTGGACGGCCTTTCTGATGGTGGGATGAACTCCGATCATGAGGTGGAAACCTATTTCTATGGCAGAATGCGGTCATGTGTTCAACAATTTTACAATGACTGTAATATTCTGAAAGCCTCTAGTAAAAGTATAAAGAAATATAAAACAAAAAAATAGAAAAATATTGAAATACTAACATTTTATAAAATCGATCAATTAAATTGTGACCAAAAAAATGATAACATACAGTATGTCAATTAAATTCCATAGGAATAGAAAGGGTATATTTTAAATGATTTGATAATACATTGCAACTAAAAAGCGATATTAAACAGATCACATGAATAGAAGGGACCCATATTAATTAGTCCCCATCATATCTAATACTCCATTATTGGTGTAATTAAGTCTTGATTTTGAAACTTTTGAATCAAATCACAGACTTAGGTCAAATTAGATGGAGTATACAGTATATTTTGTTTTTTATGCATGATTTGGTGTAGATAAACTAAAAAGGGATAGTAATTGCAAATAAAATGTTTTTCTAAATACATACTGTAGTATTAAAGCTAGTCACTGAGGAATACCTCTCAAAATCAAATTAAAAGTTACTAAGAAACTAGCTTTTCATTTTATTTTGTTGAAATTAAGAATAGAATGTATTCACAAGTTTATTCTTAATTAATAATTAATAAGTGAAATCTCTAATCATATTTTTTAATTTTAGAAATTAGAAAAAAATTTAAAGTAAAAAAAATATATAACTGAAAAAATAGTGAAAAAAAAAAAGGTCACTTATTACCCAGAAGGTATCTTTATTACTGATTAATATCACATGAAAGATTTTTAAAAGAATTTGCAAGCGCCCCATGCTAAGTGATAAATACGCGTCCTCTTAATGCAAAAAAATATGGTTGTGAGTTCTTTAAAAAAAAAAAGTTCCAAGAGAAATATGCAAACTTTTTTCTCTTTTAATTTACTTTCAAAAAAATATGGTTGTGAGTCCTTTAAAAAAAATGTTCCAAGAGAAATATGCGTACTTTTTTCTCTTTTAATTTACTTTTTTCTTTTAGTCTTTTAATATTTTCACTAACTTTTTAATTTTTTTTAAAATTATGCATTGAAAGAGTAAAAGAAAAATAGACGATAGTGCACAAACATAAAATTCAATCTTTTCGTTCGCGTCCATGGTGACACACTATCTTCCTCTTTTATTAGGTCTTTTTCCCCTTTCACTTTTTATTCCACTCTATCAAATTTTTAATACTTGTTATTTTTAATATTATAGAATATTTATAATTTTTTAATATGAAAAATTGAAACTTGTGATTTCATTTTTTCATAACTATTTTTCTCCATGTAGATTGTAGACAGTAGATTTGTCTTTCTCAAGATTTTTTGTTTTGACAATTTATTTTCCACACAAATTTGTCTTCCTCTCCTTAGCAACCTGTAATGGCAGTTTCTTCTCCACGTTCTTGGCTTCTCTCTTCTCGTAACATTCTTTTTCCCGGTTTTTTAATCATTATGTTCTTTAAATTTGATTTTTTTCTTAGTTTTTACGGTTGTTTTTCATTTATTTGAATTTGATTATTTTATTCGCATTAGTGTTTATTCATATAGTACTCCAGTAATACTTTTTTTTTTACATTAATATTGTTTTACATACTCCCTCCTATAAAGAAAGTCGACACTTTTTTTTTTTTATCTTAAATTATAACCACATTTTCTCTTTTATTTAGATATTAAATGTTTTATTATAAAGTTTATCTCCAATTAAACTTATTTCATAATTACTCATTAATATTGAATTAAGAGTAATTAAGATTCAATTGTTTTGTCAATTACACCAAATTTATAAAATATTAAAAATAAAATATAAATATTAGTTAAATTTGATCACATTTATTAATTTTTTAAAATTTACATTTAAAACCAAGTGTAACTATTTTTGTGAAATATTGTGAAATATTGTGAAATAGAGCGTAGTTGTTCATGTAGTGACACTATCCTGATTTTGTATGTTTCTATTATGTTGGGTAACATGATTTTTATTTTTTGGTGGTTCAATAACAAATGGAACTATGTAAGATTTAATGTTCATTCAAAATTCTAAACTTATTAAAAAATGTACAAATAATTTATTTATACCAATTATCTAATATGTTGAGGCCCCGTTTATAGAACAAATAAGCAGAATATAAGTTTCTTATAACAACATCGCAGTTGTTTGATAGGTTAAATAGTCAAATGTTGCAATTCTAATAATGAGGTCAACTTTGTATTAAATTTATTTTTTATGCTCTTATACTGATTTTTATATACTATTCCCTTTTGAATTCCTTGTACCCAGTATTACTATATAGGGGTTTTACATATATAAGCCTGAATAATATTGTCTTTTTTTCTACATCTTTATTCTAAAATTGATTTTTCTCCATTTTCATTTCACTCGCCTCCTTCACTGCCGATCTTCTACAAGAGAGGTGTACTATCGATCCATTCATATATTAATTCGCTAACATGCAAAATACACTCTTCATTCTATTTTTTGTGAATTTTATGACCCATTTTCATGGTTACAATCGGTACACTTCCTCCATTCAACAACTGTTTACACATTTTTTTATTCGTCTGTTTCACAATTATTTGCACCTTAAAAAAAATTATTTAATAAAATTCACTTTTACAATATTTACATATTTATACAAAATATCATTATTTTTACACTTGTTTTAATCATTTTTTTTAATTCATTCATTTAATTTTACAAAATTATCCATCAGCATTCAATTTATTACATATTTTTCTTTAAAAAAATGTGCATATAGTGGTGTAAACACTTATTTGACGGAAGGAACGAGTATAGTTTTTTAGATATTGAAATTTTGTATAAAAATGAATTTTGTGAAAGAGAAATTTGGACGGAAGAGAGAAGATTTAAAAGTTTTGGTAGGCAGAAAGAAAAGGATAGAAGTAGAGTAGGGGCAGCAATCCCAATAAAAGACGAAAACATGTCGGCTCATTAGATACACATGCATATGGAATTGTGTGGGTGGAACAGAGTGTCATTTGACCACTTACAGCTATTTAATATCTATATTTATATTCTAATCTTCACATAATTATCTCCATTAGTCAAATATAAATACTCCCAGTTCCAATTAAATAGATTTGTTTGATTTTTCATCAAATTTATAAATTTATTTTTGAAAAGATGCATTAAACAAGTAAAATATACTCTATATTTAATAAATGTTATAGGAGTATTTCTTTTGTTTCAATATAAGTTTTCTATTTTCCTTTTATAAATGTTCAATACACCCTCCATTTTTTATTAAATGTCACTTTGTCTTTTTCAATAATTTTAAAATAAGTGTCAGTCTACATTTTTTTCACAATTTTACCCTTATACATTATAATCCCTTCATTTTCTTTACCTTTGATTTAGACTTTTTCTTTTTTTAGTCTTAATTTAAAATTGAATTGTCAACTCCAGCCCATTAATTGCTTTCCAAAATATTGTGGTTCTTTCCAAAATTATTTAACATTAATGAAGGGTAAAATGGTCCATAAATTATTAGTATTTTAATTTATTGAAAATTGTTAGAATGACATTTAATAAAAAATGGAGGGAGTAATAAGTTTTTAATTCTATTTTTTGCATATTATTTTTTCTCTCCCTATCACATTACTCATGCTTTATATATTATTTTATCATACATCATCTCATACTCATTTATTATTTTTTCACTTACCATCACATCACTTATACTATATCTATTATTTTATCATATTCCTTAATCAAACAAAAAAAACTATAGTACAAAGTATTTTCTATTTTAATTAATGCATATGAATATATTAGTAAAAGAATTAGAAAATATGACTTTATATGAAAATAAATCTATTTAAACGATATATCCATTAAAGAAAATAAGTCTCTCTAATTGGGAATGAGAAAATATAATATAGTACCTCTTTTTAAAATTATGGTTTCATATTTTGTAAGGGTGTATATAATAGTATTACAATTACTCAAAATTAATGAATTTTTAAATTATGATAATGTGCAAAAGAAAATGGAGTTTTTTTATTTTAATATTATTTAAATAAGAGAATATTTAAAAATTTAAAATCTTATACTCCCTCCGTCTAATTTCATTATTCTCACTTTCCTTTTTTGGTTGTCCAATTTTATTATGCATATACCATTTTTAAAAAAAATACTATTCATACCACTTTATCTCTACTCTCCTATCATCACTTATTTACCTACTTTGTCATTCACTTAATTCATAAACAATCATTTATTTACAAATGGACCCCATAATACCCTATCATACCCTCAACTTATCTATTTTTTTAATAAACTAATCAATGTTCATTAAAATTTGTGCCCGGAGAAGTGGACATAATAAAATTGGACGTAGGGAGTACATAATAAAATATATTTTTATTGATTTTAGTGAAAAATGAAAGGAGGTCATAACTTTAAGACGGAAAGAATACTTAATTTTTTTCAAAAGATTTAAGAAATATTATTAGTTTATAAATAAAGTAAAGAATAAAATAGATAAATTAAAGAGGAAATTAAGTGTGGTGATGTATATATGTTTTTTTAAATGATATAAACACATTTTATGTGGATAGCAAAAAAAAAAAAAAAAAAGCAGATTTTATGTGGATGGAAGGAGTAATATAAACTCTTTCGTCTATGTTCATATACTCATTTTTCAACATGAGTTTAAATAAATATTAATTTATTTATTTATAAATATGATAAATTGAAGATTTGATGGAGTATGGTGGATTCACATCTAAATAATGTGTTTGTTGATGAATAAAATGAATTGACAATTTAAATAATATTTCATCCATCTCAATTGAAGCTATCTATTAAATTTCAATTGTATAGATTCAATTAATTGCAACTAAATATCACTTGTATTATTTTATTATATTTTGCCTTGTACTAATTTTATTTGTTAAGTATTTTTATTATTTGTACTAAATTTAATATTTTAAAATATTTTTTAAATGTGAAAAATGGGGTGTGATTCACTGTTGTTCCCATGTCCTTCGTTTGTCGAAATGAAGGAGCGGGGTTGTTCCCCCTCCAATTATTGTACAGTTGTCAAGTTGCTGTCTTGTCAGAATATGCACTTTCCTTTTTCTTTTCATTTTTACTGCAATTTAAATTATACTTCTCATTTTTTGCATTTTTTGAATGACACTCATTTAAAATAAAAAATGTATAAGAAAAAATATTTTGAAAGATAGTTTTGTACTCTACATTTTTATGAATAAAATAATTAAATGGTTAAATTGGGATATTATGAGGGTGAGAGTTATGAATACATTTTCTTTTATAAATTGGTATGAAACATTCAAATATAATAAATGTGTAAATTTATGTGAAATTGATTAGCAAATTAATTTAAAATTTTAAATAAATTATCATCAATTTGAAAGATTATTGAAAATTAATCAGTTCTCTTGATGCTCGAATTAATTTAACGTTTTCAAATTAGACAGATTAGATTTTTTTGCATTTTATTAAGGGAGTGTCAAGTCGTTGATAATTCAAATCAGCCACAAAGGAACTATCACAAAAGATTAATTCAAATAGTTAAAATAAGGGTTAATTCTAAATAATTACACCACCTTTAGTGTCAGTATCAATTTAATCACGACTTTTATGATATTGTAAAAAAACCCCCAACTTTTTATTGTGTTGCAATTAGATACATATTTTTTTTCTCCGGCCAACAATTGATGATGTGGTTTATCGGAGCTTGCCACGTCAGATTACACATACTCTTTTATTTATTATTTTTTTTTTCACATCAGATTAAATTTTATATAAATAAAAATAAAATCTTATACAAATAAAAATAAAACTTCCGCATACTCTTTTAAATTTTTTTATTTTCCACATCAGATTAAATTTTACTCCATATAAATAAAAATAAAATCTTCTACAAATAAAAATAAAACTTCCGCTTCTTTTGCGTCTTTCTCAACTTCTCAAACTAATAGTACAGTTCTTCTTCTTCTACCGCTCTTCTTCTTCTACGTTTTTCTCACCTCTCAAACTCCCAATTCTTCTCTTCTAATCCTAAAAATCAAAATCATAAAAATGGCAAAAAATATATATATATATATATATATATATATTGTAAAACTTTCTAAAAATAAAAATAAAAAATCTAGGTACTACAATTGATAGGTGAAGCATTCAACCATTGAATGGTAGAATGATGTGGAAGATAAGGTTAGAAGGATATGAGGATGTGGAAGATGAGGGAGAGAGTCATACTGTATGTAATGTAGTGGAAAAAAAAAACATATATAGTGATTTAAAATGTCATGTTATTCCTTCTAAAAAATGTTGTTTGTCATGTTTGAAGAAAAGTGGCAAATCAAGACATGAGTGTATTGATTTGCGAAGCCTTTGACACTATTATATAAGGGTAAGTTTCTTATTTTATTAAATATTTGTATATTTCTTATAAATATATTGTTATATTCATTCTTCCAGGCGCCTGGTTGTAGAAGAGGAGGTGGTGAAGCCCGCGACAATTCAGTGAGGGGTAGAATAAGAGGGGGAAGGAGTAGAAGTGACTTGGATACTTATAGCCGGTAAATGTTTTGTACATTAAACTATGACTTTTAGTATGCTAAATATATTTTTTCAAAATAATTTTTATTCAATAATTGAAGAATTTCTGAAGAAATAAACCATCAAATTTGGATGATTTTTAGGGTTAGAATAGAAGAACTTGATTGAATTTGAGAAGTGAGAAAGACGTTTCAGAAAAACTCTATTGATTTTGAGAAGGGGAGAAGGAGAATTTGATTGAGTTTGAGAAAGACGCAGAAGAAGCGGAAATTTTATTTTAATTTTTATAAGATTTTATTTTTATTTATATAAAATTTAATCTGATGTGGAAAATAAAATAAAAACAAAAAAGAATATGTGTAATTTGACGTGGCAAGCTCCGACAAACCACATCATCTGGTAGGAGAAAAAAATGTGTATCTAATTGCAACACGATGAAAGGTTGGGGTTTTTTACAATAATCGTAAATGTCGTGATTAAATTGATACTGAGACTAAAGGTCGTGTATTTATTTAGAATTAACCCTTAAAATAATGGGCTAGTCTTGTATGAAATATTGCATATGTGTATTTCAGTTATTCACACACATGTTCTTTATAAATACACCCACAAACTTAATTCACACACACATTTTTTTTATAAATACACCAACAAACTTAATTCACACACACTTTTTATAAATACACCCACTGACAGCTTAATTCGAAATTTTTAATCCGTTTATTTTACTCGTTTCTGTGATTTTTTTATCTTTTATTTTATTGTCGAACGCGGGATATAAATGTAGTAATTCAAATTGTAATATGTAGTAATACACATTATTTTATGTAGTAATAACACAAACTATTTATATAATAATACAAATTCTTTTATTTAGTAACACATTTTTTCTAGTGTTTTTATTGATGTAGTAACTCACATTATAATACGTAGTAACATATATTATCGAATGTAGTAAACACAATAATCATGTTGTAATACAAAATGTTTTATTGTAGGATGATGCAAAAAATATTAGATCATTTGATAAAGTTATATATATTAACAAACGTCTATTCAATGTAGTAATTCAAACTGTAGTATGTAGTAACATATAATTTTTTTATGTAGTAAAACAAATTATTACATGTAGTAATAACACAATTTTATATAGTAATACTGATTCTTTTATATTTTTATATTTTTTTTATTGATTAAGTAACCCACATTATAATATATAGTAACATATATTATTGCATGTAGTAAGATATATTGTTGCACGTAATAATTAGTATTAAAGAATATTTAAATATATAAAATATTTAAGGATTAAGGTCATCGTAAATTGCAGCGTCCGATCGCGGCCTAAGGTGACCGAAAATTGCTCGGAGAAGACGACCATGTTCAATTTCTGTCAGTGGGTGCATTTATAAAAAATGTGTGTGTGAATTAAGCTTGTGGGTGTACTTATAAAAAATGTGTGTGTGAATTAAGCTTATGGGTGTATTTATAAAAAATGCGTGTGAATTAAGCTTGTGGGTGTATTTATAAAGAACATGCGTATGAATGATTGAAATGCATGAATGCAATATTGCATATAAGTTTTTGTGTAAAATAATGGTGTTGTTTGGTAATTGAAGGTGATTGTTTCCATAAAAAATAAATTGATGAACAAATAAATAAGAAAGTGGTCACACTTTTGATGAACGAAGAGGATAAAATTTAAAATTGATAATTTATTTTTTAATTTTCAAAAAAATTAAATAAAATTACAAACAACCGCATTTAAGTTGCCACTATTTCGTATGTGTCGTGTTACTCGTGTACGATGATGAAAACTCTAATTCAAAAGCGCATCTCAGCCGCTAGATAATCACACCCTATTGCACCAGAAATTTTGTTTTAATTTGAGCTAATTTAATCCATATTAACACTGATTTATGAGCTACAATTACCACATACATAAAACATTTTTATATTTTTACGGTATTTTTTCGTTTTACGAATATTACTTCATAGTATAACAACTACTCTCTTTATTAAAATAACAAATACTTGCAAACGGATACGCTTAATGAAACCGTTGTTAAAAAATAGACACAAAATATAAATTTATTAAATGATAAACTAATTTATATCAGACGCATTGTCCACCTTAAAAGAGGAGCGCGACCCTAGTAATTGGGGGAAGCCAAGGTGATGCTAAAATTGTGATTGTGACTAAATATTAATTGGTTTTTTTGAAGACAATAAAGTTTTTGTTAATAACATAATTATATTAATATTGTTTCTTTCATTAGAAGTCTTTAATAATATATAAAAAATTGAATTTTATAGATTTTTTTTTTTTTTTAAAGTAATGACAAGTCTTGAAATTAAAGACTTTTACAATGACAATATTTCTCAAACCTAATTATAGTGGGGGCTTCTAAATTCATTAAGACTATTAATGACATTAATTAATAATTCAAATAACTACATTTGGCTGGGCTGATTGGATTGAGCTTTCATTTATTGGACATATGTGTCAAACTCATTTTGATACGTAAAAAAAATAAATGAGCTTTTAGATCGAAATCATCGAATAATTAAGTTCACACAAAGTTCAACTGTCATGACCTATGGAATAAGGCACGACTCGATTCAACCTAACAAAAGCCAAAAGGGCAATACAAGCGTGTGGTTCATAAAATTGCTCATTAGCCACTATAATTTGAACTACTTCAATCAACTCTTATAAATAAGTAACCTATTAATAAATTTATTAGTAAATGTGATATAATCTCAATGCAATACTTTAATTGGTCATCAAACCTGAATTATTTAACGTAAAATTCACATCTTGACAAACCATAGACAATTCAAATACATGCAATGAAAGACGATATTTAACTTGACAATGTAATAAATTAATAATGCATAATAGACACACACACACACATATATATATATATATTATGTTATTTTTAACTATAAATTTTTTTCTTAACTTCTCACAATAAAACAATTCATTACATTTTTAACATATTATGTTATTTATCACAATCACCTCATTTGTATTACATTTATTATTTAATACTGTATATTTTATATGACTGATCGATTTCGTGTTAAGCATATATAACATAAAAATGGACCATATAATACTTTTACTTTATTATATTATTTCATACTCTTCTATAATTATTATCTCCCTTAATCGTAATTACTTGTATTATATATAGTACTATTATTTTATCATATATAATTTTTAATTAAAACACCCAAAGGAAGGAAAATGATATGGTGGGATGGAGGAAGTATATATTACGTGTATATATCTCCTAAATGCAGATAAACAACAATTGTCAAAAGACGTTTATCTTAATATGTACCTCCTCTTCTTAAAAAAAAAAAAAAAGAAAAAAAATGTACCTCCTCTAATCATATTTGCATATTTTTCGAATAAATAATCAAAGCAACTTTTGAATTGATCATTCTCATTCAGTTTAATTTATTTTTCTCTTCAGTGATAAATATATATATATATATATATATATATATATTATATTATCTCAATCATTATTTTTATATTCAAATAGCCACATGCATCATATATAATTAGTAAATTGACAGACAATGATATTTAACCAATAATCTAATTAATGATCATTTGAAAATAGTATTGAGAGAGTCAACAAAGCCACCCTTGCAATTTGGACAACATTTTTCCTCATAGTCAAAACTGATATGAAAACTGCGATTCCGTGTAATTTATAAACACACGTGTATCACAAACGTAGTTAACAAGAGAAGGTTGTGCATTTGTATACTACTCGCAACAATATTAATTTTTATAATAAAATGGTATTAACTTTTCATTAAAAACATTATAAATTCGAGGGCATATATATATATATATATATATATATATTTAAATATCATTGGTACGTAAATAAAGTGTCACAATTTAAAATTCAAGTATTTTAATTTAAACAATTAAAATCCAAATGCATAAAAATGACATTTAAAAACAAGATACTATTTTTCATGTTCAATAAACCTTCTTAAAACAAATTAGGAGTGAGATTATAAAAAATAAATAAATTAAGAAATACAAACACTAACTTAAGAAAAAAAAAAACTAACACAAAATTTTGTGGCGACTAATAGGAAAATGTATCTTTATTTTAAATTAGTAGAAATGTATTTTATTTAATTTTAAGGGAAAAATTGTTTATTTGCACCAATAAAATACACCGCTGTCTTATTTGTTCAATTTAAAAAAGTTAAAAAAACTATTTGTACCAAAAAAAATAGTTTAAAGGTTCATTTGAACTTGTAAAAATTATCGAGGGTTTAAATGTTATTAAAAAACATTTTAAATTAAAGCTTGTACATGTGTAATACTTTGAGGATCTACTTGTAAAAAATACAATTCAATTATAACGGAAACTTTGCCTTATTACAATTATTGATTGTTAGTATAGGAGTATATTGTAATTATTCAATGGCATGTATGAATTATGATCGTGTCTGAAAAGATATTTTATTCTTGTACAAATTTAGGTACAAATACACTTTTTCTCTGCCCAAAAATATATGTGTTACGATTCGTACAAAACAGAACTAAAAGATGTCTTCAATAATTCATTGATTTTCTATAAAAAAAAAAAAAAAAAATTACTCCTTCAATTCTTTTAAAAAATATTGTTATTATTATTGTTTGGTTGGGCTTTATGAGAAAAAGGTGTGTCTGTGATGAGACATCTCTTCAATATTTTGGCGCTTTCACAATGTCCTTTTGTCAGTAAAGTAGGTTTGAACGGTTTCAAGAATAGATGAAGTGGGCCCCATCCTTACATGCTCTCTAATTCATTCACATTTATTATAAAATTAATTTGTACTCCTAGTGTTGTTTGATGTAAGATAAAAAAAAAGTAATTTAGGTAATTTAGTAAAATGTAAGTAAAAATAAGGATGACAATTTTAAAAATAAAATAATGTTGGAAGAATATTAATTTTATGGAGTGCATGTTTTCATATTAAGAACGTCTAAATAATATTTGAACGTTTCAATAAATAAAGTGTATAAATAATCATAGAAAAGAGGGAGTACTATTTAAAGAAATATTTTATGTGAAACAATATTATACTTAAAATCGATTTTCATTATATGTATATTGTATGATTTATGAACTTATAATTTTATCATAAAACAATTACATGTATATTGTATGATTTATGAACTTATAATTTTATCATAAAAATCATGTTTTATAGGGAGTCAAGTCTCATACTGCATTATACAATACCTTCTCTTCATTTAAAATATTAATTGTTGTAATAAAGTGATTTTGTAAATCAGTGGTACGATAAACTATTTTATATGAACCCAATTCAATTCAGAAACTAAAAACCAAATTATATTAATTCATGTATTTTTATATTTTAAACCCATTTTTTAATTATGATTTTTAGTTTACAATTGCTAAGTTTACTTACGTATTTTTAGTGCATGGTAACTAGTTTTAATTTTGATGTAACAAAAGTAAAAATATATGAACATTCGAAAAAAAGAAGAATAAAAGTTATACTTACAAATAAAGTTTGTAAAAGTGTATTTTTGAAAAAAATATATTTGAGGATAAACTTTGATTTCATTTTGAGATCAATTGATAAATGTAAGTTGTTGGAGTAGTTGTTTGACAAAAACTCACTGTCTTACGAGATTCTATCATCACTTTTTAATATAAATTTATTATTTTTTAATATAAAATATACTGTATTTTTCAAAATTTTACTTTAAAATGTTACATTTATATATATATTTTTAAAAGTGAATACAATTATTTAAAAAAATGATAACATTCAATTATAATATAATATTCATCAAACCGTGAGACGGTTTTATACATAACTGGCTAATATAGAAATATTAGGCAAATTTAAAACGTCATATTTGATCCAAAAATTATTTTTTAGTAGCTAATTAGATAATAACTGGGGTTGGTAACGGGCGGGTATGGCCTATTCCAGGACCCGCCCTGCCAAATTTTTTTGGACCTGTTACCCGTCCGGCCTCACTTCAAAACCCGTTTAAACCCGTCGGGTAAATCCGCCCTGCCCTGCAATCCTTTTTTTTTTTCTAACTGTTATTTAAATACAAATCAAAGTAAAATGACAGCAAAAAAATAACTTCCTTGTATCTAGTTAATCATGAACAAAATTTGAGAAAAAACTTAAAACTTCTGAAACAAAAAAACAGGAGGAGGATTTCAGAATCTTATCAAATACAACAAGACAACTTTATGCAATAATTTGAAACTGAATAATTTAAACAATAGTAACTAAAATCTGCACTTAAAAGTTACAAGTTAAAACTACCGTAAAACATCAATTGAAGTCTGAAGAGGAAGAGAAGAAACATTGAGGCACGCATGTGAAATATAATTTTTTTTAATAATTAATATATTTATTATATTAATATATTTTATATATATATACGGGTCGGGTCGGGTACATACAATCTCAGGACCCGTCCTATACCTGTCGGATATTTTTTGAGCGGGTATTTACCCGCCCCGAGACCCGTTTGACCGGATATTTACCCGTCTCGTGCGGACCGATTTCATGCGGGTTCGAGTTTTTACCTGTCCCATTTCCAACCCTAATGATAACAAACTTAACTCAATTTTGAATTTGTAAAACTTATTGTATGGAGGAGTATTTTTACAGTTTTATATTCATATAATAACGTTGAATACATTACATATGTTAGTATAGGGATAAGTATATGCTGCTTTAAAAGACAAGTACGTGTTATTTGTCATTATATTGACACCCATTTGAGTGTGTTATTTCACTTTTCTATACACATTTTTTTTTTTTTAAAGATTCAATTTGATTTGATTGACTCATGAAGAATTCGAAAATTTTCTGCTTCGTCCCTAAATTTGTTAATATTGCATGTTGAATATTAAACACAAGAATGACCTCTAAAAATATTAAAAAAATGATGGAGTACTTTGTTTGTTTGTTTTTAAATCGCATTTTACTTTTTGTTTGGATACATTTTTCTCTCCTTTCAAGCTTTTATCAGTTTTTGCCTTCCTCCGTACCTTTTTAAAAAATCCATCCTTCTTTTAACAATCACACATTGTCTAACTAAATTAAATTCTCACTCGATACGTTTCTTAAAAAAATCGATCCGTACAGATTTTTTCCCCAACTAATTTAGAGATCTTGACGAAATTACCATATATAAAGTTGAGCAAAAATTTTATAAAGAAATAACACACTTGTTTCTCGAGAGGAGATACATGTTCAATATCTTTTGATTGAATAGTTGACCCAGATATTTATTGTTTGAAGAAACCCTTCACTTCAATTGATATTTTTTCACGAAAAATAGACATGAGATAAGAAATTCGATGTTTCATTAAAATTTCGAATAGCGAATCCAAATTCAAGTTGATTCTATTTTGCCTCTATGACATTATTTTAGTTTTTTCTCCATACTCAATTAACGAAGGGGAAAAATGATTATAGAAATGAATTATAGTGGCAATTTTTTTAAAGAAATTGTACAATTGACAAAAGGGCACGGCTAAATGCACCCAAGGATCCTATGAGGGCACCCACAAAACGGATGAGGACACCCACGTGAAAAATACAAAAATACCCTTCTTCCTATTAAAACCCTAAATCCTACCCATTCTCAAAATTAAAAGAGTACACCCACCTTGATCCATTTCTTCCGTCTTCCTCCACTTTCTTGAAGACCACGACGCCACCGCCTCCCTCTCCACTTCGCGGCCGCAGCCTCTCCCTCTCCCAATCGCGGCGGCAGTCCCTTCCCCTCCCCTTTGCGGCCGCAGCTCTTCCCTCTCCCCTTCGCGGCCGCTGTCCCTTCCCCTCCCATTCGCGGCCGTTCGCGGCCGCAACTCCTCCCTCTCCCCTTCGCGGCCGCAGCTCCCCCCTCTCCCCTTCGCGGCCGCAGCCCCTTCCCCTTCCCTTCGCGGCCGCAACCCCTCCCACTCCCCTTCATCACACCCAGCTACCCACGCCGCCGTTCGAAGGTAAGTTTTTTTTTTTACAATTTTTACAGTCCCCAAAAATTAGGGTTTTTAGTAGTTCGGGAATTATTTTCGAACATATCGAGTTTGTTTTGAAATTTTTTTCGAACATATTGCGTTTGTTTTGGAAATTTTTTCGAACAACTTGAGTTTGTTTTGGAAAAAATTTCGAACAAGACGTTCGATTTTTTTTTTCGAACAAATCTAAGTTGTTTTGAAATTTTTTTCGAACATATTGGGTTTGTTTTGGTAAAATTTTCGAACATGTTAAGATTTTATTTTTGTGGTTGAAATTTTGAATTTTTAGGATTTTTGATGTTTTGGTGTTGATGGTGGGAATTCGAAATGATTCGGATGTGAAATGATGAATCACGTGTACTCATCCGGTTTTTTTTTTAAAAAAACTATATGAGGGATAAAAACGTCTTTTTGTACCACTCTTGGGACAAAAAAAATTCTCCGTGGGTGTACTCATAGGAAATTCGGGTGCCTTTAGCCGCGCCCTTGACAAAATATGCACTCATTTAGTGAAGAAGCAAGAATCAAAATATGTAATACTGGCCCGTTCTTAACATGAGGCCCAAATGAAATGAATAAGGCCCAACAAAGTTTCTATGGTTTACCTAATTTATTTATCTTCAACATTCCTTTAAAAAAAAAAAAGAAAAAAGAAAATAAAACAGAATTATCATCATGCCACACTAGGGTATAATAATCAAATATTTATAGTTTATCTGATCGTAGGGTCGAATTCGAAATATTCAGATTTGAATCTGAATATAATTTTTTAATTAGATAAGTTGCAATCAAAGTTCCCCCCCCCCCTCCCCACTGATGTACATTGATACTTGATTTTTTAAAAAAAAAAAGTGTGTTATTATAACAACGTCCATATTAAAGTAATTACGTTTGGCAGAAAAATTGGTTATTGAGGAAAAAGTAGTTAATTAATGAAAACGATGGAAATTATGGAATCATTACAAATGGCAAAGTGGGTCTAGAACGGGTTTGCTCTATTTCAACTCTTGCCCCCTTAGAAATTTTATAAAAGATACGAAACATACTCTACCCTTGTCAACATATTAGTTATTTTTAATATACATGATTTTTTAAATTATAATATATAATTGCTTAAAATAATGGTTAGTAATATTCATTTATACTTAAAACTAACAAACAGATTGACGAAGTCTGTTCAACAAAAATACTTCCTATCTCATACCCGTTTAATTGGGTCTAAACCCAATTTGCGCGCCTAATCAAAGTGTTGAACAATATTAAGATGTTTTTATGTCAGAATTAAAATATAAAAATGAATAAAACCACAAGTGTGGGAGTAGAGATAAGAACCTAATTAGTAATTGCTGACTAATTCGAGGATGGATTATTACAGATAAAATTAATGATACTATAATTGACTTACGTGTACACTACAGAGTTGTATTAAAAGGATGGAAGTTAGAATATGTGGAATAGTTGTGTTTAATTCAGAATTATCAACCATAGTGGAAAGGGATTACTCCTTAAATAGTGAATTATAAAAAGAATAATTATTAAATTGTTAATGTCTTATTAATATTATAAATGATTTTTTTTTATTGATGGTGTATTAGTCCATTGAAGTGAAAATTAAAAAAGAAAAAGTTTTATTTTTCTTTAAATATTCAAAAATGAACAATCTAATAACACACCAATCAAAATGAGAAAGAGACAATATTTGGTGATTTACACACTCTACCATTGGTAGGATATGGACGGTGGCAGGGGGTGGCTGGATTTCACAAGTATTTAGTTAGTTTATTTATATAAATAAAAATTATATAATAGCGTACAAAATAGATATTAATAATATCAGAGGTAGGGTGGCTTTAGGGGCGATGCCATTAATATTTTGTTTTTCTTTTATTGATTAAAAAAACAAACTAAAGCTCGTCAAACCGGTCTTTGTATTATAAATGAGTACAAGGATTACTAAATTCATAATTACAAACCATGATAATTCTATATCGACACTTGACAATAGCTTTACGCAATAATACATGTCATAGAATCATATAACCATGCTGTAATCGATGAATTTTGTATACTGTAACTGATCTTAATGTTATCTGGCGATTTTTTTAGATTCGAAATCTCTCTTAAAAAATATCTCAAGTTTCTACATCTCCAAACCTCCCAAACAACTTCCAACTAGATGTTATTATGTGTTTCCCTCTTTCCCAAATTTCACATAATTGTAGGAAGTGAGTAGAGATTGTATTATGTCGTAACATACTAACCTTCAAGCATTTGAGATATTTCCATCAAATTGTTTTTGCGAAGTTACATTTCAGCATTAAGTGATTGCTATTTTTTTCTTCTCCACACAATTTGCATTTCATGTCTCCTACCAGTATCAATACCCCTCTTTTTTTCAGATTAATTATCCGTCGGAGCCAATCTCGATTTCAATCATTTCCATACGATTGTTTGTATCCTCCTTAGTGCTCAACATTTTCACGGTCTTTCGTACCCTTCCCTCGTAACTGGCGTCATCTGTTGCATTCCCCCTCTTTGTTGTTGCACCAACTTTTCGTATGCTATGTTTGTTGAATATTTTCCGTTTATCGCACAATTCCACCTCCAAGCATCTTAGGCCCTTGTTGAATATTATACCTATCAATCATAAGTAATAATTCATTAAGAGCGTTTTGTTCTTTAGTATTAAAACTCTTCCTCCATTCCCACTTTCACTCCCACCCATCTCCCCATATTACTAATGATACATTTCTTTTTTAAGACTACTGTTGCATAATCTAGGAAACTTATTTTGTTAGACTCTCCCCTTCCACCCATGTATTCGTCCAAAATCTAGTTTTCTCTCGGTTCCCCACTGATGCGTCGAAAAAGAACGCACTCGGATATCAGCCGTTCCTTTGCGAGCACTGTTGATCAAAAATGTAAATCGTCAATTTGTCCTCGACAATCTTCTCGTAAATCCAAAGATAACCTGCAAAAGTACACCGGAGGGGGCCTCCGGCGTAGAAGCTCCGACGCTCAAGTCAGAACTTATCGTAGGCGAAATCAAAGAGAAATTCCCCTGTATATCTAGGGGAATTCCGGCGAATATCGTGAAGTCTCTCTTCACTATTAGCGTATATTTTGTATGGCAGTGTGTATAATCAGTAAAATGTATGTATCGTAATAATAACTTAATTCAGAATATGGAAATAACCTTCTTTATATACCTGGCCCCTCTCTGCGGAGAGGGAGAGACCTATTCTCCCTGAATTCTCGGCGTATATCTAGGAATTCGGCCTCAAATCTCCAAGGACTCGGCTGATCCCCCTGAAGACTAGGCTCTTCAGCTTATCCAGTCTTCTTTTCGTGGGTTTGAACAATTCCCAGGACTTAGTCAAGGAAGACAGGCTATAATTCCCTTCTTGGGCCAAATCTTCCCCAGCCCAAGACCTATTAATTTCTTCACATATGGGCCAAAGGCCCAATTTCTCTGATTTCTCTGATTCCTCTACTCGAACCCAGGGGGTGTATTAATCCTGTTTCTTCAATATATTAACCTAATTACAACTATCATAACTTATCCCGTTTCCACGTGTCGACTCCTCCGAGAGCGACATATTTATCTACATCAACCACTCCCCCCTACTCTCATAAAATGAATAATTTTTAGGAGAGTAGGAAAATAATAACCCTGGGATAAATGTCAGAGAAATATTTCATTTCCTTTCTTAAAACTCAAAATACCTCTCGAAATATTCTTATTGATTTGATTCCCTCTAGTAATAATTACTTCTCAAAAAGCGTTGGGTCTTTTACACTTCCACACGCAACTGTGCCCTTGAATCTCGTACTCACGCGCCTATATCCAACATCAAGCCGCCGTTTGTCTTTCACGCGTCTCTTAATTGGGAGGATCATTTAATTCTCCTCGATTCTCCCTCTTCTCTTTTCAGCGTAATCATTCAAAATTCATCTTTTCCACCAAAACCCTGTTTTCCTTTCATTTCAAATTTATCTATTCTCTATCTTCGTTTTCACCTCTGCGATCTAACTTCTTCGTGCACGTCCAGCGGCCGTTTCGTCGTCACTCCTTAAAACCGACCTTTCTTCAGGTACCTATTCCTTCCCTTTTACTCTCATTTACACCATGTCATCTTCTTCAGATTCCGTTTCAATGGAAAGTTCAACTTCCCATCCTCTTTCTATCTTTCCCGTAATCGACCCTGCTTTAAAAAACACCATCGCTGGTTCTTCCTTGCTTTCTTCTGAGCGCGTTGCCGCTTTTCTCCGGTCGGGAATCTTTCCCACCGATTACGCCGTTAGGGCCGCCCATAGGAGGGAACGCCCGAATTTTCCTGGTACTAACACCTTGGCCTTCTGGGAGGCTCAGTTAAAGGCAGGCCTCCACTTCCCGATTCACCCTTATTTTTCTGAGATCTCTACTTACCTGCGCATACCCCTCAACCAATTCACCCCCAATGCTATTCGAGCAATGCTAGGTTTCTACATTTTGATGAAGGGGAATGGTGGCGAACCCTCAGCCCAGCTTTTTCTAACTCAGTACATGTGTAAGTATGCGGATGGGTTTTTCTATACTTCTGGCCGTCCTTCCAGGGCTGGAAAATTCATGGAGAAGCTCCATGAAGGAGTCCAAGACTGGAAGGACTATTACTTATTTGTTACAAACCCCGTTCCTTGGGATTTTCCTCATGAAGGGTGGATTTATGAGAACCCTGGGGTACCTCGTCCTCCTCTCTCTGTTTGTTCTTCTCTGAATTTGGATGTGATGAACCATCTAAATGACCATGTTTCCACTCATCGCTTTTTTGATGTAATGAGCATTTGCAAAAATCCTAGAGCCCTTTCTCATTTTGGTTTCGGTCGCCCCGATTACCCCCTAGGTCCCGACGATGGTAATTCCATCTCTTTTTCCTTAGTATTGTCCTCACAATTCGAACTGCAGTGTTTATTAATGTCGTTTGTATTCCTTTATGCAGCTATGAGTTGGTTAACCCAAATTTCTCGCGATGCTGCTCCTCTTTCGATGGTTGCAAAGTCTCCAGCCCCTGAAAGCTCTTCAAAGGCCCCTGTTATTCCTTCCTCAGCGAAAACTGCCACTGGGTCCGTTGCTAAGCGCACCCGTTCCTCTACCGAGAAAACCATGGTCTCCGTCTTGCCTCCTGTCTCCGATGCCTCTAAGAAGAAGAAATCCAAAACCAAATCTTCCATGCCTAATGTTGCTCCCGATGCTCCAGACGAAGTCAATGTTGACCATCTCTTGGCTTTTATAGGACGTTATACTCCGACTCCCGCTACCGAAGCCCTTAATGCTCTTTCTCCAGAAGAGCGAATTGTGCACGCCGCCCACAATTTCACACAGGTCGGTTTTCAATATGGATATTGCTTTGAATGACTCATAGAAGAGAATATAGATACCTTACTTCTTGATGTTGTTTCTTGTGTAGTTTGGTCTTCTGTTTTCCAACATGTCTGAAAGAGCCCTCCAGTCCCTCCAGCAGGTAGATGACCTCCAAAGTCAGGTAGAGCTGGAGAAGGTGAAGAAGGAGATACTCGATGCAGAATTACGGGACGCTAATCAGAGGTGTAAAACACTCCGAGCGACACTCTCTGGGGAGATTTCTTCGTTGAAGGAAGAGTTCGGTAAACAGGTTAAACAGCTGGAGGTTACTCTTCCCCTGACTGGTATGAAATTATGCATAGAGTCCTTGTTTACCTCTGCCATAGGTCAACAATTTCTAGGTACCTTGCATCAGGAGTGGTTGGAGGCCTTTCTTCAGAGCAGCAGTTTCCTAGGGGCCATGGGTGCATATATCCCTCATTTCATAGATCATGGGTTTTCTAATGCTGTGGCTGAACATTCTGCCCCTGGTTTTAATGGTCAGTATACCCGTGCTCTTCGACTGGATGAGCTGGATACTCCCCCTAAGTTCCCCGGAGATGCGAAGGAAGATATCAACAATCCTTGGTGGTTGCCGGGGATGAGGAAGGCGATCTTGGAGCTGAAGGGTGCTGCTCGGAGTTTAGATGATTTGGCACCGGCGAAGGATATGACTTTTCCTGTTCACGTAGATAATCCAACTCCGGTGACTACTATGACAGCACACGCTCTGGTGGAGAAGGCAGAGGGGGGTGATTCTAGCGGGCAAGCTGAGGAGACAGGAGCAGGTTCTGAGGGGAAGGATACCATTCCCCTCTCTTGATAATTTCTCTGACAACAATTCGATACTTTAAGACACTTTTTATTTTGCTAAGGCCTCTAAGGCCTCTTTTGGTATTTTTCGGAGACTCCACACTCCGGGGTTTTCTTGTGGAGGGCCTAGGCATGGTGCCGTAGGTCTTTGGATATTTCTGCTTTTCTTTTGATATCGTACCTGCACAATTACTGTTTGGCATGCATACATATATCTCTAATTCTGTTGATTAGATGTGTAACATAATATTCATCCTGCTTATGCATCTAGCATGTTTTCAGCATTTTATTAACACGTAAAGGCTCTAAAGCTCCTAGAGGAACCTTAATGAGGAGATAGGGTTGATATCCCTGTACTTACTTGGCGATTTTGGTAGGGCTTCTAGTCTCTCCCTTAGTACTAGGGTTGTAAAGATTACATCCCCCAGAGGTTAGGGTCTCAGGGATCATCTTTTCCCTTAGGCTGTTTATACTCGTAAGAGTTAGTTTATACTCATAAGAGTCTGTTTATACTCGTAAGAGTTCTTAGGGATTATACTCTCCCTGAAGTTAAAGTGTTTATACTCGTAAGAGTTAGTTTATACTCGTAAGAGTTCGTTTATACTCGTGAGAGTTAGTTTATACTCGTAAGAGTTCGTTTATACTCGTGAGAGTTAGTTTATACTCGTAAGAGTTCTTAGGGATTATACTCTCCCTGAAGTTAAAGTGTTTATACTCGTAAGAGTTAGTTTATACTCGTAAGAGTTCGTTTATACTCGTGAGAGTTAGTTTATACTCGTAAGAGTTCGTTTATACTCGTGAGAGTTAGTTTATACTCGTAAGAGTTCTTAGGGATTATACTCTCCCTGAAGTTAAAGTGTTTATACTCGTAAGAGTTAGTTTATACTCGTAAGAGTTCGTTTATACTCGTGAGAGTTAGTTTATACTCGTAAGAGTTCTTAGGGATTATACTCTCCCTGAAGTTAAAGTGTTTATACTCGTAAGAGTTAGTTTATACTCGTAAGAGTTCGTTTATACTCGTGAGAGTTAGTTTATACTCGTGAGAGTTATGTCTTCCACTGTACCCCCTCGTGAGGGTTTTGAGAATCTTCTGGGATAGGGTTTATCGACAAGTTCATTATATTATATCTTCCGCTGTATCCCCTACTCCCCCTAGCTTTAGAGGCTATCGTGAATAGGAACTTTAGGAAATATTCTTAGGTATTCTCCATTCGAGCGTTTATGAGTCGGTGTAAATTTCTCTATCTTTGCAGTATCTCTAACATGCTATATTTCAGTTCCCAAAACATATTCGTTATTTCAGCACTCATCATGCAGGCCTTCAACAATTATCTTAACACGATATTAACATATGAGAAACATTTCATCATAAAATTAGCGCATAAGAGTCATCTCATCACAATATCAACATGCATTTAGGGAAATTGCTGAAATTTTATCAAAACCGATGCTCCATTGATCGAAAACGTTTATCAACATAGGCAAATAAGGGGAACCTATGCCGGCCTCATTAAAAACCTCTCCGTGGTAAAACCCCAAGGGGAAACCCACGTAGAGGGAAAAAGAGTGCCGGTGAAGCAATTATTCGAACGAGAAGTAAATATTCAAAATTGTTCATAAAGAAAAAGGAAGCAGGGGAATTACCCCTTCCTCAAACATAAAATCTCTTCAAGTGGCATACGTTCCATGGCCTTAGTATCTCTTTCCCTGTCATGTCTTGGAGCTTGTATGCTCCACCCTTGAGTACCTGTATGACCCTGTACGGACCTTCCCAATTGGGTTCCATCTTCCCAGTGTTCTTCAAAGCATCTGCCCTCCGAAGGACTAAATCCCCAACTTTGAAGGAGCGAGGGATTACCCTGCGGTCATATGCTGCTTTGATCCGACTCTTGTACCTTTCTGCCTTTAATCTCGCCATCTCCCTCTCTTCATCTACTAGGTCCAGCGCTTCCCTCATCAATTCTTCATTTCTCTTTTCTTCGAAATAAGTGATCCGGTGTGATTTGAGTCTGGCTTCAGGAGGTATTACTGCTGCTGCTCCATATACCAAGTAGAAGGGAGATTCGCCTGTAGCTGTCTTAGGGCTGGTTCGGTAGGACCAGAGGACGTTATCCAACTCCTGCACCCATTTTCCTCCTACCTCTGCCAATCGTGTTCGAATACCATCGACCAGGATCCTGTTTGTAACCTCTACCTGCCCATTAGCTTGGGGATGGGCTACTGAAGTGAACCTCTGTGTGATGTTCCATCTCTCGCACCATCTTCTTACTTTCTCTCCATTGAATTGAGTTCCGTTATCGGAAACCAAGATTCTAGGTACTCCAAACCTGCAACAAATATGTCTAGCAAGAAAAATAATTACATTGTCCTCTTCGATTTTAGCCAAGGGCACAGCCTCTACCCATTTACTGAAATAATCCACGGCTACGATTAGAAATTTTCTCCCTCCTGGTGCCAAGGGGAAGGGTCCCACCAGATCGATTCCCCATTTAGCGAAAGGACAGGGCGAGTACATAGCCCCCATTTCTTCTGCAGGTACCCGTATCAAGGGTCCATTCTTCTGACACTTTTCACATCTCTTCACATATTCTCTAGCGTCTCTGATTATATTAGGCCAGTAGAAACCTGCCCTAAATACTTTCTTCACCATGGTCTGGTACCCTTCATGGCTGGATGCGCAACCTTCATGGATGTCCTTGATCACTAGCTCTGCTTCTCTTTTTGAAAGACATTTCAAATAAGGTTGAGTGAAGGACCTCTTGTACAATTGGCCTCCCAGGATGCAATACTTCCTTCTCCAAGCCTTTGCCTCTCTGGACATTGGGATTACTGGGCCCCTATTCAGTTCTTCCCATATTTCTTTCCTCCAATCATCCCCTGCTGTTATCTCTCCAATCAGGGTTTCCGTAGCTACTTGATCTGCCACCAACAGGGTTACCTTTCCGTTTCCCTCGAATTCAGTGGAACTAGCCAGTTTTGACAGTCCATCCGCTTTCGTATTTTCTTCTCTTGGTGCCTGTACCACTTCAAAAGTATGGAATTTATTTTTTAGTTTCTTTACCTCTTCTAGATAAGTGATCATTCTCTCATCCTTGGCGAGGTACTCCCCCATGACCTGCTGTACTATCAGCTGTGAATCGGAGTACAGGGTGACCTTCTGTGCCCCTAACTCTGCAGCCATGCTAGCTCCTCTGATCAGGGCCTCATATTCTGCTCCATTGTTTGAGGTGGAAAATCGGAATTTGACAGCCACCTGCACCTCCTGACCTTCAGGGTCAATCAGTAATATCCCTGCTCCACATCCCAAGGCGGATGCTGAGCCATCCACATATACCTTCCATCCTTGTTCTTCTTCCACTCTGGTAGACTCTTGAATAAAATCTGCTAGAGCTTGAGCCTTGATGGCTCTCCTGGGTTCATAATCTATATCATACTCCTGTAACTCCACTGCCCATCTGACCATTCTCCCTGACAAATCTGCTCTCCCTAATGTCTGCTTCAAAGGGAGATTAGTTCGCACCATAACTTTATAGGAGAGGAAATAGGGGCGTAATCGCCTAGCCGTTACCACCACCGCCAAAGCGGCCTTCTCTACCTCTGAGTACCTCATTTCCGCTCCTTGGATGACCTTGCTCACGTAATATATGGGTTGCTGTGCAGAACCTTCTTCTTTCATCAGGGCGGTGCTCAGAGAGTGTTCCCCTACCGAAAGATATAAGAGCAATACATCTCCCTGAGAGGGCTTTGTCAGCTTCGGAAGCTGTTCGAGGTGAAGCTTGAGTTCCTCAAAAGCCTTCTGACACTGGTCGTCCCATTCGAACTTCGACCCCTTCCTTAAGGTTCTGAAGAAGTGATGACTCTTTTCTGCTGACCTTGATATAAACCTACTGAGAGCTGCGATCCTGCCATTCAGGGTTTGCAATTCCTTCAAATTCCGAGGGGGTTGCATGTCGAGCACCGCCTTTACCTTAACAGGGTTCACTTCTATCCCTCTCTGAGTCACCATATATCCCAGAAATTTCCCTGACCCTACTCCAAAAGAACATTTAGCAGGGTTTAATTTAATACCATTCTCTCGAATTACCTGAAATATCTCCTTCAAGTCGTCAATATGTCCCTCTGCCTTGACACTTTTAGCTAGCATATCGTCCACGTAAACCTCCATGTTCCTGCCTATCTGCCCTCGGAACACCGAGTCTACCATTCTTTGATAGGTTGCTCCTGCATTTATCAGTCCAAAAGGCATACGTACATAACCGAAAGTACCACATGTCGCTATAAAGCATACCTTCGGTATATCGAGGGGGTTCAGCTGGATCTGATGGTACCCCTGATATGCGTCCATCATGCTGAGTAATTCAAACCCAGATGTGGCATCCACCAGTTGGTCGATCCTGGGCAAAGGGTAGTGGTCTTTAGGGCAGGCTTTGTTCAAGTCCCTAAAGTCAATGCACATCCTCCACTTGCCAGCTCCCTTGGACACCAACACTGCATTCGAGAGCCATTCAGGGAACTGGACTCTCTTCACGTGCCCTGCATTCAACAATTTATCGATTTCCTCTTTCACTATGAGGTTCTTCTCTTTACCGAAGTTCCTCAACTTCTGTTTCACGGGCTTGGCTTTGGGATCCACATTCAGGTGGTGCACTGCTATTTCTGGAGGGATACCTGTCATATCCGTCGCTGTGAACGCAAAGATGTCTGCATTCTCCTGGAGGGTGAGTACCATCTTTCTCTGGAGTTCAGGATTCATGTTCGTACCTATCCTGGTTGTAAATCCCTCCTGTCCTGGGTAGAGCTCGATGCTCATTAACTCCTCATCCGCTTTAACTTTGGGTTGCTCTTGCATTGGTTCCCCCACTTTCTGTCTCTTCAGCTCAGGGTCTCCACCCTTAAACCTCTCTATTCCTCGGAACACAGCCTTGTCTGCTATCCTGACCGATTCTACGTAACACTTCCTCGCCTGATATTGATCGCCACATATCTCTCCCACACCCCCCGAGGTAGGGAACTTCATCTTCATGTGGAAGGTGGAGATCACTGCCTGAAAAATATTCAGGCTTGGCCGTCCCATTACTACGTTATAGGAAGATGGGACATCTACAATCAAGAACTCTATGACTTGTACTCGACGGTTAGGGGCAACTCCTAACCCTACTTGTAGTAACGCTGAACCAAGGGGTTGAATGGCTCCCCCTGAGAATCCATACAGAGCTGTTTCCACCGGTCTAAGCTTTATATTCAAGTCCATCTTCTTGAAGCACTCGAAGAGCATGATATCGGCAGAGCTTCCAGTGTCTACAAAAATTCTTGCTACGTCGTATCCTGCTATATCCGTGGTAATGACCAGTGCGTCATTATGAATTTCTCTAGGCTCCCCAGCGTCCTCTGGCCCAAAATGGATGTCTGGGCCCTCTGCCATCTTTCCCACTTCATGGTGCTCTATATTTCTCTCCTTCTTCAGCGAGCGAACGCTCTGTTTTCTCTGCCTGAAGGAATCCCCATCAGCAGGGCCTCCCATAATCATATGAATAGTTCCCCTCTTCTGAGGAGGGGGTGGTGGCTCCTCATTGCCCTTCCTCTGATCTCTCCTGTCGTCTTCCTGCTTCCCCTCGGGGTCCTTTCTCTTTTGACCCCTGGGGCCTTATCGATCTCTGAAAATAAACTCTTTGAGGTGGCCTGCCTGAATCATCCTCTCTATCTCGTCCTTCAGATGCCAACATTGGTTGGTATCGTGGCCATAATCGTTATGGAACCTACAAAACTTGTTTGACTTTGGGTTTTGGGGGCCTCTGCTTCTTGAGTAGGGGAATTTCATATCTGGATGGTCCCCTGCCACCTCTAGGACTTCGGCTGGCTCTATCTTCAGAGGGGTATATCTCTTCGCCCCTCTCCTAGGATTCCAGGGCGCAACTTCCTCTCTTCTCACGTTTTCCAGTCTCCTGGAGCTCCGATGTCTCTCTGGACTTGGCCTTCTATGTGGAATTTCTTTCCTCCTTTCTCCATTACCCACTATAGCCCGGGTCTCCGATCGTTTAGCTTTCCTTACCTCCTCCAGGGTGAGGTATTTCTCTGCTCTCCTCAACAATTCATTGAAAGTCCGAACCGGCTTCTTAGCTAAAGAGGTGAATAAATCTCCGTCACGCAACCCGTTGGTGAGGGCATTGATTTTAACCTCCGAGGAGGCTGTAGGTACTTCTAAGGCCGCTTGGTTGAATCTTTTCAAGAAAGCCCGTAAGCTCTCATTCTCTCCCTGACGCATGTTGAACAAAGTAAGGGTAGCTCTAGGCTGTCTCCTAGTACTGGCGAATTGGTGCAGGAACAATTCGCTGAATTCGGACCATGAGTGGATAGTATCTGGTCCTAACTGCGTAAACCACTGCTGTGCAGCCTTGGACAAGGTAGTCAGAAATACTCGACATTTGACACCTTCTCCATACCGGTGCAGTAAGGCCGCGTTCTCAAATCTCATCAAGTGCTCATAGGGATCCGAAGTGCCATCGTATTCAAAATTTAAAGATTTGAAGTTAGAGGGCAGTTCGTCTTGTAAAATAGTAGGTGAAAATTGATATCCAGTGGTGTAAGAGGGTTTACTTACGTTGTCAGTAATATGTCTCTGCATATCCCTCATCTCTTTACGTAGGGCTTGTATCTGATCACTGACGGCCCCTTGATATGTGTCGTCCGTGCTTTCTCCCATCCCCGTATCCAGGGTGATATCCCCAAGGACTCTCTCTGCATCCCTCCGAAGGGGTCTTTCCAGGACGCTTCTCTCAGCCTGGGAAGGTACTTTCTCTTCTGGGTTTCGAGGGAGATCTTCGTTCCTGGAAGGGACTGGGATCGAATCGATGACATGTTCGGGTGGATTTGGTCGTGTGCCCTTATGAACAGGTTCAGGAGGGCGAAGTCCTCGAGCAGCAATTATCCTTTCCACTGATTGCGCTATCATCTCATCCAACTGATCTCGAGAGACGGTCAAGAGTTCTGGTTGAGTGTTAAGGTTATCCTTATTGATCCCACTCCCTGATGCTCCTGAGATACCTGGTGTGTCTCCATCCTGAGTGGGAGGGATATCCTCCGGTACGTGGTCTACTGGTTGATTCCCTAGATTTCGGTTTGAGGGAAAACCTGGAGGAGGGATATCTTCTGATGTGTGATCCATGGGACGTTTCCCTAAATTCCGATTTAAGGGAAATCCTGGAGGGGGCGGAGGAAAAGGAGGCGGAGGAGTGGAATCTCCTTTCTCCTTCGTCTGCTTTGTTGGATCTTGTCCTCCACCCATATCAGTATGGAACTTTTCTCACGCCTTAGCTTGAAATGTTCCCACAGACGGCGCCAGTTGATGCGTCGAAAAAGAACGCACTCGGATATCAGCCGTTCCTTTGCGAGCACTGTTGATCAAGAATGTAAATCGTCAATTTGTCCTCGACAATCTTCTCGTAAATCCAAAGATAACCTGCAAAAGTACACCGGAGGGGGCCTCCGGCGTAGAAGCTCCGACGCTCAAGTCAGAACTTATCGTAGGCGAAATCAAAGAGAAATTCCCCTGTATATCTAGGGGAATTCCGGCGAATATCGTGAAGTCTCTCTTCACTATTAGCGTATATTTTGTATGGCAGTGTGTATAATCAGTAAAATGTATGTATCGTAATAATAACTTAATTCAGAATATGGAAATAACCTTCTTTATATACCTGGCCCCTCTCTGCGGAGAGGGAGAGACCTATTCTCCCTGAATTCTCGGCGTATATCTAGGAATTCGGCCTCAAATCTCCAAGGACTCGGCTGATCCCCCTGAAGACTAGGCTCTTCAGCTTATCCAGTCTTCTTTTCGTGGGTTTGAACAATTCCCAGGACTTAGTCAAGGAAGACAGGCTATAATTCCCTTCTTGGGCCAAATCTTCCCCAGCCCAAGACCTATTAATTTCTTCACATATGGGCCAAAGGCCCAATTTCTCTGATTTCTCTGATTCCTCTACTCGAACCCAGGGGGTGTATTAATCCCGTTTCTTCAATATATTAACCTAATTACAACTATCATAACTTATCCCGTTTCCACGTGTCGACTCCTCCGAGAGCGACATATTTATCTACATCACCCACCACTCTCATGATATCCCTCCCTAATCCCTTTCCCATTTACCCCCTCGATTAAATTTAAGATACTAGTTTTTGCCCGTGCGATGCACGGGTCTATTTGTTGTTGTTTGTGAAAAAAATATATGAATGTTATTTTATACTTCATATATATTAACACACCGATACAAAAAGAGTTTGAAGTTTATCTTTCTTCATCAAAAGCTTCTTTATATGGAACTCTTTTTTAATCGATCTCTTCTTATTCATAAACTCATTATCCACCGTTCATTTTTTCCACAAAACCTTCTTCTTTGGACAATTCAATTACAAAATCAATGAATCAGTAATTTGAGATTGATGTTAACGGAAGAACATCTTCTATCGATGTTTATAGTGGTGGTTGTGGTGGCCGTGAAAGGAGAGGTGAATAATTGTTTTCTCAATTATTGTGACAAATTTATTGAGTACTAATTGTTTGAGAGTCTCTCTATATCTCTACTTCTAACGAACATGACACATGACTTCAAAATTACACTTGTCAAAATAGTTTTTTAGGAGAGGCCCATTCCCCTTTTATATAATAAGATTCATTGTACAAACGATTTTCTTACTCTTGTAAGGATGAATGTTGACGTAGAAATATGTCACAAAAATAAATGATTTGGGCGTCACGATTTTTCAACTCAAATTCCTTTGGACTTTGGGAGCAAAACATTTATTTGGACAACGAAATAGGACGTGATCAATTAGGGATAAATTTTTCCGTAAACTTTATTCGAGAACTAAATTTTTTTAAAACAACAAACTAGATTTGAAAAATAGAATTCTCACCATCCACATCCACATCACATATAATAAATTTATTACCAAAATAACAATATTTGCACATTTAAAAGTCATCCCATAATAAAGAAATCGATGTGTTACACATTGATTCAAAGAAATAAAAAAAAAAAAAACGAAATATGTATATACAACAAAGTCAATCTTGAGATGGAAAAACATTCAACGACTAATTTTTGCATTCCAAGAAAATAAAAATTGAGCAGTTATGCTACCCATTGCACAAGATAGAAAATGGATCCTTCACAAGAACGAATTCTCTCACCCATAAAAAAAATACAAAGCAACAAATTAAAAACCAACTAACTCAATTTATTAACAACAAAAATATGTGATAATGCATTGTTTCTCTTACGATTCTTGAAGTGGATTTTGAGTTCAGTGACATCAAAGTTGACTACAATAGCAAAAAGAGCAGCATCTCCGGTCAAAGAAAAACAAATTTCTTCCACCTCCTATTCTTTTTAATCTCCTGGTACATGTACAATCAGATTAATTGAAATGGAATGATGAGAATTAAGAACAAAAACAACAGATTAAGAGATAATTAAAGAGAACCAAAAAATTTAACAAATATATTAAAATTTTGAAAAAACTATATATTTGATGTAGATAAATATGTTGCTCTCTGAGGAACCGACACGTGGAAATGGGATAGATTATAATAGTCATGATTAGATCGGTATGCCGAAGAAATAGGATTAATACACCCCTGGGCTCGAGTAGGGAAATGAGAGAAAGCAGGGTTATTGGGCCTTTGGCCCATATTCAGAAAGGTTAATATTTCTTGGCCCGGAAGGGACTCGACCCAAAGATGGAACGGATAGTTCATCTTTCTTGGCCAAGTCATATGAGCAGGTCAAAACCCGCGAGAATAGGGGAGGATATACTCAAAAACCGAGTCTTCAGGGTTGAGGGGCCGGATTCTGGGGATTGGACCAAGAATGTAGGGAGAATAAGTCCCCCTCTTTCCCGGGGAGAGGGGGCCAGGTATATAAGCCAATTATTTTACATTATCAGGTAAGTTTTAATTACAATACATATGTTTTACATATTATACACACTTTGACAAGAACTACACACCGATTTGAGAAGAAATATTACTGTATTCGCCGGAATTTCCCTAAATATACAGGGGAATTCCTCTTTGATTTCGCCTACGATTGAATCTGACTTGAGCGTCGGAGCTTCTACGCCGGAGCCCCCCTCCGGCGTACCTTTGCAGGTTATTTTCGGGTAGACGAGGAAATTTACTTGAAGATTGCCAAAGATTCAGCTAGAGATTGGACTCGTGATTAATAGTGCTCGCAAGGGAACGATCGACATCCGAAGGCGTTCTTTTTCGACGCATCAACTGGCGCCGTCTGTGGGAACATTTCAAGCTAAGGCATGAGAAAAGTTCCGTACTTAAATGGGTGGAGGACATGATCCAGTGAAGCAGACGAAGGAGAAAGGAGATTCCACTCCTCCTCCTCTTCCTCCGCCTCCTCCAGGTTTTCCCTCAAATCGAAATTTAGGGAAACGACCTGTGGACCATACACCAGAAGATATTCCCCCTCCAGGTTTTCCCTCAAACCGAAATCTAGGGAAACAGCCCGTAGATCATATACCGGAGGATATCCCTCCCACTCTGGAGGGAGATGCACCAGGCACCTCAGGAGCTTCAGGGAGTGGGATCAATAGGGATAACCCTAACACTCAACCGGAACTCTTGACTGTCTCTCGAGATCAATTAGATGAGATGATCGCGCAATCAGTTGAAAGAATAATCGCTACTCGAGGACTTCGCCCTCCCGAACCTGTTCCAATCACCCGTAAGGGTACAAGACAAAATCTCCCAGAACAAGTCATCGATTCTGTTCCAGTCCCTTCCAGGAATGAGGATCCCCCTCAGAACCTAGAAGAAAAAAAATACCTTCTCAAGCGGAAAGAAGCATCTTGGAAAGACCTCCTCGGAGGGATACGGAGAGGATCCTTGGGGATACCACTCTGGAAACAGGGATGGGAGAAAGCACGGACGACACGTATCAGGGAGCTGTCAGCGATCAGATACAGGCCTTGCGGAAGGAGATGAAAGACATGCAGAAGCATATGATTGACAACGTAAGTAAACCTTCTTACGTTACTGGTTATCAATTTTCATCCACTATTTTACAAGATGAACTGCCTCCTAATTTTAAATCTTTAAATTTCGAATATGATGGAACCACGGACCCGTACGAGCATTTGATGAGGTTCGAGAATGCCGCCCTATTGCATCGATACGGAGAGGGCGTCAAATGCAGGGTATTTCTGACTACCCTATCTAAAGCAGCGCAACAATGGTTCACCCAGTTAGGGCCAGATACTATCCATTCATGGTCGGAGTTCAGCGAACTATTCCTGCACCAATTTGCCAGCGCTAGGAGGCAACCTAGGGCCACCCTCACCTTGTTTAACATGCGACAAGGGGAGAATGAGAGTCTTCGGGTTTCTTGAAAAGATTCAACCAAGCAGCTCTCGAAGTACCTACAGCCTCCTCAGAGGTCAAAATTAACGCCCTCACCAACGGGCTAAGAGATGGAGATCTATTCACATCTCTAGCCAAGAAGCCAGTTCGGACCTTTGATGAATTGTTGAGGAGAGCAGAGAAATACCTTACCCTGGAAGAGGTAAGGAAAGCTAAGCGATCAGAGACCAGGGCCGTAGTGAGTAATGGAGAAAGGAGGAAAGAGATTCCGTTTAGGAGGCCAAGTCCGGAGAGACATCGAAGCTCCAGGAGGCTAGAAAGCGTAAGAAGAGAGGAAGTTGCACCCTGGAATCCAAGGAGGGGGGCGAAGAGATATACCCCATTGAGGATGGAGCCAGCCGAAGTCCTAGAAGTGGCAGGGGACCATCCAGATATGAAATTCCCCTACTCAAGGAGCAGAGGTCCCAAAAACCCTAAGTCAAACAAATTCTGCAGGTTCCACAACGATTATGGCCACGATACCAACCAATGTTGGCATCTGAAGGATGAGATAGAAAGGATGATTCAGGCAGGTCACCTGAAAGAGTTTATTTTCAGAGATAGACAAGGCCCCAGGGGTCAAAAGCGAAAGGATCCCGAGGGGAAGCAGGAAGATGATAGAAGAGATCAAAGAAAGGGCAATGAGGAGCCACCACCCCCTCCCCAGAAGAGAGGAACTATTCATATGATTATGGGAGGCCCTGCCGATGGGGATTCCTTTAGGCAGAGGAAGCAGAGCGTTCGGTCGTTGAAGAATGAGAGGAATGTAGAGCATCATGAGGTGGGAAAGATGGCAGAAGGCCCAGACATCCATTTTGGGCCAGAAGACGCTGGGGAACCCAGAGAAATTCATAATGACGCATTGGTCATTACCACGGATATAGCAGGATACGACGTAGCAAGAATTTTTGTAGACACTGGAAGCTCTGCTGACATCATGTTTTTGGAGTGCTTTAAGAAGATGGACCTGAATATAAAGCTCAGACCGGTGGAAACCGCTCTTTATGGATTTCCAAGGGGAGCTATTCAACCCCTTGGTTCAGTGTTGCTGCAAGTAGGGTTAGGAGTTGCCCCTAACCGTCGTGTGCAAGTAATAGAATTCCTGATTGTAGATGTCCCATCTTCCTACAATGTAGTAATGGGAAGGCCAAGCTTGAATATTTTTCAGGCAGTGATCTCCACCTTCCACATGAAGATGAAGTTCCCTGCCTTGGGGGGTGTGGGAGAGATATGTGGTGATCAGTATCAGGCAAGGAAGTGTTATGTGGAATCGGTCAAGATAGCAGACAGGGCCATGTTCAGGGGAATGGAGAGATTTAAGGGCGAAGACCCTGAATTGAAGAGACAGAAAGTGGGTGAGCTAGTACAAGAGCAACCCAAAGTTAAAGCAGACGAGGAGCTAATGAGCATCGAGCTCTACCCATGAAAGGAGGGATTTACAACCAGGATAGGTACGAATATGAACCCTGAGCTCCAGGGAAAGATGATACTTGCCCTCCAGCAAAATGCATACATCTTTGCATTCACAGCGACGGATATGATGGGTATCCCTCCAGAAATAGCTGTGCACCATTTGAATGTGGATCCCAAAGCTAGGCCCGTGAAGCAGAAGTTGAGGAACTTTGGTAAAGAGAAGAACCTCATTGTAAAGAAGGAGATTGATAAATTGTTGAGCGCAGGGCACGTGAAGAGAGTGCAGTTCCCTGAGTGGCTCTCGAATGCAGTACTGGTGTCTAAGGGAGCCGGCAAATGGAGGATGTGCATCGACTTCAGGGACTTGAACAAGGCGTGCCCTAAAGACCACTATCCACTGCCTAGGATTGATCAGCTGGTGGATGCCACGTCCGGGTTTGAATTGCTCAGCATGATGGATGCTTATCAAGGGTATCATCAAATCCAGTTGAACCCCCTCGATATACCAAATGTATGCTTTATAGCGACATGTGGTACTTTCGGTTATGTACGTATGCCTTTTGGACTGATAAATGCAGGAGCCACCTATCAAAGAATGGTAGACTCGGTGTTCCGAGGGCAGATAGGCAGGAACATGGAGGTTTACGTGGATGATATGCTGGCTAAAAGTGTCAAGGCAGAGGGGCATATTGACGACTTGAAGGAGATATTTCAGGTAATTCGAGAGAATGGTATTAAATTAAACCCTGCTAAATGTTCTTTTGGAGTAGGGTCAGGGAAATTTCTGGGATATATGGTGACTCAAAGAGGGATAGAAGTGAACCCTGCTAAGGTGAAGGCGGTGCTCGACATGCAACCCCCTCGGAATTTGAAGGAATTGCAAACCCTGAATGGCAGGATCGCAGCTCTTAGTAGGTTCATATCAAGGTCAGTAGAAAAGAGCCACCACTTCTTCAGAACTTTAAGGAAGGGGTCGAAGTTCGAATGGGACGACCAGTGTCAGAAAGCTTTCGAGGAACTTAAGCTTCACCTTGAACAGCTTCCGAAGCTGACAAAGCCCTCTCAGGGAGATGTATTGCTCTTATATCTTTCAGTAGGGGAACACTCCCTGAGCACCGCCCTGATGAAAGAGGAAGGTTCTGCACAGCAACCCATAAATTATGTGAGCAAGGTCATCCAAGGAGCGGAAACGAGGTACTCAGAGGTAGAGAAGGCAGCCCTGGCAGTGGTGGTAACGGCTAGGCGATTACGCCCCTATTTCCTGTCCTATAAAGTTATGGTGCGAACTAATTTCCCTTTGAAGCAGACATTAGGGAGAGCAGATTTATCAGGGAGAATGGTCAGATGGGCAGTGGAATTACAGGAGTATGACATAGATTATGAACCAAGGAGAGCCATCAAGGCTCAAGCTCTAGCAGATTTTATTCAAGAGTCTACCAGAGTGGAAGAAGAACAAGGATGGAAGGTATATGTGGATGGCTCAGCATCCGCCTTGGGATGTGGAGCAGGGATATTATTGATCGACCCTGAGGGTCAAGAACTGCAGGTGGCTGTCAAATTCCGATTTTCAACCTCAAAAAATGGTGCAGAGTATGAGGCCCTGATTAGAGGAGCGAGCATGGCTGCAGAGTTGGGAGCACAGAAGGTCACCCTATACTCCGATTCACAGCTGATAGTACAGCAGGTCAGGGGGGAGTACCTCGCCAAAGATGAGAGAATGATCACCTACCTAGAAGAGGTAAAGAAGTTAAAAGATAAATTCCATACTTTTGAAGTGATACAGGTACCAAGAGAAGAGAATATGAAAGCAGATGGATTGTCTAAACTGGCTAGTTCCACTGAATTCGAGGGAGACGGAAAGATAACCCTGTTGGTGGCAGATCAAGTAGCTACGGAAACCTTGATCGGAGAGATAACAGCAGGGGATGATTGGAGGAAAGAAATATGGGAAGAATTGAACAGGGATCCAGCAGCCCCAATGTCCAGAGAAGCAAAGGCTTGGAGAAGGAAGTATTGCATCCTAGGAGGTCAATTGTACAAGAGGTCATTCACTCAACCTTATTTGAAATGTCTTTCAAGAAGAGAAGTAGAGCTAGTGATCAAAGACATCCATGAAGGTTGCGCATCCAGCCATGAAGGGTACCAGACCATGGTGAAGAAGGTATTTAGGGCAGGTTTTTACTGGCCTAACATAATCAGAGATGCTAGAGAGTATGTGAAGAAATGCGAGAAGTGTCAGAAGAATGGACCCTTGATACGAATACCGGCAGAAGAAATGGGGGCTATGTACTCGCCTTGTCCCTTCGCCAAATGGGGAATCGATCTGGTAGGACCCTTCCCCTTGGCACCAGGAGGGAGAAATTTTTTGATCGTAGCCGTGGATTATTTTAGTAAATGGGTAGAGGCCGTGCCTTTGGCCAAAATTGAAGAAGATAATGTAATTCTGTTCCTTGCTAGACATATTTGTTGCAGGTTTGGAATACCCAGGATCCTGGTTTACGACAATGGAACGCAGTTTAATGGAGAGAAAGTAAGGAAGTGGTGCGAAAGATGGAATATCACACAGAGGTTTACTTCAGTAGCTCACCCACAAGCTAATGGGCAGGTGGAGGTTACAAACAGAATCCTAGTGGATGGTATTCGAACGCGATTGGAAGAGGTAGGAGGAAAATGGGTGAAGGAGTTGGACAACGTCCTCTGGTCCTACAGAACCAGCCCTAAGACAGCTACAGGCGAATCTCCCTTCTACTTAGTATATGGAGCAGCGGCAGTGATACCCCCTGAAGCTAGACTCAAATCACACCGGATCACCTATTTTGAGGAAAAAAGAAATGAAGAGTTGATGAGGGAGGCGCTGGATCAGATAGATGAAGAAAGGGAGATGGTGAGATTAAAAGCAGAAAGGTACAAGAGTCGGATCAAAGCAGCATATGATCGCAGAGTGATCCCTCGCTGCTTTAAAGTGGGAGACTTAGTCCTTCGGAGAGCAGATGCTTTGAAGAACACGGGAAAGCTGGAACCCAACTGGGAAGGTCCATACAGGGTAATACAGGTACTAAAAGGCGGAGCATACAAGCTCCAAGACATGACAGGGAAAGAGATACTAAGGCCATGGAACGTGTGTCACTTGAAGAGATTTTATGTTTGAGGAAGGTGTTATCCCCCTACTTCCTTTTTCTTTATGAACAATTTCGAACATTTACTTCTTATTCGAATAATTGCTTCACCGGCACTCTTTTTCCCTCTACGTGGGTTTCCCTTTGGGGTTTTACCACGGAGAGGTTTTTAATGAGGCCGGCATAGGTTCCCCTTATTTGTCTATGTTGATAAACATTTTTGATCAATGGAGCATCGGTTTTGATAAAATTTCAGCAATTTCCCTAAATGCATGTTAATATTGTGATGAGATGACTCTTATGCGCTAATTTTATGATGAAATGTTTCTCATATGTTAATATCGTGTTAAGATAACTGTTGAAGGCCTGCATGATGAGTGCTGAAATAACGAATATGTTTTGGAAACTGAAATATAGTATGATAGAGACATTGCAAGATAGAGAAATTCACACCAATTCATACATGCTCGAATAGAGAATACCTAAGAAAAATTCCTAAAGTTACTATTCACGACAGCCTCTAAAGCTAGGGGGAGTAAGGGGTACAGTAGCGGAAGACATGATTAACTCGTCGATAAACCCTATCCCTAGCGATTCTCAAAACTCTTACGAGTATAAACAAACTCTTACGAGTATAAACAAACTCTTACGATTATAAACTAACTCTTACGAGTATAAACTAACTCTCACGAGTATAAACTAACTCTTACGAGTATAAACTAACTCTTACGAGTATAAACAAACTCTCACGAGTATAAACAAACTCTTAAGAGTATAAACTAACTCTTACGAGTATAAACTAACTCTCACGAGTATAAACTAACTCTCACGAGTATAAACAAACTCTCACGAGTATAAACTAACTCTTACGAGTATAAACTAACTCTTACGAGTATAAACTAACTCTCACGAGTATAAACTAACTCTTACGAGTATAAACTAACTCTTACGAGTATAAACAAACTCTTACGAGTATAAACTAACTCTTACGAGTATAAACAAACTCTTACGAGTATAAACAACCTAAGGGAGAATACGATCCCTAAAATTCTAACTTCAGGAGAATATAATCCCTAAAAATTTTTGTACTAAGAGAGACTAGAAGCATTATCAAATCACCAAGTAAGTACAGGGATATAAACCCTATCTCCTCATTAAGGTTCTTCTAGGAGCTTTAGAGCCTTTACGTATCAGGAACATGCTAGATTCACAAGCAGGAAGGATATTAAGATTACGCATCTAATAATAGAGTCAGATATCTATATATGCATGCCAAGTGATAAATGTGCAGGTACGATATTAAGCGGAAGAAAAGCAGAAATATTCAAGACTTAAGGCACCATGCCTAAGCCCTCCACAGAAAAACCCCGGAGTGTGGAGTCTCCGGAAAATATCCAAAAGGGGCCTTAAAGGCCTTAACAAAACAAAAAGTGTTTTAAAAGTACCAAAGTGTTATCAAAGAATTAAAGTTATGGAGAGAGGAGAACATCATTCTTCCCCTCGGAACCTTCTCCTGCCTCCCCTGTTCGCCCGCTGGAATCACCTCCCTCTGCCTTCTCCATCAGAGCACCCGCTGCCACAGTAGCTACTGGAGTTGGGTTGTCCACATGAACAGGGAAAGCCATATCCTTTGCCGGTGCAAGATCATCCAGTTTCAGGGCAGCATCCTTCAACTCCAGAATCGCCTTCCTCATCCCAGGTAACCACCAAGGGGTATGGATATCTTCTTTAGCATCTCCAGGGAACTTGGGGGGAGTGTCCAATTCTTCTAACCGGAGGGCACGAGTATATTGACCGTTAAATCCAGGAGCAGAATGTTCCGCTACAGCGTTGGAAAATCCATGATCAATGAAATGAGGGATATATGCACCCATCGCCCCCAAAAAGCTGCTACTCTGAAGAAAGGCTTCCAGCCACTCCTGATGCAAGGTACCTAGGATTTTTTGACCTGCGACAGAGGTAAACAGGGAATCTATACATAATTTCATACCAGCCTGAGGAAGGGTAACCTCCAGCTGTTCCACCCGTTTACCAAACTCTTGCTTCAGCAGAGAAATCTCCCCCGAAAGTGTTGATCAGAGCACTTTATACCTCTGATTAGCGTCGTGTAATTCTGCTTCGAGAATATCCCTCTTCACTTTCTCCAACTCTACCTGGCTGTGGAGGTCATCCACCAGTTGAAGAGACTGAAGAGCTCGTTCAGACACATTGGAAAACAGGAGGCCAAACTACACAATGGATCATCTAAAGAAGTAAGATAAACATATTCTTCTTTATTAGAATTACTTAGAAATGTATTTTCACGGAAAGAATACCTGGGTAAAGCTGTGAGCGGCATGCACAACTCGCTCACCGAAGGACAGAGCATTGAGGGCCTCAGTGGCATGAGCCGGAGTGTAACGCTCTATAAAACCCATGAGATGGCCAACATTCATCTCATCTGGAGCATCAGAAGCGACATTGGGCAGAGAGGATTTGGTTTTGGACTTCTTTTTCTTGGAAGCATCGGAGACAGGAGGCAACGTAGAAACCATGGCTTTTTTAGTAGAGGAGCGGGTACGCTTAACAACAGATCCAGTAGCAGGTTCCACTGGAGAAGGGGGAATTTGAGCCCTCGAGGAACTTTCAGGCGCTGGAGACCTATTAACCATCGAGAGAGGGGCAGCATCACGCGAAATCTGAGTCAACCAACTCATAGCATTACAAAGAAACATGAAACGACATTAATAAGTATAACGGGTTAAGATCTTGAGTACAATACCAGGAAAGGAGAAATGGTATTACCATCATCGGGACCTAAAGGATAATCAGGGCTACCAAAACCGAAATGAGAAAGGACTCTAGGATTTTTACAGATACCCATTACATCAAAAAAGCCATGATTAGAGACATGATCGTTTAAACGGTTCATCACATCCAGGTTTAAGGAGGAACAAACGGAAAGAGGAGGACGTGGCACCCCAGGATTTTCATAAATCCACCCCTCATGAGGAAATTCCCAAGGAAGAGGATTTGTAACAAAGAAATAGTAGTCTTTCCAATCTTGGACCCCTTCATGGAGCTTCTCCATGAACTTGCCGGTCCGGGAGGTGCGACCACTAGCGTAAAAGAACCCGTCCGAAAACTTGCATACATACTGGGTTAAAAAGAGTTGAGCTGAAGGATCCCCACCATTTCCCCTCATCAGAATGTAAAAGCCTAACATGCGCGTATGGCATTGGGGGTAAATTGGTTCAAGGGTATGCGGAGATAACTGGAAATTTCACAGAGATAAGGATGAAGGGGAAAGCGGAGGCCCGCTTTTAATTGAGCCTCCCAAAAGGCTAAGGAATTAGGACCTGGAAAATTAGGGCGCTCTCTTTTGTGCGCAGCCCTAACGGAATAATCTGCGGGGAAGATCCCTGAACGAAGAAAAGCAGCAACACGCTCAGGAGTAAGAAGGGAGGATCCAGAAATTTCATCCTTCAAAGCTCGTTCAGTTACGGGAAATATGGGGAGTGGGTTGGAAGTTGAACTCTCCATGGAAATGGAGTCTGAAGAGGACGACATGAGGATATTGTAAATGAGAGAGGAAAGGGAGGAATAGATACCTGGAGTAAAGTCGGTTCTAAGAAGTGATGATGGAACGGCCGCTGAACGTGCACAAAGAAGTTGGAATCGCAGAGGTGGAAATGAAGATGGAAACAAGATAAGTTTGAAATGAAAGAAAGAAGGGTTTTTGGTGGAAAAGGGGGTTTTTGAAATGATTAAGCAGAGGAGAGAGAGGGGGGAAGGTCGAGAAGAATTAAATACCTCCCAATCGAAAGGCGCGTGAATGAAGAAGGGCGGCTTGATGTTGGCTCTGGACTGTACGCGTGGCTACGTGTTTCGAGGGAAGGATTGCGTGTGGAAGTGCAAAAGTCCTGAGGCTTTTTGAGGGCAATTATTACGAAGGGAGTCAAATCAAGAATATTTCGAAGGATATTTAAAGAATGGAATATTTTCATAATATATGTCTCAGGGTTATTATTTTCCTACTCTCCTAAAATTATTCCTTTTAAGAGAGTAGGGGGGAGTGGTTGATGTAGATAAATATGTTGCTCTCTGAGGAACCGACACGTGGAAATGGGATAGATTATAATAGTCATGATTAGATCGGTATGCCGAAGAAACAGGATTAATACACCCCTGGGCTCGAGTAGGGAAATGAGAGAAAGCAGGGTTATTGGGCCTTTGGCCCATATTCAGAAAGGTTAATATTTCTTGGCCCGGAAGGGACTCGACCCAAAGATGGAACGGATAGTTCATCTTTCTTGGCCAAGTCATATGAGCAGGTCAAACCTGCGAGAATAGGGGAGGATATACTCAAAAACCGAGTCTTCAGGGTTGAGGGGCCGGATTCTGGGGATTGGACCAAGAATGTAGGGAGAATAAGTCCCCCTCTTTCCCGGGGAGAGGGGGCCAGGTATATAAGCCAATTTTTTTACATTATCAGGTAAGTTTTAATTACAATACATATGTTTTACATATTATACACACTTTGACAAGAACTACACACCGATTTGAGAAGAAATATTACTGTATTCGCCGAAATTTCCCTAAATATACAGGAAAATTCCTCTTTGATTTCGCCTACGATTGAATCTGACTTGAGCGTCGGAGCTTCTACGCCGGAGCCCCCCTCCGGCGTACCTTTGTAGGTTATTTTCGGGTAGACGAGGAAATTTACTTGAAGATTGCCAAGGATTCAGCTAGAGATTGGACTCGTGATTAATAGTGCTCGCAAGGGAACGATCGACATCCGGAGGCGTTCTTTTTCGACGCATCAATATTCATTTTCTTGATGTCTTCTTTTCGAATTCAGGAAGAGCTTCACTGAACCCCAATAATATATCACTATAAGTATTAGCTATATGTGATAATGGAGTGAGACTTGATCTCTCCATCTCCCTACTCTTAATGCACATGTGGCAAGTCTCTTCATCTCCTTATTCTTTTAATGCACATGTGGTAAGTCTCTTCATCTTCATATTTCAGTTACGTCAATTAAGATTTAATTTATAATAACCAATTGGCTTAGCACTTGCGAAACCAGGAGAGCCACTTTCTCATTTTATTGAAGAAAATGAACAACATGTGACATTTCACTTCATTTACAACACTAATTTTTTATAAATTAAGTAAATGAGTTGTCTTAATTGCAACAATAACATGTGACACGTGGAACGACACATGTCTAGACGTGGAAGAATGTGACACGTAGAACGACACATGGCGAAACCTTAGCATATATAAAACGACAATTTTAATTTTTTTTTTAAATTTGTATTAAAATTTTTCATTGTTTTATATAGGTTGAATGCTAATTCTAATTTTGTTTGATTAATCTAAAATTCATCTATAAAAGAAAAGAAAAATACTAAAAAACATTCAAGTTGAACGACACAATATGTATACTCCCTATGATTAGATATAGTGACATAACTCATTAAACAAATAAAAAATTGGTAAAAGAAATTACACCATGATATAACAATAAACTATGTAACGAATCTAGAATTGTGAATAGTTCTACCCTTGTTTATAATGTGTAATTTGTTTCAAATATGTTGGTTTAGGATGCATGCATGAAGTGTTCTGTATTATAGTCATAAGATGAATATGAAACATCTACACCAATCCTTACAAAAATTAAAATGTTTTCACTCAAATCTTCTAAAATATTACAAATTATAATGATCAATATAAAAAAGCATAAGTTGAAGCTATCACTGAATATAATTAACATTAACTTAAAAATATTTAATTGAATTCAATTTCTAAACAATGTTTGACAAATTAAAAAAAAAAAAGTCAAATATAATCCTATGGTAAGAAAGCGCTTTGAAAGCTAAGAAACACGACAAAAAATTAAGTAAATCAAGACATAAAATTAACCAGGAATTCTAAAGGAACCTTTCTTATGATTTTATAGTAAAATCATTAACAAAATGATAGCAAAAGAATGATTGACACAATTTCAGATTAACAAACCCTTCATTTACATTAAGGGTCATAAGAACGTTGTCTTGCAACATTGAAGTTCAGAAAATGTGGTTAGTAAAATATTATTCGCCTAAACCTAAATAAAATACCTATGTACCATGTTTAGAGTACAAAATGTAAAACTATGAAAATGTAGAATAAAAATAAAAATTTCAGCATTAAAAAAAAGTAATACAATCTCGCAGAATGACCGAGGGCGTCCATATATATATATATTTTGCATTATCGTTGCCTTGTAATATACATGGAGCCGCTTACTGAAATGGGTAAATTGAATCAAAACATCTTTCATATTTTTCTTCATTATTTGACGTAATGAAAAAGACAATTAACTGAGAATTAATAATATATATTTTACCAATACAATCTAATTCAAAATTTCATTATATTGAAAATTTATTTATCAGATGGAGAAAACGTTAAAAAAATTATATATGAAATTTTAACAAAATTCGACTTCAAGATAAAAAGACAATTACATTGATCGAAAAGTGGAAGTTATCACTTATCAATCATACTTCTGCTAGCCAAAGTTTGATACAATCCCCTAAATTAAATTTAATAGTTAATTTCAATTACATCTTCTAAAGATTTCACATGAGATGAGTACTTGATTGTCACCCATATTTTACATAACATATCACCATGCCACCATCATTGTAAACAATAATGTCCTTATACACGCCCTCTTATGTCACCTATCATGAGATGAAACATGAAAATCCTTATATCATATAAAATAATAAAATAAAAGGTGTACATGTAAATAACAAAATAAAAGCTCTCAAAGAAAAAATGGAATAATCAACAATTGACGACTGATTGAATAGAAGGAAATGCCTACGCCTATAGGGGTTGCATGGGCTGCTAATGCCGATTGATTGGATATAGGTGGGAGTGTCATGTGAAGGTTTAGGCATGCTCCAACTTGGCTAGGAAGCCATCCCAGTAAGGCCGTCGATTGGATCCCGACTCCAGCCGATAAAAGGTGGTTTAGGGCTCGCTAGGGGCAAAGGTGCAAGGTCTTCTACTAACAAGAGGTAGTCAATCACGGTTGGAACCATCAAGAGGTGTTCGTCAACGATGAAAGTCGCTGAACTTAAGACTCGAGTTGAGAAAGAGGGCTAGGCCTCCGAACGAGGTGCCTGCCAACAGTTATCATTGCTACTTCTGGAAAATCTTCTTCGTTCTTCAATTGCGAGCGGAGCCTGACGACATCGTCTTTGGAACCTGCCCTTGCCTGGATCGACAACAAAAGGAATTGGCCGGAAACCAACACTGAAAGCAACTCCTACTCTACTCGATGGCTGCTGGAGGGTGCCCGACTTAATATCAGGATTTCTTACCAGAAAAGAATCAGCTATTGAGTAGGCACTCATAGCAGCAAGATAGGTTGTCTTTGCTCTGTCTAGTTTGATCGACCCCTGGGGACAGGACAAAAGAAATATCCTGTGAAAAGGGGGACAGGAACTCGCAGAATGCTTCCTCCGTAGAAGTATAGGAAACAGGTTGTTGATACCTTTTCCCGACCATCGATATGCTAACTATTAGTGGGTGGTTTTGAAGCGCCAAAAATGCCCTTTACGAATCTTTCTCAAGTGGGGAGGTAGGCCCCAAAATCCTTCAAATTGGATCTGATTAAATCCAGGTATTGTAGACATTGCCTCATTTGCATCCCCCAGCATTTTGAATTTCCCATTTATAAAAAAATCCCATTATATTATTAAGTACATTCTTCGTCGAATTAGATCGATGCTTGGAAAAGTAAAACTACAATTACCTTGACACTACATAGGATTGGAAAGAAGACTAATGAGAGAGAATCACAATCGTCAAAAGATGAATGAATGAGAATGATGCGGCCAAAATATGTCGCTCTTGGAGACATCGACACGTGGATATGAGATAAATTAAAATAGTTTTAGTAAGGATAATGGGCTTGGAGGTCGGATTAATACACTCCTAGGCCCGAAGTGGGAAATAGAAGTAATTGGGCTTTTAGCCCATATATGAGGATCAGTAGTCTCTGGGCCAAATAGTCTGGTCCAAGAGGAGGGGATTTAAGAGCCGTTTCTCTCGGTAAGATGAGGAGAATGGGTCAAGGCGAGAAGATAGGGCCAGTATGCTAAAGGGCCGAGTCTTCAGGGATAGTGGAGTAAATATAGGGAGAAACAATCTTCCTCTCTCCTAAGAAATGGGGCCAGGTATAAAAGCAGGTTAGTTTTATTTGGTCATTTACGTTTTTTAGAAATGACACACACACTTTACATCACCGAAAAGAAGTACATTGAAGATACCTTGAATTCACGAGAAATATTCCTTGATTTTTACCAGAGTTTCCCTAAGAATTACAGGGAAACTCCTCTTTGATCCTCTTGTGAGTGATTCTGACTTGAGCGTCGGAGATTCCGCGCCGGAGTCCCCTCCGGCGTGTTTTTGCAGGTCATCTAAAGATCTTTGAGAAGAATTACTCGTGAGGATCGCTAAGGATAAAGGACGATTTAAGCCCGTGATTTACACTACCTGCGCGGGAACGTTTGATATCCGTGACGTTATTTTTCGACGCAACAACTGACGCCGTCTGTGGGAAATCCGAGTTAAGGCGTGAGTATTTCCTGAATCTTGGAACGAGTTGTTCCCAGAGATAAGAAATTGAAGAAATCAACTCTGTCTATACACATACTACAAATGCTCCAACTCCTTGAAAACTCTGTTGGAGCATAAAAACCATAGCAACCGTCATTTAACTGTTGCGGCATATTCTTTGCCGCTGTGTAACGAGGCCGTCAAACCAAAGTTCACGCGCGCCGCCGCTGTGTTGGCGGAGGAGGCAGGCGCAACCGCGGTACCTGGCCTACAGTCGAGCACTGCCGTTGGGTTCGGCACCGCCTCACACACCGACCATTGTCGTTGTGTCATCCAGGATCTCCAACTTGAGTTGGCGATGGAGAGATCGAATTGGATCATATTGAGTCTGAATGTGGTGGCCTATGGCACCAGATTTTTGCCACTGCTTCTGCTCGTTTGTACACCGACCCACTCCCATTCTAGAGTTGTAACTCACATAGCAGTGCAGGAATTAGAGGGCAACAAAGCCTCCGATCCAACCTAGTTCTCGGCCGCTGCAGCCCCTGCTTTATCTCTGTATAGTTGTCGCCCCTGTTCCAGCGAACAAACATCGCTCGACTTTGAAGCTCTCAACATCAAAAGAAACGCAGAAATCGTTCGGTATCGGTGCGTCTGCGCCGCCATTCTTTGTAGATCCGCTATTGAATAGCTCCGGATCAAAGCCCCCAATTCGTCGGCCAAATTACCGCCCCGCTGTACCAGTGGCATCGTTTCTCTGAATCGCCAACGTTACTTTCTTTACTGCTGTTGTAAAATACTCTCATCCCGATGGAGAGGAAAAGGTGAACCACTGCAAAAGAGGTAATCCTTTATTTTTTGCTAAAATGGGATTAAGAGGCCTTCTTCAGGAGGTTTTTTATTTGAAATGATGGGTAAATTGTTTGCCAATATGACTGAGTCTTATTGAATAATTTGAGTGATGAATTTACTGTGATGATGGAATTAGAATATTGGATTTCGTATATGAATATTCATATCCCTATTTGCTTGGCGTATGGTGCCACACGCACCACCTGCTCGATGAAATGTTCAAGAGAATTGTGGATTCTAGGCTTCACTCCTCAGTGAAAGATATTTCAATCTCTAATTTAGAATATGCATGCTTGATAAATTTTGATATTGCGCCTTAGAGATTAGGTTTCCCATCTGATTGTTTTCTGTTGTAGCTAGACGAATCTGAGTCTCATTTGAATTTCTATGAGTTGAGCGATGTCTGATGGGGGTAATTGATTTATGATTAATTCTATTTCTTTGTGATTTATTGTTCGAGATTTAGTCTTTTGTTCGATTATATTGTTGAAAATTGAGTACCCTAATAGTCTCATATAATGCCGAAAACTATGAATAATTAGTTTACCCAGGGATGATTAGTGATATATTGGAAATTTTCAGTTGATTTCATTTTTATATCATTTCGTGTGAGGTTTATGCATCCAGTATATGTACTAATATTTGAGGACGCATAAGATTGCTGGTTTTAATGCTTTGTGACACCATTGGCTTTGTTTCTTGGCCGAGATTCTGTGATTTTATCAAGAAACTGAGTACAAAATGGATTGCATGCCCAAATGACAACCCTAGATTTGAGGTAGGATGTTTGTTATTTAAGGCTTGAAATGAAAATAAACCTGTACGCGGGATGTGAGTATGCAAGTTTGTAAGGAAATTTGCAGACAAGTCTAGCACATGGAGAAGTTTCAATTGTAGACATAATCACTGTTTTGGTAATCATATGAGGTGCATATACCATGCCAACATCTTCAGCGAAAAACAAAGGAAAAACACTTGCGATTCTGATATTGAAAAAAAAAAAAAAAAAAAAGAAAAAACTTCAACCATCGAGAGAATTGCGCGAACAAATGAATTTCGCTTCACAAAAAGAAGGGGGGAATGAATGCTCTCAATCGATGCATACTTGACAACTTAAGGGAGGTATCTTTGCGCTTTTTATGTGAATCGAAATTAAAATATCGCTTGAAAGACATTTTTTGTTGATGATCTAGTGCTAAGTATTTCTGAAAAATCAGTTTGTATAAAAAGCATAAATTTAGCATGAGAACATGTGTTTAATCCGATAAAAAATGATTGTGCTAATATTTGCATCAACAATCATTTCTTGACTATTGCGTTGGAAGGGTAAGTGAGATAGATATATATTGAGACTTGCAGTAGTGTTCATCGCTTAGCTATTATGCTGGAAAAAATGTGATATATGAGGTCGCATGTATTGTCTTGGCTAATTGATTCATATTAATCTGATATTCGAATGAGACTCGTCGATATGATGAATTTGAGTGAGAAGAATAATTTATCTATGATAGATAGGATCGAGATAAACTATTATATGCTGTGATTTGCATAATTGACAACTCCCCCAAGATGTCGTGGAGAATGATTTAGGTCTATTTACTTTAGTGTGTATGTTAATCTTTTCGATCAATATGATGTGAAAACACGATATGTATTGAATGTGATAAAAATAGCATGAGAATGCACTTTTTATTGAATGAGCTCTAAAATATTGACAAAGAAAGTACCAAATCTTGGTATAAATTGCTATTTAACCTTTTTGTTGTGAGAAATTTTGAGAAGGTCTAGCCCAAAAATCATTAAGAACTCTGGGAGTGCTGAAAACACAAGAGGTTTTGGAGGAGTATTCTGGTCCTCGAGGGCTGGCAGAGATAGGGAGTATTCTGGTCTCCGAGGGCTAGCAGAGATATGATTAGTATATCGGTACCACATGTTAGTACAAACGTTTGATAAAGTCTGAGATCTCTTGTATTAATTCGATATTACTATGAGCATGTCTTTATGAGATTGACAGATATGATCCACACTTACTTTTTCCATTGAGTTAGGCATGGTCCCCTTGAACTTACTTGATTGACTTATGTAGATATTTTAGAAATGATATTGGAATTGAAAATTACTTGAAATCTTAGAAGCATGAGTAGGTAATGCATATGTTGAGTTCTATGACTACTTTATGTGGGAGAATTATTGATTAGATATTGATGATGAGATGATTGTTATATGTTAGCATTATGATGAGATGGTTGCTATATGTCAGATATTGATTAGATATTGATGATGAGATAATGGATATGTCCTGATGATTAAGGCATAAGATAAAAGGAAAAGGCGAGGTTTATACAAACCTCACCCCGAGAAATTGCGAGGTTTATACGAACCTCACCCCGAGAAATTGCGATGGTTATACAAACCTCACCCCGAGAAATTGCGAGGTTTATGTACAAACCTCACCCCGAGAAATTGCAAGGTTTATACGAACCTCACCCCGAGAAATTGCGAGGTTTATACGAACCTCACCCCGAGAAATTGCGAGGTTTATACAAACCTCACCCCAAGAAATTGTGAGGTTTATACAAACCTCACCCTGAGAAAATAAGTGAGCTTCGATGAACTCCACTTAGAGAAATCACGAGGTTTATACAAACCTCACCTTGAGAAATAGCGAGGTTTATACAAACAGGCGTAGATTCGAAACAAACCTCAGCCGAAAAGGAAAAACCTAAAGCTATGTGATTAAATATCTTCATCCACGATAACCTCTAAAGTTAGGGGGAGTAGGAGATATGGAGTAGGAGATATATAGTAGAAGATATAGAGAAAAAGCTAGGAAGAAATCCCATAAGAGGGGCGAGGAGGTCCTGTGAGCATCATCAGATCATCAAGTAAGTACGGAAGCCTGAATTCTCTAAAGTATCATAAAGTATGCACGTACCACAGAAGAAGGTAAAATAAAGCGAGGCAACTAAAACCATTCAAGACTAGGGATATATGACCCTAGCCCTCCATAGAAAAACTCAGAGGTATAAAAGTAGGATCAAAGTTTCTTACGATCGGAGAGTGACCACAAGACCGAGGGGAATTAGAGAACCCCTAACGATTCTGAGGTTCAGTGATGAACTTGATTTGAAGCCATGAGGCCAGATTATTAAGTGAGAGCTCCACTCATGATAGGCTTTAAGGCCTGTGAGGAGTAGGGGTCGTGCTAAGTTGTTAAACTCCAAACAAGAGAGGGCTATGAAAAGGCATATGAAGAGAAAAGAAACAAGAGAAGTTATGGAGAAGGCTAAGAAAAGCCTCAAGTGAATGCGCTCGAAGACACACTTTCCAGGGTTATACAACATGCTTCCTGAAATTGAAAAACGATGGTGACCAGGGCAAGGAAACATTCCGCTTAATTCATCTTATCTTCTCTTCCTACTCTCATAAAATTACGAACACTTTTACGAGAGTAGGGGGAGTAGTTGATGCGACCAAAATATGTCGCTCTTGGAGACATCGACACGTGGATATGAGATAAATTAAAATAGTTTTAGTAAGGATAATGGGCTTGGAGGTCGGATTAATACACTCCTAGGCCCGAAGTGGGAAATAGAAGTAATTGGGCGTTTAGCCCATATCTGAGGATCAGTAGTCTCTGGGCCAAATAGTCTGGTCCAAGAGGAGGGGATTTAAGAGCCGTTTCTCTCGGTAAGATGAGGAGAATGGGTCAAGGCGAGAAGATAGGGCCAGTATGCTAAATGGCCGAGTCTTCAGGGATAGGGGAGTAAATATAGGGAGAAGCAGTCTTCCTCTCTCCTAAGAAAAGGGGCCAGGTATAAAAGCAGGTTAGTTTTATTTGGTCATTTACGGTTTTTAGAAATGACATACACACTTTACATCACCGAAAAGAAGTACATTGAAGATACCTTGAATTCACGAGAAATATTCCTTGATTTTTACTAGAGTTTCCCTATGAATTACAGGGAAACTCCTCTTTGATCCTCTTGAGAGTGATTCTTACTTGAGCGTCGGAGATTCCGCGCCGGAATCCCCTTCGGCGTGTTTTTGCAGGTCATCTAAAGATCTTTGAGAAGAATTGCTCGTGAGGATCGCTAAGGATAAAGGACGATTTAAGCCCGTGATTTACACTACCTACGCGGGAACGTTTGATATCCGTGGCGTTATTTTTCGACGCAACAGAGAGGTAGGTGGAAGACGACTTATTTATAGGAGGGAGAAGATCAATTGTTGATTTTTTTGGTGGAAGATGAAGAACTCGGCGATTTTTTTTAGAAGATAAAGAACATGATGTATTAAGAATAAAATTAATGGTTGCACATCAATGATTAATTTTTTGGAGGAAGATGAAGAACGAACTTTTTTTTTTTTCAGAAGATGAATAACATATGTATTAAGACACATAAATTGACACGTGGAGAAATGACATAGCTTACACGTGGTAGAAGAAGGAGGGGTCTCAAATGCACATTTGACGAAAGCAGGAGAGCCCTCATCCTCCTTTTATTATATAAGATCCTTCCACCACTCCGATGTCACCGACTGCCTCCTCTCTCTACGCCCCCTAACCTCCCATATAAGACCTGAGTACCCTCACCCATAACCGCTCTTCTTTGTCCGCTTCCCAACTAATACATTATTATACAATTCAATATCCAAAATTCTCAGGCACCCGTAACATTTTTCCTTGCAAACATCCGACCATTCTACTCATTTTATATTGATATAAATCTAGAAATAAACACGATCTCATGGGTTTCTTTCCTCAAATATATCCCCTGTACTCTATTATGAAGAATCAGTCAGTCTTCTTAACCGTGTAATGACTAATAACTAAATATCACACATTCTTCCAATACTAATACTAATATATATATATATTATATTCCTCGTGTTCCATTGACAACATAAAATTTTAAAATAAAAAAATGAATATTCAAATTTCACCCTAAAATTCTTTATGTTGATCGAGTCCAATCAAACATTTTGCAAAAACCATAGCTCCTATTTTTTTTAACATGAAAGGATTTCATATATGAAACGGACTCAATCATATTTTAAACTAAAATATGATTTGTATGATCCGTTTCATTTATATTACTGTCTAACAAAGGTCTTTTTCATTATTTATACACATTACAACTACTATACATGTAATTTGTATGATGAAAAAGAAATAAAAAATTTTAAGTTCCAAAAATTTTGAACACCTGAAATTCAAAAATCGCGGTCGCAATCTCCTACTTCTCTCTTTTAAGTAAAGTCAACTCTTTCCACCAATATCTACAGTGACTTTTTTTATTCCGACTAAGACATCTAAACCGGGTTCTTATTCGCGTCACTCGAAATTAGATCGATTTCATCATCTGCGGTCTTCGGTTCTAAACACTTGAATGAAGGCAACTTGACCGGTCCACCCGCGCCGCCGCTACTTTCGCCGCCTTCATCCGCCACCTTCGGCGACTTCATCGACATTGACAATCCTCTCGAGAAAAATACCCACCGGTCCGATTTTGCTCCCCGGTCGACCCGCTCAATCCTCCTGTTAAACCGCCCGGCTCGGCTGCTCCCTTCCCCTCCGCCGGTTCTGTACCCACTGCGTAAACTGCCCTCTCTCGGCAAAGTAGAGGCAATACTTCCGGTTCGTTTCAAAGCCGCCCGGTCCATCACCTCCTTCCTCACTCCTTCGGGTAACCGCAAAGTGAATTTCTCTAAATTTTGAGCCGGTTGAACCAATGAATGTCCGGTCGAATGCGATCTAAACTTACCAAACATTTTCTGTCTGCGTATAGACCACGATCTCGGCGGTTGGGTCGGGTACTCGAAACTCGAACTCCGGTACACCGAACCCGGTTCATTTCCATCTACATCGATGGCAATTTCATTGTTAACCGCACTTCCCTCGACGTTATCGTTAGTTACCAATTGAGGGAGCTGAGCCGGTTCATCATCACCGGTCGGGGCCAAATTGGCCCGGCAAACCGGGCAGGTGACGTGTGACTCGAGCCAGGCGTCAATGCACTCGGGGTGAAAAACGTGATCGCATTTGGGAATCAAACGCAGCGTTTCGTTCTCTTCAAACTCGTTCAAACACACAGCGCACTCGAGTTCCCCTTTCCCGATCTGATGGTCCTTCACCTCCGAGTACGAGAAAATCGGGAAGGTCTCGAGAACGGATGCGTCGAGGCCACGCGCCGCCGCGGCGCGTCGAGAAAGGACGCGGCGGATGGTGCCGGAGGGACCGGAGGAATCTGAGCAGTGGCGGATGTAGATGGAGAAGAAGGCCATGCCAAAGAGAGCGGCGATTAAAACGACGATGATTATCGCCATGGCTGGACTGAATCGGGCGTAATCAGGGTAATCAACGCCCGGCGGAGGAGGCGGTTGAGCGGCGACGGAGCAGATCGCCGGCGAGAGTAACAGCAAAAGGATTCCATGGTTTAGTGAGAGAGAATTCATCCTTGAATTTGGATGAATTTATTTATGATATAAAAATTGGAAATGTGTGCGCCGGAATGGGTGTATTAAAGGGGGAGAAATAGGGGTAGGGCGGAAGGTGTCGTGAAATTCAAGCAAAGGGAAACACAGTCAAGTTTGACTTTTTTGGAGTCTAATAGAACTTTCCATACAGGATTCCCCTTTAAACAAATAAATTGTTAGTGTGGATAGAGTGGAATTTTGTAAAGTATTTGGTGTCATACAAATATACAATCTCATACTACACTTTAATTTATGTCTTGTTGCTATAAAATTGTAAAATAAATGATGTTTTTGTTTTTATATAAATTTTAAAAAGGATATGTATTAAGTTTATTTTTAATTAATGAATGATATTCTCTGATTACATTCTATAATTTTAGTTAAGTTAAAAAATTGGAAGTATTTTTTAAAGTTAAAAGTAGGTAAAGTTTAAATTATTATTATTTAATAAATATTACTCTTTACATCTCATTATTACTGTATTTGAATATTTATAAAAATAATATTTGTGTTATTATTATTTAAACACTGTTAATTACTCTTTACTCCTTTTAAAGTTTTTTTGAAACATTATCTTATTTACATTAAATGTAATTATTTTTTACAAATAAATAAAAGATTCTCTCTCTAATAAATAAAGTAAAAATATTCATAAAGAAAAATGATTAAATTAAAAATATAATTTAAGTGATGTGATGGAGAGAAATAAGAGATAAGGAGAAAAAGTGAAGTGTAAAAAATAAAACATTAAAATATAGCTTAAAAAAAGTATGAGAAACTTATAGACACACGAATCAAATTGACAAAATGAAAAGTTTATATAAAAACGAGGGGAGTGATAAACATTGTTTACATTAAAACTCGTCCAAACTAACAATTAATAATGAGACAAAGGGTATAATATAAGGTGAGATGCAATATAATAAAATTAATACAACTGAATAAAGATAAAAAAAATTGATGTGGTTTGAATAGTGGGGTTATATATATCTAAAAAATCGAATGTCTAGTGAGACGTCGAGAATGAAAGGTATGGACCGATAGTAATATATTTTAATTCAAATAATTTTAAACTTGATGTTAATTTTTTCCTTTTAGGGGTGTTTACTCGGGAAAATTTTAGTTTTAGTCCGTTTGATACATTCCAAAATAAATCTTTTAAGTTTCAACTTTACAAAATACGGTCCTTTACCTTTCAATTTAATCCTTTCGGCCTGAATATTCTCTTTCCGGTGGAATGATGTGCTGACTTGTACCACATTTATTTAAAAAATGTCATGTCATCTGCCACATAATTATCTCTCATTTATATATACTTAAAAAATATCATGCCACATCATTAATTGACTATCAATCAATAAAAAAATAAAAAATAAAATCTCTGCATCTACGTAATTAATTGAATATCTATCAAATTTTCCTGTAAACTCCCAAGTTCAATTAAAAACAAAATTGAAATATGCACCATTGATAAAACAATTCTATAATTAATTTTTTTTGACAGGATAATTAAAATTAAAAAAGAAAGTATTAAAGGTTTAAAGTTAATCTCAACCACTAAAACTATTGTATGAAACACAGATACAATAAATATATTAGTGGACACATATGACAATAAATTAATAATAGTGCACATGGTACACCACACACACGAAAAAATAAAATAAAAAAGAACAGGCATATGTAATTTTATGAATATAAAAACAGAGTAGTATCCACCTCTAACACTAACATCAAAATATTTTTTCAAATATAAAAATAGAGTAGAACCAACCTTAATACTAACATTTAACCCATGGAGAAAAAACCTGAACCCTTACACAGGAAAAGTCGTGTACTTACCATGTGGATGTGGAGGTGGTGGAAGGAGTTCAAAGCCCTTCTCTCGAAGACATTTGTCCATCTACTTTACTTTGTGTTCTTCAACAATTGTAACGGTAACCCTTAGTTAGAGTTTTTTTTCTTTGTTTGAGAATGTGAATGGGTGGAGTATGTCTTGTTCAGATTTGATTTGTGACCATGAAATTTTGTATTATTTACAAAGTTTGCCATTATATTTTCCCTCCAAAGATAGGATGATGTGGCAGATGACATGGCATTTTTTAAATAAATGTAGTACAAGTCAGCACATCATTCACCGGAAAGAGAATAGTCAGACAGCTTTAATTCATTTAATTCATTAGAAAAATAAAGGATTAAAATTGATGTAAAAAAGGATTAAATTGAAAGGTAAAGGACGTATTTTGTAAAGTTGAAACTTAAATGATTTATTTTGGAATGTATCAAACTTATAGGACTAAAACTAAAATTTTCCCTGTTTACTCTGGATTTTGAGTTGTTTTAAAAATCGAGTTTTTGAAATCTTGGTTTATGAAATTCCAATGAATAGTAATATGAGTGTTTCTTTTGTGTTTTGGAATAGTGAAGGATTTAACTTTATGTCAAATCAAGTTGTAAGATTTCATGAGTTTGTATTATTATATTATTGTTTGATGAAATTATAATGATTAGTTAATTGTGTAATGATTAAATGTATTATATTATTGAATTATTATATTATTATTAAGAAAGAATATAATGATTCAAGTAATATTATATACATATAACTTTATGTCAAATCAATATGTTTGATAGGGGTGGTTTTGAGTGGATTTTGAAAACTTTTTAAATTCTAAATGGGTTTTGGATCTTAAAATCCAAGACCTGATTTTTAAAACCAAAAGTAAACATACCTTACACCTCCAGAACGTCGATCTATCATGTTGAGATTGAGTTTTTGGTTTGATTGACACTTTGTATTCTTTATTAAAATTCTTTCTCATCAAATAAGTTTATAACAAAAGATGTATTTGAATGTTGTACTATATGTTTAAGAGGGTAGATTTTGTAAAATTAAATAGGTTATTTTTATTTTAAATAAAGGTGATAAATAATTAATTGTGTATTGTAAATTGTGTATAAATTACTCCCTCCATCCCATAGAAACTTGCACACTTGGGTGGACACACAATTTAAGAAATGAGTAAAAAAAGGTGTAATGAGTGATGTTTTGAGGAGTAGTTTTGTAAAGTTTTATGAATAAAGTAAAGTAAAAAGTTGATTGAGTGTGGAAAAGTAATGACATATGGATAAATAAAAGTATATTTTGAGGATGAGGGTTATGAATATATTTTCTTTTATGGAGTGTGCAAATTGAGGATATCCATTTATAGAAAGTGTGCAAATTCTGTGGGAGGGAGAGGGTATAAAGTAGTGGAAGAATGTGTAGTAACTTAAAAAGGAGTGGAGAGAAAATGTTATAAAAAAAGGTGGAGAAAATAATTTTTTCTTATAATTGATATTGATATTATGTGATTTTATTTTAAATTATTATTATTGTGGTTGTTTGCTGAAATTATTTATTAACTATTATTTATTATTATTGTAGAATTATTACTATTATTACTTATATAATTATTGTTACTATTGATTGTAGAATTATTAAGATTTTCCTGATTATTAATTTTTTATTATTGAATATATTTTTATATTTTTATTATATATTATGAATAAGTATTTTATTATTATTAAAATTTGAATTATTATTATTAATATTATTTTTTAATTGAAATTATTTATACGAGGAGTATTATTATTGAAATAATAAATATTATTATCAAACGTTAGAATTATTAATAGTAATAATTTTTTATATTGGAATTAATACTAAGGTTATTGTTATGGGTGGAAAATGATATTATTAAAATTAAAAATTAGTGACTACATTCTTGTAAAAAAAAATTCTCATTCTTCAAAATAAGGAAGATATAAAATTATGGGATGTGAGAAATTAAAAGGAATATATAAGCATTCTTAACAAAAGCACATATAAAATCAGATCATATATATTGTAAAGTAAACGTTGTTATTGTGTAAAAGCGCGTAACGCGTAAACGGTAAATTAGATCGCTGAATAAAGTTTGGCAAAATCAAGTGATGTTTAAGATAATTTAGGAAAGATAATTTATTTCTAATTAAGTGATGTTTAAGATTTAGGAAAAAAATTAACAATGGCTATTGAAAAATAAATATATATCAAATGTTTTCATAACTGAACCGGTGATAAATTGGAATGGGCACCAATTCATAGTCCAAGCGTTAAACTTAAAAGGATTTATATCTAATATTTGGACTTAAAATGATTTATATCTAATATTTTTTCAATATTGTTTATGTTACTTAAAAAGAATATATATGCACCTAAAAAATTTATATTAAAATAAACACAATAAAGTCATAGAGTAACTACACATAATTTAAAAAATTTGAAACAACTCAAATTAAAATATAAACTTATAGAAGAAAAATAAATAATAAAAAAATTGAAATTAAAATAAGAGAGAAAAAACAAGTTCTACAGTTAAAACAATTTTTTTTAGTTGTATTTCGAGCCCGATTAAATCGCCCGGTCTAGTACAATTGTGAAAACGGTGAATATATTTTCCTCAATAATTATTTTAACTAACTCATCTTCCTTAATGCTATGAAATTGGCTATGGAATGAAAAAGTGGTTGTATCATACACTTTTATGCTATGAAATTGGCTATGAAAAAAAGGTGTTGTATCATACACTTATATTTGGTAATTTTAAACTCGTCCAACTCTTTTGATATGCTCGAAGTTATTTTTCTTTTTATGAGGTAGGGGTGAGGGAGCCACGCGCGTATTTTTTCAATATAGCTTTTATTATTATAAGATCAACTTAAAGTAACTCGATCACATAATACTCTAACAAATTTGTCTGCTATATAATTAACGCATCTTTTAACAAAAAAAAAAAGGAAAAAAAAAAGACGTTAGTATTGAAGAAACTAAGCAATAATACTGTTGAAGTATAGGCTAACATGTATACAATGTATACAACTCATGCAAACTCTAAAACTAATCTTGCATGAATGACTCACATGTAACTAATAGATTCTAGAACTAGAAGAATAGTAGTTTAGTTTCTTGTTAGGCTAACAACTAGTTGTTAGATAGAAGGCTCTAGAAGATGATTCCTCTATATATATTGTACAAACTACACTTTACAAACTAAGTTGAATATACACAAATTTAACATGGTATCATGAGGCCTTTTCCTCTGATTTTTGTTTAGCATTTTTGCATCTTCTTCACACTTTCATTCACATCTTCATCCAACCACTTTCGTAACTGCTTTGTTCTTCATCTTTTTCTTCACATCTTCATCCAATATCTTCAGTAACTGCCTTGTTCTTCCTACTCTCTGCACATCTTCATCTAATATCTGCTTTGTTTCTGTGTATCCTTCACATCTTCATCAAAATACTGTTGTTTCGTACATTTTATCAAATTCAACTTCCAATCTTCCTCTTCCGCTATACTCTGATCTTCTATCATCTACTCATGGCAAATTCTTCAACTTCAGCTCCTAATCTACCTCGATTCATTACTCTTTCTATTCGATTGGATAATGATAACTATCCTTTTTGGCGAAATCAGGTTATAGCCTCTGTTCGTGCCCATTGTTTTGAGGATGTACTCCTCTGCAAAGCAGTTCCACCTAATCCAACTGAGTCAACTTCAGACTCGATTTCTTGGCAACGCAGGGATCAATTTCTTCTTAGCTGGTTGCTAAGCTCAGTTTCTGATACGATGCTTGGTCATGTGAGCAGGTGTGAGCATTCGTTTCAGTTATGGTTGGTGTTTGAATCACTGTTCCAGTCTCAATCTGGTGCTAAAGCTATGATTCTTCGATTACAACTTCAAACTCTACAGAAAGGCGATCTAAGCATTGATGCATTCATACTGAAGATGAGATCTATTGCTGATGGATTGCATCATGCTGGGCACTTGGTCAAGGAGGCAGAGTTAGTTCTGTATATACTTGGTGGTTTAGGTGTTGAATACGATGCAATTGTGGTTAATCTTACTACTAGAGGCTCTGTACCATCACTACCAGAAGTACAGTCGATATTGCAGGCTTATGAGGTGAGATTGTTATCTCATAATTCTTACTCAATTCAGCTTTCTGGAGGCAACATCTTGAATCCTTCAGCCAATATTGTTTCTCGAGATCATGGAGCAAATACCAGAAATGCTAGCAAAGGCAAAGTGTATCCAAAGCCTAGAGTTGTGTGTCAGCTATGTGGCAGGAAATATCATGTGGCAGCCAAGTGTTACAAAAGGTTTGACCAGGCTTTCAATGGTCTTGAAAATTCTCAATCTAGATCTCACTCATCCATCACACGTCCCTCTTCACCCTTTCAAGCTCATCTGACTCAATACAACTCACATCCTCCATATCAAACTTATCCTTCATCTCAATCTGTTCATAACTACTCCTATGCTGCTCCATCACATACTGCTCCTTCACACATTGCTCTCACCAACCACATGGATCATGGTGTCTCCTCTTCCAACACTGCTTACACTCCTCAGAATTCCACCTGGTGTGTTGACAGTGGAGCAACACATCATGTGACATCTCAACTAGACAATCTTCACCTCAACTCTCCATACCAAGGTATGAACTCTCTTGTGGTAGGAAATGGTGAGTCTACTCGTATACTACATACTGGTTCTCTTGCTATACCAGTTCATGGTGCATCATCTTCTCTAGTCATGAACAATGTCTTACATGTGCCTGCAATTACTAGAAATCTTATGAGTATATCTCAGTTTCTCAAGGATAATGATGCTAGTATTGTCTTCTATGCTGACTGTTGTCTTGTTAAGGATCTCAAGTCCAGCAAGATTCTCTTGAGAGGGGTGCTTAAAGATGGTCTATACATACTGGATTTTGGAAGCTTGAACTCACATCAGGACTCAAGCTATCACTGGAATAAAGATGGTGTATCTGCTGCTACTGTCAATAAGACTAGTTATGATGATGATGTTGTTAGGAAAAATAAGTCCATTTGGAGTCTATGGCATTGTAGATTGGGACATCCTGGTAATTCAGCTCTCTCTACTGTTTTGAGAAGTTTGAATATTCATTGTAAGGAGTCTCATGTTACTTTCTGTGATGAATGTAAGCTTGGCAAACTTCATATGAAACATTTCTCATCTATTCAACATCACACTTCTCATGCTTTTGAGTTACTCCCTCCGTCCGCCTATAAGCTTCCCATTTTACCATTTTGGTCCGTCCGCCTATAAGCTTCCCATACCTTTTTTGGTAAGTACTTTTTCTTACACTTCACTTTATATCTTACTTTTTCTCTCTATCTCTCTCCTCTCTCAATCACATCACTTGTACTATATCTATTATTTAATCACTTTTCTTAATCTCTGTGCCAAAAAGTAACGTAACACTTATAAGCGGACGGAGGGAGTAATACACATGGATGTTTGGGGGCCTGCTTCTTGCTTATCTATTGAAGGATATAAATATTATTTGTCATTAGTTGATGATTACACAAGGTTTGTATGGGTGTTTCCTCTTGTGGCAAAATCTGGGGTGGTTAATGTGTTTACACAATACATGAAAACAGTAGAAAGGTCATTTGGGGTGTCAATCAAAGCCATTCAACATGACATGGGCACTGAGTTTCTCCCTGCAGACAAATTGGTTAAGTCTCTTGGCATTCAAGTTCGCTTGTCTTGTACTTACACTCACCCTCAGAATGGATTGGTTGAAAGAAAACATCAGCATATAACTGAGTTTGGCTTAGATATGCTTGCTAAATCTAAGCTTTCAATGGCATTTTGGTGGCATGCCTTCTCAACTGCAGCATATGTAATCAACATGTTGCCTACTCCAGTGCTTCAGCAACACACTCCATTTGAATCACTATATAACAGATCACCAGATTATCATTCTCTCAGGGTATTTGATTGTGCATGCTTTCCCTTCCTTAGGCCTTACAACTCTTCTAAGCTGCAATTCAGAAGCTCAAAGTGCATCTTCTTGGGGTATAGCCCTTCTCACAAAGGTTACAAATGCCTTCATGAATCTGGAAAAATCTTTATATGAGCATCAGTCCAGTTCAATGAAGAAGAATTCCCTCAATTCACTTCTACCACCAATCCACATTCTCCCCATACTTCATCTCCCAACTTCTCAGCTCAAATACCAGCAGACCTTCATTATCATCCTCCCTTAGCCACTCCTCATACATCAGCTCATGACTCAGCATCTCTTCATTTCACACCCTCCTCCTCAAATTCTCCCATTACCAATTCTCCTGCATCATCTCATGCTCATGACAGTACCTCTCATGCTCATGACAGTACCTCTTCAAGCTCTACCAGATATATGCTTCCTCCCTCTTCTCCTGTATCCACTTGTTTACCTCCAACCTCTATAAATCCACCAGCCATCCCTTCACATCACTCTATGCAGACAAGATCAAAGTCTGGAATCTTTAAGCCAAAAGCTCTCATATCCACACTGCCAATCCCTGAACCTACTAGTGTTACAGAAGCTGTTCAGAATCCTAAGTGGAAGTCTGCTATGCAGTTAGAGTATGATGCCTTAATTCAGAATGGCACATGGACATTGGTACCCCCCTCATCTGATATTCACCCCATCACTACTAAATGGCTGTTCAGGGTTAAATACAACAAATATGGTTCAGTTGAAAGGTTTAAAGCTAGGTTGGTAGCTAGAGGGTTTCAACAGCAGGCTGGTGTAGACTACTTCAACACCTTTAGTCCTGTGATCAAGCCAGTTACACTACGCATTGTATTCACTCTTGCTGTCTCCAAAGGGTGGGCTATTCAACAAGTTGATATCAACAATGCATTTCTCAAAGGTGTTCTACATGAAATAGTCTACATTGCTCAACCTGAAGGCTTTATTGATACTCAACACCCTCATCATGTATGCAAACTACAAAAGGCATTGTATGGCATCAAGCAAGCCCCTAAGGCCTGGTATGACACTCTCAAGAACTTCTTGATGCAGCAAGGGTTTACACACTCCTCTTCTGATCACTGCCTGTTCCATAGATTCCTGAATGGAAAGACAACTCTTTTGCTTGTGTATGTGGATGACATACTCATAACTAGTGATGACTCTGCACTGGTACAAGCTCTCATTGATGATCTTCATTCTCAGTTTTCCCTCAAGCATCTAGGGGAAATCAACTACTTCTTGGGCATTGAAGCTCATTCCACCTCTTCTCACATCAAACTTACACAGTCCAAATATGCCACAGATATCATTGCCAAAGCCAATCTTTCTGACTCCAAACCTTGTCCTTCTCCCATATGTCCCTCTACCAAACTTTCTATTTCTGATAGCCCTCTCTTTGACAAACCTACACTTTATAGAAGCATAGTTGGGGCTCTTCAGTATCTCACCCTAACCAAACCTGATATCTCATTCAGTGTGAACAAGCTATCTCAGTTTTTGCAAAGTCCTACACAAAATCAATGGAGAGCATGTAAGAGGGTACTTAGATATCTTAAAGGCTCTCTTACTCATGGTATTTCTTTTTTTCCAGTTTCAGATTACAGGTTGCAGGGGTTTGTGGATGCTGATTATGCTTCTAGCATTGATGATAGGCGCAGTACTTCAGGTTTTTGCATTACTCTTGGAAGGAACTTGATCTCTTGGAGCTCCCGCAAGCAATCTGTGGTAGCTCGCAGCAGCACGGAGGCTGAATACAGGGCCCTAACACTTGCCACTACAGACATCTTATGGATTGTTAGCATCTGCAAGGAATTACACATTCCCATCTCTACTCCAGGCCTGCTGTGGTGTGACAATCAAGGGGCCATAACACTTGCCTTCATCCCAGCATTCCACTCACGCACAAAACACATTGAAGTAGATGTTCACTTCCTAAGAGAAAAGGTGCAAGATGGCTTTCTTGACATACGATTCATCTCATCTGAAGATCAACCAGCAGATCTTCTAACCAAGGCATTAGCTCCAGCTCGCTTCTCACATCTTTGCACCTGGTTTGCTCTTTCATCAACAGGTGGTCCAACTTCTTCCGGGGCATGTTGAAGTATAGGCTAACATGTATACAATGTATACAACTCATGCAAACCCTAAACCTAATCTTGCATGAATGACTCACATGTAACTAATAGATTCTTGAACTAGAAGAAGAGTAGTTTAGTTTCTTGTTAGGCTAACAACTAGTTGTTAGATAGAAGGCTCTAGAAGATGAGTCCTCTATATATATTGTACAAACTACACTTTACAAACTAAGTTGAATATACACAAATTTAACAAATACTTTGCAGGCAGACCTTCACTTAATCCCTCGCCACAAAATTACACAAGTTAGAGGAGTTTCATCCATTTGAATAATGGGTAGATGAGTTTTAAAGGGTTATTTTGTAAATATTTATCTATAAAATAAAAAAATAAATTAATTTATGTGAGTTAAAAAATAATGACATTTTATACAAAATTATGAATATTTTAAAGAGTTTTTATTTAAAAAATGTAAAAATTATTTTGGAATGTTAAAAATTAGTGTAAAAATTATTATAAAAATAAAGAAGGTACTATGTATGATTTGATTTGTAGCAATATCCAAACTTCAAATTGTATGCGGCATATTTTAAAATTAGGCTGCGTTCATATTTGTTGACGCAACTTTTATAGAAGAAAAATAAATTATACTAGAATTAATTATCTTTCTAGAACTAATGTTTTCTTTTTCATTTTTTGACGTGTTCTAGAACTTTTGTTTTCATTTTTGACAATATAATACTTGTGCAAACATAGTCGTTTATGAAAACAAAGAAACGTACGAAAGTTTTAGTTGTTATTTTTGGATAATTTAGTTAGAGAAAATTTAGAAAACAAGTGTTTAATTTCACTTTTTAAAGTTATTTTACCATAAATTATCTAAATTAAACCATGAAATGACAAGAAATAAACTGCTTTTGAAAATCTAATCTATAAAGATTAATTTTACCTAATAAAATTATGAAACCACAATTGCGTTGGGCAGTTTGCTTACATATAAATTGGTCTCAAATTTACGACGATAAAAAAGTTCAACACTTGTTTTCTAAATTTTACAGTTTAATAATTGAAAAGTGTAATATCATTTATCAAAAAGTGTAAGTCAGTAAACTGAAAAGTGCAACATGGACTAGGGTGTACAACATGCACTCGAGTTTATAGCAGACCAACCCATTTGGTAAAAGTCCATAAAAGCATGTAAAGACTAAAAATTGACAGACTCAAATGCCATACTCTACTCCTTTATAAATAAATGATAGTTTTAATATCATATGATTATATACAATTAAACGATGTTTTAATATCATGTGATTATATACAATTAAACTATGTTTTAACATTTTTTCCACAATATCTTTCAAATTTACCCTTATTTTAACGTAATTGATGACATTGTTCTAATAGTATAATTTGAAACTAATAAATGTTGTGTTTGTGATTTCCTAGTTACCTGACAAATTAGACAAATCCTTTGATAACATTTTTATTGATGTTGTCTATTGTTTTTGTCACCATTGTGCCCTTTAACTCTGTTTTTGTTGTTTTTTTGGACCAGTTATTGTCTTGTGAATGAGAAAATTTCAAATTAATTTTCCAATCACTAGAATATGGGGAGTCTTGCAACTCTAGCTGCACACATAAACATTACTTTTAGAATGAACCTCTAACTTTTAAAAGACATGTATAATTCATATTTTACTAGTAATGTGTAGTATTTCTCTAATTATGCGCTTGTCAATTATAAACACTTCTCATCAATATGAATGACATTATGTATGTTTGTGAATTTAATTTTGTTGTTAATGTTGTTAGCTTCTTACCCATCCAATCAAAACTTGAGCCCATCTATCTACCTATTGTGGACCTATTTTATCGTAATATTAATTTACGTTTTATGTTTATTTTTTAATATATTAATTGTTTCATTAAAATATATTAATGTGATAATATTAATTGTTATAAAACTGTGTAAAGTGATGTGTAGGAGAAAATGTGGCCCCAAATAAGTAACAATTTTAAAAATAAAATGATGTTGTGAAATAGTTAGTTTTTCTAAGTTATTTTTATATTGAAAATGTATAAATAATCTTGAGACGTCTCAATAAACAAATGTACAAATAACCATGAGACAAAGAGAGTTATTAGTTTTTATATTAGCCAATATTAGTTGTAAAACATGTGTATCCTAAAACTGACTCACACAATTTCAACTATTTTTATATTTTAAAAGTGAAAACGTTTCTTTTTTCTTTTTATGTTTGAATTTTTTGATCATGTACGGTACAAAAGCATCTTGTACAATTAAATTAAAAGGGGAGAAAAATCATAGAATTGTACATTTCTATGGTCCTTTTTAACAACACAAAATGTTCTTATACTGAAAAAGATCCAAATTCTTCATTTTCCAATGAGAAATTTAAGAGTGAGAGAGAAATCTAATTCCTCGCTATATAGAGGAAAAAAAACTCACGCGTGGGTCAAAATTGAACCGGTCACAAAGTTAATATATTATTTATGACTTCAATTACTAAACACACTCCATATAATTTATTTATTTTAAATTAATACTCACACCTCAATTTTAAGAAATTATAATTCAATTCTAAAAAAAAATAAAAAATTATGAAAAAAATAATTTTCCACCGACGAAACGGAAGAAACACGGTGAAATAAGAAGAAAAAAAAGTGAGTTCAAGTTTAAAATGAGGAGTTTCAACCGAACATATTTGACATTCAGAATTTTCTACCGAACAAAATGAATAAATTTGGTAAGCATAATCTTCATTTTTTACGCAATTTCGTTAGTTTTATCAAAATCTAGGGTTTTAATTTTTGTGATTTTTATTAATTTTTTTGTGAATTTTTGAAGTATATTGAATTCAATTTTTTCTTCTTTTCTTTTCATTGCGTAGAGGAGAATAATTTTTCTTTATTTTTTTTTTAAAATTTGGATATAATTGTTTAAATTGGGATGTAGAAAGAAATTTTAAAATAAATTATATTTTATATGGGTGTGTACAGTAAAACTGGGGTTTGGATAGATGTGGCCATTACTTATTTGCCTAAAAAAAATCCCTCTATATACTTAGAGAGTTAAGATTGCTAATGTGTCGTATTCTGATTAATTTTGCCTACGTGTCGTTTTTATATTTAAATGTTGACATGTGTCACAATTTGGTAGAGTTATTTGATTTGTAAAATATTATATGTAATTAAATTATTGATTGAGATTTTTAAAATGGTGAAAATCTTATCAACTTTAAAATTTAATTAATTGATCAAATTTCTAAAATCCTCCAATATATCATAAGTTAATAAATTTTTTAATCATGTATTAATTCAATGCAATTAGGAAAGAAATTATTTCACAATTTTCTATTAATTTTTTATTCCTTAAAACAAATATGATGCATGCATACAATAAATTAGTAATACATTATTCATTTAAGTTATTCACATTTACACATTTTAATTAATTAAAATATGTATAATATATACTCCCACCGTCCAATTTTATTATTCACACTTTTCTTTTTTAGTTGTCCAATTTTATTATGCACATACCATTTTTGAAACAATACTATTCATACTACTTTATCTCCACCCTCCTACCATCACTTATTTACCCATTTTGCTATTCACTTTATTCATAAACAATCATTTATTTACAAATGGACCCCACAATACCCTATCCTACCCTCAATTTATCTACTTTAAGAATAAACTAATCAATATTCATTAAAACTCGTGTCCGGAGAAGTGGACATAATAAAATTGGACGGAGGGAGTATTTTTTTAAATAAATGATAAGATTGATTTAACTAAAATAGAAGTATTTAAAATAAACATTACAAAATATAAAATTTTCTTTTCAAATTATTTTAATATATTAATATGTAATGACATTTACAAACATTTTGCATAATACACGAATGTTCATCTAGTATTATATATTTGTCCATATAATACTTATTTTACCCGGTAATACAATATAAAACATGTAACATTACTGTTGATGTAGTATGAAATACTACCTCGTCCCTGAAAAACTTGCATTTTGTGGCATAAAGTTTAGGAAAAAAATGTAATGATTATAGTTTTAGAGGTAATTTTGTAAATTTTTATATATAAAATAAATAAAGTAGTTGAATTGAGTCACTTGAATGATATGATGGGTCTAAAAAATAATGACATGAATGATAAATATACGTATAATGTAAAAGAGTGAGTGTGCAAGGTTTTCAAGTAGGGATGAAGTAATATTTAATTTGTTTTGTTTTACATAATATTATATGGTCAAACTTGTTAGATAAACAATTAATTAAACAAATAAAACTGTTTCTATGACTTGATCCACTCTACGTTCATCATTTAACTCAACAATCACATATAACATCACTACTTATATACGAGACCATAAGCCATTACTCTCACTGATATTAAAAAAGGTATCCTTACAACTTACAAGCAAGCTACCATCAATCCAACTTACATGGAAGTATTTATTCCATAAACCCAAAATATATTTGATAAAACTAGTTTATTTTATATATAATAGAATCCATCAAATTGCTCTGGTTTTGTCACACACACACACACATACATACAACACAATATTTGCACGAAAGTTCTCACCAACTCTCTCCATTATTCCAAGTTTGATCAATTAAACTTCTTTACATTCTGGGACTTGGAGTTTGAGAGAATCCCAGTGACTTGGATGTGGAGGAGATGAAGTTGTTTTTTATGAGGGGCATCAACGATTGTACAACATCCGTGATCAACGGTCTATAATCGGCCTCTGCCTGTACACACATTGCAGCGATTGCAGCCACCTGCAGATTTACAGTTGATCTTATGTAAAACAGTTTTATCATACAAATTATTACAACTATAACTTTATAATATAATACTAATAGTTTTAAATAAATAACTAGTACTGCCAAACTAATTCGTTTTCATGTGACAAAAATTTACTTGAATAAGATCCTTCATTGAGTATTGCCCCTTTAGTGCTGGATCAATCATTTCCATCACTTTATCTCTGTTCGTTAAACGTGGAAGTGCCTGAGAATCACCATGAATTAGATTAGTAGTTCATGACAAGTCATTGTCAAATTAAAAGATTAAAATGACTTTAATTTCAAGACAATTTTGTTCTGAACAAAAGTAATTAAGGGTAATTTAGTCATTTTTACGAACCCAAGAAATGAGAACATGCTCCCCGGGTGGGCGAGCCGTATCAATGGGCACACGGCCCGTCAATAGTTCTAGAAGAATCACTCCATAACTGTAAACATCAGACTTTGTAGTAAGCTTCCCCGTTGATGCATACCTACACATATTATATTAATTAAGGAGAAATGACAAACTTATAATGTGACTAAAAAAATCTTTTGCTCTCTAGTTAATAACAAAATGAATATTATACACATGAAAGACTTACTCTGGAGCTAAATATCCGGTTGTTCCTAAAACTCGAGTTGAAATTAGGCCATTGAGCTTATGAGAGCCAATCTTGGCCAATCCAAAACCGGACAATTTGGCTCTCAAGTTTTGATCCAAGAGAATGTTGCTACATTTGAAGTTACGGTGGATAATAGACGGGGACGTGTGCTCGTGGAGGTACTCCAATGCTCGGGCACAATCCAGGGCGATCCTCAAACGAGTGTCCCAACTCAGTATTCCACACTGATTGTTTCGAGGATGAAGATGATTTTCAAGAGAGCCGTTAGGCATGTACTCGAATACGAGTAATCGATGGTGTTGATCAGCACAATATCCCAAGAGCTCGGATATGTAGGGCGAACGCAATCCGCTCAATAGATCTACCTGTCCCGACCCAATAAATAAATTATAGTCTAATTTATTAGTATAACATTATGTCACATATTAGTTGTGACAACCGACGACAAGTATATAAAATATTTTTTTATTAATTTGTAATAGAGGGATTTGACCAAACTGACCTCCAATCGAAATGCGCGTTCACCCGACCTCCCATTGGCGCGAAACATCTTAATTGCGGCAGCCGTGCCATTCCTCAACACCCCCCGATACACTGCCCCGCTTGACCCGTTTTTTATTATATTCGATTCGTTAAATTTATTTGTGGCCTTCTCCACCTCTCTCAGTGTAAAAACTTGGATAGGAACTTGGACTTGTACTTGAACTCCTCTCAATTTAGGATCAACACTAGTACCATACAGGCAACTGCGATCTATCCATGTACATAACAGAAGATGTCAGTGTTACACTATTGTATAACAAAAAAAAAAAAAAAAGGAGTATTACCTGAAGAAGAATTTAAGTTGATGGTGCTATGAGCAATGAACATGCAATTGCTATTGTTGACGATGCTCTTGGAAGAAGCAACACTTGAGGCCGTATTGGCTCGGAGGCGTCGGAGCAAAAATGCGAGCAAGAAAATGGCGAGGAGGAGGACGAGGACGATGATGGGAGTATCATGAGAAGAGATGAAGAGGGGATTATTTCATGGTGTTGGTTATGGGATTGATGATTCATTTCATCTAAATTGTGGCTGCCAATTCCCATCTCAACACACAAAAGAGAGAGAGACAGAGAGGAGTGTAGGTACTAGAGAGGTACCATATATGCAATTGTTCTGCTGTCATTTTGGCCTTCATTGTGAGAGTGAAGGCCACACATGACAGAGTCTGGCTGTGTTTGTTTGTATATAGAGATTACATGCACTTTTGGTAATTATGATTACTCCATCTGTCCAAATTAACCATATTGGTATTCGAGTTTCGAATACTCACTGCGTTCATATAATTTCGGAATTTTAGAATTCGTAAAATTCAGATTTCAAAATCATATTCGTTAGGGTCCTATTCATATATGTGTGTATACATATCTCGTGAGCAATTAAAGTTAAATGTACTTCATTCTGTCTCCTATTCTGTCTCATACTAGGACTTGTCTTTGTCATTCCCTTTGGAAAGTTTTGGAAGTTGCAATTATTGGTTTCTATTATCTTTCTCCCACATATATTTTATCACCTCAGATTTTCTTGATTTATGAGGAACCACACCAAACAGGATAATGTTGTTTTACCTATGAAAATATTGCACTTAATTGTCAAGATAATAACGTCATTTTCCCTCACTACTACGGCACAAACTTCATTGCAATTTTTATGTTCCACATATATATATATAGATCATCTTATGTTCTAATCAATGACCACAGTTATAATAATTACAATTACATAAATAAATTCTCAGTTTGCCATATTTCTCTTTTGTTTTCAGTTATATGATAATACAATATATTAACATTCAAAATAAATAAATCATCAAGAGTTAATCTAAGAGCAATCAAAGGATGATTTCAAGTCATCACCATCTTCACTATTGGAGTCTGCAAATTTGTCAAAGAACGTATCGAGATAACAAGGGCAGTTGTCGTTCCACTCGCCTTTATTTGCTTCAGCTCTCCACCGTTGGTCCGCTATCATCTCGGAGGATAAACCCCACTCTTCCATTTCTTCGTCGGTATGGTGGACAGCCAGACTGTATTCTCCCCCGACTCCTAGCTGCATTACTCGAATCTCACAATTCCCCGGGTTATTCAAGTACTCAAATTGCTCAACTGTCCATTTAAACCACTTCATGAGAAAAACACGAATGGCAAGCCCGTGTGATATGATTACGAGATTAAGTTCATCAGAGGCATTACGACTGAGCCTGTGCATATCTATGTCCCTCCATAATGATTCAAGAAAACCTGCACAATGTAATAGTGAACTCTTGAGTTCCATATATTAATCTTCAAGTGCTATCTATTAAACAAGTACTGACGTCTTGGAAAAACAAAAACTTCTACGGACCAGTTGTACCGTGTAAGTTGTAACTAATACAATCTTGACTAAAGTTTGATGACTCATTCACAAAAACACGGAAATATATAAAGCGAAGTATAACTTCATACAGAAGAAAAGTATTAGCTTGTAGGCTGAACAATATTAGTACTTTTTCAATATACAACGAATACTTTTCATCACATGAACTAATACTTTTCAACTATTTTTACTATGATTCGCGAAAAAAATATAAAAAAAAACTTGATTTGGTCAAAACTGCCCCGGTTGCATGGTTTAAAAATGTATAGTTATCACATACTAATGAAAAACAGATTATGAAAGTCAGGCAACTATATTTCCTGAGTTACTCAAAAGATAGCAAAAGAAGGCCATCCACGTTCTTACTTACCATCAACATTAAGTCCATCTTTATTAGACTCGTAATTTAGGCCAGTTTCTTATTTTTCTGTGATTAAACCCACTTCACTCTTGTTTTCATCTTCCTCTCTACCACCATTTTTTAGTTTTCCAATCAACAGAGAAACAAACACATGTTTCCAATCAAACACACAGTATCACATGAGGATGAATGAAAACTAACAACAGAATTCATAAAAAAAACTTGGCAGATGCCACATGATAACAAATGAAAAACTTATGGGAGCAATATAACTCCAAAAATAAATCCTCAGTAACTCAAAGATCAGCTTGTCAACATTGAGAGTAAACTGATAAGACTAAATTATGCGAGGCAGTAGATGAAAAAGGGGTTATCTTGAGAAATGTTTTATACAATCAAAAGATATGATGATTATTGAATTATGCCAGAGTAATACACAGAATAACAAATGAAGGGGAAAAGTATGCCAAGTTCAATGTATTAGACACTTAGAAAAATAAATTATACGTAATTAATAACTTTTTGTTGGGTCATCCATAGTTTATCCACAATGGCAACAAGATTATGAAATCCTATCTTGGATGTGAGACAAATGCAAATTTAATGAAGAATGGATTAAAAATGTTTCAATGATTTTAAACTGTTGGAATTGACATTGATGCTTTCTCAATTAACATAGCTCAAACTCTAAAAAGCAAGGTGAATCAAACCTAGGCATTAATCTCTTGAAGGGTTTATTGATAAGACATCTGCAAATTGACGTGGCTGACCAACTAACATTCAACATGAGGCAATAGTACACCCACGAGCACGGTGAGATTGTCTACCTCCTTTATAATAACTATCACAACTTTCTTATGATGTCTTAAATTCAAGACCTGTTTTTTCATGACCAGTATTCAATCGATGTCAGAAAGAACGAAAGCTAGTGAAACTCCCAAGTATACCTCTAGAGGTTCTCTCAGAACTACCTCATGATTTTATTTTATTTTGTCAAAAGAATGGAAACTAGTTAAATGGAGCAATTCACACCAGCTTGTCTACACATAGCACGGAAGTCAGATGAGATAGAACCACAACAAACCCCCCAACTTGATAATCATCTTGTGTCCACGATTCAATTTTCTTTGTAATTTAGATGAAGGAGAATTGTATGTGTGTTGGTCATCCAAAGTATAAAAGAAAGACGCCGACCAACTCTCAGCCAATATAAGTACTTACTACTCCATATATATTACCAACTGTATTTTACATTAAAGCAGTATATATCTATTCTAATTGATAAAAACACAAAGAGAAAATGCAAATGAAAATCAAAATAGCACGTGAAATAACAAGACCAATAAGCACCTAAAACAGATCATCAATCAATGTACAGAACATCAAGCCTAGGCATAAAAGAAACTACTATGAAGCTCTCTACAATAACAGCAATGGTCCAAGCATTGCGAACTAACAATACCAACAACATACTCAATGCCCCCACGAATATTCAACATTCACCATTACAAGCCCGCATAATAGTGTTAGGGATTCATTTACACATAGCAAACAGAGGAGATGTAATTGCACGTTGTAACAATTTGGATAAACATAAACGAAAAATTAACTATCATCTACAATAATCATTGTCTTCATCGCAGTGGCAGAGTCAATCAACACACACCAATAAAAATGAAACGATCGCAAGAAAAGATTGACACTAAGGGGGAGAAAACATACTTGAAACGCGATCAAAAACATCAGCAGCAGATTCTCCCTCCGGAAATCGATAGAAGAACCTCCCAAACCTCTCTCTGGTCTCCTTAATCACTTTCATCCTTTCCGACACCTGAAAATTCCCGAAATCCTGCTCTCTGATTCGACATTCTTCCCGAGCACCAAGAATTCCATTCCTGGGAAACGATTTACCTATTTCTCGTAGAGTCGAACGAGTCCTAACGTAAGGGGACACATAGAAGTAAACCTTTCCGTTAGAAGAAGCGCCGCCGTCGGAGACGACGTTGAAGATCCGGATCCCGGAGCTCTTCGCCTGGTCGATTCCATGCGGAGTTAGGGGTATTTTGTAATCAGGAGTGGTGGTGTAGGCTTCGCCGTCGATGTTTCCGGCGCTCTCGCCGTGGCGAATGAGAATTATGCGCTTGGGAAGGATCCTCCCTTGGGGGCTAGGGTGAGATGAGTAATCGAACATTTTTGTTGAATTTTTCGTGTCCAACAGTTGTGGCGCAGTAGTGGTGTCATTTGCAATCATGGTCAAGGATTTGATTTATATTTGATTTTGTATTGTAAACGCGTCGGCTGTAGGCGGAGCGGTTGACGATGAGGTGGCTGGAGAAGGCGGCGCCACCACCATTACTTGGAAAACGTGAACAGCTCACAGAAGTCTCTAGATTTCAGCGGTGCAACTGCCAATTGATAAAGTTTTTCAATGCAATTGTCAGATCCACATTGCTGATGTATTATGATGTTAAATCAATGGATTTGTTCACGCAGAATAGTCAACGAATTCAATTATCAACACCGTGTTCTTATTCCTTTAACACGATATGCATGATCCATAGATACTATTACACGTTATTATCACAAATGTTTTGAGTGCACACTATTCTCACTTCCTAATCTTTCTATAGATTCCATAATTGTTATGAACACCCTAATAAAATAGTACTTAAATAGGAAAGAAAAAAAAAAGTATGCGCATAAATTTTTTAAGAATAGTTTTATTGGGAAAAAAACAAACAAATTTTATTTTTCAATAGAAAATACTAGTGTTGCAAAAATCGAGCCTAGGTGCTATCAAACTGATTGATTTTATTCAAATCGGCAGAGAAAATCTCAAGTGGAATACAATTTTTAATTTTTATAGGGACCTCTTTGCAATATTATGCTTTTATTGAATTAAAGTTTCGTATTTATTGTTTAAAAAATTGCAGAGAAGGAAAAAAAAAAAAAAGATTCAACTTGACTATCAATTTCCAACTTTCACACCTTTAGAAAATACTGCGTAGAAGGGGGTTACATATCCTCCCAATTTATTCTTTCAAAATTTATTAACATGTAGGGATCCATTTTTCACGTAAGATATTGGAGTGGATAAGGCTGGCAAGTCCCACTTCCTTGAATTTTATATCAAGAACATATCACAGACGCATCCCCACAAAACTCCATCAATGCTTCCCTTTAAAACACTATCGAACTAATTTAAGTTTCGTAAGCCTATAGATCATACAGTTACTTAACAACCATGGCTGCAGTTGCTGTCATTTATCTATCTATAAATTGAAATCCAAATAAAACACCTTACATTTCAAATCGAAGTAAAATCCAGTACATTACATTGGGTAGGGGCATTCCACACCTCATCCACACAAGAATGCGCTAAAAGAGTGGAGAATGCTAAACTGACCCAAGTTCACTGTCTTAGATAAGATAGCGAGAAAGAAAAGTGCATAAAACTTAACAATTCCCAATGTATCAAAGATAAAATACTTGTTAAATATCAAGAGAAACAATTGATTGATTAGTTATTTTGAGTCAATGTGCAGATCTCTTGACCAAATGATCATCAATTACAAGACAATTGAAGAATATTCTTCAATAGAGACGGAATCTCTCCTTCGTTCTCTCGAATACCTGTTCTGCAATAAGCGCCTCATTCCCATCAGCTCTTTTGATTTCAAGATTAGCCTTCTGGTAAAACCCAGTTCCTCTTAACGCATCAGCAATGAAGTCATCAAAACCTATGGCAATTGCAGCTTCAGCTTTGGCTCCATACACCAATCTCTGAAAGAGTTGGAGGAATGAGAAACCAATTACTGGAGGAATGATGGACAGTAAAATCGGAGAAGTTTAAACTATTTTGATTCCAGTAGAAAATTAAGCACTAAAAACCTTGATTCTGGAAAGATGGATGGCCCCGAAGCACATAGGGCATGGCTCACACGAAGCATATATCTCACAGTCTGAGAGCTCAATCTTGTTGAGCTTCTTGCAAGCCTGAAAATACAGGTTAAGGATGAGAAGCTCATACATGCATTGTGTAAAATGTGAATACCAAATAAACCAAAAGGTAAGGTCTTATGAGCTCCACTTTAGTATTTGAGTCATACTTACCTTTAAAACATGATTCAGCAGGGGCTCCATAAACCCATGGACCATATAACATGGTAGATGGGATTCGTGTCATGTATGAGACTGTTTCATATAAGTTTTTGTCATAGTTTCTGACAATTCCAATTTTTTGGGTGTTAAAATGAAAAATCGAAGAAATTGAGTCATCATGAATTTTGTTGCACCAAGAAGGCAATCGTATTCAGCAACAATGATCTTAAAAAAATATTCTAACTTCAGTCAGTATGGATACAATTCTAACCTCTCTTATAGCTGTAACCTCAGCATGAGCAGAAGGATCAGTGTGCTTGAGAACCATATTATGGCAGCTTACAATCACTTCATCATTTCGTACCACAACGGCACCAAAAGGACCTCCATCGCCAGAATCCACACCTCTGTATGCTTCTTCAACTGCTTTTGTCAAAAACTTGTGGTCTCTACTCTGAACAACTGTCGCATTACACAAAAATAATGTTACTGTCAATTTAATTAAATGTTCTTGCTTCTGCAAACTATCTTACTCTCAAGTAGGCCAAACAAATGGTTGGTCAACATAAGCAATCATAAGAACATGATCATTTTGTTCTGTAATTACTTGACATCTAAACATTGATTACAAAAACTTTATGGACAGATAGGGTCATAGCCTTGGGCATGTAAACGTCAAAGGAGCAAATCTAAACAAAGGCCATCCATAAAGGAAGCAATATAATGTGTCCACCAAATGCATCTTTTCTTCATTTAGGAATTAAAAAATTACTGTTTTCAGCATCAAATCCATATTTAAAAAAAAAAAAAAGGGAAAATGTGTTAACCCCTGTGATGAATCAAGTCCAAGCGAATTATTAATAGAGATGAAGTCGATATGAAGTATGAAGAATATATACTAGACATGAATATATCAAACTGCAGCACATATGACACTGCAGGTCCACTGACAAAAGCCATTTCATAATCTCTAAGAGTAAGAGTAGTCTAAACAGCAAACAAAAAATATGAAAGCAAACGCTCACCAGGCAGTAATATACCTACATTAAGTCAACTTAGATAAACAAATCTCATATAAAACGTAATCTGATAAGTTACAAAAGTAAAAATTAAATGAGTGCCATATAATTCGGCAGCAGCAACTAGCTAAGTCGGTGTCAATTGCTCAAGACCCTTATTTTCACACTTACTATAATATATATACATGCGCGCACACACATACGCATATATATACTGGTTATGCAAATACTTATTAATTTTCTAAAATGCAGCTTGCAGGTCTTTTATCTCAGTGAACAGGATATACATATACAGAGACTTCATATAATGTGGTCAGTCATCATTTTTCTAAAAGAAGTATAACCAACAAAAATGAAAAAGAAAGTTTAAAAATGAGAGATAGATATTACCTTCTTGATGGCCGGCAAATGCAGAAGGCACCGAGATAGTTCCATCTTTGGCTTCAACAACTAATAAAAAGAGGAGAGCCAGTCACCGAAATGAAGGGAAGTAAAAGCTCATTGTAAGTTTATAAAATGACACAATTAAAGAAAATAAAGCCATACAAAGGATAATACCTTAGTTTTCAAGCAATAGTTAGTCATCAATGGATCAAAAATAGGCACATCTTGCAATATGATGTTTTGCAACTTCCCATCAAATTTTAATATTGTAGAGTGTCATACATAACTTATCTAGAAAATGTGTATATTACAATAATACACACAGGTGCATGAACACATATATCAAGAAAATTGAATTTTAATTAATGTAAACTTACTAAAAGATAATAATTTCATAATTTATAAGGAATAACGAACGTGCTTACAATGTGTCAATAACAAAATGCACATACATAAATTTGCAAATCATTAGTTTTTAGATGGTTTTCTTGAAAGAATATCTCTATATTTTAAAAGTTACAAAATGGGTTACAGATCCACAATTTGTCATTGCTGATAACGGAAATATTATTATTAATATTCTCTGATGTCAAATGTATGCAGGAGACCAGCTATCATTAGAGCATTAAAACCATCAAATTTTCAAATAAATAAATTTTTGCTCAAAGGTTCAACTGATACTGTCAAAATAAAAATAAAAATTAAGCTTGCCTTCTTGGTGGGCAGTAAGTGCAGACACAACCGAAATATCTCCATCTTTAGCTTCAACAACTAATAAATGGATGAAAAGCAGTCAGCAAATGGTACCAGAAAGGCAAGTAAATGTAAAGCTCAGAGTGCCACTTATACATATATCACAACCCATGACTATCCAACCATAGCAATGACAGGTAACCACAGAAAGCTAACCATGCAAAGGATAATTTCCAACTCCTGTAAGTAGTTATCATCCCTACAGTTTGGAGCAGTTACTCTTGGAAAGTAACATGAAACAGCATCAATATGATATGCTCAAGGTGCAACACTTATATATATCACAAAATTATGGTAAATATAGCTAGATTAGGAACTAAAGATCAGCAAGCATAGAACGCAATACCTCACCAAGGAAGATAAACTAGAAAAGTCAACTTTCATGAACAAATTTGTATCAAGGTTTATCTCAAATTACAAATACAAATGAAAAATTGAATTTACCTTCTTGATGAGGAGTGAACGCAGGAATAGTGGGGGTACTTCCAACTTTAGCATCAACAACTGATAAACAGTGAAAGCCCAGAAGCATAATCAGGAAACGACACAAGAGAACGACGTATAGCATTTTCTCCCTATTTTTTGGAAAGGACATTTCAAATAATAACTTACACAACTTTTATATTTTACGAAATGAAAAAGATTGCTAATCCTCCACATACCCCCAGCACAAATACACACAAGGAAAAAAAATGATCTGCACATACAGGGCATGAAATCAGCAAGACTAGCAAAACCTTACAGCAAGTGACAAAATCTTTAGTACTGTGAACTGATTATTGAGAGACTTTTAACTGTTCACTTCAAGCTATAACCAGCAAGACAAAGCTAGGGGAATAAAAAATCGAATCAACATGGGCCCATACCAAAAAAGGGATCGGATAGTAACTGTTTACCCCAACTTCAACTTCGCACACCAAAAAACTAGTACCGATTCTAGATTGCCAGAACCACCACCCAATCCCGCAAAAAACTCAACCATTCCAAAAACCAAAAACACTGAATCGATACAAAATTCGCACGCCAATAACATTATACTACTAACAAAGAAAAGGATCAAGTAATCGTAGCTTCGCTTAATCAAATCAGCAAATACTAAAATTAACAATCTCAATTGCGATAATAGCATTTCGCGATTGCAGAAGCATCGAGTAATTGTGATCATAAACATGTGGCTAACCTTTAGCTTCTTCCATTGCGGATGAGAATGGATTAGTTAACAAATGGATCTGGTGTGAGAGATCGGAAGGCGGTTGTCAATGGTAGCAACTAGCAACACAACAAAAGAGATGAATTCTGATTCACGTTGGGTTGGGTGGGAGTATCGATTCGGTTTCAATACAGACACGCATATATAGTGGTTGTGGCTGAATATTGCTGACTCTGAACTGTGTAATTGGCTTAAATTATTCAAATTTGGGGCACTTTCCTATCCATCATCGTCATCAATTATATATTTTAAAAAGGTAAAAAATTTGTAGTATTCAATTTGATGCATATAATATAATTATAATTTAAGTTATTTTAATCCCTATTTAAACCCCGTCAAAAAAAATCATATTTAATTGTTCAATTAAAATTTTGAATCCTTACATTAAAATTGTGACTTAATTATATCATACAATTAAATACACATAAATAGAAGTACTATTATTTATGTATTTTATTCGTCCCAATCTTTACATTGATTTGGTCTCGAAAACTAAGAAAAAAAATGGTAAAGTAAATGCATTGATGTCATTTCAACTTTATTAAAATGATAAAATAAAGGTAATGTGTAAAAAAAAAAAAAAGTAACGACATTAAGAGTAAAAGAATAAGAAGTGTGATTTTTTTATGTGAAAATTATTGTGGAACAAATAAAAAAAGAAAGCCTGAAATTGAGAACCGGCGGAATAATATTCTTCCTGTTTATTACTCCATATTCTTTGACTATTATATTTATGTTTTTTTTTTTAAACTTTCGTTAATTGGTACTAATTTGAGGATCAATCTCAATATCTCACTATTCAGGTATTTATGTAATATTAACAATATAATTTAGTTATTTAAAATGAAATGATTTTATAAATTTGAATCATGTAAATAAATTTTGAAATTGAAAAAGATAAATCTAGATATTTATTTTGCATTTTATCCCAACTCTTTGTTCATGCACTAATATGTTATTCTTCTTGCAATTAACATTTTTTGATAGTAATATGTAGTAGTAGTAATACTTAATGAAATGATTTTGAGTATCGATTTATTAGTAAAAAATCTTTTCCAACTTTTGAATTGTTCAAACAAGAATTTTATACAAGGGTCGAGGCACCAAAAGGGGAATTATGATTTTTTTTGATAGGAGAATGATTGGAGTGTTTTTCTTTGGAGATGGAAAATAGTCCCCAAGATTTTATCAACTTGTAAATTATTCCCCAATGAATTATCAATGCCTCTATAATACTGTGTGGATACCATATGAATAACTATGTATTAATTTATAAATATTCACGTGTTACTTTATGTTTTAATATGTGTTACTTATGATATGAATAATTTCGTATTATTATATAGTATCACATTCTTTTTCATATTAAAATAATAGTTCATATCGCAATTATCCTGTAATTTTCAGGATCATCCATATTATGTGTTTCAATTTATTTGTTGATTTTGTTAGAGGAGCTTCAATAATCTGTCACGATTCTTTTTATGTGTTTAATATGCCTTTATGCTTGAATTTATGGTCTTATTTTCTCATTCTTGTATGTGCTGTCGAATTTATGCTCTTTTCTTATCCACGTGCGTGACTGTTGATGAATCTGGAGGATTTTTTTTTTCCTCAAAAGATTATTCCAATTGTAATAAAATATTTATAATGAGAAACCCTGAAAATATTTATGATTTTAATATTGCACTCAATACAAATCTATACAAATAGACAATCAAATAAATTTAATTTAAAAAATTCAATTGTCAGCTTTAAATGAAATCTAAGTAATTATTTTTAACTAATTAAATTCAATTATAATTGCAAAAAATACAAGATATCAAATCGATTTAAGTCTATGTAAATAAACAAGTAAATAAATTTATTTGAATAATTTAAGAGATAAACGTTAATAGAGCCGTGTACGGCCTCCAGCAGGCCAGCACTGCACGAGATCGTTATTCTCATCCTCATCTAGTGCGTGTACATAAACATTACCAATTATTTTGAACAAAAACTTATATAAAATATTTCATACATGAAATATAAGTAATTAAGGTAAGCCAAAAAATTCACATATAAGGAGTAGTAAGTTTTTAAAAAGTATCTCAATTAATCAAATTTGATTAATTTCATGGGTAAAATATTTCACACCAATGTTGCTCATTATTTTGTGGGATAAATTGAACACAATTTAATATATACTCCGTATGTCACTCGGTGAAATGTTAAGTTTTGCGTTTAGTTAGAAACTAGTGTAAGACCCGCGTTTTACGCAGGGTTGAAATAAATTTATAATATTTATTAATTATGGTAGAGATTGAGAAATATGAATTAGGATAATTGTGGTAGAGATTGAGAAATATGAATTAGGATAATTTATAAATAATAATTGTGTTTAAATTGTATTTAAATTGTGTTTGGATAGAAATTAAAAAGTATAGGTGAATGTAGTTTATGTCAAATCAAATGTGATATTATAATATTTTATTAATGGGTAGAAAAGCTCTATCAATTTCACTATAAGTTTCACATTTTCCGTTTTTTTATGTCCTACAATAAACATCTCATTTCATTTTGACAAATTATTTTTTTTCCTCTCAATCACATCATTTATATTTTATCTATTATTTTATCACACTTTATCTCATACTCATCTATTATTTCACTACAAAATATTAGCCAAAAGGCAACGACGATTAGCAAGGGCAGGTTACCGTTGCCAATTGGCAACGGATTTGGCAACGGGAAGAAAAAAGGCGACGGGGGTGGGTGTCGTTGCCTTTTGGCAACGGATAAGGCAACGGGAGTGGGCCCCGTTGCGAAAAGGCGACGGTTTATAATGCCCTTGCCTTTTGGCAACGGCAAAGGCAAGGGCGTGTTCTGCACTCGCCAAAAGGCAACGGGGGTGGGTGCCGTTGCCTTTTAGTAACGGGGCCCCACTCGCTAAATGGCAACGGCAGTGGGCCCGTTGCCTTTACCGTCGCCCTAATTAATGATAAATAATTAATGATATATCTTAGTATGGAAATAATTAATGATTGAAATCATAGTTATTCTATAATTAATGATTGAAATCAAATTCACTTCTAAACTCGTTTAATAAATTAAGAACTCAAATAATTATTTGACATTATCCTTAACTTATTTAATTACTCTAAAATATGGAAAATATATAATTGAATTTATATCTCAACCTCTTCCCATAAAATTAGGAAAATAAAATATTAAGATTTTTTTAAAACTATTTTTAACGGACTTTATAATTTTAAAAAATGGGTATGATCAACAATAAAATTAAAATACGCTAAAAATATGTATGTTAATTGATGTAGCTCAAACGGTTGGGTATAGTCTATTTTATGATGAAGTTTATTTACAATATTCTTGAATATTTAGGATTTTGGATTGACCAAGTCAACTCAATTTGTTATAAGGAATTGATTCTATATAAGACCAATTAATCTTTATTTATTTATTTATTGTACCCTACTTAAAAAAAATCATTCATTTATATATATATATATATATAATTAAAATTATATATATATATATATATATAATTTTTTTAATAAAAAAATTAAAATTATAAAAATAATGACTACATATCAATTAAAATTATAAAAATAATTAATTTAGGGTTTTGGGTATGGGTTTAGAGTTTAGGGTTTCAGGTTTAGGTTTTTAGGGGTTAGGGGTTTAGGGTTAAATTAATGTAGTCATTATTTTTTAAACCATTATTTTTTATAACTTTAATTTATATTTTTGTTGTTAAAAAAATAAAATATATAAATTGATGATTTTTTTAAAGTAAAGTACAATAAATAAATTAAACGCGTAATATTTAATAATTATGTAATTAATAATAAAATCCGTTAAAAATATATTTTTTTAAAAAATTTCAAATATTTTATTTCCTAATTTTATGGGTAGGGGTTGAAATATACTGCAATTATATATTTTTCATATTTTAGATTAATTAAATAAGTTAATATAATGATTTGGATACCAAATCATCATTTGGCTCCATAAGTAGGCTATTAATGAGCTCCATATCATTTCTCTAGGAATATATATATATATATATATATATATATATATATATATATATATATAGTTAAACCTCTATAAATTAATAACCTTGGGACCATGGAAATTTATTAATTTAAAGAGGTATTAATTTATCGATAAATTAATATTTATTAATTAAAAGATAGACTTTTGAAATTCAGCAAATTTAGTGCATATGTATTGAAAATAAATGAATTCATGTATGTTTACTTGATTATATTCATGCATCAACCAATTCTTTGTAACTAATTAAATATATTCATTGTATACATGTTTACATTAATTTGTTGCACTTAAATATATTCATGCGTGGTGAATGAAACATATACTCCACTATATAAATCTCAATATAGAAATAAAATAATTCATAACACCCAGTCATGTCTTCTCATCTAAAAGGCATCGCAAAATCATCCATGAATAATAAAATGCTAAAAACATTATGTGAGTATAAGAGAGATCATCTCACATGTACTCAAAAAAATTTACAAGAGTGGATTGGTGAAAAATATCATTTGAAAGTTAGTCAAGGTACAATAGATTCATATTTTAGCAAATTACCATAATATTTATAATTGTAATTTATGAATTATTAATTTAGAGTTTTAATGGGACCTAATATTTATTAAGGGATTTTTCAAAAAATTATTATTTTATTATCTTATCGAATTTGATGATTTTTTACAAAGGCCCAAGTCGGGACCGAAAGATTTTATTATTTTAGAGAGTTTATTAATTTATAGAGTATTAATTTATAGAGGTTTTACTGTATATATATATATAGTTTTCAGTAATTAATTAATGGTGGTGGTGATGAGGGGTGATACATTTTTATATTACTTTGTTATGTGTGATGTTATTATATTACATTGACGTTGAAGATTAATTTTTATTTTAATGTTGTGTGTGATGTTATTTTAATTGATGTGAACATGCTAATAATTATAATTAATGTTGTTTGTGATGTTATTTTAATTGAAAATGAACTTGAGAATGATTTTATAATAGATGAAAATATTTTTAATTAAATGGATAAATTAGAATGATTTTTAATTAGTTTTTATATTTAATGTTGTGAATTGAAAATTAGAATGAATTTAAATGATGTGATTAGAATAAATTTACATGTATAAGCGAAAATAATTATACTCAATGTTGTATGTAATTATAATGTTGTGAATTGAAAATTAGAATGAATTTAAATGATGTGATTAGAATAAAATTAAATGGATAAGTGAAAATAATTATACTCAATGTTGTATTTAATTATAATGTTGTGAATTGAAAATTAGAATGAATTTAAATGTTGTAAATTGAAGATTAGAATAAATTTAAATAGTGTAAATTGATATCGTAATTAAATTATTTAATTTGAAACACATTATAATTTAGTTAATTCTCATTTAGAAATAAATATGATATGCTTTGACAATTTAATAAGCAACAATTAAAGTTAAAATTGATTGAAATAAAGAATTGAAACTAAAATTATATTGAATATATATTAATTGTGCATGTTTACAACATGACGACTAAAGCTCCTAGCCTAAACGGTACACAGGGGGCGCCCAAAACTCTACAGGACCGAGAGGTCCCGTGCTCGAAACCCAGTTGGAGCGAAAAAGATGAAAATTCGCGAGGTGTGTTGGTTGCCTTAGAGATCTGGGTTCGAAACCCAGGTTCTCATTTTTTAAAAGTTAATAAAAAGGCGACGGCAGTGGTGGGTCCGTTGCTAAAAGGCAATGGCTGGGCCCCGTTGCGAAAAGGCAACGGCCTCCACGCCCTTGCAAAAAGGCGACGGCCACCTGCCGTTGCCAAAAGGCAACGGTTTTCCCCAAATTCGTTGCCTATAAAATTGCAACGACCATATTGGCAACGGCGGAGTGTCGTTGCCTTTGCCGTTGCCTTCTTGATTAGTGAGGGGGAATCCGTTGCCATTTTAAAAGTTTTTTGTAGTGTTTTTCCTCTCATCATCATATCACTTGTACTACATTTATCATTTTATTATATATTTTAATTAAAACATTAAAAAAATAGAAAACGTATAGTGAAACGGAGGAATTAGAATAGAGGATGAGTGTGAGAAATAATAAAAAGTAAGAGAAATAATGAGAATATGTGTAGATGTGTATAATATGGGAAAAATTATATTTAAATTGAAAAAAATTGAATTAGGAAGGACCAATCCCAAACCACACAGCCTTAAGGATTCATAAACATGGGTTTCAAAAAAAATTGGTTAAGTCCTTTTGTTTAAAAACGTTAATGATACCCCCATGTAGTCAATTACAATATTTTACCATTCAACTTTATATTAAAAAAATTATATACTCTTTATTTTATAATCTTTTATCTTTAGTACTAATAAGATACTTTCATATTAAACTTCATACATACGGTAAATGATGAATTAAAATTTTTACGCTTTTACTTTACTCACTTTTACCCCATTAAGAAAAAAAAGATATACGGGACAATTACTAATTAAGATGAATAAAAATGAAAAGATAGAAGATTTTATAACACTTCATATAAAGTTTTGTTCTGACTTTAAATAGGATTCTCATAAATAAACGACGGAAATGATCTCTTGAATTAGTCAATTTTTGAATTGAATACCGAAACTTCAAAAAAAAAAAAAAAAATTGAAAATGAAACATACTAAATATGCTCTGGATTACCCATTTGAAAAGAGTTGTTTATTTAGTATTATACTAAGAGGTAACATAATTTTTTTATTGAGAGTGTATTATTAGTACTCAATTGAGTAGAATAAGAAAAAAAAAACTTTATATAAAAAAATAATAACATTAAGTGTAATTTAAAAATTGATGCGGTCTAAAAATGTCATCCGATAAGAAGTCGACACGTGTATAGAGGATAAGATAAAAGAGGAGATCTGGGATTAATGAATACTCTCCGTATAAAGAATCCCTCTGGAGGACCCTCCGGAGGGAGCTTCACCTGGGGAGAAATATCAGGAAGACCTAATCTTGATAAGAATTACTAAGACCAAGGATCTAGGAGAATCCCGTAAGAAACGGCCTGAGATCGAGCAAAGGAAGACTCATTCCTCCTTTATTTCAGTGGATGGAGTCTACTGGGGGGAGTGGTCCGATTTTTCAGGGAAGTGGGAGAGTTGAGGACCTTGTCAATGCAGCAGGGCCGAGTCCAAATGGGAGCTCCGAAATAGGAGGAAACCCTAACTTCCTCTTAGGAGGAAACCCTAACTTTCTCTTAGGAGGAAGCTCTCTATAAATAGGTAAATCTGAATATATTGTCAGGTTAGAATCTCTACTTCTTTACAAGACTTATTAAACCTCTTATTATATACTTTGATATCCTTTGAGAACCTGATTTGATAAATCGAGGACTTTGAAGTCCTTGCGATATATTGAGATCCCTATACTGACTTAGGCATCGAAGTGTCCGCACCGGACTCCCCTCCGTCGTGTCTTTTGTAGGTTCTGGAGGATCATTTCGAAGGAAGTAGCATACCCGGATCCTTTATATACGTTCGGGAACCTGAATAATCCGACTCCAAGGATATTCAATCCATCAGTGCAATTTTTAGCACATCAAAAATATTTATAAGTGATAATTTTTTTTTTTAACCATTTAAAGAGGGAAAATGAACCAAAATGGAAAAAGAACCATCTAATTAACAATTAGAAACAAGGGACCAATGTACAGTGAGTAAAAGTAAGTAATAATAAAAATATATGGTGGCAAAACATTTTTTTTTTTATTGAGACGTCTTAAATTTATTTGCACACTTTTAATATAAAAATATATAATAAAATTAATATTCTTTCAACGTTATTTTATTTTTAAAATTGTTACTCATTTTTTAAATACATTTTACTTTACAGTTCATCAAATTTACTTTATATATATACCTCACCAAATTACCTCTCAAACCGGGCAAGTCACCGACACTAGCGGAGTATTAGTATTCTTACTGAATTTGCTAATACAAATTCTAATAATTATATGGTTTGGGTTTCAATGAGATAGTTAATTATTAAGATCATTTTTTTTTATCATAAAAAGATTAAGAGAATATAGAGCAATACTAAATCCTTATAATTTAAAAATAAGCATCACCATCTTAAAAACCAAAACATAATTAACAAAATTAGCATCAATTTTTATATTTCCGTTAAAAAAAAACTGATGGTCTTTTCCTTTTTAATTGAATGCCTTTAATATAGGAATTCGTAATATTATTTCCATTATTTTCGATGGTCTTTCTAATCATTTTCAATGTTAATAGATTTGCAGTCAATTGTGGTATTTATTACGATGATATTCATACATATAGGGGGTCATTTTCCCATAAAGTTAAGGAAAAAGATTCACCAATTCTCATCTATACAAGAAGAGTTTTGGAATATATCGTTTTCCATTCCACATACGACGACGTATGTGGAATACTAAATTTTTGTGTGGGAAATTTTATTTCAAATATTAATTTATATTATGAAATTTGATATACTTTATAAATTGAATATAAAAAAATTGTATCTGATTAAAAAAAAAAAAAAAAAGTAAATTGAAATTCTAACTGGAAGATCGTAACAATGAATTATCTCTCTTAAAAATATCAGTACCACAACAAATTATGATTTTGCTAGTTAAAAACTTAATTTTACGTACACTACATTTGTTTATACTCACCTCGTCCCAAAAATGTTTGTACCAAAATTAAACTAAGAAAAATGGGCCGCACTCATGTGTAATATTTCACGTGAAATATTAGTATATTTAAGAAAGGGTCAAAATTCGTGGATCTTTAGCGGATTTGACGGGTCAAACGAATATTTCTTTAAAAATCGCGCAAAAGTCACACGCAGGAGGCTAACATGTAGGGGTGAGCATTATTTGGTTTTTGACCGAAAACCGAACTGAACCGAAATACAAATTCGGTTCGGTTACCAAACAATTCGGTTCGGTTTTCGGTTTCATCTTTTGAAAATCTCGGTTTTCGGTTCGATTTCGGTTATTTTCGTAATAAAAATCGGTTAACCGAAACCGACCGAATTAGGGGCACTATATAAATACTAAACCCTAGATTTCTAAACCTATTTCATTTCTTCCCCCACTCCAGCTTCCAAACGGCGCCCTCCCTCCCCAGACCCCAATCGGCCAAACATTTCCGCCGCTGATTCCGGCCACCACGGCCAATCGGTCGACTCTGCGGCCTCCCCACACCGGCCGCCCTCCTCTCCAAGTCTCCATCCTCCCCACACCTGCTACCCACGGCGGAATTGAAGAGTGACAAGTGAATGTCAGTGATTGAGGGTTTAATGTGGACATACAAACCAGATGAAATTGGGGGTTTTTGTTGCTCAATTTTGTTGCCTCCTTCCTCTTCTTTTGGGGTATTATTGTTGCATGGTGGAAGAGGGATTGTTTCTGGGACGGATTTCATGGTGGATTTGGGGTTTTTGGTTTAGGAAAAGGGAGACTTTTACGGTAAAGAAGGTGAGGAATTGGACATGTCTTTACACACTCTCTCTCTAAAGAATTCAAACTTACCTATTGCAATCTCTTTTCCAAATTTGGGACAAAACTGTGGGCGTGTGTTTTCCACATTTTTTTCAGAATTTCGGTTCTTAATTCGGTTTTTCGGTTCGGTTAAATTCGGTTTTCACTATGCTCGGTTCGGGTTCGGTTAATTATACTAGAATTTCAGTTTTGGTTCGGTTGTGCTAATTCGGTTCGGTTCGGTGACCGAACCGACCGATGCACACCCCTACTAACAGGATAACGGGTTTCAGGTCTTGTTACTATAAAGGTAATTATATGTTACTACAAGACCAAATATGTGTTACTGTAAGTACAAATAACACATAAATTGACTTTTCACATGTAATATTAATACAAATTAATTTAAGGAAGGATAAAATAGAAAATTTGCTCTTAATCCGTGTTACTATAAATACAATTATATACTCCCTCCGTTTTTTTTTATAAGATGTTTTAAACTTTTATTCTTGTGCATAAATATAAGATGTTTTAGACTTTTTACAATGTTTATTTCAATTATGTCCTCCCTTAACTTTGGAAAGAATTGAAATTTAATGTGTATTATGGAATGAAATTAATGTAATTAAAAACCTTCTTTATTATCTAAGGGTATATTTGTCAAAATATGCCCTTTCTTAATTCTAATAAATTTCTCTAAAACATCTTATAAAAAAAAACGGAGGGAGTATTACTGTACGGACAAATAAGTGTTACTGTAAGGACAAATAACACACAATTTTCTTTTGAGTAACACATATTTGACCTTAAAGTAACACAAAAAATTGTGTTACTATATAAACACAAGTGTATTACTTTATAGAGAAAGATGTGTTACTGTATAAATAAAACATCATTATTGAGAGGGAATGAGATGCCCACATTAAAAAGACGAAGAACAATAATTGAAAACATGAAAAACACAATCATGTTGAATATTTTATCGATCGCTACAATTACAAAAAACAACAATTAATTGTAATAAATTAATTGTTGATTTTTCTCATTAATTCATTCAAAAAAAAATAAAAAAATTCTCTGCCTGTTTCGTGATTAGAAGATCAGAAATATGAACAGTTTCTGAAGATTTTATTTATTTATTGAAGCCTGCAGATTTCACGCAGCGCGCAGAAGATAAGGCATCACAAAGAAGAAGGAGATCGGCGCAAAAAAGAAGAAGACATCGCAAAGAAAAGAATGAGAGAGACCGGCGGCGCAGAAGACAACGCAGAGAGGAAGACTGGATACCAGATAAAAATATAAGATTAGGTCATATTGCACGGTAGTGCTATTGTGAAATATTGTATATAAGTTTTTGGCAAGAAAAATATGTAATAAGTTATGAGTGGTCGGTTAAGTGGTAATTTTATAAATTTTAATGAATAAAGTAATGTAAATGATTGAATCGAGGGTAAAAGTATGATATTTTGTGTAAATATGTGAATACAATATTATGAGGTTAAGATTTATAAAGAAGTTTTCTTTTTAGAATATACAAACAATTGTGAAACGGACGGAAAGTGTGAAAACAATTGTGAAACGAACGGAAAGTGTGAAAATAATTGTGTAACACGTGGAGTAATAAACATTATATGCATATCTACCTTCAAAATTAAACAATGATTTAATAGACCAAAACACTTATAAAATAAAGTTCAAAAGTTAACAAAATACAATTCGCTCATGCCACTAGGTCTATACTTTGTTGGATATGCAAAAACTATTCAAAAATATTCTTTTGTATCACCGTGTATCCTAGCCTCTCATTAATACTTTCATTTTCTTTATGTGCTTTAGCAAATATCGTTTTATCTTCAAAGCATTTATCAGTACGAAAATTATGAGTGAAAGGACACATACTGTCAACTATACAATGATAGGATCACATACGTCAATTGCTTTTTGATGGAGGTTTAAATTGTCAATTGAAATGAATTTAAAAAAAAAGTTTTATGTATACAGAGTAATAACATGAGGTGTATTAAATTGTTTGAGGGTGATAGCTAAAATGAAAGGAGTTGATTTATTTTTCTTTTAAGAAATGTCTGTGAGAGACAAACCATTTTAGCAAATGTCAAATTGAGTGAGGGACATGAGGGTATGAGTTACAGTAAAATCGTCTTTCGTAATTTAAATTGAGAATTTGGCTATTTATCAAAAGTGGTGCTATCAATACCATCTGAATTTACAATCCATAACCTCATGTTTCTCGTCAATCCTAATACTTTGCAATATTCGATGGGATGAATTGATGGTTGTCAAGTATTTCAGTTGATTAGACGTCTCCAACCAAGTAGAACACTTGAAAATATAAGAAATAACCAGCTAAGATAGTAATTCAAAAAGTAAGCAAAGAGACAAACAACACACAAAGAATTTAAGTGGTTCGATCAAAGTGATCTACATCCACTGGACCAGACGAGTACTTCTTTGATTGATCAAGAATGTTTACACACTCATTCACTCGGAATAGGATATTCCTCACTTCACTCGTGAACTCACACAACTCAAAGATTACAATCGTACTTGCATCTAAAATCTAACTCTCTAACCTTTACAATGTACACATACAAGAGTATATAAACACCAAAGGTAATTGTTGCTGTTAGGAACTGCTTGAGTAGTTAGCAACCGTTTGCAACCGCTTGTAACAACCCATGTGCTCTGTTATTGCCCAACTGAAATGGTAGTTATGCCCTTAAGTAGTTGTAACTGTAATACAACTAGTTAAACTAATTAACTTTCATATCAGAAGACTTGTCCATAAAGATCAGAACACTACTTAGTGTTCTGATACTCAACTCTTTTGTTCTTGTGATCAAAAGCTAACTCTGTTGATATACTCCATATTGTGCTGATCTTTTACTGTGCTGATAGTATTGTGCTGATATACTCTGCTGAAGTACTGTGCTTGGTATACTCTGCTGAAGTACTGTGCTGATCCAGTACTGTGCTAATTTGACCAACTGTGCTGAACTCTAAGCATCACCTTCTCAACTGATTGAAAAACCTTCAACTCATCTGATTTCGGCCTAAGTCATCTTATCTGATCCTATCAGCTCACTACTTACTGTGCTGACTATGAGATTATGAGATAACACTCACAATTCTCCACCTTTAGCTCATAATCGAACTAACCTCCACAAAAAACACAAAACCACTATTTTCCTCAAAGAATAGTCTCCACCACTGCTCCTCTGCCACATGATCAACAACCTTCTCCTCGGAGGAATTAATGCAGTCCAATAAGTCTAAGACACAAGCCAAACTTCTCTTTTGGCAATGCCTTAGTGAACGCATCAGCAGGGTTCTCCTCTGTAGCAATCTTCACTACCTGGACCACCCCCTTCTCTACAATATCTCTTACAAAGTACAACTTCACATCTATATGTTTAGTTCTCTCATGATACCCCTGATGCTTTGCAAGATGTATTGCACTTTGGTTATCACAGAAGACAGTCACACTTCTTTGTGATATACCAAACTCCTTCAAGATTCCCCTAAGCCACATGCTATCTTTAATTGCTTCAGTCAAGGCTACATATTCTGATTCTGTAGTAGATAATGCAACTACTGACTGATGTATTGACCTCCATGATATAGCTGTACCAAATAAGGTGAATACATACCCTGTCAAGGACTTTCTTGTATCTACATTGGCTGCATAGTCGGCATCAACATATCCAACAAGTGCTTCTGCCTCATCTGATATCTTCAGAAATTTCAGACCCTTCTCAGCTGATCCTAGAACATATCTCATAACCCACTTAACTGTCTCCCAATGACTTAAACCTGGATCACTTATGTATCTGCTGATTACCCTCATTGCATAAGTTAAATTTGGTCTACAACACACCATAGTATACATTAAACTCCCTACTGCACTGGCATAAGGAACCTTACTCATTTGAGCTCTTTCTTGGCTGTTCTTGGGACACATCTGATTGGATAGCTTCTGATGCTGGCAAATTGATGTAGAAATTGACTTAGCTTGGTTCATCCTGAATCTCTCTAACACCTTTTTCAGATAGGTAGGCTGACTAAGCTGAATTGCTCCCTCAACTCTACTGATCTCTATCCCAAGAATCACTTTAGCTTCACCAAGATCTTTCATCTCAAACTCCCTTTTGAGAATCTCCTTAACCTGATTGATACTGTTAATAGATTCTCCTGCTATTAACATATCATCGATATACAACAGAAGATAGGTAACTGAACTCTCAACTCTTCTGAAGTAAACACAGCTGTCATACAAGCTTCTTGTAAAACCAGTTGAGCAAATGTACTCATCAAACCTTAAGTACCATTGTCTAGGGCTTTGTTTGAGGCCATAGAGTGATTTTCTGAGTAAGCACACTTTGTCTTCTCCATCTTCTATGTCCAACCCTTCTGGTATTTTCATGTAGATCTTCTCATCTAAAGTCCCATGAAGAAATGCTGTGGTCACATCCATTTGATGCAGCTCCAGTTCATACTGAGCAACCATAACCAACAATATTCTAATGCTACAATGCTTTACAACATGTGAGAAGATTTCATTAAAGTCAATACCTTCTTTCTGTGTAAATCCTTTAGCTACAAGCCTTGCCTTGTACCTAATCTTGCCACCTCTCTGAGCCTCCACCTTCTTCTTGTAAATCCACTTACACCCAACAAGTTTCTTGTTCTTAGGTCTCTCAACAATCTCCCAAGTCTGGTTCTTGTTAAGAGATAACAGTTCTTCCTTCATAGCAACTAACCACTTCTCTTTGTCATGGCAGTTGATGGCTTCTGTGTAAGTTTTAGGCTCCAAAGACTCCACCTCAAGGGCTGCACATAATGCAAATGATACTATGTCAGCTTGACCATACCTTTGAGGTGAGTGGACTTGTCTTCTGGTTCTGTCCCTAGTCAGCTGATAGTTATGAAGCTCAGTATCACTATGAGTAGTCTCCTCCTCATCTGGATCAATCTGATCTTCAGTTAGTGTTCTGGTGTCAACATGCTCCACCTCAACCTGTGTCTAATCTGGTTTGTTGTGTGCTGCACTTGAACTTGCCTCTTCTTTCAATGGCATTCTACTCTCATCAAAAGTTACATCTTTGTTGATAATACACTTCTGCATCCCAACTTCAAGGCACCACAACCTATACCCTTTCACACCTGAAGGATACCCTATGAACACACATTTCAAGGCTCGAGGCTCAAGCTTATCTTGCTTGACATGGGCATATGCTAAAGAAATATAAACTTTCAAATTATTGTACTCAGCTGCATGGCCAGGCCATAACTCTTCTGGGGTTTTAAATTGCACAGGTGAGGAAGGGCTTCTGTTTATCAAATAGGCTGTTGTTAACACTGCTTCTCCCCAAAATACTTTAGGCAGTCCATAACTGCTCAACATGCACCTGACCCTCTCAAGCAAGGTCTGGTTCATTCTCTCAGCTACTCCATTCTGCTGAGGTGTACCTGATACTGTTATATGCCTCACTATACCCTTTTTCTTGCAGAAAACATTGAACTCTCCTGATATGAACTCCAGCCCATTATCAGTTCTCAAATGCTTGAGCTTCTTTCCAGAGACATTCTCAACCTCAGTGAGCCATTCCTTGAACTTTTCAAATGCCTCTGACTTGGATTTCAGGATAGTGATCCATGCCTTTCTTGAGCAGTCATCTATGATAGACATGAAATATCTCCCACCACTTCTGGTTTGATTCCTAGCTGGCCCCCATAAATCTGAATGGACATAGTCCAAAATTCCTTTGGTAGAGTGTGAACTCTTTCCAAACTTCAATCTCTTGGATTTCCCAAGAATGCAGTGCTCACACAAATCAAGCTTTGTGATCTTGTCACCACATAGCAATCCTTGCTTACTTAGCTCAAGTAGGCCCTTCTCTCCTACATGACCTAGTCTTCTGTGCCACAACATTGAGTTGTCTTGCACTCTTGCCACATCTGATCTGCCAATTACTGTTCCTCCCTTAAGAAAGTAGAGAAAATTTATTCTCTCACCTTTAAGAACAGTAAGCTCCTCCTTTGAAACTCTGAGCTCTCCATCTTCTGACTGGAATTTGTAGCCCATTTAATCCAGCATACCAAGAGATATCAAATTTCTCTTGAGTTCAGGAACATAACTAACCCTCTTGAGAATCCTCACTACTCCATCATACATCTTCAAGTGTACTGTACCTTCACCTTTGACTTTGCAAGTGTGATCATTCCCTAACAATACAGAACCTCCATTCTAATGCTTAAAATCATGAAACCAATCTCTTCTTGGAGTCATGTGGAAAGAACACCCTGAATCTAAAATCCAATCCTGCTGTTCTTTAGTGGAAGTGATGGATAGGGACTAAGCTGACTCATAGCCCTTCTGCTCCTTATCCTCTTGGATTTGATTTGCTTGATTCTTATCAACAGGGTTCTTGGTCTCATGAGCTGTTTGTACTTGAAACAAGTACTCTTATAGTGCCCAGGTTTGTTTCAGTGGTGGCACACTACTTCCCCTTGATTTGACACTGCTGATTTTTCCTTATCAGCTCCCTTGGGTTGACTAGACCTCTTCTTGGAGGCAGATTTCTTATGTCCTCCCTTGATTGCCAATCCTTCTCCACTGCTACTTTTATCTCATTGAGATGTCTTATTATGTAGTAGCTTGGATTTGACAGCCAAGATCACATCCTCCAATGTGATTGCCTCCTTTCTACCATACAAGATGGTGTCCTTTAGGATTTCAAAGGACTTAGGAAGAACACTCAACAAGATAAGAGACTTATCCTCTTCTTCAAGCTTGACATCCAAATTCTCCAGATCATCAAGTATCTTGTTGAACTCATCTAGTTGCTCCGTAATGGGTTTGTCATCTCCCATTCTAAAGGCATACATCTTCTATTTTGAATAGAGTCGGTTAGCAAGAGTTTTCACCATATATAACTTCTCAAGCTTATCCCAAACCTCCTTCGCTGACTTCTCTTTCGCAACCTCCCTCAAGACCTTATCTCCAAGGCAGAGTAGGATCGTGCTTCGAGCTTTTCTGAGCAACTTGCTCCTTTCAGCCGCAGCTGCTGCAGTTTCTTCTACAGTCTCTTTGGATTTTTCGAGAGCCTCGAATAATCCTTGCTGTTCAAGGAGGCCTGCATCTTGACCTTCCACAACCCAAAATCTCCCGTGCCTGTAAAATTCTCTATGTTGTACTTGGTAGAATTCCGCATCTTAGATCTACAGCTACTTCAGTTTCCCACAGACGGCGCCAATTGTCAAGTATTCCAGTCGATTAGATGTCTCCAACCAAGTAGAACACTTGAAGATATAAGAAATAACCAGTTAAGATAGTAATTCAAAAAGTAAGCAAAAAGACAAACAACACACAAAGAATTTAAGTGGTTCGATCAAAGTGATCTACATCCACTGGACCAGACGAGTACTTCTTTGATTGATCAAGAATGTTTACACACTCATTCAATCGGAATAGGATATTTCCTCACTTCACTCGTGAACTCACACAACTCAAAGACTACAATCGTACTTGAATCCAAAATCTCTCTCTCTTACCTTTACAATGTACACATACAAGAGTATATAAAGACCAAAGGTAGTTGCTGCTGTTAGGAACTGCTTGAGTAGTTAGCAACCGTTTGCAGCTTGTAACAACCCATGTGCTCTGTTATTGCCCAACTGAAATGGTAGTTATGCCCTCAAGTAGTTGTAACTGTAATACAACTAGTTAAACTAACTAACTTTCATATCAGAAGACTTGTCCATAAAGACCAGAACACTACTTAGTGTTCTGATACTCAACTCTTCTGTTCTTGTGATCAAAAGTTAACTCTGCTGATAGTACTGTGTTGATATACTCTGCTGAAGTACTGTGCTTGGTATACTCTGCTGGAGTACTGTGCTGATCCAGTATTGTGCTGATTTGACCAACTGTGCTGAACTCTAAGCATCACCTCCTCAGCTGATTGAAAAACCTTCAACTCATCTGATTTCGCCCTAAGTCATCTTATCTGATCCTATCAACTCACTACTTACTGTGCTGACTATGAGATTATAAGATAACACTCACAATGGTAAAAGACATTATAATTTCTCTAGAACTCTTCTATATTAGGAAGAATTTGTCTAAAATTTCGACACAAAAAAGAAAGAATTTGTCTAAAATTTCCAAAAAAAAAAAAATTTGCTTTTCTTATAAATGACAACATTGACCAATTATAACATCTACAATATCTTTTTAAGGTTCAATTGAATGCCTAAGCTAAATCTTTTAATTATCGGTGTCTCATCCAATATTATCAGTTTTATCTTTTATCAAGGTATGAAAATAGAGATTGAAGGAATACACATTCTTGATATTAGAAACTGAATTATCAAACTATAAAATGTATATTCTCAATAATAACAAAAAGAGGAGATGAAGCTCATTATATCCTAATCACAAGATAAGTAACTGCCTAACTAACTAATAGGTAGTTTAAGTAGATAACTACAAATAAAACAAAGAAACTAACTATCTTGATACCCCCCATCAAATCGGGCATGGATATTCACAAGGCCCAATTTTGATTTGAAGAAACTGAATAATGAAGGAGGCAAAGGCTTAGTCATGATGTCGGCCAAATTATCTTGAGAGGGAATATGTATGAGTTTGATTACTCCATTGTGAATCTTCTCCCTTGTGAAGTGAATGTCAATGGCAATGTGCTTGGTTTTGTCATGAAAGCAAGGATTATGAGCCATTGCATGAGCTGATTTGCTATCTGTATACATAGCAGCTGGCTGGTCATGTAGGATATGAAGATCTTTTAGAATGTAAAGTATCCACTGAGTTTCACAAGTGGTGGTAGCCAAGGCTCTATATTCTGCCTCAACTGAAGATCTAGCTACTGTAGGCTGCTTCTTGGACTTCCATGATATGAGAGAATCGCCCAAGTATATGGCATAACTTGTGATGCTCTTTCTTGTGACTTGGCATCTAGCCTAATCTGAATCAGAAAAAGCATGAAGTTTAAAATTGTTAGTGGAAGAGTAGAAGATGCCTTGCCCTGGATTACTCTTGAGACATCTAAGTAAACGATGTACAACAGCCATGTGAGCCGTAGTAGGTTTACTCATAAACTCAGTAAGGACATGAACTGAATAAGAAATATCAGGTCTTGTTATTGTAAGATACAATAACTTCCCAACTATACTCCTGTAAGCAGAAGGATCACTGAGAAGAGGAGCATCAGTATCAATGAAGGCTTGTTTCTGATCCATTGGAGTTGAAAAAGGTTTACTATCCAAATAGCCAAATTCATGTAAAAGGTCGAAAGCATATTATCTTTGACACAAATGCAGTACTTTAGGATTCTTGGCCACCTCAATGCCCAAAATATATTTCAAAGGGCCAAGATCTTTAATAGTAAACTGTTTGTGGAGAATTTTTTTGAAGAAAATGATGTCATGTAAAGAATTACCCGTGACAATAAGATCATCAACATAGCAAAGTATGACAATAAAAGAAGATGCAGTGGACTTAGTGAACAAAGAATTATCAGCAACAGATTGAATGAACCCAATAGAGATAAGAGAGTCTGATAATTTCTGAAACCATTGTTTTGATGCATGTTTAAGGCCATACAAGCTTTTATTAAGTTTGCAAACTCTATTATGAGTATGATAACCTGGAGGGGGAGACATATAGACTTCTTCAACCAAATCACCATGCAAGAAAGCATTATTAACATCAAGTTGGTGCAAGTGCCAATTTTTAGCAACAACAATAGCAAGCAAAATCCTAACAGTAGTGATCTTAGCTACAGGAGAGAAAGTGTCAAAGTAATCGATTCCCTCTTGTTGAGTATAACCCTTGGCTACTAACCTGGCTTTATATCTTTCTATAGAGCCATCAAAATTATATTTCACTTTAAAAACCCATCTACAACCAATAGTGTGTTTAGAGGGAGGAAGAGGGACAAGAGTCCATGTGTTGGCTTTTTCAAGGGCCTGAAGTTCAATTTCCATGGCCTTTTGCCAATTAACATCTTGCATAGCTTGTTTATAAGAAGTAGGTTCTGTGATTTGGGAAATATTGGCTGTATAGGAAAGAAAGGAGGAGGAAAGATTCGCAGCATACAAAAAATCAGAAATAGGGTACTGTTTGCCTTTTCTAATAGATAAGTTTGTACCCGAAAAGGAATGGGGTAAAGTAGTATGATAAACATCAAGATAAGCAGGGGGATGTCTGTGTCTATCAGATTTTCTTATGGGATGTGGAGTATTAGGATCATTATTTACAGGAGAAGCAGAGTCAGCAGTACCAGGGTTATTTTCTACCTGAATATTATTTAAGGGAGGAGAGTGATCAAAGACAAAAGGAGTATCACAAGTTTCAGAACACTGATCATCATTAGCAGAAACATGCATATGATTATTATGTACATCATTTACAGTCTGTGTTGAAGGAGAAATAGAAAAGGGAAAAACATGCTCAAAGAATTTGACATTTCTGGAAATAATGATTTTACCAGAGTTTAAGTCTAAGAGCTTGTAGCCTTTAGTACCAAAGGGATAACCTAAAAAGACACACTTAGTGGCTCTAGGTTGAAACTTGTGCCTATGAGCAGTGAGGGTGCTAGCATAACACATACAACCAAATACCCTCATGTATGAGTAATCCACCTTCCTATTATGCAAAAGTTGATAAGGAGATTTATTGGCAAGGATGGACAAGGGGATTCTGTTAATTAGATGAGCAGCAGTGAGAACACATTCATTCCAAAACTTTAATGGTAAACTGGATTGAAAAAGAAGAGATCTAGCTACTTGGAGAAGGTGTTGATGTTTCCTCTCAACTAAACCATTTTGTTGAGGGGTTTCCACACAAGAGGTTTGATGGATAATGCCTAAGGTGTGATAGGAATCATGCAGTAAAAATTCAGTACCATTGTCACTCCTTAATATTTTAATTCTAGCATTGAATTGAGTAAGAATCATGTTAGAAAAATTATGTAAGGAGATCTGAACATCAGATTTGTGCTTTAACATGTATATCCAAGTGCATCTGGTGAAATCATCAACAATGGTCAAGAAAAATTTATGACCTAAATGAGAAGCAGTAGAAAAGGGCCCCCAAACATCACAATGGATTAAATAGAAAGCATAAGGAGAAACAAAAGTGCTAACAGGAAAAGGCCTTCTCTTTTGCTTAGCCAAAGGGTATATATTCTAAACATGATTCTTGTTCCTAGGCTTTACATTCAAATGTTCAATAGTAGACAAGTATTTATTAGAAATATGCCCTAGTCTATAATGCCACAAATCATAGGTACTGGAAAGAAAAGCAGAGTGTACAGGGTATGTTGCAATCTTGAGAATGTAGAGGCCTCCAGTTTGTTCAGCAGAACCAATCATTGTCTTGGTGTTGATGTCCTGCAAAACACAGTGTGAGGACAGGAAATTTACAGAACAACTAGAGTATCTAGTTAGGTGAGATATAGACAGCAAATTGTGAGTGAAATCAGGCACATATAGAACATTATATAGGGTCAAAGAGTCACTCAATTTGATGTTTCCTATAAAAGTTGCAGTGGAAATGGAATCATTAGGGAGACTGATTTTTATATTAGATTTAGATGGAGGTGAAGAGAACAAAGAAAAATCAGATGTCATGTGATCTGTGGCACCTGTATCCAAGATCCAAGTGGATATTTTTGAATTGATGCTATTAGTTTTGGAACAAAGAGAAATACCTGTATCTTGTTGCTGGTCAGGATGGTGGACAAAAGCTCTAGCTGCAGCATGAGGTGAAGAGGGAGCTTGTGGAATCTGTTGTGTCTTTGTATATTTCAAGAATTGGTCAAACAACTCTTGATTAACTAGAGAATTAGAGGTGGGAAGATCCTCCTTAATGGGATGGGGAAAGGCCAAATTGGCAGAGGGAATGTTCTCATTTTTATTTTTAGAGCCTCTAGGTCCCTTCCAACCAGGGGGAAAACCAATCAAATGGAAGCATCTATCCACAGTGTGTGTGGTGCCCCCACAATGACTGCATAAGAGGGGCTTTTCTTGTCTTTGAAAGGTTTTTGGTTAGGTTGCTTAGAAAACATAGCTACAGAGTCAAGAGTGATAGAATGAGAGGTGTTCAAGGTTCTCTGAGATTCTTCTTGCAACAAAAGTGAGAAAACTTTAGCCAAAGGGGGGAAAGGAGATGTTAAAAGCAATTGACTACGAATAGCCGAATAAGAATCATCAAGACCTATTAAGAACTTCATTACTGCATCCTGTTCTTGAGTTTTCAAAATTTTCTTAGGGATATCACATTCACAAGTTTTCAAAGCATCACAAGAGCAAGACAAGATAGGCCTAAAACTAAGGTACTCATCCCATAAACTCTTAAATTGGTTATAATAAGTAACCAAAGATTGACTATCCTGGGTAATAGAATTAAGGCTTTTCTCAAGGTGATAAACCCTAGTGCCATCTGAACTTGTATATCGAATTTTTAATTCATCCCATACCTGTTGAGCGGAGGAGAAATATTTCAGAGTGTGTTTGATTTCCGGAGAGATGGAGTTGAGAATCCACATCAAGACCAAGTCGTTAGCACGAACCCAAGCTGCGAAAATGGCAGGATCATCGTCTTTAATGGGTTAAGGCAACGAATCCTCAATTAGTGGCAATTTGTTCTTGACACTCAGGCCGCGCTTGATTGCATGACTCCAGCTGACGAAATTCGATCCAATTAGTGGATCGGGAGCAATTGCGACCGCGGGGTTATCGTTGTGATGCAAGGCGAGAGGCGAAAGGGGGTTTTTGGCTGGGTCGAGAGAGGGTGGATCAGGTGCCATTGAAAGAATGGAAAAACACCGGAACAAAACAAAGGGGAGCAAGAAAACAGAGTATCGCTCGATAAAAGAAAAGGAAAGCGCCGGAAACAGAGCCCTAAATCCGAGAATAGGCGGAAGCGGGGAGGATCCACTACAAAAAATGCTTAAATTAGAGACCAAAGTTTTGAGACCGTCATAAAACGGTCTCAAATAAAGACTGATTTGAGACCATTTTGAAAAAATTATGAATTTTGAGACCGATTTCATTTCAGTCTTTAATTTTTGTATTCAGACCGTTTAGAGACCGTATTAGCGGTCTCTAACCCGAAATCAAATTTCTGATTTTAAATTTTATTTTGAGACCACATTAGCGGTCTTTAATTGGTATTAAGAATTCCAATTCCTAAATTTTATTTTGACCGCCATTTTTGCCCGCTCATTTAGAGACCGTTTTGTGAATACGGTCTCTAACCCGTTTATAAACCCGTTTGTAACCCGTCTATAAACCCTACTTCATTTGTACCGCCTCTTTCACTTTCACCCTATGCAATTTCTCACGGCCCTCGCGATTCTCTCTTGCTCTATTGCAACGACAAGAGCTGGCAAATTGGGCCGTCCGGCCCGACCCATCTGGTCAAGCGATGTTCGTGGGTTGGGTCGGGCCGGCCCATGAATTTGTCAGGCCTATAAAAGGTGAGCCCAACCTAGCCCACTAGACTAGCGGGCCGGCCCAGCCCATGAATTTTTTTAGCAAAAATTATATATATATAATTGTTGTGTTGGTCACATACTCACATATAATGTTTATTTATACAAATAATAATAATTAAAAATATGCAATACTAAAGTATTAACTATACATAATTTATAAACAGTCATAATCAGTATAACATTACACTCTATAACAACTTCAAATAAAATCATAAATAATTCACAAGTTCAAATTTCAAAGTCAAAATAAAATAAAAACACAATAATATTTAAATATAAAATACTTTACTTATTTTAATTATCTATTTGTTTAAAGAAAAAATATTGATCGGGCCAAACGGGCTGTTCATGGCCAGCTGGCCAAATTCAGCCTAGCCCATTAGGCCCACCGGTTCCATCGGGTCAGGTCAAATAGGCAAAGTTCTATATGGGCCTCTAATTTTAGAGCCCAACGCATACTATGTTTCGGGTTGATCGAGCCAGCCCATCGGATAGGGCCCAAATTGCCGGCTCTAGCCGCGACGACTCCAACTCCGTCCCTGTTCTTAAGAAGATATCGCTGACGCCGCCTCTTCGCTGCCGCCTGTTGGTTATCAATCGTCTCCACCGAATTTAAGTTAAGGTAATTTTTGGATTTTTCTATTTTGAGATTATGTTTGAAAGAATTGATACTAGAATATTAAAAGATGAAAGAAATAAATTGATGAGAAAAAATATTAGATGAGTATGAGCTTAAATATAATAAAATATAAGTGATGTGATTGAGAAATGGAAGGAGAATATAAAAAATAATATGAAAAAAAAAATTGAATGAGAAACTTATTGTGGAATTTATAGTGGGATGGAGGGAGTATATAATAAAGAAATTAATTATATATATATAATTAATTTTAAAAATTACACAAGACAATTACTTGTCAAAGTGGTTACTGGGCACCCATCCACCCGGGATCAATTCCCACCAAGACCAAATAAATGGTCATTTAAATAAAGTGGGTGTGGGTGTGTATGGGGGTCGGGTGGGTCGGTTCGGGACGGGTGTGGGTTCGAGTCGGGTGTATCGGGTCAGGAGGGCTGTGAGTTCGGTTCGGGTCGGGGTTCGATACCAGATGTGGCGGTCTTTAAATTAAAGACCGTTTTGAGACCGTCTCAGGGCCCGAAAAAAGTTTGGGCCGACCAATTGTTATTTTTACGGTCTCTAATTGGTTGTTAATTGAGGTGTTTTTTGTAGTGATCGACAAAAAGAGGAGATGAAACTTCTTATATCCTAATCACAAGATAAATCCTAATTATCAAACTATAAAATGTATATTCTCAATAATAACAAAAAGAGGAGATGAAACTTCTTATATCCTAATCACAAGATAAGTAACTGCCTAACTAACTAATAGGTAATTTAAGTAGATAACTACAAATAAAACAAATAAACTAACTATCTTGATATCTTTAGTATAACTTTATAAGCTCTATCAAATCAGTACCAGGCATTATACTGCCGGTGGATAACTCATTAATATTAATCAAAACAACAAATCTTAAATGGATCGTACGTCCTCCAAACAATAGAAAAGAGACCAAAACCGCTTGATGAGACATTAAAATATTATAGCTCCCCCACCTCATGATTATCCTTCTAAATGATATTTGGTCTTGCCAATTTTGAATGACTGCTACTTTTTTATTTATTTTTATTTTTTATATTATAAGAAATTAAGTAGCATTATTTAAATTAAAAAAAGTCACATTCATACACGAAATCCTCCCCCCACGACCTAGTGCATGTCTATTGTTTGTCTCCCACCATATTAGTCATGATCCATTTAAGTATTTAATCTTCACTTGGATAGAAATGTAAAATAAAAATCCGACGTAATCCCTTAAAAATAAATTAAAAAATTCAAGATAAATTTACGGGGACAATAAATTTTAAATTCATTCTCAAACCTTTCAACCTATGCACAATCTTTGTCTTTATTCACTCCACTTGCATAGCTTGTTTCCATCATTTTATCCTATTCTAATAAAGTGATTGCGTTTGTGACTCAAACTTTACCCAGTCTACAATTTGCCACATCGTTTTAAAATAAACAAATTGAATCCTAACTATAATCTATACAGTATATCCATAAGACTTCGTAAACTTGACTAACCTCCAATATTCCACATCATTAAAAAATAAAATAAGAATCCTAAATTATATTAAAATTATTGCGATTGTGACCCATACTTTACGTAGTCTCCGATTTGCTACATCATTTAACAATAAAAATAATTAAGAATCATAAACTGTATATCTATAGACTTCACAAAGTTTACCAATTTCCAATTTGCCACATCATTTAAAAACAAAATAAGAATCCTAAATGATGCGGCTTAAAAATGTCACTTAATAAGGAGTCGACACGTGTATAAAGGATAGGATAAAAGTGAAAGGATCAGATTATGAAATATGCTCTGAGGAGAAATCCTCTCGGGAGATCCCTTTGGAGGGAGCTACCGCCAAAGAGAAGCTTCCAGAAGAATTGCTTTGGAGGAAGTTCGTGAGCCTTGAACGTAGGGAGGTTCCGCTATTTTCGGCTTGGACTCGATAGAAGATGGACCTTATCTCCTATTATCCGGGGGAACCGAGTCAAATAAAGAGGAGATATGGCCGAGTCTTCGGGAAGTGGAGGAAAGAAGGCTTCGTCCACTTCGCAGGACCGAGTCTGGCGGGTAGTTCCGGAAAGGAAGGAAGGCTTGACTTCCTCTCCAACTAATATCTCTATAAATAGGTAAAATCGAGGAGATTTCCAGGTTAGACTCTCGTACATTACGCATTTACTAAATTAAATACAATCTACCTTTGGGAGATTTTTCAAGAACTGTTTTTTATATATCAAGGATCCCGAGATCCTTGGGAGAGATTAATAAGCCCTATACTGACTTAGGCATCGGAGTGTCCGCGCCGGACTCTCCTCCGGCGTGTTCTTTGCAGATTCTTGAAGGTTTTAAACGAAGGCAACACACTTGGAGTGATTGTACGTGTTTGAAGAGTGGGACATCCAATCCAGAGGACACGCAATCCTCTCGTGCAAATTTTAGCACATCAACTGGCGCCGTCTGTGGGAAAGAATTGAAAGATTTTCTCACGAATTTCTACCTGTTTGAGCAAATGGGTGGCGGAGATAAAACATCCATTTCTGGAAAGAAAAATCTTCCGGGTGAGAATCCCCCTTTGCCCATCGATCCCCTACCAATAGGAGGCCGGGGGAAAAACCCAATTCACGCGCCTTCTGGATCACATCATCCGTTGGCGCCCACTCCAGATTTAGGTGATGAGAATCATCCCTTATCGGTTCGGGAGGGAATAACCGGGGATCTTGAAACCCCCGAGCCCCAGACCGCAGATCCTCAGCGAGAGGATATTCCAGACTCAGGGACACTCTTGATCTCTCCCGATCAATTGAACGCCCTCATCAGACAAGCCGTGGATAAAGCCTTTGCGGATCAAAGGGACCAGATTCCCAAAGTTGCACCAGGGAATCCAGAGGTACCGCCCCATAGACCCCAGGATGAGGCACCTGGAACCTCCCAAGTGTTGTCCAAAGAGATGGGGATACGAATGGAAGAGGATGATAAAGTGCCCTCGCGCGCGGAAAGAAGCATTCCCCTTCGAAGCACTAGAAGGAACGTAGAGCCGGCACCCCGAGGGACAGAACCCCTTGAGACAGAAGAAAGCACTGATGATACCTACGGAGGGCCAGTTAGCGACCAGCTACAGGCTCTGCAGAAAGAGATGAAGGATATGAGGAGACAGTTGGACAACCGAACCAGTAGATCCGCTCACACATCCGGGTGCCAGTTCTCTCCTAACATATTACAGGATGAGTTACCATTCAACTTCAAACCCCTTAACTTTGAATATGATGGTACGGCAGATCCTTATGAACACTTAGTAAGGTTTGAAAACGCTGCGCTATTACATCGCTACGGAGAAGGAATTAAGTGTAGGGTGTTCCTGACCACCCTGGCCAAAGCAGCGCAGCAATGGTTCACTCAGTTAGAACCTAATACCATCCGATCCTGGGAAGAATTCAGTGAGTTATTTCTCCATCAATTTGCAAGTGCCCGGAGACAGCCAAGGGCCACCTTGACCCTCTTCAATCTGAGGCAGGGGGAGAGCGAAAGCTTAAGAGCTTTTCTCCGGAGGTTTAATCAGGCAGCTCTGGAGGTCCCTACAGCCTCTCCGGAGGTGAAGATCAACGCCCTCACTAACGGATTACGAGATGGGGATTTCTTTTCCCCCTTAGCTAAGAAGCCAGTTAAGAATTTCGATGAGCTGCTGCACAGGGCTGAGAAGTACCTCACTTTAGAGGAGGTCCGTAAGGCCAAAAGGCTGGAGGTTAGGCCACCAGATCGAGAGAGAAGAAGGGAAGGTCCTTCCAGACGATCCAGCCCAGAGGTCCCTCGGACCTCTGGATCAACAAGAGATGGTAATCCCTCCGGAGGTCCCCGGTCTGGCCCTCGTGGGAGATTCGAGAAATACACGCCCTTGAGGATTGAGCCTGCTGAAGTACTGGAGGTAGCTGGGGACCATCCAGACTTGAAATTCCCATATTCCAGAAATCGAGGACCTCAGAAACCCAAGTCTGACCGATTCTGTCGATTCCACAATGAGTATGGGCATGATACGAACCAATGTTACCACTTGAAGGACGAAATTGAGAGGATGATCCAAGCGGGTCATCTAAAAGAATTTATATTCAGAGATAGGCAGGGCCCTCGAGGGCAGAAGCGGAAGGATCATGAAAGAAAGCCAGAAGAGAAGGAAACCAGAGAAGTAGCTGAAGATATGCCCCCTCCTCCACCGAAAAGAGGAATAATCCACATGATAGTGGGAGGGCCAGCCGATGGAGATTCTTTTCGGAAGAGGAAGCAAAATGTCCGGGCTCTAAGAGCAGAGCAAGGGAGCCAGTTCAAAGAAGTGGGGCGCATGACGGAGACGCCCAATATCCGATTCGGCCCAGAAGATGTGAAGGGAGTTAAGGAAGATCACAACGACGCTCTGGTGATCACTACCGACATAGCTGGATTCGATGTTGCTCGAATCTTCGTAGATACGGGAAGTTCGGCTGACATCATGTTCTTTGAATGTTTTAAGAGAATGGAGCTGAATGTGAAGCTACGCCCTGTAGATACCTCTCTGTATGGTTTCTCTGGAGGAGCAATCCAACCTTTGGGGTCAGTGATGTTACAAGTAGGATTGGGAAATGCTCCAGCTCGGAAGGTCCACGTGGTGGAGTTCCTTATTGTTGATATTCCCTCGTCATACAATGTTGTGATGGGACGGCCCAGCCTGAATCTTTTTCAGGCAATTATCTCCACATTTCATATGAAAATGAAATTCCCTACAGCCACAGGGGTGGGAGAAGTGAGAGGAGACCAGTATCAAGCACGGAAGTGCTATGCAGAGTCCGTGAAAATGGCAGATAGAGCCCTAACTAGGGGCCTGGAGCGGGTGAGAGGAGATGACCCTGAGGTTAAGAGAAAGAAAGTAGAAGGAGTGGCACCTGAACAAGTAAATGTTAAAACAGACGAGGAACTGATGAGCGTGGAGCTCTTCCCAGGGAAACTCGGCTTTGTTACCAAGATAGGTACCCAACTGGGGCCTGAACTCACAGAGAAGGTTATAGGACGAGCAGACCTCTCTGGAAGGATGGTGAAGTGGGCGATCGAGCTCCAAGAATATGACATAGATTTCGAGCCACGGAAATCTATAAAGGCTCAAGCCCTGTCAGATTTCATCCAAGAGTCGACTAAACCAGAGGAGGTCGAGGGATGGAAGGTGTACGTAGATGGCTCAGTGACCCTGAGCGGATGCGGAGCAGGGATTGTGTTGATAGGCCCCCGAGGAGAGGACCTACAATTCGCAGTGAGGTTTCAATTCATGACCTCAAATAATGGAGCAGAGTATGAAGCTTTGATCAGAGGGATGGAGATGGCATTGGAATTGGGAGCTCCAAAGGTAACCCTATACTCAGACTCCCAACTAGTTGTTCAGCAGGTGAATGGTGAATATGTAGCCAAAGATAGCAGGATGGCTGCTTATTTGGAGCGTGCCAAAGCGGTGATGGGCAAATTCCAAGAATGCGAGGTAGTCCAAATACCCCGAGAGAAGAACATGCAGGCGGATAGTCTCTCCAAACTCGCTAGCTCCACAGAGTTTGATGGATAGGGAACAATAACTCTAGTAGTTGCGGAAAGAGAGACTCTGGAGAACCCCATTGGCTCCATTGAAGAGGAAGATGATTGGAGAAGGGCTATATGGATAGAACTCACCAAGGAAGCAAATGCCCCTACCACCAGAGAGACCCGAGCCCTTCGGATCAAATATTTGCAGATTCTTGAAGGTTTTAAACGAAGGCAACACACTTGGAGTGATTGTACGTGTTTGAAGAGTGGGACATCCAATCCAGAGGACACGCAATCCTCTCGTGCAAATTTTAGCACATCACTAAATTATATTAAAATTATTGCGACTAATCTCCAATTTTCTACATCATTAAAAAAAAAAAAAGTATCCTAGACTATATATCTGTAAGACAATTTTGTGTGGAGATATATAGTTTAACGTGAAATGAATCTAAATTATATTTATGATTGTTCCAAAATTACTGGCACACTTCTAATATACTATATATAAATATCCCATAAAATTAATACCCTTATAACATTATCACATTTTATTTATATTTCACTAAATCATCCAAAAAATTCTTCTTTTATTTTTTCTTACACATCACTAAATCATCTTTTTTAAAAACTATGTCAGTCAAACCATACAAATAATTTTAAGACAGAGGGAGTAATATTGATGAAATGAAATCGGAGATTAAAAAAAAGTTGATTCATGTAAGTTTGGTTGATTCACTACAAGAAAATTGCATTTTAGTCCCTACTTAAAGTGTTAAGGGAAACTTGTTTCGAAATTGAATTTAGTCCCTTAAAAATGAGAGATTTATGAATTTTTCTGCTCAGAAAATGGTGTTGAATTGGTCAATTGGGCGGTTTAACTCGGGCAACCGAATTTAATGGTAATGCATAAAGTTTTCTGGGATCGACAGTGACGATTGGAGTCAATCGGTTGCTCGAGTTGGATGAAAAATCAAATTACTCCTCTGGAACCGGACTTCACTCGGCTGCCTGTGTAGAATCACTCGGCCAGCCGAGTGAGTTTGATTGGGTGCTAATTGGTGCTTTGCTGAAATGGGCATCAGAAAAGGCGGTGGAGCAGCTGCAATGTGTAAGTAGACATGCACTGATGCACAACCGCAAAAATCGTTGGTCACGGTTTGCCAAAATTGGCAACCGTCAGTTACGATTACGGTTTTCGAACCGTCGATTACGATTTTCCTTTTTTTTAAATATTTTTTTTCTTATTTTGTCTCCGTTTTCTCTCGTTATTTTTTTTCGTTTTAACTCTTTTAAAAAAAATACTTTACTATAATTTAATACAAATTATATAACTTAAATTTATATATAGAAAATAGAAGAATTGTGTATTAAAAAAAAAAACCGTTAAATCGACGGTTTCAAAATTCAAAACCGAAACACCATTTTTCGATTACGGTTCGATTTTTAAAACGTAATCGACAGTTAAAAATCGACCGATTTGACGGTTCGACAATTTTTCCATTATAGTTTGAGCATGTCTATGTGTAAGGGGAATAGGTAGGCAGGTAGCACACAAATAAGCTATTGGATTGGGCTTCTCTCTTTAAATAAAAGGGATGGGGTATATACCCCTCCGGCTTTGTTAGATACACTCCCCTTTCCATTTTATTAATTAAATATGTATGTAAAATACCATATTTGCCCTTTTAGTAAAATTTGTAAAATATTATAGATACATACATCTCCTTACTTAAAACACTAAACTTAATTTTATACAAAATATTAACCCTAATTTTGCAGCCTCAGTCTCCATTGCCGCCACAACCTCCGGCGTCACCCATTCAAAATCAATTCAGAAAACTAAAAATAAAAAAGTTTTTTTCGACCAACCAGTGTCGATCGACACTGATTGGTCGACCGTAGAATATATCGTCGACTAATTATAGTCGACGAAAAATACCCTAGTCGACAAAAAATTAATTTCGGACAAGACTATCGACCATAATTTTTTTGGTCGATATTTTGGTTGTCCAAAATTATAAAAAAAAACAGAAAGAAAGAAGTTGCAGAAAGAAAAAAGTTGCAGAAAGAAAGAAAAGGGAAAAAAAGGGGAAAAAATACGGTGAGGCTTACCGTGGGAAGACCGTTGGGGAGAGAAGAGGGCGGTGGGGAGGAGGTGGCGGCGCCGCCGCTTGCAGAAATTAAAAAAAAAAAAAAAAAACGCACTTGTTTTAGGGCGCGACGGAGGGAGAAAGAAGGAGGGAGGAGTTGGGGGAGAAGGTGTATACAACGATTTGGATCGGTGGAGGAGGAGGCGGCGACGACGCTGGGCGAGGGGGCCGCCGCCGCCGATTGCAGAAATGAAAAAGAAAAAAAGAAAAAGAGAGAGGCAGGTGGACGACGCTAGAGGCCGGCGGCGCTGGAGGCGGGAGACGCTGGAGGCCGGCGGCGCTGGAGGTCGGCGACGTTGGAGGCCGGCGGCGCTGGAGGTCGGCGACGCTGGAGGCGGTGGCTTGGGCGACGATGAGGAGGAGGGTTGGGGGAAGGAGAGAAGAAATGAGGGTTTTGGGGAAGAAATGAGGAAATTAGGATTTTTATGAGGGGTGCATTTATCATACCAATTTTTAAGATAAAGGGGTATAATAGACAATTTGGGGGGAGTGCATCTATCTCAGATGTACTTTAATGGGAGTATATATATCGGGGGAGTGTATCTAACAAAGCTGGAGGGGTATATACCTGATTCGGGTGGAATTTACACTATTTAGATGCATATTTGAAGCTCATTTGATGTTGATTTCATTGAATTATACATTGAATATGATTGTTTAAGCCGAAATGAGAGAAAGGTTGTGTTTTGTCGATTTTGTAGGAAATACGATGGAATTTGGAGCAAAACACCAACCATACTTTACTGGATCAGGAAGAGGAGTGCACGGTTGGATTCGTCTCGAAAAATGGAGTGGAATGGAAAAAAGAATCGAGTCAATCGGAGGTCGGAAGCTCGAGATACGAAGAGACAAAAATACATGCCCGGGTAGAAACGACCCGGGCGGGTCACTTCGACCCGGGCAGAGCCAAAAATGAAGTAGTTTCGTATTTTGCCCGGGTGAAACCCACCCGGCCGGGTGGTTTCGACCCGGGCAAGGCCCAAAAGTGTGTTTGTTCGTGTTTTGGCCGGGTGGCATGCCCGGGTGGGAGCCACCCGGCCGGGTCACTTCATTTTCGGGGTTTTTGGCCCATTTTCTCCATATTTCAAGGGCCTAATTGCAAAATTAATTCAAGACTTCTACCCCAACTATAAATAGATCAAATTTGAGTTTGAGAAGGACTCTTTTACTCCTTTTACAAGCAATTCCACACACACATTCACATAGTTGTAGGTGATTTTCATTTTTAGTTTAGATTCTTCATTAGATTAGATAGATTAGTGGTTTTTACTTCAAATCAAGCTACGATTATCATCGGGCATCGTCTATTACATCGGTTTGTAGCTAAAATCTTATGATCAAGGTGGTATTATTCTATTTTGCAATTCAATTTAGTATTTTCTTAATTTCTTCAATCTTTTGTTATTCTACTATGAGTTTGATGTTATTAGTTGTTTTAACCATGGAATTCTCTTCTAGAACCATGGGCTAAGCTCTTATTGTCTTGGGTGTGAATGTTTTGATGGGTGTTTAGTGTAATTATAGATTAATTGCATGATTAGCTTAGGAATTGGGTGTATATGTTTCTAGTGTTGTAATTTTCATGATTCAATTGATTAATTCACCCTATTAGCTAGCATTGTTAGTTTTGTCGACTTCAACGACCGTATTGGGTTGCATGATTAAGAGTGTGTGTATGAGCTTGAATTAATCAATGAGAATTAACATAGTAATTAGCTACACCGACCGGGGGTTGATTGCTTAGATCGACGACACTAGACACTAGTCGATTAGAGGTCGTCTATTAGATTAGTGAGAGGGCGTCTCATAAACATTAGTAACCGTGTTGAACGTGTTTATGAGACACTATCTTAGGAGCTTATGGTATTGATTAGACTATATAATTGCTAATCGATGCACGTGTTCACCTAAGCCTCACAAGGGATTGGTCTACACACACGAGTGATAGCCTTTAGCTTAATCCAAAACCATAGTTTAATTCATGCAATTGGTTCGTTAACTCATTGAATTACCCACAAAACGGAAACACCCGAGGCAATACCCTTCCCTTGCACTTTCCAACGAAAGTTAGATAACTTGTTATTTTTGTCACTAGTTTTCATTACTTTAGTTAATCTAGTTTAATATTTTTGTTCTTATTCCCAAAAATCCAAACAAACACGTGTAGTTACTACAATAGTATGCATACTCGTAACTTTAGGGATTCACTAGCACTCAATTAGGTCCTTGGAACGAAATTTTACTTGGTATACTTATCGTACTACTAACGAACCCATACGCTTGTGGGGATCGTATAGTTGTAAAAAGTGTGCAAAAATACATCCAAGTCAATGGCGCCGCTGCCGGGGACTTAAGCGAGTGTTGTTAGTGAGACTTAGAGTTTGTTAAGTGTTATTGATAGTAGCATTTCTTTTTCGTTATTTTGTTTTTCGTTTCTTTTGTGGGCTTTGATACTTGTTTTTGTATAGGTGTGAACTTCATTGCCTTGATGGATGGATACAACCAATACCAATGGAATCAATGTTATGATCAAAATGGTATGGTTTATCCTCCACAACATGGAGATATGAGCTATGATGGTTGGAGGAACTTTGATTATAATTATCAAATGCAACAAGTTCCCTCCTATTATCGAGATTGGAAGAATGAAGAAGCACCACCTCCCCCTTCTCAAGGATATTATCCTTATCCTTACCCAACTCAACCACAAGCCTACTTCCCACCACCTCCACCACATCAATACCTTCCACCGCAACACCCTTATCTTCCATATCCATATCCTCCCCCACCACCGGAAGAGTTGTATCGTCCACCTCCTCCTCCACCTATGGAGGAACCTTGGTTTGACAATTATCAAATGCAACAAGTTCCTTCTCCTTATCAATCTCAAGAGTGGGAAAGCAATGCTCATTCGCCACCAAACAATGAAGAAAGTGATACTAAAAAAGTGATTCTTGCACTATTGTTGAAAAAGTTGGATGCAAGTGAAAAAAGGTTGGAGGCAAGTGAGAAGAAATTCGAAGCAACCGACTCCATCCTTGCTCAACTTGTTAGTAATAAAAAATCGATGGAATTCCAACTTGGACAATTGGCCATTGCCGTGAAAAAAATGCAAGAAGAGGAGAACTCAAGTGAGGAGAGTGAAGATGCCAAGCTCATTGTCAAAGGAGATGAAGATAAATGTCCTTTAATGGATATGAGCAACAAGGAACATGAAAATCAAGAAGCGTCAAAAGACGAGTTGAAGAGCGAAATGAGCATTCCTAAACTTTTAAACTCTTCAATTTATTCTTCATTTGATATTAATGCTTCTATTGATTTCATTTTACCTCTTGATCATTTTGATTCAAAAAAAGAGCTTGAGAAGTGTTTGGTGGATATTCTTGGACAAAGAGGAAAGAGATGGAAAGAGGTGGAGTGGAAGGAGTAAGAAGAATATTCATTGTTGAAACCATGGAAGAAAAATGTGGATGATTGGTCTTCAATTCATAAGAGCCTCCTTGAATTTGAAGCTCAAATGTTGAAATACAATGGGAAGGAGGATCGATATCCATGGCCTTTCCGATGAGTTCTTTTATTTCCGTCCGGCATAGGACGTTAAACCTAGCGCTAAATGGGAGGCAACCCATTTTTACTTGCTTTATTTCATTTCTTGCTAATTTTATTTGCTTTGTTAGTTTAGTTTGATGTGTTTGCGAGTTTTGATGTAGTTGGAGAAGCTTGGATCGAATGGACAAGTGGATTGAAAGTGGAACTTTGTGCTTAGAAGAAGGTGTAGCTATAGCAATCGTAAGAGGTACGCCCACCCCAATTCTTAGGAATTGCATAGCAATTACTAAGTTTGGGGGGTAGTGGAATTTATATTCTTGTTCATGACATTGATTGCTTAGCTACTCTTAGTGTTAATTGATGGGATAGTGGCCCATGTGTGTAGATTTGTATGGTTAGCACTTGGTGGCAATATCAATGCAACACTATTTTTCCAAACTTTTAATTGCTTTGCAATGAAAAAGTTTGGGGGGGGTATGTTCGTTTTTACATTTTCTATTGACACCAATGTGTATTCTTGTGTATGTGTGTAATTTGAACTTAAATGATCATTGAGACACATTTGATGGTGATTTGTTGTGAATTTGATTCCTTGAATGTGTACATGATTGGAATGAATCATCTTGTTTGTGTTGTTGTCATCTCGTTGCTTATGGATGTTTTGCATGCACAATGAGTTATGTGTGATGATGATTGATGAATGATTGAGTATTGAATGAACCGGTGAGAGTTGAGCTTTGAACCGAACATTAATCCGGTTTATTTCATTCTTGAGTGGATCAATTCATTGCTTGTTTTTCTAGAACTTGCCCAAGTTCTTGCTTGAGATCATAATTGTGTGATACTGTGAGAAATGATGTAGGCCATCTTTCGTACTACAAGTCACTTAGCCATATTTTTCCAAATAACCAAAGAAATTTTCCGTAGTTAGCCCGTTGAGCTTGAGTTCCCATTTTCTTGGCAACCTACAATGTTTAACCATTTAGCTTTTTGAGCTTTCGATGCCCAATTCTAGTGGAGAACAAAAAGAGAGTGGAAAAACATATGCTTAAATGCCTTTGGTTTGAGGAGGAAAATTGGCAAGGGTGTGAAACGAAAGAAAAAGTTGGAAGTGATGAGAAAATGAGAAAATAAAAAAAATTGAGAAAGAAAAGAGGGACAATGAGCCCCAAGTGCTTGAGAAGAAAATAAATTGAATGGTGAAGTGATTGGCTAAAAAAGAGGAGGAGATGATTGCATGTGAGAAATTTAAATGAAAAGTGAGAATGAAGGTGTGTAAACCTTATGAGCATAAGCTTGATGTGTTGAAAAACAACTTTCGTTCTCCACTAGACGAGTCACTTCCTCCATATTCATCATACCCCGTCCAAAGAGCCAACGTTACGTCCTTGGTTAAGACCTATTGATCTCATAGTTGAACATGTTTGTGGTGGAAAGATGGTAGAGCTTGGGCAAGCTTATGGCAATTGCAATGCGTGATTTGATTGATGAGTGTCTATTGTCCTTAATTTGTTTGAGTGTTTGAGAGAAACACTATATCTTGTGAGTTGAACTTGAGCATTTGGATATTGTCATCACCATCACTTGTTATTGTATGTTGAGCATGTGTGAGGTAATTAGTTTGATTTTCAATATTGAACTTGTGATCATTTTTGAGAATGTATCTTGAGGAAGAAGAATTCATTTCATGTCATTTGATACGTGGGATCTTTCATTGATCATCTAGTTGTAAATTTCCCCTCACATTGTAATTCTTTCGTTGCTCGAGGACGAGCAACACTTTAAGTTTGGGGGAGTTGATTCGGGTGGAATTTACACTATTTAGATGCATATTTGAAGCTCATTTGATGTTGATTTCATTGAATTATACATTGAATATGATTGTTTAAGCCGAAATGAGAGAAAGGTTGTGTTTTGTCGATTTTGTAGGAAATACGATGGAATTTGGAGCAAAACACCAACCATACTTTACTGGATCAGGAAGAGGAGTGCACGGTTGGATTCGTCTCGAAAAATGGAGTGGAATGGAAAAAAGAATCGAGTCAATCGGAGGTCGGAAGCTCGAGATACGAAGAGACAAAAATACATGCCCGGGTAGAAACGACCCGGGCGGGTCACTTCGACCCGGGCAGAGCCAAAAATGAAGTAGTTTCGTATTTTGCCCGGGTGAAACCCACCCGGCCGGGTGGTTTCGACCCGGGCAAGGCCCAAAAGTGTGTTTGTTCGTGTTTTGGCCGGGTGGCATGCCCGGGTGGGAGCCACCCGGCCGGGTCACTTCATTTTCGGGGTTTTTGGCCCATTTTCTCCATATTTCAAGGGCCTAATTGCAAAATTAATTCAAGACTTCTACCCCAACTATAAATAGATCAAATTTGAGTTTGAGAAAGACTCTCTTACTCATTTTACAAGCAATTCCACACACACATTCACATAGTTGTAGGTGATTTTCATTTTTAGTTTAGATTCTTCATTAGATTAGATAGATTAGTGGTTTTTACTTCAAATCAAGCTACGATTATCATCGGGCATCGTCTATTACATCGGTTTGTAGCTAAAATCTTATGATCAAGGTGATATTATTCTATTTTGTAATTCAATTTAGTATTTTCTTAATTTCTTCAATCTTTTGTTATTCTACTATGAGTTTGATGTTATTAGTTGTTTTAACCATGGAATTCTCTTCTAGAACCATGGGCTAAGCTCTTATTGTCTTGGGTGTGAATGTTTTGATGGGTGTTTAGTGTAATTATAGATTAATTGCATGATTAGCTTAGGAATTGGGTGTATATGTTTCTAGTGTTGTAATTTTCATGATTCAATTGATTAATTCACCCTATTAGCTAGCATTGTTAGTTTTGTCGACTTCAACGACCGTATTGGGTTGCATGATTAAGAGTGTGTGTATGAGCTTGAATTAATCAATGAGAATTAACATAGTAATTAGCTACACCGACCGGGGGTTGATTGCTTAGATCGACGACACTAGACACTAGTCGATTAGAGGTCGTCTATTAGATTAGTGAGAGGGCGTCTCATAAACATTAGTAACCGTGTTGAACGTGTTTATGAGACACTATCTTAGGAGCTTATGGTATTGATTAGACTATATAATTGCTAATCGATGCACGTGTTCACCTAAGCCTCACAAGGGATTGGTCTACACACACGAGTGATAGTCTTTAGCTTAATCCAAAACCATAGTTTAATTCATGCAATTGGTTCGTTAACTCATTGAATTACCCACAAAACGGAAACACCCGAGGCAATACCCTTCCCTTGCACTTTCCAACGAAAGTTAGATAACTTGTTATTTTTGTCACTAGTTTTCATTACTTTAGTTAATCTAGTTTAATATTTTTGTTCTTATTCCCAAAAATCCAAACAAACACGTGTAGTTACTACAATAGTATGCATACTCGTAACTTTAGGGATTCACTAGCACTCAATTAGGTCCTTGGAACGAAATTTTACTTGGTATACTTATCGTACTACTAACGAACCCATACGCTTGTGGGGATCGTATAGTTGTAAAAAGTGTGCAAAAATACATTCAAGTCAATACCCCAACCCTAAATAAAATTGACATTTATCTCCCTCTCTCTCTCTCTCTAAATGTCGGCCTCTTTTCCAGCATTAAATTGGACGACAAATGTGTGTATGGATAGGTTTGATACTTAGGAGTGTGCTCATTTCTAAGTCTTAAATTCAAATCCTTTAAAGTGCAAATAATTTTTATGAGACCAAACCATACAAAGCGCAAAACTCTGGCTTTAAACGGGACCCCGCAAGTGGACAGTGAGATTGGTCCCCCGAATTAGTCGATCCAAATATCGAATACTCAAACTTCAAAAAAAAAAAAAAAAAGGCTCTAGGCTAGAGATGTTTGTCCGGATCGGGCTAACCGGCCCGACCCGTTTAACCCTAAAAAATATAGGGTTAGGTCTCAAGGCAAAAACTTGTGTGAGACCGTCTCACGGATCCTTTTCTGTGAGACAGATCCTTTTAACTCATATTTCAAAATTTTGGGTAGGATAACCCATATTTTTTTTTTAGATTTTGATTTATAAAAAAAATGATAATGTTTAAGTAAAAAGTGATAATATTTTTAACAAAAGTGAATATCATTTTTTACTTAAACACTATCACTTTTTACTCAAACATTATCACTTTTTATATATAAAAGCCGTCTCACGGATCTCCTTCTGTGAGACGGTCTCACCTAAGACTAGCCCGGACCGATTAAGAACGAACAGAATAAGGCTCTAAACCGTTTAACCCGATTAAGAACGAACCGAATAAGGCCCTAAACCGTTTAGCCCATGGCCCTATAAGATTGACCATATAGGACTAGGGCTAGCCCGATAAACATCTCTAATGATGATGATGCGTTTGAAGATGATGCTTCGTTTTTTACCAAGGAATGATCGAATGATGTAGAGACTCAATAAAGTGAATTTTTTTATTAGATTATGATATTTGTTTAGCTTTTTTGGCAATATTAAGGACCAATGAGTTCTGGAATTATGTTTAAATCATACTTTTGTTTTCGGGCTAGTCTTATGTGAAATATTGCATACATGCATTTCATCCGAATTAAGCCAAGTCAAAACCCTAAGCCCATTTAGCCCAAAAGTCAAATTAAGACAATTTAAAAAAATTCGCGGATCATAAGTCCGGATTCGGGTTGCCTAAAAAATTCGCGGGGTCGCAAACATGTGGTTACTACATGACCAAAATATTGTTACTACAAGGCCAACATATTGTAGTAAAAAATTAATAATATATGTCAAAACATTCTGACAAATTCACCCAAAAAATTAAATGTCCAGAATATTTTTTGATATGTAGTAATATACTTTTGACCTTGTAGTGATAAAATTTTGGTTTTGTAGTAACATTTTTTAGTCATGTAGTAGTCGAATAAGTCAAAATTATTTTAGTAATTTTGCCCAACAAAAATAAGTGTCCAAAATATTTTTGGTCTTGTAGTGATAAAATTTAGGTCTTGTAGTAATATAGTTTTGATCATGTAGTAAGATAATATTTGAGAGCGAAAAAAATATTCTAATTAAGGTTGACCCTCTTTGACCCACGAATTTTGACCTAATTTACTTTAGTTGATCAATATTGCATATCATATAAGTTTTTGTGTTTGTTTTCTCATTTATTGATCATTAACTAATTATTTATTTTTCTCATTTTATTTGTTTATTGGACGTGTCAATTGTGACCTTTAATTTTAAAAGATTTTTTTTATGGTCCGCTAGTGGCCCGTTTAACCCATGACCCGCTAAAGTTAGGGGTAGGTTTTAACTATTGATGGATCGATTAAAAACGAATCGGATAAGACTCTAAACCATTTAACCCGTGACTCTATAGGACTGACTCTGTAGAATTAGGGGTAGCCCGTGACCCTATAGGCCAATTAATGCACCATAAGCCTTAATTGCTGAAAGAATCTCACGCCAATATATATACACGAGGAAATGGACTTAATATTTGGGCTCAATTAATTGGGCCAATATTTGAAAGAAAATAGGGTTGAATACACCCCTCCTTCATTTTTTTTAATTCAATATTCTTACAAAATATCAATTTTGCCATGGTACTAAATTATGTTAGATGCATACATTCCCCTCTAAAACCCTAGCTTTAATGCATTAATCTTAATTTTGCAGCTCAGTCGCTGTCGCCGCCGTTCCTCCAGCAACCACCATCACCTCCGGCAGTCACAACCACATTCTCTTACATCAAAAAAAAAAAATTCAATAACAAAACTTAAAAATAAATTTCCACTAATCCACAAAACTTAACAAAACTCAACAAATTCTAAACTCTAAACCAAAAACTTAAAAATTCAACTAAAACGAAAACTTATTTTCGATAAACCAGAGTCGACTAAAAATTCTACCGTCGACCAAAAACAATCAGGTCGACTCTGGTTTATCGACCATTTTAAAAAAAAAAAATTAAAATTTTCTTTTATATTGAATCGACCAAAAATTATCCCGTCGACAATGGTTTGTCGACAAAAAACAATCCGGTCGACTCTGGTTAATCGATCAAATTTAAAAAAAAAAAAATTCGATAATATTGAGTCGGCCAAAAATAATCTAGTCGACAAACAGAGTCGACCGGATTGTTTTTGGTCGACTCAATATTATCGAAAATTAAAAAAAAAATCTGGAGAAACCCGCAAGGGCGGAGCGACCAACGAGAGGGGGAGGGGGTACGGCGGGTCTTGGCGCGAGTTCAACAGCGGAGGCGGATTGGGGGTTGGAGTTGCAGAAAACGAAAAAAAAAAAAAAAACAAACATGTTCTTCGCCGACGGCGGATGGGGGCGAGCGCCGGCGGGCCGCAACAGCTAGGGGCGAAGGAGGGAGGCGGCGTCGCTGGGCGAGAGGGGCGGCGCCGCCGCTTGTTACATAAATTAAAAAAAAATAGTGGCGGTAACAGACGAGGCAAGTGGCGGTGACGAACGAGGCGAGCGGCGGTGACGGAAGGGGCGATCGACGACGAGGGGAAGGGAGGGGGAGAGCGACGGCGAGGGAAAGTGCAGAAAATGAAAAAAAATAGAGAGGTTAGGGAAGAGAGGGACGGTAGAGAGGTTGGGGAAGAAATGAAATTAGAGTTAATGGGGTGGGTATGTATCCCTATATTTTATTAAAGGGCAAATATAGTATTTTATATATATATATTTAATTAAAAAATAAAAGGGGGAGTGCATTAATCAAAGCCGGAGGGGTATATACCTCAACCTAAGAAAATAATGGCTGGGACATTTAATTAATGGGTCTGACTATTTACACCTCCATTTTGAAGAGACTCTCTTTCATTTAATTAATACTTGAAGAGACTCTCTTTCATTTAATTAATACTCCCTCCGTTCCACAGGAATTTGCACACTTTTTATATATGGATGTCCCATACCAATTTGCACACTCCATAAAATGAAATATCTTCACAACCCTCACCCTTAAAAATATACTCATATTTACCCATATGCCATTACATTTTCACACTCAATCTACTTTTTACTTTACTTTATTCATAAAAGTTTACAAAACTACCCTTCAAAACATCAACCATTACACATTTTCTTATACATTTCTTAAAATGTGTGCCGGTCAAAGGGTGCAAGTTCCTCCGGAACGGAGGGAGTATAATAATTATACCAAAAAATAAAAAATATATTTTACTAATATGGTCGTCGACACTATTTTCGATGACCACCAAACCAAAATAAATTCAGAAATTCTAAAATATATTTAGAAAAATCACAATTTTTTTTTTTATAAATTTCAACAATTCAGTGTCGACCATATATATTCTCATCGACAACAATTTGTCGACGAGAGTGTATATGATCGACATTGGTTTGTCAAAATTTATATAAAAAAAAATTGACAACAATTGGTCGACCATATACACTCTCGTCGATAACAATTTGTCGACGAAAGTGTATATAGTCGACCCTAGTGTGTCGAAAATTAAAAAAAAATTTACCTACACGCAGCTTTTTTTTTTGGTAGGTTGGGGTGGGCTAGGGCGGGGACAGAGTGTGGTGGGTGGTCTGGGTATGGTTTTTTTTTTCCTGACTGGGGAAGGATGGGTGGCGGGCGGTGGCGATCGGCGGGTGGTGGTGGATGAATGAGGGAAGGAGAAAAGAATGGAGGAAGAAGGGGTGAGGCGACAGAAAAGAAAGAAGAGAGGAAGAAGGAAATTAGGGTTTTAGGGTGGAGTTTAGTTAGTAAACGTATTTTAAAAGATAAAAGGGTATTTAAGACAATTCGAGAGGGTGCATCTATCTTAGACAAATTTTAGAAAGGGTGCAGATTTGGGTAATCCATGAATAATAATTTTGTTTAGTTAAAGATTGAAAATGAGGGGTAGATGTAATTTTATGTAACATCAAGAGTGATGTTATAATATTTTATTATTGTTAGTAGCAGTGTTTTCAAAATCGGACCGACCGGTTCAACCGTGATATGAACTATATAACCGTTTTTACGGTTAGACCGGATCAAACCGACAGTGAATCGAAAAACCGGTCAAAAACCGGCCAAACCCGGAAAATTCGGTTTAACCGGTTCACATTTTTTTAATATTTTATTTTAATTCTAATTCTATTATTTCAGATTTTTACCTTTTTTCAACATCTGTTTTACGCGTTTTCTTCCTTCCTAACCCTCAGCCATGAACCCTAGACCCGCGACCACAGCACGACGGCGCCTTAGCCACCGCGAACCAGCAACTGCGTCACAGCGCATCTTCTCAATCAAGTTTCTAAGTTCCGTCGACGACTGTTTCTTCTCCGAGTACCAACGATATATATATACATATAGTGGAGTTGACAGTTGTTGCGCCGCACACAACATACATACATATATTTAAAATGTTTTAATTATTGAGGGTTTGAGGCTTAGATCTAGGGTTTTGACTTCTGAGTATAGAATTTCGAATGACGGGCCAATTTTATAAAATGGTTGAATTATATTCTATTGTTTGGGCCTAAATAGGCCCAGTTAAAAAAATTGTGTTAATATTATATATTTAAAATTTTGTGTATATATTTTAGATATTTGAGTATATGTATTTACTTGACGTATTTTAAGTGTGCTCCATTTTAATGGTTGAACCGGCGGTTGAACCGCAAACCGGTGTTCAGTCCGGTTTGATCTCCGGTCCGATTATGAAAACACTGGTTAATAGTGAAAGAAAAGTAAGAGAGAGAAGAAAGTAGGAGAAAGAATGAGTGTGAAAGAAAAGTAAGAGAGAGAAGAAAGTAGAAGAGAAATGAGTGATTGAAAAGAAAAATAGTGATTTGATTGTATAAAAATAGATTTATAGGGGTGAATTGATATTTGGATTGAGATGGATTGAGAGAGATTGGATTGGGATTGGGCCAATCCAAATCCGGATTGATCAATCCCAAAACAAACACCGCCTTAAGTTGTGTTTGGATGAAGGAATTTGATATGTGAAGACATTCGAAATGAATGTATTTAGAAATACATGAATTTCAAATGACATGATTTTAGTGAGAATTTAAAATCCATTCACTTACTTTTTAATTCAAATAAGTGAACTGTATTTGGATTTCAATTCTAACTATGCTAAATATTTCAAATCCATTCACTTACTTTTTAATCCAAATAATTGAAGTGGATTTGGATTGTGGATTTAAAATCCATAGAATAAATCCCTCCATCCAAATGGAGTCTTAATTAATTAAATGAGCCCAATTTCGTTCTCCTCCTCTCACTAACTCGTTCTTGATCATGTTTTCTTCTTTTGTTTGACTTCACAAAATATTAGGTAGGTGTTTTTTTATTTCAAAATCTTCATTTTTCCTGCAAAATACATAAAACATAATTTTTAAAAAAATAAAATTAAGTGCAATTAGTTAAATTAAACATTAAAATCATGAAATTATGAGAAAATTAAATTCAAAGTGTACACTAAAATCATGCAAATTACATTCGAATCAGGTGCTATCCTATTTACTCATTTACTCTACCCGGCACACAAAATAGACTTCCTTTTCGATTTGAATTCGAAACAGTAGCAATACAACACAGTAGCTTCATTCCTCAGGCGCTATGTGAGTTGGAAGTTTTGTAAGAGTTTTGAGTACTCTAGAAAAGTGGTTGTGGAGATTTTACAATAAGAAAGAAAGCTTGTGTGCGAAGGTCATTGAGTTAAAATATGGGGTTAGCTGGGAGGCAATATACTGAGAAGAGGCAATACATTAAGGCTGCGTTTGGTTGGGTGGATTTGGGCTTATGGATTTCAAATCCACATCCCAAATCCATTCTACATGTTTAGATTAAAATTGATTTCAAATACTTACATTTGTGTCCATACACTTTTTAGTTAAAATTGAGAGAGATTTCAAATCCTCACTAAAACCATATTATTTGAAATCCATCTATTTTTAACTCCTTTCATTTAAAATGCCTCCTCAAATCAAATCCCCCTATCCAAACACAACCTAAAGGACATTAAAGGGCTGGTGGGGAGATGTGCTCAAGGCAACAGAGTGGGGGATATATGGATGGTCGGCGAGTAGAGTCTTAGGAATAGCTTTTCAAGATTATATAATTTGAGCATTGACAAGATAAAAAATATTGGGGAGATGAGAGTGGAGAGGGGAAGAAATGTAGACATGCTAAATAATTTGTTGATTGTAGTTAACAGATTTTCGTTGAAACAAGACGTAGACGATCATTGGAGTTGGAAGCTATCATTGGATGGCAAGTATTCAACCAAAGCAACATACTAGTTGGCTTCAAAACAGAGAGCTAGACGACGACGAAAGTCTCAATACATGCTTGGAGAACCATGTTGGGGACAAAGAGCAAGCTTCAAAGGATCGAGGGGAGTAATAGATGCAAATACTAACATTAATTGTGTCTTCTGTGAAACCTGCTATGAATCCGTGCGAAATGTTTTATTTGAGTGTGATTTTGCGTACCAAGTGTGGATGGAGATATGTAAATGGTTAGGAGTAACGGTAGCATCACCCGAAGAAGCATTAATGAACTTTAATCTCTTTAGCAGTATACTTAAAGGTAAGAGAGATAGCTATATGTATTTGGGAATATCATTGTGGAATGCAAAAATCTACATGAGGAAGAGGTCTCGAGGAGTAAAAAATTATACTATGGAGCTGGATAAGGACAAAGGAGATAAGTTACAACATGCATGAATTTAAATAGCCCTATAACAGTCTTGGAATGTTAAGATGATGCTGATTTTCTTCTTTTTTTCTTTTCTCTGCTTCCGCCCCTGTTTTTAGGCATGCTAAGGGAGTGTACAAGACATTGAACACATATATGGAGTAATTAAAACATGCTCCCAGCAAGGGATTCAATCAATTTACAAAAATGAGTACGTAAAATTAATGTTTCTAAGTTGAAAAACCACCAAAACAATTACTACTACTACTAATACAATGAGAAAAACTTGACATTTGAATCCATGCCACCACCGGGTAGCGTTCTTTCTACATGTGTAGTTGCACATCCATCTGTAAACACACAAACAGACATACAAAATTTGTTACTCCACTAGCTAGCTAGCTAGTTGTATTCTATTTATCATACACTCAATCAATCTCACACATGCATGCATGTAAATAAAATGAAATAACCAACACATGCATCCAAACTTATTACATTATTATGACAAGAGAGCTAGCTAGCTATATGTATAGAATAATAAAGTAATAATGTAAATTGAAAATGATTGAATATATTTACCTTTAATTTGAGTGAAGTGAGTAGGTCGTCAGTTATGTCGTCCCGCGCTTCTCATCCCATGAAGAATGTACCTCAATGACACAACCAGTAGATTTGGGGATAGCTTTTTTCATTTCCTTTACACATGAAGGGTTGCAATCAAAGAGTTCAATCCTTCTAAGATGATGGTGAAACTTGCTATCAATTGTTTTTAATTTGTAACAATGTTTTATTTTTAAGTGCAAAAGATAGGGAAAGGCATCAGCTCCAAATTTCCAATACACCAAATCTGTGTCTTCAATTACAAGAGACTTAAGAGAACGGAAACCTTCTTCTTCTTCTTGTTCCCACACGGGACCTTGAAAAGCATAGTTTTTCAATTTGAGCACCTCAAGGCCTTCTAATAATGAAGAAATGGTCTTCATTTCTTTCCAAGGATACCCCAACCCACTCAAACTTAAATGTGTTAAAAAACTTCGAGTTTTGGGGAATTTAAAAAATAGAGCAACCGAAAGAACAACATCAGGATTAACAATAACACATTTGAGTGAATGTAGTCTAAAATGCTCATAGATATAGTGAGTATCGAAGCAGATACCATCATCATCAGGTGCCAATTCAATTCGAATTTTTAAATTCTCCAGATTACGAATTCCTTCAAGAATGGCTTTACTGCATCTACGAGCATTTACATCTGAAAGCGTCAACAAGCTTTTCAAGGAAGCACCACGAGGAGGATCTGGTAAGTCGCTTCCCATGACCTGAAGATGTTTTAGTTTTTGCAAACTCCATATCTCCGCAGGTAGATACGATGCATCCTTACAAGACTTGATGCTTTGATGTCGATCCACAATAAGGAACTCAAGGCATTGGAGTTGGGAAATAGAAGCTGGGATCATTCCATTCGTAGTTAGAGCTAGGTAGCCTAACTGGAAAAGTTGTAGTACCTCCATAGGGAACTCGTAGAAACGGATTGAAAGAGCATCCAGTTCTTTCAACAATTTCAACCGAAAACATAGTGGTACTTGATATTGAAGATATGGAGCAAAACACAAGACAGAACGTGCAGAGGATGCACAATTATCCTCCACCGATTTATGCACATCTTTGAGGGCAAATAAAACGTTGGTGTTGAAGGACAATCGGTGGTGACCATCTATACCATCTCCTCCTAAGGCATCATTACGACTGCTTAAGACAAGTGCAAACTTGGTCTTCCTGGCCTTTTTTTTAGACAGGTGCCAAAACGAAGAATGGAGGCCGCAAGTTTTTATTTTGTGACTAGGATTGAAACTACTTTCTTGGTAGACCATAACAACACTATTGAAAACAAGCTCCATCAAAAAATCATTAGCTTTTTGATAAGAATTAATGTGAACATTAAGTTCAAAAAATCCATCAGCAAGCCATAAATTGAAGAGTTTGGATCGAGGTACCTTGTATTTTCTAGGAAAGAGTCCTATAAACATAAAGCACATCTTTAAAATTGGAGGTAAGTAGGTGTAGCTTGGAACAAGTACCTTTGACATTTCATCGTATGCATCCATGAAAATTTGATGATTTTCATTCTTGGAAACTTGGTCCCAATACTCTGGGTTGTTCTTCTCTTGGAAGAGTGTGCGAGCAACAATGAGAATTGTAAGAGGAAGACCATCACAATTCTCGGCAATCTTCTTTCCAGGTTTCACAAGTTGAGGGGGACACAAGCCTTGAGAAAAGACCTTGTGACAGAGTAGATCCCAACTTTCTTTTCTGTTCAATAACCTCATAATAATCGTATCATTTAGAGAAATACCGGCAGAATGATGACGATGTATCTGTTGCAGCCTACCTGTAAGCAAGATATGATATCTACTTTTATAGTCAAGAAAAGAATTGTCGGAGTATATACCCAAGTGATGCATTGTATATCTGTCCCAAACATCATCTAAGACAATGAGGTATGTCTTACTCTTCAAACACGCCTTCAAGTAGTCCGCAACTGCTTCTTCTTCATCATCTCGCATTTGAAGAGCTGCAGCCGGATCAATCTCCTGAAGTAAGAGGCGTGGGATATGTTTTGCTTGATATTTTTTGCCTACTCGAACCCACACACGATGGTGGAAGGTTTGGAGTATGGATGGATCGTTGAAAATTTTGTTAGCAAGAGTAGTTTTACCGATGCCTGGCATACCAACGAGTGAAGTAACTCGTTCAATCGTTAGCATATGTTGTTCATTACTCATTAGCCTATCCTTGACTCGCTGGTACACATCAGGCAGTCCTATCATCCACTCTGCAGCTGATGAAACAGCAGCAGCTCCGTCTTCGTCTTCGTCTTGTTGGTCGAGAAAGGTGGTGTTGTAGAGTCCGTCACTGCAGTTGTGCTCCATCATCTTCACCTGAGTGGTGAAGGAATCAATTTTGGCCTTGATATTCTGAAGAAGAATCACTTTATCTTCAGCATCCGAATTATAATTAATCTCATTTACCATGTCATGTAATCTACGAAGTTGACGAAAGATTAAATCATGTAAATCGAAAGAGAGGCTTGTTTTGGTAACTTGTTCAAATGACTCCAGTTGGTGGTATGCAAGTTTAAAGATTTCCAATGAATTATCATTGCCTTTTAGACGACCCTTAATATCGATCATCATGTCAATCACCCAAAAGTAACGATTCATGATCTAACTCTTTTCTTTTCGGATTATCGATCAAAGATTGTAATGACGACAAAATAATTAATATAAAAGCTAGGCTACGTACCTCCTTTACATATACCAGTATAGTACAGTCTACTGCTTAATATATTAATGGAAATTAAACAACGTTGCTTCTAAATCAAGACGACACGCTCGGTCAAATGTAGCTAGTAATCAATACCTATCACTTGCATACATTAGGTGTGCCTACAAATTCACATGCCAAAGTTGACCAAAATATATTGCCTATCAATTTTGGTAACCCAAGTTTACCTCTTTTCTTGGTCACCCACATTTACATTTGGTCACTCAGTTATTATATTCTCTTACAAATACAATAATAAATATAGTTTTAGTAGTTAGATGGAATAACTTATAAATGACTCCGTCAACTTTCTATTACTAAATTGTGGTAAAAAAATCGGAATAAGTCCTTGAAATCCCAATATCACAAATATATCAACTTCATGTCTTTGGAGAGAGGAATCAAGGGGTGAACTAGTTATAACCAACAAATTGTTAATACAAATATGTTTAGCTTCTTTTTTCTTGCATTTTATATGCATATACAAAACGGATTTCATCACTTATTAATTATATGATTCGTGAACTTTTGTTGACCCTATTCGAATTGTATTTTAAAGTAAATTAATTATTAGAATGGAGTACTTTCGTCTCACACAACATCCTTCATTAATTTTCATTAATTCCTAAAAATTAACTGATTGTCGCTTCCTAATTTCATCAAAATAATATTCCATTCATTTTCATAATAACTTTTATATTTTTCTGACGTTTCATAATAACTTTGAGGAAATATTTTTTTTGTCCTTTAAATTTAAGTGATTCCAAAACAAATCCTTTAAATTTTTAACTTTACAAAATACATTCTATATCTTACAAGCTATTAATTTTAGTCCTTTTTAAAATCTATTTTAGTCCTTTAAGTTTAAACTCCAATTTTAATCATTTAAATATAATAAAATCTGAAAACTTTAATAAAATTTGAAAACAAATACTGATTTTAATGTATATATTTTTTAAAATTAAATAAAAACATCATTAAAATCTGAATCATGCTCAAATTCTACTTAGCCATTTTTCTCTAATTAATTAAAAATATAAAAATTCAAAATAAAAATATATACTAAAATCTGAAATTTGAAAGAAAATTATAAATATGTATTAAAAAAAGGGACAACTCCAACTACCCCGGTCATATTCTTCAAATGTAAATTATATGATTTGTATAATAATTTATAATTTACATTGGGTAGGGCTGCTGTGTACTCAAGTACACGGTGTACTTGAGTCCAGCTATATAAAGAATATATATTATATATAGGATAAATAATAAAATATTTAACAAAACCCATTGTAGCCTAGTGGTTGTCCTTGGATTGCCATAGCATCAAGTCCCAGGTTCGATTCCTACTTTTAACATAATTTTCGATATTTTATTTTAGCAACAGTTTTTATTTTTTTTTATACATTAAAAGTGCAATTAATAAATTGTAAAATTTGTAAAATTCAATAGCAACATTTTTTTATACATTAAAAGTGCAATTAATAAATAATAAAATTTGTAAAATTAATAATAATTTAAAAAAAATTAGCAACATATTTTTTATACATTATAAAAAAAGTGAAAGTAATAGTAATATCATTAATTGCACTTACTAATAATATAATTAATAGTAATAAAAGTGCAAGTAAAAAAATAATAAAACGTGTAAAATTAATAATAATTTTTTTAAAAAAATTTAGCACCAGTTTTTCTAGATTATGAAAGTGCAAATACAAATAAACAAAAGATGTATCATTAGCATACACTTTTCAGTTATAATATCATACACTTTTCAATTATAATACCATACACTTTTCATTAATATATAATTTACATTTTTCATTAATATAACATACACTTTTCATTAAATAGATCATACACTTTGCAGTTATAATAACAATAAAACGTGTAAAATTAATAATAATTTTTTTGAAAAAATTTAGCACCAGTTTTTCTAGATTATGAAAGTGCAAATACAAAAAAACAAAAGGTGTATCATTATCATACACTTTTCAGTTATAATATCATACACTTTTCAATTATAATACCATACACTTTTCATTAATATATAACTTACACTTTTCATTAATATAACATACACTTTTTAGTTATAATAACATACACTTTTCATTAAATAGATCATACACTTTGCAATTATAATGACAGACAATTTTCATTAAATAAACATACACTTTTCATTAATAGATCATACACTTTGCAGTTATAATAACATACACTTTTCATTAATATATAACTTACACTTTTCAATTATAATATCATAAATTTTTCAGTTATAATAACATACACTTTTAATTAAAAACAATGTTGTACTTTTCAATATAATAACATACACTGTTCATTAAAAAAAACAAAGATACACTTTTTAGTCATAATAACATACACTTTTTCAAAAAAAAAAAATTGAAAAAAAATATCGAAAAAAAAAAAAAGTCAAAGTTTGACCGTTGACCGGTCAACGATGGTCAACGGTCAACATTTGACTAATAAAAGTCTACTCAAGTACACCATGTACTTGAGTACATACAAGACTTTGACATTTACATTTGGGGAATATGACAGGGGTTTAGGGTTTAAATAAATCTCGACTCGATTAAAGCTCGTTTGAGTTCGACTCATATAATTATCAAACAAGCTTAAATAAGAATTTCAAAATTTAATAAATGCGGCCAGACTTTATAACTGATTAAATTAAATTAAATTATGGTTTGCATAAATTTTTTATATATATTCATATTCATATTAGAGACGGATTTTGGCCGTACCAATTCAATACGTGTTATTGGAATATATATTAGTGTTCGTGTATATATAAAAATTTATATAATTTAAAGTTATTTTAAATTACAGGTGGAGTCACACGACGTTGAGAATTGATATTTAAGGATCTTAGCAAAGGGCCACTACGTCCAGTAAGGACTTACGTACAAATTTCATACATCCGAGTTTACATCAAAAAGATCGACTACCAACAGTGGTGTGTGCATTAAAAGTGAATACATGTAAAATAAATAAATTAATAAACATATACAATTAATATTAAAAGATAAAATAAAAGAGTTATCTGTCCTAGTGGAGATGCTCAATAATGAACGATTGCCCACCTGGTGGGGTGGGTTGGGTGTGGGTTCGGGATGGGATAATTAAATAATTGAAGAGGGGAGTGGGGTGGGCTAGGTGTGGGTGTGGGTTCGGGATGGAACAATTAAATAGTTGAAGAGGGGGTGGGGTGGGTTGGGTGTGGGTTCGGGCTGGGATGGGAGGCTTGGGGTTGGGTTGTGTGGGATTGGGAATCCGGCTCTGAATCTCAATTTTTTTTGTGGTGTCCCACCTACACAACGATAGGCTTCCTTTATGCATTAGACGATTACTAATAGGGAATAATGTAAATATAGTAATAATATCTTTTTTTTTTATTTTGACCATATCTTTGTATATATCTCTTTTAATGTAAATACCCATCCCTTTTTTCCCCTCCCCATGACTCGAACCCAGGACCTAAGGCCTAGGTAGTGGTGCTCTAACCACTTGAGCTATTCCACTTTGTCATATATCTCTTTGATATGGTTTGTTATATTTACCATGTTTATCTCCTTGTAAAATGCATATAAAAGAATGCATATAAACATGACGACAAATATGCATACGTATAGAAAGGAATGTACTAAAGTGCATGTAAATAATTTTGCATAAAAATATGCAAACAAAAGTGCATCTGAACATATATAAATATATATATATATATATATATATTTTGTAAAAGCCACAAACTGATGAGTTTCGCACGCGAGTTGATTGAAGGAAGATGAGAGAAGCGCCTTAAAAATCGGGTCAGACCTGTTGGTAACAATCTGCGCAGGGTGCGCATTGCACCCAGTTGACGTCACTCCCAGTGTCAAGCACCATGTAAGACTGAGTTGGGGGGTTGCCGACTCCGACTCGGCAGAAGTACTCACCGCTTCCTTGACTCGTGCCGGAAATAACGGGACCCTCCAGCTTTTCCTCCTCTAAACTCGGTCATGGCTTCACCTTCTTCCACGTGGTCTCGATGGTGGCCCACACCTTGCAAGACGGCAAGGGCTCTGCAATTTCTTCACGACGTCGACCAAGGTGGGGGCTCTGCAAAATCTGTTCGCCATGGTGGGGGGCTCTGCAAAATCTGTTTCCCCAAACAGCACAGATGAAGATGAAGATCTTCGTCCGGCGACCCCCTGTAAAGACGACGAAGCCACAACGACTTCCCCGGCCATGGCGGCGGCCACAAAGCTTCATCTTCGCCATGGCAGATCGACGACGGAGCTTCAAGGGCGGCGACCATGGAGTTTTAAGATTTCGGAAAGTGAGGATTTTCTTCAATTGGGAATTAAAGGTTTTCAATTCGGAAAGTCTGTATTTATCAGATCTTAAAGCTCAATAATTTGTTGAATGTGCCCTATAATTTGGGAATTAATTGATAGCAAGTAATTATGAATTTAAATTTCGAAATAAATGTTCAAATATATAAATTAAAGGAGTATATGAATATTAAGGGCATTTAAGATTTTTTGACACTATTTTGACCTTATTAGAGAATTTTAAAAGTTGTAGTTTTTTCTTGCTTAATACTCTATATAAATGACTTAGTTAATAATCTCTATATAAAATTTATAAATTTAATTTTAAAGTCCTACTTATTATTATATATTTTTAATATGTCACCTGCACATTAAAACATATTATAAGAGGGTTGAATGATTAAAATTAAAATTAATATTAATATCAACAACAGGTGTTATCCATTATCAAATCAAGCTGTCGCCCCTACAAAGAAAAATGAATTATGTTGACATTTAAAAATGTAATTATAGTTTACCCAATACTATATCACGACAATATAATTAATAAAAATGTCATCAATTCTAATTTAAAGATAGGCATTCACCTATTTTAACATTCTTAAATGTATTGATAAAATGACAAAGTGGGATAGCTCAAGTGGTTAGAGCACCACTACCTAGGCCTTAGGTCCTGGTTCCAGTCATGAGGAGGGGAAAAAAGGGATGAGTATTTAACTTTCCATCAAAAAAAAAAAAAGATTACTATATTAATTTATTAATATAATATTAGTAATATATAATTCAATATTAATTGTCATGATTTATTATTAAAATCATTTTTATTACCCTAATTCTCAATATTAGTTAAAACTACATGATTAAAGGTTGTGTTACATTCATTTTAAAACTATTTTTTATTATTATAATTTTCAATTAATATTAATTATTAATACACTATTAAATGTCATGATTGGTTTTAATATATATATATATAAATATATATAATTACAATAATACATGACGTACTAACTTCTCAGATTAATAATAATAATCACCAAATGCATAATAATATTAATAATAATTAAATAATAACAACAATAATAATAAATTAGAAAATATTTAATATGAGAGAATAATATTAAGATGTTTTCTCAATGACTATAGTAAAATTTAACAAATGACATAAATTAAAAGGTAAATATTTAAAGCATTTAAAATGAATTTACCTAACTTAAAGGACATAAAATTATTTTTTCTCGATTAATGTTCGTCCCCACCCACCTACCCAACCTCCCACCAAACCTTTTTGGGTTATATAACTACGTCCAATAAAAAATACCTCGTGCCACGTTATTCTCACGACTTTCCTTGCAATTTTATCACTTTCGAATCTTTCATTTAAAGCGCACGTTTAATATAAAATTATACTCCTACAATATATTAGTAAGTAGCAACTCTCTTATCCAAGTATCCAACCTATCGAGCCAACTTGAGTCTAGTAAAATTAGAATGAAAAAAAATTAGTTATCATGTTAACAAGTCGAGCTTAAACTGACTTATTAATAAATTAAGTATCTAACGAGTTGAATCGAACTTAAATTTTAACGAGTTGAGTCGAACTTAAATTTTAACGAGTCGAACTTTTGAGCAGCTCGATTCATTTAACTGCACTACTCAATCTAAACTTTGCCAAATCATTTTAAAATAAACAAATTGAATCCTATATATTTATAAGACTTTATAAACTTTAATTTACTAATCACATTGTTTAAATATATTGATAATCTGGCCATGAGTGTAAGAGAATTTAATATTCCTTCATTTCAAATTCGTTATATTCATTTATCCAGTTACGAGTTTTAATAAAAAAAATTGATAATTCACTACTACATAAAGGGCTCTCCAAGTGCAATTTAACTTGGACAGCTCCCACTTGGAGAGCTCTTCAAAAAGCTCTCCGATCCAAGGTCAAATATGTAGTAGTGATTAGTTTATGTATGGGGATATGAGGTATTACGAGGTGCACTTCACTTTTCAATAAAATAAAATGGTTGTTTTGTGAATAAAGTGAATGACAATTTAAGTAAATATTAAGTTATGATTGGAGAATGGAGATAAACTAATGTGAATAATATGTTTGTCTTTTATTTTCTCCATTTGCATACTTGTTTCCATCATCTAATCCTATTTTAATAAAATGAATATTGTGTGACCCAAACTTTACTCAATTTTAAAGTTGTTATACCAGTGAAGTTGAATACTTGAAATTCGAACTTGACTCGAGCTTCTATTGAGTCGAACTTAGTGAAATTAAAAAGAAAATATTTAGTTATCGAGTCTAACAAATTAAGTTCGAATTGACTTGTTAGTAAATTGAATATCTAACGAGTCAAGTCGAGCTTACGAGCAACTCGATTTGTTTAACAACGCTACTTAATCTACACTTTGCCAAATCATTTTAAAATAAACAAATTGAATCATAATATAATTATCCTATATATTTATAAGACTTCATATACTTTAATTTACTAATCATTATACTTATTTCTCCGGTAACAAGTTAGTGGTTTACTTTGAGTAAATAATTAATGGTTAAAGAATAAAGATAAAGTAGTGTAAATAATATGGGAAAATTTTAGTTTTAGTCCTATAAGTTTGATACATTCCAAAATAAATTCTTTAAGTTTCAACTTTACAAAATACGTCATTTATCTTTCAATTTAATCCTTTTTTACATCAATTTTAATCCTTTATCTTTCTAATGAATTAAAGCTGCCTGAATATTCTCCTCTTAATTTATGCGGTTAAATTATTTGGAGATTCCGGTGGAATTAATTTATGCGGTTAAATTATTTGGAGATTCCGGTTGGATGTGCTGACGACTTGGTACGACATTTATTTAAAAAACCCATCATTCTATCTTTAATTTTTTTTCATGTCTATTAAAATTTTTCTTTTGTTAATAATATGGTCACTGTCTAGTTTTGTTATGATATATATTTTTACATGTCTATTTAAATCAATTGACTAGAGGTATATTTTAAGAAGTTTTAAAAAGTTTTCAATATTTTGAAAAGTTCTCAATAAAATTTACATATAATTTTATTTTAAGAATGTGTATAAATAATACAGTTGAGCAATATTCGAGTTTAATTACTATTTTTCATGGACTTATCTCAACAGAGAGAGTAATATCACGAAGAAGATAAACTAAAAAATTGTGAACTTTGGTTTTTGCCTTTTAAAAGATTGAAATACAACTTTATTATATTATAAGCATCAAGATATGAACAACTTCATATATTTTAAATTGTTATGTTTTAATTTAATTGTAAAATTTATTTTTAATTATCCTGTCAAAAAAAATAAAATTATTTTTAATTATAGAATTGTTTTATCAATGGTGCATATTTCAATTTTGTTTTTAATTGAATTTGGGAGAATATTTCAATTTTGTTTTTAATTGAACTTGAGAGTTTACAGGAAAATTTGATAGATATTCCATTAATTACGTAGATTTTTAAGTATATATAAATGAGAGATAATTATGTGGCAGATGACATGACATTTTTTAAATAAATGTGGTACCAAATCAGCCCATCTCACTGGAATCCGACAGCATTTAATTCATTAGAAAGATAAAAGATTAAAATTGATGTAAAAAAGGATTAAATTGAAAGGTAAAAGACGTATTTTGTAAAGTTGAAACTTAAAAGATTTATTTTAGAATTTATCAAACTTATAGGACTAAAACTAAAATTTTCCCTAAATAATATATATTATTTCTAAAAAATAGTAAAAATAATTAAATTCAAGAGTATATTAAATGAATTGATTGCAATTTCTTCCTAAGTTGGGACTTTTAAATGAAAAGAAATTTATTGAATGATATCAAAGTTTAAACTCGTCCACATCCTGGACTTCACACTTTAGTTCAAATTCAACCTTTTAAATGAGGCCAAATAAAGTCGTAATTGACAGACGAATGTGCTTATAAAAGAGTGGATGCTACACACGTAATTCGTCCTTGGTTTTCTGAAAAACCTGTTGGGCAGCAATTGCATCATTACCATCAGCTCGTTTGATTTCAATTTTGGGCTTTCCGCGGTAAGACCCAGTTCCTCTTAACGAATCAGAGATGAAGCGATCAATACGAATACCCCCTGCAATTGCATCTTCCGCTTTCGCTCCATACATCAATCTCTGCATCAAAATCACGAATATGAGATCGAAACCAATTATTTTGATCCATTTTTCTTCAAATTTGATCATGAAAGTACATTTGGTCGCACCAGTCAACGATGGTCAATTAATAGTTGATAGTGAAAAATGAGAAGTGCAGAAATGATGAAGAAAATTTAAAACCTTGAATTTGGTAAACTGAATAGCTCCGAAGCACATAGAACATGGCTCACACGAAGCATATATCTCACAGTCTGAGAGATTAGTCTTGTTGAGCTTCTTACAAGCCTGAAAATATATATATACAGCTAGGTTGTTAAGTAAATAAATAAACAAAAATAGTCAATTTTGTTGTAGTGAATAAAAATGACCTCTCTTATAGCTGTAATCTCAGCATGAGCAGTAGGATCAGTGTGCTTGAAAAACATGTTATGAGAGCTTGCAATCACTTCATCATTTCGTACGAAAACAGCACCAAAAGGGCCTCCATCACCAGAATCCACAGCTTTGTAAGCTTCTTCAATTGCCATTCTCAAGAATTTGTGGTCTCTATCCTCAACACCTGTCGCCCGGTCGCATTAATATTACACATATTCTACCAACTCATCAGTATCTTAAACACTAATTAACTCTCCTATCAAAAATGTAAGAATAACAACACAACATATATAATTGGAGACAAAATAAAAAAGAAAAGGATGATCAAGTAATCTTATTTAGTTTGACTACTTAATGAAGATATTAATTAAAGTTGCAGAAGCATGAATCTGGCTAACCTTTCTCTTCTTCCATGGCTAATGAAAAATCAGAATGAGTTTCAATACACACATGATGACATTTTATTTTATTTATACTATTATTATTTATGTTAATAGTAAAAGTAAAAGTAATACTACTCCACCCAAACACATCTTATGCATCATTGGGGTGGAGCTTTACCGATATATTATATTATCTTATGCAAGTTTTTAAAGATGGAAAGATTCTTTCATTTTCATCATGAGATTTGACGTTGATTTTTCACCATTAATTTTTTTATATTGTTATTTAATTTTTTTATTTATTTTTCGTTTCTAACTATTGAATATTGAAGATTAGTTGTTATTTAGTTGGTTATTGGGTAGTTACAACCACCCAGATGTATCACTATATAAGTAGAAGGCTTATTCATTGTTTAGTTTGATTCTTCCTCGAAAAATATTAAGTGTAAATTTACCATATGAATAAATTCACTCTCATCTAAATTCTTCATTGTACCAGAGAAGGTTCCTCTGTAACCGCTCCAAGATTTCGTAAAATTCCAAATTTAAAGTGATCGATCCTAACCGCCTACCTTCTTCTCCGCCATGACAGACAAGGACGAGAGCAACGAGAAGGATGGCAGCAGCAGCAGCAACAGTAAGCCGGTAATCATAGATTCCATGTCACCCTACTTTCTTCACGCTTCGGATAAACCCGGAGACGTATTTGTTGGATCCTTATTGAAGGAATGAAGGACACCAATTATGGGGATTGGGTCGACGATAAGACCAACGCCCTGTACGCAAAGAACAAATTCGGATTCGTCGATGGAGAGATCCCGATGCCGACAGCCGAAGACCCACACTTACCGTACTGGAAGCGTGCTAACGCAATGGTAAAAGGATGGTTGTTCAGCAGCATGGAACCAGAATTACCACATAGCGTCAAATACAAGACAACGAGAGAGATATGGGTCGATTTGGAAGAACGGTTCGGAAAGGAGAGTGCCCCTAGAGCCTACGAGTTGCGCCGCGCGCTTAGCCAAACCCTGTTGGAATTTTTGAGCACCCAACAATGGCTTTACGAAATTGACAGAAATAAATAATAAAATTATAAATACAATTAAATAAATATTTACACAAAGTCTTCAATTTTCCTCTTTTAGCAGCTTTTCTCCTTTAGCAGCTTCCCAAATAGGCAGGTTCTCGAAATCAGCAGCAACGACCCCATCTCACAAACAGTAGGAACAAAGTTAAAGTCGAGTCAAGGAAACCCTTTTCCCGCAAAATGAATATGTCCCGACTAGTGCTCACGGTTTGATGTAACGTTTTAAAAGGTAAAACGACTTTCGCCTCTATACGAGCAGCACCACAACGTATAGAGTTCCAACGAACTGAATCGACACGAAAACTGGACTGCACTCTATATGCTCAATGCAAATATGTATGATGTTATGATTTTTTCTATGAAATCAAGTGTCGTGTATCTTTTTGTGAGTATGCAAGTGTGTTTGTGTTTTGTATATGCAACATAAAACATGCACCCTATTTATAGGCACGTTCCAACATGTGAGGGGTCTCCACATTTATTATGGCATTCATGCTATTTGTAACGCCTTGCGGTTACAAGATTTAAGTATGACATTCATGGTTTTGTAACTCCTCTGTGGTTACAAATTCATTACTGAAACGTCTACGAATCTGGACAACCGAACGTCCAAGTTCATCACAATTTGTAACGTCAATGTACTAAGACATCCTCAACGTCCAAATTCGTCATAGTTCAAATTCAACTTTTAAATTTATTTGGGCTAACCCAATTTCAAATTGGGTTTCAACTTTCTGAAAACTTGATTTGTATGAGCTGATTCGGGTGGAATTTACACGTTTTCGAGGCACATGTGAAGCGTATTTTGATGTGGATTTCATTGATTTATGCATTCATTATGATTGTTTGAGCCAAAATGAGAGAAAGGTTGTGTTTTGTCGATTTTGTAGGAAATACGATGAAATTTGGAGCAAAACACCAACCATACTTTACTGGATCAGGAAGAGGAGTGCACGGTTGGATTCGTCTTGAAAAACGGAGTGGATTAGCCAAAGGAATCGAGTCAATCTGACACCCGAGGCGGAAGATATGCACGAAACGAGAAAAGGCTGAAATCGAAGAACAAGGCAACTCGGCCGAATCTGAAACTTTGGACATCACTGCGCACTCGGCCGAGTGACTCAACTCGGCCGAGTCAAGTTGAATGCCGTAGCCACTGGAATTGAAGCACACTCGGCCGAGTCTCGGCTGGAAAAGTTGCAACACGCTTTTTCAAGTGATCCACTCGGCCGAGTGACCCCAACTCGGCCGAGTCTCGAGCTCCACCTAAGCTAACTCCTAAATTTCGGTGCCATCTTCACATTTTAACCATTTTTGAGGGACCAACTTGCAATTATGCCATCCAAACCCTACCCAAACACTATATAAACCCTCTTTCTTAAAATTCAAGCCATTCACCCCCAATTCCTCAATTCCTACACATACTTTCACATACTCCAAGGTGATTTGGCCATTTCTCTCTCAATTCTCCATCAATTCAAGGAAGGAAGGATGCAATAGCTTGCAAATTTCATTCTCTACCACATTTTAGACTAAGCTTTCTCTTTCTCTCTCTTTTTACTTAGTTATTTCATTTGGATTTTGTAATTTGATCATGTTAGCTATTGGCTAAACATTTGTGGTTCTAAGGCATTGTAAATACTTGGATTGAAGTTTATGATTAATTTCTTGCTTTAATTGGTGTTTGTCTCTTATTTGTATGCTTAATTATTCATTGTAAAGCATGTTGTTATTGGCCATGATGATTTGCTTAATTCCTTGTTAATTGGGGTAAGATCGAGATATTTATTCCATTAATCGTACGCAAGCATGCAACCCGATATTATTATGAACTCGAGAGAGGATTAATTATCGGAGAGGGAATTGAATGATCTTTGGGGCTATTTTAGGTGATACAATATTTGTGAGGTAGAGATACGAACTTATATTGTGTTTTCCTTTGGGTTAATTAGATCGAGAGATTAATTAATTCTTCTTGTGTGATCACCCTATATGAGATAACCTTAATGGTCATTTAAACGAGTTAACATTCATAAATGGACATTTAGGTGTTACAATTGCCTTGGAACCTACCTTTTCCCTTTGAGTCTTCATTCGTTTTACTTTCGTTTTATTGATTCGCATGCTAGTAGATCGATTTCCATTACTCTTTATTACTTATTTGTGACACTTTGGTAGGTAACCTTAGAGTAATTCATCACTTTCACTTTATCGATCGCGTCTAAATAGAACTACGTTAACAAACTACATTTTTACGCTATACCTCCCTGTGGGATCGACCTCGTGCTTATCACGCTACGATAGACACCGTACACTTGCGGTTGTTTATTTTAGTGTTGTATAACACGCGAATCAAGTTTATGGCGCCGTTGCCGGGGAGGTTTTATAGTTCTAGAGTGTAGGTTAATAGAGTTTTAGTTTAGACATTTTACTTGTTTTCTTTATTCTCAAAAAGCCAAAAATATTTGTGTTTGTTATCTTGATCTTATTTGCAATTCTCACTCTCGTTTGATTTTTTGATAGACATGGTTTATGATCACACGATCTAGAAGGAACCAACAAGAAGTGTTACCCTTGGATCCGGAGATCGAAGCCAATTGTAGAAGAAGGAACGCCGAAAGAAGAAAGTTTGAAGTAGAAGAGATGAATCGAAGGGAAAATCCGATTGTTGAAGAGGTCGAGGAGGAAGTTGAGAATCAAGGGGTTGATGGATTTGAGGAACCGAATGGGAATGGGGGAAATCGACCACAAAGGGTACTAAGAGATCATTTCCGCCCAATTCCGAGGCCATATGGAGGAGCGGGTCGAGAACCCGTAGATGCTCATAATTTCGAGCTCAAGCCGGCCTTGATTGTTATGGTGCAAAACAATCAATTTGGAGGACTTTCCAAGGAGGATCCTAACCTCCACTTGTCTCAATTCCTCGAGATAAGTGGAACGGTTAAGATCAATCGAGTTCCACAAGACTACATCCGTTTGCAACTATTCCCCTTCTCCCTCCGAGATCGAGCAAAGCAATGGTACCTCTCCCTTGATTTGAGGACCATTGAAGATTGGAATGATCTTGTTGATGCATTCTTGATGAAGTATTTCCCTCCAAGCAAGACTATCAAAATTCGAGGGGAAATATCTTCATTTATGCAAGATGATGATGAGTCCCTAGCCGAAGCATGGGAGCGCTTCAAAGATTTGATTAGAAGTTGCCCACAACATGGTTTCTCACGAGACCAACTCATTTGCTACTTCTACAATGGAATGGACCATCGAACAAGAGGAATGGTGGATGCTTCGGCGGGTGGAGGTTCTTTGTTGGGAAATACAACGGAAGAGGGCTATGTGCTATTAGAGGAGATGGCTAAGAATGGCAATCAATGGCCATCCGAACGAAGGCAAAATCGAAGGGTAGCTTCCACTCAAAATTCGGAAGAAAGTGTCAACTTATCCAACAAAGTGGAGAAACTAATCTCTTTGATGACGGCCAAAGCACTAGTGGAGCCCAATGATACACAATATGAAGAGGCTCATTACATGAACAACCAACGGGACCAAAATTTTAGAGAAAAAGGTTGGGGAGAAAGACAAGCCCATGGGAACTATCACCCCTCTAATCCGAACCAATACCATCCCGACTTGAGAAACCATGAAAATTTCTCATATGCTAACCCACACAATGCCATTCAACCACCGTCGAACTTCAATGTACGAGATGGTGTGAGAGAAGAATCTTCGTCAAAACTCACTATGGAAGAAATGTTCATAACATTAATGGGAAAAACTAAGAAGTTCATGGGAGAGACGAAGAGTTTCATGACAAAGACTTGGCAAAAGATTGAGAGTCAAGATGAGAAAATTGGTCAATTGGCAAATGAAGTGATGGAAATCAAGAATGATGTGAAAGCCATTGAGATTCAAGTGGGCCAAATTGCTAATATGGTTGGAAATCAACACAAGCCGGGTCGATTCCCCTCAACCACGGAATTGAACCCCAAAGAGCAATGCAAGTCAATTAAGTTGAGGAGTGGTACAAGCTATGAAGGCCCTATGATGACAAAGGAAGATGGTGAAGAGGAGCAACAAGGAAGGAAAGTTGAAGAGAAAGATGTTGAGAAGGAGAAAACAAATGAGAAAGAGAATGACACATACAAGCCTCAAATCCCATACCCTCAACGACTCAAGAAGACGAGTTTGGATGCAAAGTTTGTCAAATTCTTGGAGATGTTAAAAAAAATACACATCAACATCCCATTTGCGGAGGCCCTTGAGCAAATGCCTCACTATGCCAAGTTTTTGAAGGAGATTATGTCCAACAAGAGAAAGATGGTAGAATTTGAAACCGTGAACCTCACCAAAGAGTGTAGTGCCATCATCCAAGCTAAGCTACCTCCAAAGCTTAGGGATCCCGGTTCATTTACATTGCCTTGTGTGATTGTCAAGGAGGGAACCTATCGTGCTTTGTGTGATCTTGGAGCAAGCATAAACCTCATGCCACTATCACTCTTCAAATCACTTGGCTTGGGAGAATTGACGCCTACTACCATGAATCTTCAATTGGCGGATCGCTCCATAGTTTATCCTTCGGGAACGGTCGATGATGTGCTTGTCAAAGTTGGGAAATTCATATTCCCGGTTGATTTTGTGGTACTTGATATGGAGGAAGATAGGGCAATCCCCTTGATCTTGGGAAGACCGTTCCTAGCAACGGGTGGAGCTATCATCAATGTACGAAACGGAGAGCTTGAACTACATGTTGGTGAGGAGAAAGTCTCATTCAACATCTACAAAGCCGTTAAATTCCGTGACGATGAGGATGAGGAGGAAGAGTATGTGCATTCCAAGGGAGATCATTATTCAAGGCCTATGGAAGAGAAGATGGAAAAAGAGCCCAATATCAACTTTGTGAAAGAGAACCCCAAGGTGGAAGACAAAGATTTGAAGATAGACGCCGTACACTTGCAGTTGTTTATTTTAGTGTTGCAAAACACGTGAATCATGAGCCAAGCCCAAATATTCAAGTTCCAAAATTATAGATGGGTCTGAAAGCCCAAATTTAAAACCCACGAGTCACGAGCCCAAGACTAGGCCCAAGCTCAACCAGACGAGTACACACGTGCATCCGTATAGACTATTGGATTGCTCCTTAGTCATTATTATTTGAACCATTGTAACACCCTCCTATTTATAAGGAGTAATTAGCCCCATTAAACTTTCAAAGTTTTAATGTAGGACAATTAGCATAATATAACACTTTATCCCATAAAGTGTATTATTTGACGTTTCAACTTCGTGAATTAATTTCTCACTCAATGAAATTCGGTTTTGAGATTTTAAATACACTACGATCATCTACTCTGAGAGTAGAACGATTTTATGTCATTTAATTTCCTTAAAATTACATTTATAGCCCTCAATAAAATGATCAAAGACGAGTGTTCTCCACTCTCATTTTAAAATTAATCAATTTCTAACCAATTTCTCCAACAATCCCCCACATGAGTGGAAATTACACCTACAATTATGCAGACTCGCAATCCAGTTCTCAAGAAACACTATTGCATCCGGATAGGTAGCTTGTGGCTTTGAACCTTCCGTAGTCAAACACTATCGAGTACACCGGTGGCTTAGTAGACAAAATGCCTTGAACTATTCCTCCTTGGTGTGTACCGAGACAACAGTGTAGACACAATAAAGCCTCAATGCCTTTTTCGTTCTCACGTTTTTGTCCGTTTCGGCCATGGACATCCTTTAATTTAATAAGTGTTAGTCGAAGCGGCCCTCACTTCTCACTTATATAGGTGATCTCCTTTAGAGTATCCCGTCATACTCAACCTCCTCGAGGCGTTAGGAATCATTAAAAGTCAAATACTTAACCTTTACCACAATCTTACGGGTTTCGACACTTGGTGTTATGCTCTCCAAGGAATAGTCGGGAATACCAAGTGTTTCGAACAATCATCCACATCTTAGTTTTCTCATTGAACCAAGACCTTGAGATCTCCAGTCAACATGGTTCGGTTACCACTATTTACGTTTTTATTTGTGTATTTTTAGACTCATTCCTTCTAGCACATTTATTTGATCTCGATTTCAAGCCTTTTGTAGCAGATCTGCTTGAGACCAAACATTTTTAAATACCCCACATTTTGAGGTATTTACAAATCCACCTCTAATTACACAAACTTCAAATCACATACGTCTATGTGACTTAAGTGTAGAGGTCTAATGTTCCTTTCAAAATTAAATGATAATTTTTGTCAATTTGGTAAACTTCCACACATATCATACACCTTTTCGGTTTAATGATATTTGGAATATTAATAAATTATAATTTATTAATCTTTTTATAGCTTTAGATTTACAAAAATTTCAAACGCAATAAAGAGGAACATTTAATTACATAAATAATCGTAAATGTAATTTTATTCATATGCTATTATTATTATAGCATTTGACTATTCTCCGATTGTATTTTCCAATCCGGAGTTTCACAAACAAGTCATAGAGACTCATACCACGAACTTCTTAGTTCTGGCATCCTCGATTTTGTACTTTCGTTCCAAAGACTCCCACAGTTCTTTGGCAGTACGAACCGATTGGTACGCGTTATACAACGCGTCAACTACTCCTCCAAGGACGTAGTTACGACTCATAAAGTCACAATGATCCATTGGTCGTAGATAACATGTTTAGCATTACCCGTGTCGTTTTCATCGACTATAGGTGGATCCTCCCAGAGGAACCTTGCTAATTATAACGTTGTTATCGTTATCTCCGTCGTTAGCCATTGCTACGAGTATAATATTCGTTTTGCGATTGTTGGAATTTTTGAGCACCCAACAATGACTTTACAAAATTGACAGAAATAAATAATAAAATTATAAATACAATTAAATTAATATTTACACAAAGTCTTCGATTTTCCTCTTTTAGCAACTTTTCTCCTTTAGCAGCTTCCCAAATAGGCAGGTTCTCGAAATCAGCAGCAACGACCCCATCTCACAAACAGTAGGAACAAAGTTAAAGTCGAGTCAAGGAAACCCTTTTCCCGCAAAATGAATACGTCTCGGCTAGTGCTCACGGTTTGACGTAACGTTTTAAAAGGTAAAACAACTTTTGCCTCTATACGAGCTGCACCACAACGTATAGAGTTCCAACAAACTGAATCGACACGAAAACTAGACTGCACTCTATATGCTTAATTAAAGAAGGCCACGGTTATATGCACACACAGACTTATTGAGTACACACACCAGACATTTTTTTCATCCTAAAGAACATGTAAAATGTCCTATATACCCCTTTTGTAAAAAATTTAAAAAATATATGAAGATGAGTACACCCACCCATTCCATTTTACCGGAATAATCTCCACCATTGCCATAATTTTCAAAAAAATTCTTAACAAACATAAAATTAGAAAAATATATAATATTTGGATTATATTTTTGCCTAAGACATGTATTTCAGAATTTTTTTTCAGACAAATCAACATTGTCCGAAAAAAAGAGTTGTTCGGGATTTTATTTCGGACAAATCATTAATGTTCGAAAATTTTACGTGAACATAGTTAAGATGTCCAAAAAAAATTCAATAAGTTTGTTCGAAAAAAATTCCTGAACAAAAAAAAATTGAATGGGATAATCTCGTTATTGTTCAGATCTTGACTGAAAAAAACAACGAAAAAAATTGAATGGGGTAATACCTTTTTGAGATGAGCCAAATGGAACGGCAAAAGAGATCGACTGCGGAGGATGAGATTTACGGTGGGGGGCGGGTGAAGGCGGAGGAGATGTATTTTTCTGTGGAGATCGACGGCGAGGGCCGGCGTGGCGAACGACTGAAACAGGGAGCACTACAAGAAAATAATTAATTGGCTAGAGAATATTTTGTAGGCAATAATTCCAATTTTGTAGGAATTTATATTTACATACGAAATACCAACGAAAACCATTTGTATGGAATTCGCTCGTAGGTAATTTGGTTGCCCACGAAAATTTAATCCGTAGGCAATTACCTACCACATTTTCGTAGCAAATCTATAATATTTCGTTAGGTAATATTATTACCATAATAAATGAGGTTTTCAGCGACCAGCTGTACAAATGAGGTTTTCCAATGCCTCTGTTGAAATGCCTTGGAGATGATCAAGCGAAGATCGTCATTCATGAAATCCACGATGGAGTATGTGGAAATCACACAGGGGGGCAAGCACTCGCTTTAAAGATAATGAGACAAGGCTACTTTTGGCCTACCCTGAAGAAGGACGCAATCCACTACGCGCAGACGTGCAAGAGATGTCAAGCCTTCGTTCCCGCCATACACTCACCACCAGACGAGCTCACCTCGGTGTATAGTTCTTGGCCTTTCGCGAAGTGGGGGATCGACATCATCGGACCTTTCCCACCAGCTGCAGGGGGAGTAGCATTCGTCGTCGTAGCAGTCGACTACTTCACAAAATGGACGGAGGCAAAGGCACTAAAGACCATCACATCAGCCCAAATGACAAACTTTATTTGGAAAAATATAATTTGCAGGTTTGGCCTACCACAACCTATCGTGACGGACAACGGACGACAGTTCAACAGTCAAGACATGCTGGAGTTCTGCTCAAAATGGAATATCAAGAAGCTATTCTCAACACCCTATCATCCACAATCGAATGGTCAAGTAGAGGCCATAAATAAAATCATCAAGCATACTCTGAAGGCAAAGCTGGATGGATTGAAGGGCAAGTGGGCCGACGAGCTGCACATGGTGCTATGGGCATATCGAACGACCACGAGAAACTCCACAGGTGAAACTCCGTTCGCGCTCGCGTTCGGAACAGAGGCTGTCATACCAGTAGAAGGACAGGTCGCCACCTTTCGTGTGGCTAATTATGACGAGCAGTTGAACAACGACGCACAACTCGCCGATTTGGACTTCCTTGAAGAGCGAAGACTTACAGCGGACGAGAAAAATGTGGTCTACAAACAAAGATCAGAACACTACTAAAACACCAAAGTACATGCTCGACAATTCACAATTGGCCAACTCGTACTTCGACGGGCGACGGAGCAGTCCATAGGCATACTTGGCCCGACTTGGGAGGGCCCGTACCGTGTAACGCGCACGCTTTTAAACGGATCGTACGAGCTAGAAGATCTCGACGGCAAACCGAGCAAGTACCCGTGGAACTGATTCAGGTGGAATTTACGCGTTTTAGGGGCACATGTGAAGTGTATTTTGATATGGATTTCATTGAATTATGCATGGAATATGATTGTTTAAGCCGAAATGAGAGAAAGGTTGTGTTTTGTTGATTTTGTAGGTAAAACGATGGAATTTGGAGCAAAACACATACCACGAGTGATCGCACCGGAAAGAGGAGTGCACGGTTGGATTCGTCGCGGAAAACGGAGTGGATTAGCCGAAGGAATCAAGTCAATCCGACACCCGAGGCGAAAGTTATGCACGAAACGAGAAAAGGCCGAAATCGAGGTGCAAGGCAACTCGGCCGAGTGACCTTACTCGGCCGAATCTGCGACTTTGGGTGTTACTGCGCACACGGCCGAGTGACCTTACTCGGCCGAATCTGCGAGTTGGAGCTCTACTGCGCACTCGGCCGAGTGACCTTACTCGGCCGAGTAAGGATTTACGTAGCCACTGGATTTGGACATCACTCGGCCGAGTGAGCTTACTCGGCCGAGTAAGGACTGAACAAAATCGTTAACACGTTTCTTTAAGTGTTCCACTCGGCCGAGTGACCTCAACTCGGCCGAGTTACCTCATTTTCGGTGCCAAACTTGTATTTTCTCCAATTTTGAGGGATCAACTTGCAAATATGCCATCCAAACCCTTCCCCAACACTATATAAGGCCCTTTTCTTGAAATCCAAGACACTTTCCCCCAAATCCACACATAGTTACACATACTTGGAGGTGTTTTGGCAATTTCTCTCTCAATTCTTCATCAAATCAAGGAAGAAAGGATGCAATAGCTCCCAAATTCCATTCCCTACCACATTCTAGACTAAGCTTTCTCTTTCTTTTCCTTTTTATTTAGTTATTTCATTTGGATTTTGTAATTTGATTATGTTAGTAGTTAGCTAAACACTTTGTGGTTCTAAGGTATTGTAGAGATTTGGATTGATGTTTATGGGTAATTTCTTGCTTTAATTGGTGTTTATCTCTTATTTGCATGTTTAATTATCCATTGTAAAGCATGTTGTTAGTGGCCATGATGATTTGCTTGATCCATTGTTAATTGGGGTAAGATCGAGAGATTTATTTCATTTAATCGTATGCAAGCATGCAACCCGGTATTATTATGAGCTCGAGAGAGGATTAATTATCGGAGAGGGATTTGAATGATCTTAGGAGCTATTTTAGGTGGTGTAACGTTTGTGAGGTAGAGATACGAGCCTATGTTGCATTTCGCCTTTGGTTAATTAGATCGAGAGATTAATTAATTCTTCTTGTGTGATCACCCTATATGAGATAACCTTAATGGCCATTTAAACGAGATAACTCTCATAAACGGACGTCTAAATACTACAATTGCCTTAGAACCCACCTTTCCTTCTTTGCGTTTTTATCCATTTTACCTTCGTTTTATTGATTTGCATGGTATTTGATCGATTTCGTATTTACTCTTCATTACTTATTGGTGACACATTGTTAGGTAATCTTAGAGTAATTCACACCAATCAAATTATCGATCACGTCTACTTAGAACTCGACTAGCAAACTACCACTTTTACGCTTAACCTCCTTGTGGGATCGACCTCGTGCTTATCACGCTACAATAGACGCCGTATACTTGCGGTTGTTTATTTAGTGTTGCATAACACGTGAATCAAGTTTATGGCGCCGTTGCCGGGGAGGTTTTTATAAGCTCTAGAGTGTAGGCTAAGAGAGTTTTAGTTTAGACATTTACTTGCTTTCTTTATTTGCAAAAATCCAAAAATATTTGTGTTTGTTACCTTGATCTTACTTGCAATTCTCACTCTCGTTTGCTCTTTTGATAGACATGGTTTATGATCACACGATCTAGAAGGAATCAACAAGAAGTATTGCCTTTGAATCCGGAGATCGAAGCCACTTGTCGAAGAAGGAACGCCGAAAGGAGAAGAAGTGAGTTAGAAAGTATGAATCGAAGGGAAAATCCGATTGTTGAAGAGGTCGAGGAGGAAGTTGAGAATCAAGGGGTTGATGGATTTGAGGAACTAAATGGGAATGGGGGAAATCGACCACAAAGGGTACTAAGAGATCATTTCCGCCCAATTCCGAGACCATATGGAGGAGCGGGTAGGGAACCCGTTGATGCTCATAACTTTGAGCTCAAACCGGCGCTAATCATGATGGTCCAAAACAACCAATTTGGAGGGTTGTCGAAGGAGGATCCTAACCTCCATTTATCTCAATTCTTAGAGATAAGTGGAACGATTAAGATCAACCATGTCCCTCAAGATTACATCCGTCTCCAATTGTTCCCATTTTCCCTCCGTGATCGTGCAAAACAATGGTACATGTCTCTTGATCTAAGGACGATCGAAAATTGGGCCGACCTTGTGGATGCCTTTCTTATGAAATACTTTCCTCCAAGCAAAACCATCAAGATACGAGGAGAGATTTCATCATTTATGCAAGATGAGGATGAGTCCCTAGCCGAAGCATGGGAGCGCTTCAAAGATTTGATTAGAAGTTGCCCACAACATGGTTTCTCACTTGATCAACTCATTTGCTACTTCTACAACGGGATGGACCATCGAACGAGAGGGATGGTGGATGCCTCGGCCGGTGGAGGTTCTTTGTTGGGAAAGACGACGGATGAGGGTTATGTGCTTCTAGAGGAGATGGCAAAGAACGGAAACCAATGGCCATCCGAGAGAAGGCAAGCCCGGAAAATTGCTTCCACTAAGGAGTCGGATGATTTTGCTACTCTATCCAACAAGGTAGACAAGTTGACTTCGATGATGGCGGCCAAGTCATTAATGGGACCTAGTGATGATCAATATGAAGAGGCTCATTATATGAACAATCAAAGGGACCGTCATTTCCGAGAAAGAGGTTGGAATGAGAGGCAAAATCCTCCTAATCCAAATCAATATCATCCCGGGTTGAGGCAACATGAGAACTTCTCCTATGCTAACATAAGGAACACCATCATACCACCTCCGAATTTCAATGTAAGAGATGGTGAAATTGTGGGATCTCCATCAAAGTTATCCTTGGAAGAAATGTTTGGTGCATTCATGGGAGAAACCAAAAACTTCATGAGAGAGACTAGGGAGAATACAACCAAGACTTGGCAAAGAATTGATGAGCATGGTGAGATGATCAAAGATGTGACCACCCACATGAAGGCTATAGAGAAGCAAATAGGTCAACTTGCTACCATCATTGGAAAGCAACACGTTCCGGGGCAATTCCCCTCTAACACGGAGCTAAATCCCAAGGAGCAATGCAACTCAATTAAGTTGAGGAGTGGCACAAGCTATGAAGGCCCTATGATGCCAAAGGAAGATGGTGAAGAGGAACAACAAGGAAGAAAAGTTGAAGAGAAAGATGTTGAGAAGGAGAAAACAAGTGAGAAAGAGAATGATGCACATAAGCCTCCATCTCCACACAAGCCTCCACTCCCATACCCTCAACGACTCAAGAAGACGAGTTTGGATGCAAAGTTCATCAAATTCTTGGAGATTTTCAAAAAGATACACATCAACATCCCATTTGCGGAGGCCCTTGAGCAAATGCCTCATTATGCCAAGTTTTTTAAGGAGATTATGTCCAACAAGAGAAGGATGGTAGAATTTGAAACCGTTAACCTCACCGAAGAGTGTAGTGCCATTATCCAAGCTAAGCTACCTCCAAAGCTTAGGGATCCCGGTTCATTTACATTGCCTTGTGTCATTGGCAAAGAGGGAACTTATCGTGCTTTGTGTGATCTTCGAGCAAGCATAAACCTCATGCCATTATCACTTTTCAAATCACTTGGCTTGGGAAAATTGACGCCTACTACCATGAATCTTCAATTGGCGGATCGCTCCATAGTTTATCCTTTGGGAACGGTTGAGGATGTGCTTGTCAAAGTTGGGAAATTCATATTCCCGGTTGATTTTGTGGTACTTGATATGGAGGAAGATATGACAATCCCCTTGATCTTGGGAAGACCGTTCCTAGCAACGGGTGGAGCCATCATCAACGTACGAAACGGAGAGCTTGAACTACATGTTGGTGAGGAGAAAGTCTCATTCAACATCTACAAGGCCGTTAGATTTCGTGATGATGAAGATGAGGAGGAAGAGTATGTGTATTCCAAGAGAGATCCTTATTCGAAGCTCATGGAAGATAAGGTGGAAGAAGAGTTGAAGGTAAATTTTGTGAAAGAAGACCCCAAAGTGGAAGAAAGTGAAGTGAAGATGGGCAAGAAGGCCAAGTTTGGGGGAGTTTTTGAGAAAAACTCCCCCAAATCAAGAAAAGCTACTTGTGCAAGCTTGGGAGTGAATGAAGCGTCAACTTCCTATAACATGATTGAAGAGCCGGATGGGCTAGCAAGTGGGTGTTTCCATGGACTTAAGAAAGTCGGTTGGGCAAAGAAGGTCAAGAACAAGGATGATAAGGGGGTGACTTGATATTCCCCTCAAGGAAGAACCGTCCGGCATAGGACGTTAAAAATAGCGCTTCTTGGGAGGCAACCCAAGGTTTTATTGCTTTCATGTTTTTATTGCTTTGATAGTTTTGATAGCTTGGTTTATTTTGTAGGTATGGATGAAGAATACTATGGATAGCAAGTCTTGGAGAATGAAGAAGAAGCAAAGCCAACTTTGGAGTGGAGGAAGCAATTGTTGCAATGGTGATCTTTGAAGAGCTTTGGATGTGCAAGGAGGGAGGTAACAACTTGTAGCCCCAAACTTAGAATTTATACATAGTAAAATTCTAAGTTTGGGGGAGTTATTTTTTTTTATTTTTTTTACTAGTTGTTACCCTTGCACCGGTTCGTCATTCTACTTGTGTCACATTTTGCACCGGCGCACACTTAGGTTTCACATGCTTATATTGTTTGAGTTGGTTTTGATCATATGTTGGGTAGTGGATCTTTGGTGAAATGTGAGCATGAATAATCATTGGAATCCATGGTTGAGTAGTTGTGGTGATGTCTATTTGCTTTGAATGTATGCATGATTGGTGTTGGAGAATAGTATCATGTTGTGTTCATAGTTGTGATCTTTGATAGCATGGATGCATGATGTATTGTTGTTTGGGAACATTTGATGATTGTGAGAGTCCTATTGAATAAACCGGTGAGAATTGAGCCTTAAATCGAGCATGTAATTCAGTTTAGTTCATTTGAGAGTGGACTATGTTATTGCTAGTAATCCTAGAACTTGCCTAAGTTCTTGTGTGAAAGCATGATTGTGTGAAACTTTGTGATGTGATATAGGCCATCTTGTTCTAAAAGAGTCACTTAGCCAAATTTCCCAAAACCGAAGTAATTTTCCGTAGTTAGCCCCTTGAGCCTAATTCCTCATTTTCTTGGCAAACTACAATGTTAACCACTTAGCCTTTTGAGCCTTTTGATACCTATATCTAGTGGGGGATAAAAGATAAAGTGGAAAACATGTGCTTGAATGAATATCTTTGGTGAAAAGAAAAGTTGGAAAAGTTGAAAGAAGAAAAAGAGAAAGATGAAAAGAAAATCAAGGAAAAGAAAAGAGGGACAAAGAGCCCCAAAAGCTTGAAAAGAAAAATGGTTCAAAAGATGAGGTGATGAATGCTTGAAAAAGAATGGAAAATGAAAAGTGAGGATGGAGTTTGTAAAGCTTTGAAAGTGAAAGCACACATTGTAAAACAACAAGCTTTGCCCTCCACTAGAAGAGTCACAATTCCCAAATTCATCCTACCTTATCCAAAGAGCCAATGTTACATCCTTGATAAAGTCCTATTGATCACATTGTTGAGCATTTGAGTGTGTGTAGAAAGTAGAAGTTGGGCAAGCATATGGTGATTGCATAGCATGGCTTGGTTGATGAGTGCATTAATATCCTTAATTTGTTTGTGTGTTTGAGAGAAACACTTCATCATGTGAGTAGAGGACTTGAGCATTTGGATTATGTCTCCCATTAGCAATGTGTTGTGTGTTGATGCATTCTTTGATCCATGAGTGTGAATTGCAATAGTGAACCTATGACCTTCATTGAGAAATGCACTTTGAGAAAGAGATATCATTACATCCTACTTTGCATGTGTGAATTACATTGAATATTCCATTGTGATCATTCCACCCTCATTGCTTTAAGTGCTTAGTTGTTTGAGGACAAACAACATTTTAAGTTTGGGGGAGTTTGATTCGGGTGGAATTTACGCGTTTTAGGGGCACATGTGAAGTGTATTTTGATATGGATTTCATTGAATTATGCATGGAATATGATTGTTTAAGCCGAAATGAGAGAAAGGTTGTGTTTTGTTGATTTTGTAGGTAAAACGATGGAATTTGGAGCAAAACACATACCACGAGTGATCGCACCGGAAAGAGGAGTGCACGGTTGGATTCGTCGCGGAAAACGGAGTGGATTAGCCGAAGGAATCAAGTCAATCCGACACCCGAGGCGAAAGTTATGCACGAAACGAGAAAAGGCCGAAATCGAGGTGCAAGGCAACTCGGCCGAGTGACCTTACTCGGCCGAATCTGCGACTTTGGGTGTTACTGCGCACACGGCCGAGTGACCTTACTCGGCCGAATCTGCGAGTTGGAGCTCTACTGCGCACTCGGCCGAGTGACCTTACTCGGCCGAGTGACCTTACTCGGCCGAGTGACCTTACTCGGCCGAGTAAGGATTTACGTAGCCACTGGATTTGGACATCACTCGGCCGAGTGAGCTTACTCGGCCGAGTAAGGACTGAACAAAATCGCTAACACGTTTCTTTAAGTGTTCCACTCGGCCGAGTGACCTCAACTCGGCCGAGTTACCTCATTTTCGGTGCCAAACTTGTATTTTCTCCAATTTTGAGGGATCAACTTGCAAATATGCCATCCAAACCCTTCCCCAACATTATATAAGGCCCTTTTCTTGAAATCCAAGACACTTTCCCCCAAATCCACACATAGTTACACATACTTGGAGGTGTTTTGGCCATAACTTCTTCATCTCTTCATCAAATCAAGGAAGAAAGGATGCAATAGCTCCCAAATTCCATTCCCCACCACATTCTAGACTAAGCTTTCTCTTTCTTTTCCTTTTTATTTAGTTATTTCATTTGGATTTTGTAATTTGATTATGTTAGTAGTTAGCTAAACACTTTGTGGTTCTAAGGCATTGTAGAGATTTGGATTGATGTTTATGGGTAATTTCTTGCTTTAATTGGTGTTTATCTCTTATTTGCATGTTTAATTATCCATTGTAAAGCATGTTGTTAGTGGCCATGATGATTTGCTTGATCCATTGTTAATTGGGGTAAGATCGAGAGATTTATTTCATTTAATCGTATGCAAGCATGCAACCCGGTATTATTATGAGCTCGAGAGAGGATTAATTATCGGAGAGGGATTTGAATGATCTTAGGAGCTATTTTAGGTGGTGTAACGTTTGTGAGGTAGAGATACGAGCCTATGTTGCATTGCGCCTTTGGTTAATTAGATCGAGAGATTAATTAATTCTTCTTGTGTGATCACCCTATATGAGATAACCTTAATGGCCATTTAAACGAGATAACTCTCATAAACGGACGTCTAAATACTACAATTGCCTTAGAATCCACCTTTCCTTCTTTGCGTTTTTATCCATTTTACCTTCGTTTTATTGATTTGCATGGTATTTGATCGATTTCGTATTTACTCTTCATTACTTATTGGTGACACATTGTTAGGTAATCTTAGAGTAATTCACACCAATCAAATTATCGATCACGTCTACTTAGAACTCGACTAGCAAACTACCACTTTTACGCTTAACCTCCTTGTGGGATCGACCTCGTGCTTATCACGCTACAATAGACGCCGTATACTTGCGGTTGTTTATTTAGTGTTGCATAACACGTGAATCAGGAACGCGATCAAGCTCAAGAAATATTATTAGTAAGTATTTCAAATTTTGTACATTTGTATATTTTGTATCTAGATTCATTTCAATACATGTCAAATTCTAAGTTTCATCAAAGTGTTAGACAAATTTTAAAGTTTTTTAGATAAGGCTCTGCGTAGCCAACTAGAAATGAGTTCAACCGACGAATGGTTAACTCTAAACACATACGGACGTAAACCAACGAAAGGTAGAGGTCCGGAAACGAGTTCAACCTTCGAATGGTTAACTCTAAAAGACAAGTACTCGTTCCTAAGATACTTGCAAATCAGTGACGACGACGATCACTACAAACGAGTTCAACCGTCGAATGGTTAACTCTAAAAGACAAGTACTCGTTCCTAAGATACTTGCAAATCAGTGACGACAACGATCACTATAAACAAGTTCAACCGTCGAATGGTTCTCTAAAAGACAAGTACTCGTTCCTAAGATACTTGCAAATCAGTGACGACGACGATCACTATAAAACATAAACGAGTACTAACCAATGAAATGTTTAACTCTACAAGTAATAACGTAAATTAAAAGGTAAAAAACGATCACTATAAAACGAACACACATCATAAGAAAAAAAGAGTTCATTAATAATAAAGCCTTACAGGCCGAGTTTACAAAAAAGGCCTCTGAGGCCGAACACTACAAAAAGGCCCTAGTGGCCGAGCAGATAATAAAGAAAACAAGAGAAATGGCCGAGCAGTTTTAAGCTTCAACCTCCTGAGCCTCTTCTCCGGCCGGAGCATCTTACTCATCAGCAACCACCTCCTCGGCAGGGGCACTCTGCTCGCCCTGTTGATCAGCTGGGAGTTGAGGCGGACTCTCGAAATACACTGGAATTGCCAAGAGGCGAGGGAACATAAGTCCCATGTAGACCAGGTCGAGCAGGGGGAGAGTGGAGCTTTCTTCAGGCTCTTCTTCCATGAGAAGATTTTCAATGAAGCCGCCGAGCGGAGTCACATCCACCTCTGGATGATTTTCTTTAAAGTATCGGACGAGCTCGTGAGCAGTTAAGGCTACTGCATAAGTAGCCCCATATTCGGCAAGATAAGCCTTATCATCCCGATCTTTCTTCGCAGCGACCAGCTCTCGCCGAAGAATGCTTAAATCATCCTCATCAGAAGTGAGACGGGAATGCAGAGTGGTCGCCTCGTTGCGAGCAGTAGCAAGCTCGCGGGACATCGCTTTCTTCTCGTCCTCGGCAGCTTGGAGGCGAGTACGGAGATCTTCGATCATTTGAAGATCCTCTCTTCGTTGGACCTCAGTGTCGGCCACCTTTTTCTCAAGGCTTTTGTTAGCTTTCGTCAGTCGGGCGAGCGCGACATCCTTCTCTTCGTTGCCCTTTCAAAGGTCATGGATCTAGAAGGACAGTTGCTCGGCCACAAGGGATAGGCGACTAGCTCCGACGGCGATCAGCCTCGCGTTCTCGGTGGAGTTTTGCGCATCGAGCTCCTCGATGTATTTTTTAGTTAACGATCGGGGCAAATTCTTCATTGCCCTGATCGTAACGTGGTCCAGAACATCGTCATCGGCCGGGTCCCGCGACCGGTAGTAATTGAGGAGATATCCATTGAAGGGTTCGCGACGAGGCATCTCGGCAACCCTGATAAAGAGCAAGAGATTGAGAAAAGGGACATACAAATATTCAAAGGCATTTATTTGAAAGCTTACTTGGCAATCCGAGCAGGATGCCAGCCGAGTAAAGTATTGTCCTCGGGATCCCTCTGCTCGGCCGACGAGCTCGTTGCAACCTCCCGCGTTCGTTTGGTCGGGCGAGGAGGGGATGGCCTTTTAAGGGGTGGAGAATTCCCCCTCAGTGGAGATCTCCTCGGAGAGATCCTCTTATCGCCGGCGGCAGGGTGATGACCCCCTCGGGTCGTTTTCGCAGTCTTTTTCGGAGGAACCTCTGTGGTCTCCGGCCGATCCTTCCTTTTGTTAGTGCCCTCAACAATGGCATGCTCACGGCTGGCTATCGCTATTCGTAAAGTTTTGTTCACCATCACTTGTTCGAGCTCGATGGTCGGTGGAAGATAAGTGATTACTTTTGCAGGAACCACTACTAAAAACGAAGAGTCAGTTTTTTGAGAAGATGAGATTCACTAAGGACTTTGAAAAAATTTGATACCTGGAGGAAACTCTCGTGTGATGTGGTGAGGAGGTACTCGAAGGCCTGCTCGCTCTCGCATACACTCCCGATTCAAAAAGCGGCAAGACCTCTCCAAGTAGCGATGACGAGCTACGCAGTAGATATGATATTGGAATAAGGGCGATAGACGGTGCTCGACGGTCTTCGCGCGAACAGTTTCACCTACAAAAGCGAGGAGTTATTCAGTATAGACAAGAACGAGCACAAATAAAAAGACTTACCACGAATTCTCTGGTATTCGGTCGCGATGGGAATGCGAGGAGAGGACCCATCCGACCTCTCGGCACTTTTCCAGTCTCCGGCAACCCACCACCAGTTGGTTTTCCAGTCTCTAATTTTGTTTGGGACCCCTTCAACCAGTTTGAAGCGATCACGACCCTTCACATAATACCAGCCATGGCCCACCTTCTTCCCGGCTTCGGCCGGCTGAAGGAGATAGTTGATTTCTCGCGGACTGAGCCAAGTGTTCCGACAACCGTTCTCGACGTCCTCTAGGCCGAACACAGTGAGGAGCCCGATCAAGTTTGACTATCCATTCGACAACACTTGAGAAGGTGCCACCCCAAGAAAATGGAGGAAGTTAGTTATTCTGGGGTGCACCGGTGCAGTGGGAACCTCAGTCCGGCCTCCATCATTCCAATGTTCACGGCGACCATCCTCTCAGGTGGCTGGTCGGCCCTTTCATCTTCGCGAAGAACGAAGAAGCAAACGTCTGAAGGTAGTTGGTATTTTTTTCGAGAATTTGCCAACTAGGACGAGGAGACGGTACTCGCATACTCGCTGGCTGCATACCTGGATTGGTACGCTTCTCGGTATGTGCGAGGAATCTCTCTAGGCAGATAGTCGAGAGTATACTGATAGTAAGTTTCCCGAGATAACTCGTCTCCACCGAGTTCTTCTCGCCCGCTCAAGATATCTTTGATGCTCACCGCATAGCGAACAACCTCCTCGTACTCCTCGCGGAGAGTGTTCGTCAATGTTTCTTCAACACGAGCCGGGTCAATCTGCTCGCCCATTTCAACATCCGAGTCCTGCTCGCCCAGATCTGAGCCGGCCTCTTCCTCAACATCGTCCTCGGCATCGTTGCCGGCATCCTCCCTTATCGATTCTTCATCGGTCTCATTGGCGACCACTACGCCGACCACCTCCAACATTTCTTTCCAACTATCGGCCGGAAGTTGAGGGACTCCTACATTAAGGGGGTCAGGGGAGTGGACTACAGAATCCGAGGAGACCACCCTCTCTACCAAGTCCAGACGAGAACCCTCGCCGGAAGGAACTGCACCACCGTCCAATGGCGGCGAGCCACCACCAAACTCCATTTTTTCTATAGAAATGGGGGAAAAAGAGAAGTTCTAGAGAAAAAATGTAAGTTTATTACCTTTTTGCCGATCGAAAACCACCCAAAAGTCGTCGGAGAAACTCGAAGAAACTGCTTGGAAGGAACTCGAGAAGAAATTCGTAAGTTGCAAAATGAGAAAAGTGATTCCAAAAGGTTTGAGGTCCTATTTATAGGCAAAAGTGTCCAGGGACCTATGTGCAAGAAAACGGGGTAAATTCTGCAATTTTCCCAAAGTTCTAGGGTCGTCCCCGAAATCGAGGCCAGAAAGTGGCCTCACGCGCGACCTTTGAGGTCGGCACGCGCCCACGCGCAAAATTGGAATTTTCGGGCGCCAACCACGCGCCTAACACATGTCACATCCATTCGTCATCAAAACTCTTCGAAAAGCGTGCTCAGCATGAGAAACAAGGCGACCGCCTCCAACTTCCGTCATCAAGATTCGATTTCGATTTGTTTGTCGAAGACGAATCCACCTTCCAAGAAGACGATCACACTGCCCACCTTCCTATTCTACGAACACGAAGAAAGGCGACCAGGGGGCAAATGTTACACCCAGTCAAAGAAGTCAATCTTTGACAAGTCAATCCTAGTCAGCTGCTCGCGTGGCGACGACCAGTCAACCAAGTCGTGCGACGACTAGTCAATAATGCAGTGTATTTAAATGTATTTAATGTAATTAAGAATGCTCGCCCAAAGATGTTGGCGAGCACATGTTTATCTAGGATAGAAAGAAAAGTGTTTAGAGCTTTGGGAGAAAGCACAGAGCATGGTCGGCACGTTCAGGGCGACCACCATCTATGAAGATGACCGGACGACCAGGTCCTCCGGCGACCACAGTGGCCCAGCTGATCGGCAGCTCCTCGGCATCTCGGCGAGGACGACCAGTAGAGGCGGTTTAGCATTAAATGCGCCATCCCATCACCTTTTCGGGCAGGGAAGGTGGTCCACTAAGGCTGTGCCACGTGTAAAGGCCGGGCAGCCCAAGGAACTAGTATATAATGCCTAAGAGAGGCTCATTTGTAAGTTAAGTTACAATTTTCCTACCAAACCCTAAAGAATACACCTCCCAAGCTCCTCAAAGCTTTTTAGCTTCTATAAGAAGCTACTTCTTGTGTGTTCTTGTTTATTTGTCTTTAATTTAGATCATCAAGATCATCATACTAATTCTCCTTAAACACGTAATAAACCCCGTTAATCATATATGTTTGTACCGTGCTAACGAATAGTCCACATCCGAATCATCCCGACGAAAGCACCTACAACAGTAGCATTACCCAGATTCTTTAGCAGTATATACTTAAACGTAAGAGGGGCAAGGCGATAGCTATATGTATTTAGGAATGTGTCAACTGGCCATTGTGGAATGTAAAAATCTACAGGAATAAAGAGGTTTCGAGGAGTTAAAAGCTAGACTATGGAGCTGAATAACGACAAAGGAGATAAGGTAACATGCATGAGGATTGGATAAATAAGCCCATGAACAGTCTTGAATTTAAGGACTGGATTTTATTCTTTTCTTTTTCTCTGCTTCCTGCTCCTGTTTTTTAGGCATGCTAAGGGAATATATGAGACATTGAAGATAATGTGGAGGAGTAGTTAAAACATACTCCCAGCAAGGGATTCTGGGATTCAATAAATTTACACAAAAAAATCAATACGTAAGTATTAATTAATGTATCAAGTCGAAAAACCGGCAAAAGATTTAATATAATACAATGAAAAATACTTCACATTTGAATCCATGCCACCACCAGGTAGCCTTCTTTCTACAATATGTGTAGTTGCACATCTGTAAAAATACAAACATTCACAGTTTGTTACTCTCCAGTAGCTAGCTAACTAGTAGTATATTTATCATACAATCAATCAATCTCACACATAATCATGTAAATACAATGAAATAATGTTTCATCTAAATAACCAGCACATGCATCCAAGAGAGCTAGCTATATATATAGAATAATTTAAAGCAATGTAAATTGAAAATGAATGAATATACTAATATTTACTTGCCTTTAATTTGAATGAGTCTTCGTCAGTTATGTCCTGCGCTTCTCATCCCATGAAGAATGTACATCAACAACACAATAGCCTTCTTTGTGGATAGCTTTTTTCATTTCCTTTACACATGAAGGGTTGCAATCAACCACTTCAATCCTCTCAAAATAATAGTTAAACTTACCATCAATTTTTTTTAATTTGTAACAATGTTTTATTTTCAAGTGCTGAAGATATCCAAAGGCACGAGCTCCAAGTTTCCAATGCACCAAATCTGTGTCTTCAATTACAAGAGACTTAAGATAACGGAAGCCTTTTTCTCCTTGTTCCCACACGGGACCTTGAAAAGCATAGTTTTTTAATTTGAGCACCTCAAGGACTGGTAATGAAGAATTAATGAACTTCATTTCTTTCCAAGGATACCCCATCCCACTCAAACTTAAATGTGTTAAATGTTCATATGATGTTATGGGGGCGTAATTTGAAAATGGAGCAACCGGAAGAACAACCTCGGGATTAACAACAACACATTTGAGTGAACGTAATCGGGGAAGATAAATGGGGATATAATAAGTATCGAAGCACATACCATCGTCATCAGGTGCCAATTCAATTCGAATTTTTATATTCTCCAGAGAAGAAATTCCTTCAAGAATGGCTTTAGTGCAACTACGAGCACTTACATCTGTAAGCGTCAACAAGCTACTCAAGGAAGCACCACGAGGAGGATCTGGTAAGTCGCTTCCCATGACCTGAAGATGCTTTAGTTTTTGCAAACTCCATATCTCCGCAGGTAGATACGATGCATCCTTACAAGACTTGATGTTTTGATGTTGATCCACAATAAGGAACTCAAGGGATTGGAGTTGGGAAATAGAAGCTGGGATCATTCCATTCGTAGTAAGAGCTAGGTAGCATAGCCGAACAAGTTGTAGTACCTCCATAGGGAACTCGTAGAAACGAATTGAAAGAGCATCCAGTTCTTTCAACAATTTCAAGGGAAAACATAGTGGTACTTGATACTGAAGATATGGAGCAAAACAGAAGAGAGAACGTGCAGAGGATGCACAATTATCCTCCACTGATTTATGCACGTCTTTAATGGAAAATAAAACGTTGGTGTTGAAGGACAATCGGTGATGACCATCTATACCATCTCCTAAGCCATCTTCACGATTGCTTAAGACAAGTGCAAACTTGGTCTCCCTAGCCTTTTTTTTAGACAGGTGCCAAAACGAAGAATGGAGGCCGCATGTTTTTATTTTGTGACTAGGATTGAAACTACTTTCTTTGTAGACCATTACAACGCTATTGGAAAGAAGCTCCATCAAAAAATCATTAGCTTTTTGATAAGAATTAATGTGAACATTTAGTTCAAAAAATCCATCAGCAAGCCATAAATTGAAGAGCTTGGATCGAGGTACCTTGTATTTTCTAGGAAAGAGTCCTATAAACATAAAGCACATCTTTAAAAGTGGAGGTAAGTAGGTGTAGCTTGGGAGGAGTACCTTTGATATTTCATCGTATGCATCCATGAAAATTTGATGATTTTCATTCTTGGAAACTTGGTCCCAATACTCTGGGTTGTTCTTCTCTTTGGAAGAGTGTGCGAGCAACAATGAGAATTGTAAGAGGAAGACCATCACAATTCTCGGCAATCTTCTTTCCAGGTTTCACGAGTTGAGGGGGACACAAGCCTTGAGAAAAGACCTTGTGACAGAGTAGATCCCAACTTTCTTTTCTGTTCAATAACCTCATAATAATCGTATCATTTAGAGAAATACCGGCAGAATGATGACGATGTATCTGTTGCAGCCTACCCGTAAGCAAGATATGATATCTACTTTTATAGTCAAGAAAAGAATTGTCGGAGTATATACCCAAGTGATGCATCGTATATCTGTCCCAAACATCATCTAAGACAATGAGGTATGTCTTACTCTTCAAACACGCCTTCAAGTAGTCCGCAACTGCTTCTTCTTCATCATCTCGCATTTGAAGAGCTGCAGCGGGATCAATCTTCTGAAGCAAGAGGCGTGGGATATGTTTTGCTTGATATTTTTTGCCTACTCGAACCCACACACGATGGTCGAAGGTTTGGATTATGGATGGATCGTTGAAAATTTTGTTAGCAAGAGCAGTTTTACCAATGCGCGCCTGGCATATATACCAGTGAGTGAAGTAAAATGTACTTGACTCATTAGCATATCCTTGACTCGCTGGTACACGTCACACACTCCTATCATCGACTCTGCAGCTGATGAAACAGCAGCAGCAGCAGCTCCTAATTCGTCTTCTTCGTCGAGAAAGCTGCTGCAGGTGTTGTAGAGTCCGTCACTGCAGTTGCGCTCCATCATCTTCAGCTGAGGGTTGAAGGAATCAATTTCGGCCTTGAGATTCTGAAGAATCGCATCTTTACAATTATCCCAATGATTAAACTGATCATGATCATGACCACCTTCAGAATCCGAATCCGAATCCGAATCATTTACAATCTCCTCTAATCTATCAACATGACGTGAGATTAAATCATGTAAATCGGAAGAGATACTTGTTTTGGCAACTTGTTCAAATGATTCCAGTTGCCGGTATGCAAGTTTTAAGATTTCCAATGAATTCACCGAACTATAATAATTGTGTTTTAGACGACCTTTAATATTGATCATCAGACTAATCACCCTAAGGGCAATGGAACGATGATCCATCTCTAACTCTCTTTTCTTTTCGGATTATCGATCAAAGATTGTAATGACTGTTATACTTAGTCAAAGAAGTCAATTTTTGACAAGTCAATCCTAGTCACCATCTTACGTGGCGAGGACCAGTCAACAAAGTCGTGCGACGACTAGTCAACAAGACCAAGAAAATGTAATAGAATAAATGTATTTAATATATTTGAGTGCTCGTCCAAAGATGTTGGCGAGCACATGTTTAGTTAGCTGCTCGCCCAAATGTGTGGCGAGCACATGCCTATTTATTAGCAAGAGAAGTTAAGTATTGAAGCCTTGGGAGACAGCATGGAGCGTGGCGACCACACTCCTCGAAGGTCCTCCGACGACCACCATGGCCCAGCTCCTCGGCATCTCGGCGAGGACGAGCACCTAAGGCGGTTTAGCATTAAATGCGCCATCAAATCACCTTTTCGGGCAGAAGATAGGTCCAATGAGGGCGTGCCACGTGTAAAGGACGGGCAGCCCCCAGAAACCTCTATATAATGCCTAAAAGGGGCTCATTTGTACACAAGTTACATTTTTCCTAAGAATCACTCTCAACCCAAGCAATAAACACTCCCAAGCTTGAAAAGCTTTAGCTTCTCCAAGAAGCTATATCCTTGTTCTTGATCTTCTTTGTTTTGTTCTTCATTAAGATCATCAAGATCATCATAAATACTCTCTAAACACGTAATAACCCCCGTTTAATCATATATGTTTGTATCGTACTAAAAACAGTCCACATTTGAGTCAACTCGATTAAAGTGCATACAACATTTGGCGCTAGAAGGAGGGGACCTTTTACGTGTTTATCATCAAAGTTTCGTCCGATCATCGAGCGATCGGTTAGCAAACTCCCTGTTTTCAAGTTTTAATCGGTATATCTACCGTTTAAAGCATCATTAACGATCTTTAGTGTTCTTCGTGTTCTTGAACATTTTCAGTTTTCGTAGCATATTTTGGAGTTTGATCTCCTTGTATTTGTGTTTTCAAGCTTCTGTTGTTGTTACTTTGCTAAATCTAGTAGTTGTAATAGCACGTTCTTCTGCGTAAGAACTTTAATCTTTCGTTTTCTAGATCATTACTTTGTAATCTAAGAAAGACACTCTTTAAACGATGTCTCATCATTCGAACCATGACGGAATCCCACCGCACGGAGGGAACGAGCACCCTCTGCCGCCGGTGGTTCCGACGGCAAACCCGTTCGCTAATTTGAACATGGGGGACATTCTGAATGATCCCCAGCATTTGAAAGAACTCTGTGATTACCTCACGGAGAGGAAGAGGCAGAACGAAGAGCTTGAGAAGGCCAAAGATCGGGCCTTCGACGAAGCTCGCAAAGACAAGGGGAATGAGGATGACCGCTCCTATCACTCACATCCTTTTCGCCCCCGAGACAAAGGCAAAAACAAAGTTGACGAGCGCTCCCACAATAGCCACACAGGAGACTCGCGACAGAGAAATTCGGTTTTCAACCGGATGGACGACAAAGATGGAAGGGCTCCTCGCCGAGTGCCTTTCAATGTGGACGGCCGACCACCGGGATCGCGCTGACAAGAGAGATCAGGGCGACAGAGTCTCAGCTCTAGATCGAGTGGGACCAGGGAAGGGTTCGCGAGCTCCGGGGAAGAGTTATCGCGGCCACCACTCTGATAGGCATTCTCCCAGGCGATCACATCATGATGATCGTCCGGCAGCATCCCAAGGGAGCCGACGCGACGAGGTCGTCGTCCCCCGAGCACAAACAGCCGAGGAGGGGCAAATCGCCCAATTCCTCGAAACACAAAAATTGATGAAACTAGAAATGGATGCTCTGCGAGCAGAGGTGGTCGCCTCGAAGCAAGGGACCACTCCGCCAATCACTCTGCCCGCACCTCCACTAAGTGTTGCAATCCTTACCGCCCCCATTCAAAGGAAGATCCAAATGCCCTCCATGGCGGCATACGATGGGATGTCCGACCCCAGAGTACACTTGTCCAAGTACTCCAACTATATGGCCTCAATTGGGGCAACGGACGCCACCCAGTGCAGAAACTTCTCCCTAACCTTGGGAGATCGGGCTCATCGTTGGTACACAACTTTGAGTGCCGGATCTATCACCTCATTCCATGAGCTGGGACAATACTTTCTGACCTACTACGGGTCCATTGCGGCTCGCCCAACATCAAAGCAACGTTTGGCAAACGTTCGTCAATCACTAAATGAGTCAGGAAAGGACTTCATCGAGCGCTTTGATAGGCTGTTGATCGATGGAGAGGCCGTGAACGATGAGACAAAGCTGATCTCGGCTGTTTCCGGTCTAAGGATAGGTACCAAGCTCTGGGAATCTATCCATCTTACTTTCCCAGTTTCTTATGCGGATTTCCGCACGAGGGCTGGGAACTTCATCCAAATGGAGGAAATCATGGACGCTGCCAAGGCTAACGAGCAGCCTGACACGTCCAAGAGAGTTTGGCCCAAGAAAAACACCAACACTGGGGAATCTTCCCAGCCCAAGAAGGCGACCACTCAAGCTGGCAGTGCTCGCCCAGCGAACTTCAGGCCTTTCGAGGAGTCTTCTGAGATTCTTCAGTTCAGGGAAGCCCTCACTGTGGATCCTAGGGGCATCTACGACGCAATCAGGGGAAATAATCTGCTCCCCCAAGCAAAGCCAATGCATACGAGCGATGCGAATCTCGATGGTAGTAAGTTTTGCAACTACCACAACTCTGTCGGCCACCACACAAATGGATGCCGAGACTTGGTGAGAAATCTTTTCAAACTTTACAATGAGGGCAAGCTCACCCAATTCATCAAGTCCGGAGGAGGAAATGGCGACAACAGGGGAAAGAAACGTCGCGACGACAGCGACGACCTGCGCCAACAACTAAATCGTCCCAAGCTTACTCCTCCCATGCCAAAGAATCATGGTGGCGACATCGATAATGTGGGTGGAGCATGCATGGTTTTGGAAGGCCCCTTGGGGGGAACTCAGTCCGGGAAAGCTCTGTCTGTTCGCCGACAATAGAGTGAGGTGCGAGCACTTAACAACGTGCATCAAGTGTGCGTCGCCCCTTCTGCCGAGCAGCCTCCATCCCACCAACTCGTTTTCACAAACGACGATTTGAATGGCGTGGTGCAACCAAACAATGATGCTTTGGTCATCACAGGGAAAATCATGGGAACAAACGTCCATCGGATGATGGTCGACTCTGGGGCATACACCAACATCCTTTTCAAACATACCTTGGATGCTCTCGGTGGATATGCAGATTACATCGAGCCTTGCGATGATATAATCATAGGTTTCGGGGACACACGCAACCTTCCCATTGGGAAAATCAGACTGTCTCTGGAGTTGGCATCGTCAAAAGAGCCTGAGATGCATCATGCTAGGCAGCTCGACTTCTTGGTCATCGACATGCCTTCGTCCTACAATGTGTTCCTCGGCCGACCTTTCTTCAACGAGTTCAAGGCGGCCGTTTCTACCTTTTATTACTGTGTAAAATTTCCAACCCCGACGGGAGTTATAACCGTCAAGGGCGATCAGACGCGGGCGAGGGAGTGTCTCGTCCGTTTTGCAAAACGTCATTCTAAGGAAAGTGATATGGTTGGAAAGTATATTGAGTGTCAAACACAAACAAAACAAGTGAACTACTTGGAGGGTCTTCCTAGCAAGTACCGAAAGATTGAAGTTGGGGAGTGTAGTCGTAGTTCCGACGACCACCAAGTAGAGGCGAACGAACACGCCTCCATGGAAGTGGACGACCACACCCCAATGGAAATCGACGAGCAGACAGATTCGGGCGACCAGATCACCGACGACCAGTCTCCAGAGAACTTTCCAGATCTGGAGCCTAAGTTAGGCTTTGAGCCAGAATTCGGAATTGAGGACCCTCGTTGGAAGGAGCCTAAAGAACGGGCGACTTCAGCGGAGGACCTTGAAACCATCCATTTAAATGAAGCTCGTCCCGAACTCGAGGTATTCATAGGTTCGAATTTACCAGAACATTTGCGATCAGACATGGTCGCATTTTTGAAAGAAAACATCGGTGCATTCGCCTGGTCGCACGAAGATATGGTGGGCATTCCCACGAATCATGCCTGCCACAGATTGAATATTGATCCAGCAAGGAGACCCATCACCCAAAAACGAAGAAAATTTGGGCCTGATAAAAGTGCGGCTTTGGCGGTCGAAATCAAGAAATTGATTGACAACAAATTAATCGAGAAAACTGGAACTGATCCCGAGTGGTTGGCAAATCCAGTGCTCGTCAAAAAAACGACCGGGTCGTGGAGATTGTGTATAGACTTCACAGATTTAAACGACGCCTGTCCGAAAGATCACTTTCCGATGCCCCACATTGATCACCTAGTAGATAATACAGCGGGGCACGAGATGTTAACTTTCATGGATGCCTTCGCAGGGTACCATCAGATTGCAATGCATCCCGACGACCAGCGACATACGGCCTTCATGACTGCGCTTGATATGTATAGCTGGAAGAGAATGCCTTTCGGTTTGAAAAACGCGGGGGCAACGTACCAAAGACTGGTAAACAAGATGTTTGAGAAACACATCGGCGAGATGGTGGAGGTCTATATCGACGACATCGTTGTCAAAAGCTTACGGAAATAGGATCACCTACACCACCTTGTCATGACTTTCGATATCCTAAGAGAGTACAACATGAAGTTAAATCCAAAGAAGTGCAGTTTTGGAGTTAACTCAGGAAAATTTCTGGGGCACTTGTTTAGCCAGCGGGGCATCGAGGCAAATCCAAGTAAAATTCAAGCAGTCATCAATATGCAAAGCCCAAGGAACGTGAAAGAAGTTTAGAGGTTGACAGGATGCCTTGCGTCGCTGAATAGATTCATTGCACGAACGGGCGATCGTTGCAAACCTTTTTTCGACGCTCTGAAAAAAGGAAAGTTTGAGTGGACCGATGAGTGTGAGAAAGCTTTCGAAAAATTAAAGGAATATCTATCGGATCCGAAAGTCCTATCTAAGCCAGTCCCCGGCAAAATTTTGTATCTATACTTGGCGGCCACTAACTGTGCGATCAGTTCAGTGCTCGTCCGAGCTGAGGGGAGCACACATCTGCCTATCTACTACGTAAGTCAAACACTGAGAGATGCGGAGTTGAGATATACTCCAATGGAAAAATTGGCGTACGCACTAGTCATGAGTGTTAGAAAATTAAGGCAATATATGTTCGACCACGAGGTGGTCGTCCTCACCACTTTTCCTCTCCGACGAGCACTGCATCGTCTGGATACCACGGGAAGACTCTTGAAATGGTCGGTGGAGATCGGGCAATTTGGTCTCACCTACGCACCCAGAACGACAATCAAGGGACAAGTGCTGGCAGAATTCATTGTAGAGCTCACTTTCCCAGAGAAATTGGACGAGGGAATCGAACTTCCTTGGACACTGTTCGTCGATGGCTCGTCGACGAGCACCAAAGCAGGGGCAGGAGTTGTCCTCACCAGCCCAACCGGACAGACGTTTGCTTCGGCGATTGAGTTCGAATATCGGGCGACCAACAACGAAGCAGAGTACGAGGCTCTGGTTGCAGGAATCAAGATGGCTATGGTCGTGGGCGCCAGAAAACTAAAAAAAATTTCTGACTCTCAGCTGGTTGTATGTCAAATTACGGGCGACTACGAGGCTCGCGGCGATCAAATGATAAAGTATCAAGACCTAGTGAAAGGATTACTCGAGCAATTTGATCAATTCCACATCGAGCAAATCCCTAGGGAGGAAAATACGCAAGCAGATGCTTTAGCTCGGCTGGCCACTTCAGATGGGGAGGTAATATTTTCAGAAGCAACCATCACTAAAATTTCTTCCCCATCGGTGAACAGAGGTCAAATTTTGCAGGTTGAAGCGACCAGCGACGAGGACTGGAGGACGCCGATCACCAAGTACATCAAGACCGGCGAGCTCCCGACAAACAAGGTGAAGGCAACCAGATTGCAACTCAGGTCCGCAAGGTACACAATTTTGGGCGACCAGCTGTACAAACGAGGTTTTTCAATGCCTTTATTGAAATGCCTCGGAGAAGACGAAGCGAAGATCGTCATGCACGAAATCCACGATGGAGCATGTGGAAATCATACAGGGGGGCAAGCGCTCGCTTTAAAAATCATAAGGCAAGGCTACTTTTGGCCAACACTGAAGAAAGATGCAATCCATTACGCACAGACGTGCAAGAGATGTCAAGCCTTCGCTCCCGCCATTCTCTCACCACCAGACGAGCTCATCTCGGTGTATAGTTCGTGGCCTTTCGCGAAGTGGGGGATCGACATCATCGGACCTTTCCCACCAGCTGCTGGGGGAGTAACTTTCGTAGTCGTAGCAGTCGATTACTTCACCAAATGGACAGAGGCAAAGGCGTTGAAGACCATCACAACGGGCCAAATGACAAGCTTCATTTGGAAGAACATAATTTGCAGGTTCGGCCTACCACGAGCAATAGTGACCGACAACGGACGTCAATTCACAAGTCAAGACATGCTGAATTTCTGCTCAGAGTGGAACATCAAGAAAATTTTTTCAACACCTTATCATCCACAATCAAATGGTCAAGTAGAGGCGATCAACAAAATCATAAAACACGCCCTGAAAGCTAAGCTGGATGGATTGAAGGGCAAATGGGCAGACGAGCTGCACATGGTTCTGTGGGCATATCGGATGACCACAAGGAATTCTACTAGTGAAACTCCGTTCGCGCTCGCGTTCGAAACCGAAGTTGTCATACCAGCAGAGGGGCAAGTCCCAACTTTTCGAGTGACAAATTATGACGAGCAGTTGAATAACGATGCACAACTCTCCGACTTGGACTTCCTAGAAGAGCGAAGGCTAACAACGGACGAGAAGAATGTGGTCTACAAGCAAAGGTCAGAACGCTACTACAACACCAAAGTACGTGCTCGCCAGTTCACTATCGGCCAGCTCGTACTTCGGAGGGCGACGGAGCAGTCCATCGGCATACTTGGCCCGACTTGGGAGAGTCCGTACCGAATAACGCGCACACTCCTGAACGGATCGTACGAGCTAGAAGATCTGGAGGGCAAGCCGAGCAAGTACCCATGGAACGCGGTCAAGTTGAAGAAGTATTACCAGTAAGTTTTTAATTCTTTCATATTTGTATAGTTTGTATCTAATCATCATTTCAATACAAGTAAAGTTTTAAATTTCCATCAAGTGTTAGATAAGTTTGAAATTTTAGACAAGGCTCTGCGTAGCCATCTAGGAAACAAAAGACGAGCACTCTTTCTTAAAGATGCTCGCAAGGTAGTGGCGAAGACGATCACTACCTATCAAACAAAGAGTTCAACCGACGAATGGTTAACTCTAAAAGACGAGCACTCTTTCTTAGAGGCTCGCAAAGGAAAGACGAGCACTCTTTCTTAGAGTCTCGCAAATAAAAGACGAGCACTCTTTCTTAGAGGCTCGCAAAGGAAAGACAAGCACTCTTTCTTAGAGTCTCGCAAAGAGAAGACGAGCACTCTTTCTTAGAGTCTCGCAAAGGAAAGACGATCACTCTTTCTTAGAGGCTCGCAAAGGAAAGACGAGCACTCTTTTTTAAAGATGCTCGCAAGATAACAACGTCGAACACAAACCAATGAAAGAAAAATAAGAAGTATTTATTAAAAGTACTTGCAAAAAATTATCATAACACAAATTGAAATCAAACTGCATATAAGCAAAAGTTCCATTCATTGAAAAGCCTTAAAAGGCTGAAATTACAAAAAAAGGCCTTAGTGGCCGAGCAGTCCTAGAAAATGAAATATAAAAAAAAAAAAAAAAAAAAAAAAGAGAAACTAAGTCTCTGCAGTATTCCCCTCGCCAGCAACATCCTGCTCGCCGACAACTTCCCCCTCGGCAGCAGCATCCTGCTCGCCGGCAACTTCCCCCTCGGCAGCAGCATCGTGCTCGCCGGCAACTTTCCCCTCAGCGGCAGCATCCTGCTCGTTTTGCTGAGCCGGGCGTTCTTGCGGAGGATTCGTGAAAAATACCGGAACACCCAAAAGCCTAGGGAACTGAAGTCCCAGTTGCATTAGAGGGAGCAAAGGGAGTTCTGATTCCGGTTTAGGGTTTTCCTTCATAAGGAGGTCGTCCAAAAGCCCGCCGAGCGGAGTCACGTCCACCTCAGGATGAACTTCCAGTAATCTATGAATAAGCCCGTGGGCAGTGAGTGCCACAGTTGTAATGGCCACACTCCCAGCGAGATCAGTGATATCATCTCGCTCATCCGTCATGTCGAGCAGCTGCTGCCGAAGAGTGGCCAACTCTTCCTCATCATCTGCAGATTTGTTTGCAAGAGTTCTTACCTCGTCCTCGACAGTCTTGAGGCGAGCACGGAGACGTTCGATCTCTTGGAGATCTTCTTGATCCTTCTTTCGAACCGTCTCAAGTTGGGCCTCAAAATCGGCCAACTTTGCTTCAGCATCGGCCAATTTGGTCTCGAGGTCGACCACCTTCTCCTCAGAGGCGACCAGCTGCCCTTCGACGACAGCTTTGTGTTAGTGTATACTGTAAAGCAAACTTTTAGTGGGCTTTTGTGACGTATATTTGATTTCCTTTTTATCTGAAATAAATGGGTTTTCACCTTATCGCATTCTTTGTGATTACTTGTATGTCTGCTTATCTTGCATTGTAGACGATGTGGTGGGTTTGTAGTCACACAGAAGATCACATTGTCAGTTCCTTGTAAGATATAAAATGTGTTCACAACTGAGATAGTTATGGACAAAACTATTGGTTTAAGTTGTAGTGTAAACTTGTTAGTGGTTTGTCTTGGCCATTAGTTTATACTAGTGCGCTGTGGCGTATTGAATGGATCACAGATAAGACATGTTCTTCTGTTCTGACTGTTATGAAGAACTAGAAGTCTTGGTGACTTTTATGATTCTTAACCCTAAGTGTGATATTTAGATGTGTGGGGTGCTTGTTCACTACTTTGATGTACCATAGGTGAGAATCTTGTTAGATTCTTCACGCTCCGTATTTTGGGTAGTGGCATCGCTCGCATGATGTCTACTTATTGGCATTAGGGCACCGTGTCCTGTACATCCAGGCTGATGATGTCCCCTTGAGGAAACTCATAAAGGATTGTCGTATTAAACCCTGCAGGTGGATTTAATCCGTACGACAACAAGGTTGAGTGGTACTACTCAAGGAATTATATAAATTAATTATTTAAAGAAGTCAGAAGCTTTAATAATTAATGGACGCGCGATATCTTAAACACGGGGAATTATAATGTCTAATAGAAGCCCTGATTCAGTTCGGGATAGGACGGGAGTGCAACATTAATTCTCTAGTGGAATGAATTAATGTTCTCGGGCCAAATTATATGTTCTGGGCTGAACATAAGAGTAGTTGGGCCTGTAAGAAGCCCAAACCCTATACCTTCTAATGGATCCCTAGTCTGGCCCATGAACTTATGGAGATTATAAATAGGAGCCTCAAAATAGTTTTGAAACCCTAGCACACACGAAATTGAGAAAAATGGCTAGGGTTTCAAGGAGACGAAATTGAGGCACCTTCTCCACGTTTGATAGCACGCCGTCCACCCGGTGTTCGAGCGAAGTTGGGAGACAGACTAGAAGATCTGTAGATTGGAATCAACGCCTCGATCTCCAAGGGTAACGAATCTAAACTTTTGTTGGTCCTGAAAGGAGTATATGACAAGTGTATGGGGGGGGGGGGGAATACACTTGTATGCAATTCTTTTGCTAATTTGATCAAACCAGAGTTCAGCAAGGTTGTCTTGGACAACTCTGCTGAAGAAGATTAACTCTTCTAAGATAATCAAACTACTAAGTACTATTGAGTACTTAGTTGAATAACTATCTAGGGGAGTTATATATGCGGAATAGTGGTTGGCCCTTTAAGTTTAGACTCCTTTAATTTCTGAAATCACTTAGTCAATGCAACACAGTCCAGTTTTCAGGGAACTTGTCCAAATAGGTTTTTGCACAGTCTTTGAATGTTTATCCTTGAAAGATCAGTTTTGTGTGCAGTGTTGAATGTATGAAAGTACTTGGAATGTAAATCAACACAAGAAGTTATAGTGGTTCAGAGACTCAAACTCTTACATCCACTTTCCCTGATTTAATAGGATAATTCCTTCTCTCTTGGAATTAACTTGTTTTATAGTGCCAAGGTGCACTTGATCAAGAGCACCACTCCTTGGTGAATTGATCCCTAGTATGTCTAGAGTCCTAGTACCCTCTTCTCAACTCAGAACTGAACTGTTCTTCTCTCAACAGTCAGCTTCTACCACTTCTACTACTACAACCTTCTCACTTTCTCACTTGAAAGGGGTAAGGATTGAAGTAAGGTTCCAACTAATGAGATATCCTTTACAATGAAGATCAGTGTATAAGGATAGGATATCTCTCTAAGCTTGTGTATGGATATACAATTGGGTTCAGCTTAGAAGAAGTGTATAAAGACTAAGATAGTCTCTTTGAAAGCTTAAATGTTCTATGAGCTTCAGAATACTTGAGTAGTTGGATTCTGTTGAGGTGTTTTCAAATGGTCTTCACACTTCTGTATTTATAGACAAAATGGAGGATTTGCCCGTTGGAGAGGCAGCCCCAAATTGCTATAAATGTCTTCCTTGAGTTCTTCAAACTGGAAGACAGATTCTTGATAGTGACATGTCCTCATTTGGGTAATAAACGGCTTGTAAGACTTTGTCTTCATTCTGCAGCACTTTTCCCAATGTTTGACTTCTTGTTAGGACTTGGACATGGCTTCTGAAGGTTGATCCAATGATAGGACAACATTCCTTATCATCTGGACAACTCTCCTTATCACTATCAGCAATTTTGCTTTTCAGCAAGGTTGGCTTGCTCTTCTTCAGATGACTTGGCTCTTTCCCTTTATTTCACTTCAAGGTGATCTTAGCTTGTTTCTTTGGTGATCTTTAGGGTGTGGTTGTCTCTTTCTCTTCAGCATAGTTGACCTTCAACCTTTAGAACATCTGTTCTGATTCAATCATGCTGAGACAACTCTTCTGGACAACTCTTCTGATCAGCATATTTGGTCTTTTAGCATCAGAGCACTTTACACATAGAGTTGGCTTCTCTGGACAACTCTCCTGATCCAAAGCCTTTGAGTAGCCTTGTCCTTTTGAGCTAGGTAAAGTTGTTCTTGCATATGGCTAGCTTCTTTGGACAACTCTGCTGATCAGAGTTATTAAGCTTGTCCTTTTGATTTTACCAATCTTGCATATGGACGCTTTCTCTGGATAACTCTCCTGATCAGATCATCTTATTGGACTTGTCCTTTTGAGCTTTACAATCTTGTTCTTGCATAAGAACATCTTCTCTGGACAACTCTCCTGATCAGTGCATTTGGTTTTCCATAGAGTGTCCTTGCTCTTAAGTGATTGTTCCAGAATTTGAGCCTTGAGGGGACTTGATCTTGATCATCTTCAAAGCATAGGTTCCCCCTCAAATTGTGCATCTAATTGTCTAAGAGCTGCCTAACATTTCAGCTTCCTATCTAGCCTATAAACTATATGTTCTATCATTTCTAGAACATATTTATCTTGACTTAGGCATGTCTCAGGGGGTTTTGGTATTAGATCAAAACATATCTCATTTTATTCCCAACAATTTCCCCCTTTTTGATGATGCCAAAACCTATACTATCTAAGCAAAAGTGACTTGTCTACACCTATTACATGTATCTTCAGAAGACATGACTAAGGTCAATATTCCTGAAAAAAATAATGTGTTAGTGTATTCACTGTTTCTGTTGCAAGTAGGTTCAAGATAGGCATAGAGAGATTAGTGTTTCTTGATTCAAAATAAGTTCAACTATCATTCATTCAAAGATCACTACAAGCATGTTGATAGTTGAAATTAACATATCAGAGCATGAATCAATAACACTTAAATACATCAGAGCATTTCATTCTAACAATTCAAGACATAAATAAGATTTTCAGCATCAGAGCGCAGAGCTTGTATCAGAGCAATCCATAACAGATCAGAGCAACCAGATTAGCACACCACATCAGCAATCTTGACCATATTTTAGCATAGTTGATCAATCAAGAAAGGTCAGAAGACTTAGCCATTTCAAAGATCATCCTCAGGGGGTGGCAGCATTCCATACTGTGCCCACACTCTTCTTTTCAATGCCATGGCTTCTTGGTTGGTTCCCTTAGGTCCAAGAACCATCTTGTTTAGCTTAAGGATCTCAGTGAATTCTCTCAGAATTCTTGCTTGGTCAATCCATCCTTCAAGCTTTGGAGGCATGTATATGATTGGCTTGGGAGCTGTGAGTTCAATTCTTGCAATGTCAGCAGCTGCAAGAAGTTGTTGATACAACTCTCTGTAGTATTCTAGCATGAACTCAGTGAAGGCAGAGTTTGCATCTCCTCCATTCCATCTGTCAATGACATAGTAGTCATAGACAAACTCCCTTTTGGCTTCTTCCCATGTGTCATTCAGTTGAATTGGCACCCATTTATCCAAGTGTGGATATTTGGTGTCCATTGGGATTAGAAGCTGAGGCTTCATCTTGCTGTAAGTTGCTCTCCTCCTTCTTGGTTTCTGAAAGTTTGCTCTCCTTTCATCTCTTGCTCTGTTGGCTTCTTCCATCAGATCCATTTTCTCTTGGGCCCTCATCATGGCCAGTTTCTGTTGTGTTTCAGGGTCTTTGCCATACCCTTCATGAAACAGCTTTGATGGATCATGGGCTAGAACAGTTGTCTTCTTCTTAGGTTCAGGTCCAAATCCTTCAGCAAATAATTCTTCAATGTCTTCAGTGGACTTGGTACCTTCAGCAGTTTTGCCAGATTCAGAAGACTTGTCCTTTTCAGCAGCTTTGGGCTCTTCAGCAGTTTTGGCTTTCTTGGATGTAGGCTCATCATCAACAACTCTGAATTCAGGTGGAAGATCAAGGCTGTTGGGGAAGTCAGTGAATTTCTCAACTTGCCTCTTCTTTCCTTGGGCCTTCTTGATCTTTCCTCTAGTTTGGACACCTTCAGCATCCTTGTCCAAACCTGACACTTCACCACCAGGTCTTTGTTGTAACCTCATCCTTTCTTCTTGAGTTGAGGCCATAGAATTCTTCAAAGCAAGTGCTAATTGCTCTTCTTCATTTAATTCTTCCAAATTCAGTACTTCAGGCTCTTTGCCTTTTCCTTCAGCAATGTTGTCTTTCCCTTTGACTGGGCTCCCTATCACCAAGGCACCTTTTGCTCTAGCTCTTTCCCTTTCCCCCTTTTTGGCAGCATCAAAACACTGGGGCTTGAGGTCACTCATTGTTGAGGCCATCAGGGATTGGGCCTGGTTTAGAGATTTCATTTCTTCCAACAAATATACATTCTCATCATGTATATTTTGCATCTTGTCACTGCTCAAGCTAAGAAAAGCAAGAACAGGTTTCATTTTCTGATGAACAACCTCCTCCATGGTTGCCTTAAGAGATGCATCCAATTGGGTCTTCAGAAGCTCAGTGAGGTTGGCCACTGCACCTTCAGCAATGTGGGCCAACATTTCTTGGGAAAACTTTTCTGAGGCAGCTTTGACCATAGCTAGCCTTTGCTCTTCAGCTCTTCTCTTTTGCAGTGCAGTCTTCTTTCCAATAGCTTGTTTGACAGTTAGCCTGAGAGCTTTGACATTAGCATTGTGATTGTCTCTCAGCAGCTTTTGCTCTTTCTTGACCTCCTCTGAGATGGCTTCCATGGTTGATTTGGCATTTTGAACTTCAGTGGAGATGGTTTGGAGACCAGATTCCACACCACTAATCCTTGCCTCAAGGGTTGGTAGCACAACATCTTCAGAGCCAGTGAGCCTCATTTCTACAGATGCTAGAGTCCTTCCTTGCTCATTCAATGCTCCTGAAGTTTCAGCATGAGCAGATTGGACTTGATGAGCCAAGGAGTCCAACTTCTCTGATTGCATTCCAAGTAAGGCCTGAGCTGAGCCTGTGTCTACTTGGATAGGTGCATCTGTTAAGAACTCATCTGCAAAAATTTGATCAAGAGAAATACCTGCAACATCAGACAAGTCAAACAAGTTAGGAAATAAGCACTCATCACCCTCAATTTCTTTTGTATAAGACTCTGATACATCAGCAGTCTTCTTCTCATTTTCAACTTGTTCTTTTCTCCCTTCTTTAATAATGTTCTCACTCAAGGAATCAGGCCTCCTCTCATCAAGGGATTCTTGAAGTTCAGATTTGACTTCAAGAATAACCTGTCCTTCCTCACTTATTCCACCCTCATATGGTGGTACACTCACTATCTTAGTGATGACTACCTCTCTTTCATCCTCAACTCCCTCTGATTTTTCAGCTATTCTCTCCTTTTCAACTCCTTCTCCTAGACCTGCAGCACCTTCACCCTCAACAGGGTTCAAAGATGGCAGTTGTGAGGAGATCACAGTGCTTATCTCAGCAGCCACTGAGTCATCCTGAATGATTAAGGGCTGATCAGTGTCCAACTCTTCTGACACTGAATAGGCCTTAATCAAACTAGCCTCTAGTACAGGAAACTCAACATCTTTAGGCTGTGCCTTGGGTTCAGAAGAACCTTCATTGGCAGATGTGTCTTTGGTTGTGTTGCCACCCTTGGTCAACACCTCTGATGACACAGAGCCTTTCCTATGATAGGTTTTAGGAGGGTTTGAAAGTCTGTCTGTTATAGAAGACTTGGGTTGAAAGGATTCAGGGAGGTTGGCTTGAGGGGTTTCAGGAGGGTTGGGATTTGAAGGGTTTGAGGGATCATCAGGGGAATCATCATCATTTGAGCTACTGTCAGGGTGTTTGATTCCCTTGGCTTTTCTTTCTTTCTCCTCCTCAATTTTATCAGCTACTAACTTTGCAAAAATGTCCTCATCAATGAGAAATCTTGTCTTTGAAACTCCAGCAAAGTGTAGCAATCTGTTTTCCTCTATTTGCCACCAGTTTGCACCCTTATCTTGGATGACTTGTGATATCTCCATCATAGATTTGTCTTTCACATCAACAAGCATCCTCAAATCATGAAAGGCCTTCTGAATTCTTGGAAATTCAGCAAGTTGTGGATACAAACTGTCCACAGTAGCCTTGGCTCCTCCTCTGAGCATACTTTCAAAAGTATACTCCTCCTCATCTCCACTTGAATGGGGACTTTGGGTTATAGGGGAGTTGGCTCTGGGTTCTCCTAATGTGGCTTCAGGCAGATTAAGTTCAGGGATATTGGCTTCAGATGGGTTGGGTACAGTAGAAGGATCTTCAGTTGCTTTTGAGAGCAATTGATCTGAAGGGACTTTACTTAGGGGGGTTGGCTCATTGAGTGCATGCTCTAAGAGCTTTGAATAATTGAGCATGGATGAGTCAAGGGGAGACAGGAGTCTTGTCTCATCTACTGCTAAATCAGCAAGCACATCAATGCCACTTCTTTGCACATTCCCTTCTGGAGAATATCTCTTAGTGAGATTTACAGGGGTAATGGGTTGGTTGGAAGGGGTGACATGGGTTTCAGGGGAGTTAGGCTCAAGGTACTGAATTTCAGGGAGGTTGGCCTCTATAGGTTGACCTTCAGGGACTTTGGATTCTGGAGTTCCGGAACCAGAAGAATTAGTCCTTGACATGGATTTGGTCCTGCTTTCAGCTCTGCTCTCCCTTAGAGCCAATTGAAGAGATCTTTCTTCTTGAAACTCCAACACCTTTTCAGTAGGTTTGGCCCTTCTCTTGCTGGCCCTACTGCTTCCACTTCCTTCCTTCTCAGGGACAACTTCCCTGATTCTCTTATCACCCTTCTTCTTTTGCCTAGTCTCATTGTACTTCCTCCTCAACTCTTCTGAGTGGTCAGAAGGCATACTCACTCCCTCTTCTGCCATTGCATCAACTTCAGCTGATGCTCCTGAGGCTTCTCTTGAAGACAATTGAGACATCTTTCTTGTTTTGACAGCCCTGGCCTTTGTTCTCTTTTTCATCTTAGGCTTCTCTTCCTCCTGTTCTTCAGCAGGCTTGGCCAGTAACATCCTTCTTTTCTCAGTTTTCTTGCTGAGCTTTCTGAATAGGATCTTTTGGGCTGGGAGGGGCTTTGCAAAGGTTTGCATCTGGGAATAGTGGGAAAACCTCTCAATCAACAAGCTTGCCCTGGTGCAATACTTGATTTTCCCTTCTAGCACCACCTTATTGTGGGTTTTCACTTTAAATTTAGCCTTCTCCTTCATCATCTCAGACATGATGAAGGTCCTCCAATCAAACTTGATGCCCTTATCACTGGCATCAATAATGGCAGCCATGATTCTGATCCTTGGATGGTTGACCTGCTCTAAGCTTCCAGTGTTGCTTAAGAGGCTCTTAGCAACTACCTCAAAAAGATTGAGAAACTCTGGCTTGAGAGTTTTCTTGTTTTGAGTTGAGGAGAGAGGGCCTGGAACTAATAACCATTCTTGGGCTATTTCATCTTCATGCCCAGTACCATAAACCTCTGGATTCCTTCCCTCATAAGGCAATCCAAAAGCTCCTTCCAGATCTTCTGAGGAGAATTTTACTCTGTGGAATCTCTCCTCTTCCTCTCCTTCTGCTGTGTAAGATAATCTGGTTGATACTTCACCATCTTCAGGCTTGCCTCTCCACTTGAGGAAGGCAAAGAATTCTGCCATGTAGCTCTCCAAGCAAGAGCTTGGTCTTTCTTCCAAGAACTTTCGAAGACCAGCTCTTCTCAACCACCTCAGGGTTGGAGTAATCTCAGGATCTTCACTTTCAAAGGAGACTATTGGCTCAAAGTGAAGATTGTTTTTGTTGCTTAGGTAGGAAAAATCCAGGTCTAGATCCTTGTTAGAGAAATCAACAAGCATCTCAGGTCTAACTTTGGGGGCCATTGAAATTTGCAGAGAGAGTTTTGAGAGAGTTTGAAGAAAATTTGAGTTAGGGTTTCGAATACTTGGGGAAGAAGTGTTTGTGGGGATCTTAAGACTTGTGAATATTCTAAAAAGAATGTTTGTCAATGAGTTGGTAAGGTCTTGAAACAATTCAAAGGTGAACAAAAATGGAAATCCAAAATGGACGGCTAGGATTGATTTCAGGGGAGTTGTCCATTTTTGATCCAATGGTCAAAAACCAATGTAACAGTGAAATAACTGTTTTATTCAAAACGTGGGTGGTTTTTAATGTTTGTTAAAGGCTGGGGGTTTTTCGAGATAGATCATGTCCCAAAAAGTTTAATGCAAACAAGAGTTAAATCTTGGCATTTAATGCATGGAAAGTGACCTTTTGGGTGGGAGACAAATTAAATCCCAGAAAGGTGAAAACTGTATTTCAAGGGACAGATTTCAAGATAGGTATTGATCACCAAAAATAGGTGCTTATCATACCAAGATTTGGTTTGATAGCTGAGACAACTTATCTGACCCTACATGGACAAGTGTCCTGAAGGGCTGTGGACAAGTGTCCTGAATTTCAAGGGACAAGTGTCCTGAAGAATGTGAAGTCATATTTCTGATTTTCAGTAGACTTGACCAAGTCTGCTGAAGTTTGAGTTTATTTCCCCCTCAAACAATGAACCTCTTTGGACTCATTTTTCCAACTTCCCTGGATCAAGAAGTCCCAACTCTGCTGATAATTCCAGGAACCTTGCCTCTGCAAGTGGCTTAGTTAGTATATCAGCTTTTTGATGGTCTGTGTGAATTTTCACTAGCTTGATATCCTTCTTCTCCACATGATCTCTAATGAAGTGGTGCTTGATGTCCACATGTTTGCATCTTGTGTGCAAGACAGGATTTTGTGATATAGCAATGGCACTATTGTTATCACAGAAAATTGGCACTTCAGTAGAGTTGACTTTGTAGTCTCTGAGTTGTTGTCTTAGCCAAAGGATTTGAGCACAACAACTTCCAGCTGCAACATATTCAGCTTTAGTGGTGGAGGTGGCTACTGTATTTTGTTTCTTGGAGAACCAAGATATGAGTTTGTTGCCCAAGAATTGACAAGTCCCTGAGGTGGACTTTCTGTCAATCCTACATCCTCCATAGTCAGCATCTGAGTAGCCAGTTAGCTCAATATTGTCATCAGCAGGGTACCAAAGGCCTAGATTCTCAGTGCCTTTGAGGTACCTCAAAATCCTCTTTGCAGCCTCAAGGTGGCTTTTCTTAGGATTTGCTTGAAACCTTGCACAAACACCTACTGCAAAGGTGATATCAGGTCTGCTGGCAGTGAGATAGAGGAGTGAACCAATTATTCCTCTATACTCAGTAGAGTTGGTTGGCACACCACTCTCATCAGGATCCATCTTCCAATTGGTGTTCATAGGGATCCTTACTGGCTTGCTAGTTGTACACCCAAACTTTTTGATCATTTCTCTGGTGTACTTAGCTTGGTTGATGAAGATTCCTTCTTTAGATTGCTTGACTTGTAGACCCAAAAAGAAGTTCATCAACCCCATCATGGACATCTCAAACTTGCTTTGCATGAGCTTGGAGAATTTTTCACACAGCTTCTCATTAGGGGATCCAAAAATTATGTCATCCACATAAATTTGGACAAGCAAGATGTCCTCTCTTTCAGAGATTCTGAAGAGAGTTCTGTCCACAGTTCCCTTGGTGAATCCATGATCCAAGAGGAATTGTGACAGTGTATCATACCAAGCTCTGGGGGCTTGTTTGAGTCCATATAGAGCTTTCTTGAGTCTGTAAACTTGGTTTCCAACTTCAAAGCCTGGTGGTTGCTCCACATAGACTTCTTCTTTTAAGACTCCATTCAGAAAGGCACTCTTGACATCCATTTGGTATACTTTGAACCTTTTGTGAGCTGCATAGGCTAGAAAGAGCCTTATTGCTTCTAGCCTTGCCACACGTGCAAATGTCTCATCATAGTCAATGCCTTCATGTTGGCAATACCCTTTTGCCACAAGTCTTGCTTTGTTTCTGACAATCACATCATTTTCATTTTTCTTGTTCTTGAACACCCACTTTGTTCCAATAACATCTTGATGTGAAGGCCTATCCACCAGCTCCCATACTTCATTTCTGGTGAATTGGTTCAGTTCTTCCTGCATGGCTGTGATCCAATTGGCATCTTGAAGTGCTTCCTCAATATCACTTGGTTCTTGCTCTGACAAGAAACAACAGAACATAGCACTTTCACCATGAAACTTTCTGGTTCTGACTCCTATACTTGGATCACCAAGTATCAGATCAGTAGGATGGTCAGACAACCAAGTCCTTCTTTTCCTGATCTCTTCAGTAGAGTTGTCCTCTACTGAAGGTGAGTCATTTTGATCATAGAATTCAGGATAATTTAATGCAGGATCTAATTCAGGATCATAATCAGGGGTGTTGTCCTCAATGTCAGGGACATTGGCATTTTCAACATTTTGAGTTCTCCCTTGATTATTTGACCCATTAACTACCTCAGCAGGAACTGCTTCTTCATTGGTAGTTGTTACCTGGATGTGAACTGGGATTGGTTCATTCAGTTCACCATTTCCATCTGTAGGATTTGTCTCAGGAAGGTTGCCTTCAGGATTGTTGTCCAATGTGGGTTTTTCAGGCAGATTGGCTTGAACAACATCTATGAATTCAGTGTCTTTGTCTTTTAGGCTTAATCTGGTTGTCCTCTGTGTGATTTCTTCAGGTTCTAAATGATCATTCCTGATCTCAAAGATAGATTCATCAAACACAACATGAGGTGTTTCTTCCACTATAAGGGTTTTCTTGTTGTAGACTCTGAAAGCTCTACTGATTTGAGAGTATCCAAGAAATACTCCCTCATCAGCTTTGCTGTCAAAGGCTTTCAACTGTTCTTTCCCATTATTGTGAATGAAACATTTACAACCAAATATATGAAAGTATGACACTTTAGGCATTCTTCCTTTCCAGAGTTCATAGGGGGTTTTGCCTTGCCCCTTAGTGATCAAACATCTATTTTGAGTATGGCATGCAGTGTTTATAGCTTCAGCCCAAAACCTCTTAGGTAAATTTGAGTCAACAATTAGAGTTCTAGCAGCTTCTTTTAAAGTTCTATTCCTTCTTTCTCCAACTCCATTTTGTTGGGGAGTTCTAGCTGCTGAGGTTTCATGAGCTATTCCATTTGATGTGCAGTACTCATTGATGTATGAATTAATGAACTCAGTGCCTTTATCAGATCTTATCTTGATAATGCTAAGGCTTTTCTCATTTGACAATCTCTTGAGAAGTTCAGGTAGTTTGACTTGTGTTTCCTTCTTATTAAGGAGAAATACTACCCATGTGAACCTAGAGAAGTCATCTACTACCACTAATGTGTATTTTCTACCATTTATGCTTGAAGGGGTAATTGGTCCAAACAGATCCATATGTAGAAGTTCAAGTACCCTTTCAGTGGAGATGACTGGTTTTCCTTTGAATGAGGCTTTAATCTGTTTTCCTTCTTGACATGGCTTACACACATGTTCTTTAATGAAAACCTCATTAGGTAGTCCTTTAACTAATGCATTTCTAGCAAGTTTATTCATAGATTTGAAGTTCAGGTGGTTTAGCCTCTTGTGCCATAGCCAACTTTGTTCACTAGAACTTTTAGCAATAAAACATGCAGCATCAGTAGACTTGTCCCAGTCTGCAAAGTACACATTTCCCTTCCTAGTTCCAGTCAATAGAGTTTGTTGAGTTTTATCCTTAATTAGACACTTTCCACTTGAGAACTCAACATTAAAATCTTTATCACAGAATTGACTGATACTTAGGAGATTATATTTGAGACCAGCCACATAAGATACATTGGATACTTTGATGTTACCAATCATCAGAGTACCATAACCTTTTGTAGTTGCTTGTGAGCTGTCTCCAAAAGTAACATTTGGGCCTTCTTTTTCAATGAAGTCAGCGAGGAGTTCCTTGTTTCCAGTCATGTGCCTTGAGCATCCACTGTCAAGGTACCATGCTGTCTTTTTGTTCATGCTCCTCTTCTTGTGGCCCATTGGTACCTGCATTTAGATAGGTTTAGGTACCCTTTGAGTTTTGGGTCCTGAGAGGTTAGCTGTACCTTTGGGAACCCAAACTTGCCTAATAACCCTGATTGATTCAAGGTGGCTAAGTTGATTTCCTAGTGCATCAACATACACTGTCTTTCCCTTAAATGCCTTTGGGAAAGTATGTGTGAATGTGTTAACTCTGTAAGTTTCAGAGGAGTTGTCCACTCTCCTGAACTTATGAGTTCTTTGTGCAGCTTGATGAAATCTTTGAGGAAAGGCCTTTTTATGACCATTACCCTTTGGCATGAAGGGTTTTGGTTGTCTCATTTTATTCTGCCTGTGAGGGTAGTTGTCCTTAGGTCTATTCAGCTGAGGCTTTCTCAGATGAGTTGGCCTAGGCTGATTATACCTTGGATAATTCCTCTGAACATTGTTCAGGAGAGTTGCCCTTCCATTGGGTCTACTCTGCTGACCAATATTCCTCTTGTGCTCAGGAGCTTTGGCCATTTCCTTAGGTTTTGGCCTATTCTCCTGAATCACTTGAGTAGGCATTTCATTCAATTTGCCCTTTCCTTTGTTCAGTGGCTGAATTATTTCATTTTCAGTTTTTGCCACTGACTTAACAAAGATTCTCTTAGTGTTACTTGTGGATGCAACACTAAGACAAGGCGAAGATTCAAATGGATCAAAACCCAATCCACTTCTTTGAGCCATAGGTCTTTGATAACTTTGAATTTCCTCTATTGCTCTAGAGGATTTGTTCAAAGCAGACATCTTTAATTTCAGGATCTCTTCACTTGATTTAAGAATATCATACTCATGTGAGAGGTTTTCAAATTTGGCATTTAGAATTTTAAGTTCAAATTCTTTTCTCTTCTGAGAGAGAAGTTGATCATCAATCTCCTTTTGTTGGTCAACTATCCTGAGATTTGCTTCCTCAAGCTTTCTCAAGACTTGTTGATACAACTCAGTAGACTTGACATCAACAGCTACCTCAGAGTTCTTGGTTAGTTCAGTAGCCAATCTTTCATTTTCTCTCACACAGTTGTCATGAAATTCTTGTAATCTAGTGAAATCTTCCATCAACTTTCCTAAGGAAAGTTTCAGGTTAACCTCACTAGTGTTTTGTGAGATGAATGATGGTGAACTAGAAGTAGAGGATACCTCATCATCCTCAAGAGCCATGTTGCAAACATCATCATCATCATCATTGTTGGAGAATAATCCATCAGAGGAGTTGAAGCTTTCAGCACTATCAGATTCTTCACCAGCCATCATGGCTTTTCTATTGGTGAACTTTCTGTCTCTTTTAGCTTGTCTCTCTCTTCTTTCTTTAGAGCTCAATTCAGGGCAGTCATACTGGAAGTGCCCTTTCTTTTTACAGTTATAGCACATATCTTCATCATCTTCTTTCTTTGATTCTTCTCTTCTTTTTGATGATGAAGGTTCAGCTCTACTGGATCTTCTCCTATCAGAGTACTTGTCCTCTGATCTTTTCTCTTCAGGCTTTTTGACTTCAGCCTGTGTTTCAGGAGAGTTGTATCTCCTGAATTTGTTGTCCTGGTAGAATTTCTTGTATCTACCAAACCTTGAGTTCAACTTTTCAAACCTTCTAGCCATCAAGGCTAGTTCTTCCTTCATTTCAGTCTTTGAGACTGTCTTTGATGATCTGGGAGTGGGTTGCATTTCTGGTTCAGCAACTTTGGCTTTGAATGCCACTCCCTTAGTTAGATTTGAAGGTTCCTCAACAGGCTTTCTTCTATTTAGATCAAACTCATAGGCTTTGAGTTCAGAGAAGATTTGTTGCATGGGCATGGTGGAAAGATCTTTGGTGTTTTGCATCATTACAGCATAGACATCCCACTTTTGAGTGAGACTTCTCAAGATTTTCAATCCCACTTCTCTCTTGGTGTAGACCTTGCCCAATGAGTTAATTTCATTCATCACATCAGTGAATCTACCAGCAAATTTGTCAATGGACTCATCAGTTTCCATTGAAAATTGTTCAAACTTCTGCACAGCAACTTGGAGCTTGTTCTCCTTGATCTGTTCAGTGCCCTCACACATTTCAGCAAGAGTATCCCAAATTTCTTTGGCTGTTGTGCAGTGGTAGACTCTTCCCATGACTGCATCTGGAATTGTTTGATAAAGGGTGTTCATTGCTAGATAATTCAGATTATCCTTCCTTTTTTCATCAGCAGTGAAGTCATCTTCATCTTTGGGAATCAGTTCCCTTATATCTGCTTTTTGCTCAGCTGTCACTCTGGGGTTAGTTTGAGTAAACACAAAAGGTCCTCTTGTGATTACTCTTAGCATATCAGTATGGAGAGATGCAAGATGAGCCCTCATTCTAATTTTCCAGAAATCATAATTGTCTATTGAAAACATGGGCAGTTTGAGATGAGAAATGTGGTTGACTGGATTTGTGGCCATGTTGTCTAATCCTTGAACAGCAGGTGGAGGAACAACATTGTTGTTGGCCATTTCTCAAGAATAATCAGTTAGTCAACAGGTAATAGATTTCAGATAAAGATCAGTTCAGTGACCACACAAATATGAGAGTTTTGAAAATCAAGATGGATTTTCAGAAGCAGTGGTCTTTGAACCCCTGCTCTGATACCACTTGTTGGTCCTGAAAGGAGTATATGACAAGTGTATGGGGGGGGAATACACTTGTATGCAATTCTTTTGCTAATTTGATCAAACCAGAGTTCAGCAAGGTTGTCTTGGACAACTCTGCTGAAGAAGATTAACTCTTCTAAGATAATCAAACTACTAAGTACTATTGAGTACTTAGTTGAATAACTATCTAGGGGAGTTATATATGCGGAATAGTGGTTGGCCCTTTAAGTTTAGACTCCTTTAATTTCTGAAATCACTTAGTCAATGCAACACAGTCCAGTTTTCAGGGAACTTGTCCAAATAGGTTTTTGCACAGTCTTTGAATGTTTATCCTTGAAAGATCAGTTTTGTGTGTAGTGTTGAATGTATGAAAGTACTTGGAATGTAAATCAACACAAGAAGTTATAGTGGTTCAGAGACTCAAGCTCTTACATCCACTTTCCCTGATTTAACAGGATAATTCCTTCTCTCTTGGAATTAACTTGTTTTATAGTGCCAAGGTGCACTTGATCAAGAGCACCACTCCTTGGTGAATTGATCCCTAGGATGTCTAGAGTCCTAGTACCCTCTTTTCAACTCAGAACTGAACTGTTCTTCTCTCAACAGTCAGCTCCTACCACTTCTACTACTACAACCTTCTCACTTTCTCACTTGAAAGGGGTAAGGATTGAAGTAAGGTTCCAACTAATGAGATATCCTTTACAATGAAGATCAGTGTATAAGGATAGGATATCTCTCTAAGCTTGTGTATGGATATACAATTGGGTTCAGCTTAGAAGAAGTGTATAAAGACTAAGATAGTCTCTTTGAAAGCTTAAATGTTCTATGAGCTTCAGAATACTTGAGTAGTTGGATTCTGTTGAGGTGCTTTCAAATGGTCTTCACACTTCTGTATTTATAGACAAAATGGAGGATTTGCCCGTTGGAGAGGCAGCCCCAAATTGCTATAAATGTCTTCCTTGAGTTCTTCAAACTGGAAGATAGATTCTTGATAGTGACATGTCCTCATTTGGGTAATAAACGGCTTGTAAGACTTTGTCTTCATTCTGCAGCACTTTTCCCAATGTTTGACTTCTTGTTAGGACTTGGACATGGCTTCTGAAGGTTGATCCAATGATAGGACAACATTCCTTATCATCTGGACAACTCTCCTTATCACTATCAGCAGTTTTGCTTTTCAGCAAGGTTGGCTTGCTCTTCTTCAGATGACTTGGCTCTTTCCCTTTATTTCACTTCAAGGTGATCTTAGCTTGTTTCTTTGGTGATATTTAGGGTGTGGTTGTCTCTTTCTCTTCAGCATAGTTGACCTTCAACCTTTAGAACATCTGTTCTGATTCAATCATGCTGAGACAACTCTTCTGATCAGCATATTTGGTCTTTTAGCATCAGAGCACTTTACACATAGAGTTGGCTTCTCTGGACAACTCTCCTGATCCAAAGCCTTTGAGTAGCCTTGTCCTTTTGAGCTAGGTAAAGTTGTTCTTGCATATGGCTAGCTTCTTTGGACAACTCTGCTGATCAGAGTTATTAAGCTTGTCCTTTTGATTTTACCAATCTTGCATATGGACGCTTTCTCTGGATAACTCTCCTGATCAGATCATCTTATTGGACTTGTCCTTTTGAGCTTTAAAATCTTGTTCTTGCATAAGAACATCTTCTCTGGACAACTCTCCTGATCAGTGCATTTGGTTTTCCATAGAGTGTCCTTGCTCTTAAGTGATTGTTCCAGAATTTGAGCCTTGAGGGGACTTGATCTTGATCATCTTCAAAGCATAGGTTCCCCCTCAAATTGTGCATCTAATTGTCTAAGAGCTGCCTAACATTTCAGCTTCCTATCTAGCCTATAAACTATATGTTCTATCATTTCTAGAACATATTTATCTTGACTTAGGCATGTCTCGGGGGGTTTTGGTATTAGATCAAAACATATCTCATTTTATTCCCAACAACTTTGTTTTAGATGAATGTTTAGTTTTTTATTCCTTTATACGTTTGGCATCCGACAACGATCCCGATGACGGACCGCCTTCGTCGGCGTGTTCCAACAATTGGTATCAGAGCCTGGATTCGTGGATTGTTGGCTCTGCTTGAAACGTATGATTGTATGATTCAATTTATTTTGTTTCATGTATGGATTCGTTTCTGTCATTTATTATTTAAGGTTTTTATTCTATCGCAACCCTTGTGTGATTTTGTAATCGTTTTTCCCACCAGATAATAAGTGTGGGTAGTATAGGATTTTTTCATAGATCACTGTAGTAGGGTTTTGCTCGTTTATATTGTATTTTTTGATCGTGAGAATGGGCGGTGTCGATGGAAGATCTGAAAACAGTAATCTGAGTTTTTCGGGTTATGGCCTTGGACGGTGAAAACTGTTTTGGCCATAACTTTTGACTCGGGTGTCCGTTTTCAGCCCACAAGACCTTTTCGGAAACGTCTCAACGAGATCTACAGGAGTCACTGCTATGCTGTGACGACGAGTGGCGAGGCCTAATTCAAAAGCCTTGATGAAGTTTTCTGCCAGTTTTTGTCGGTGGACGAGAATTCGAGTTTTTTTGCATTGCGTGAGAGGCCGATGCGAGGCATCCGTCCGCGCCACTGTTTTTTTTTATCATTGTAATAGCTTATAGTAGGCTGTTTTTTATAGGTTTTCAAGGGGTTGCGATAGATGTGCATTTATTTATTTTTGCCTATGTTTATCGCATCTTGTATTGTTATGGCATGCATGTGTTAATTTTTGTTAATTTGCTATGCCAATGAATAATCTTCATGTTAAAATGACTAAGTGAGATAATTGAATTTTAATTAATTTATAGGCCTCCACAATTGGTCTTTAAGTAAGGTGTATGTTGCTCGTGGGACCTTGGGAGTCTTCCCCTAACGGGTGCAACATTCACGAGCTTATTAGTTAAGACTTCTAATAAAACTGTTTTAATCTTTAGATGAAGTGTGTGATCTTCCCTAACGGATGTGTCATCCATGAGTTCATCAGTAAAGAATAATTCAAGATAACTGTTGTTAAATTGTGGTCATCACTTAGATGTGAATTTTAATATAACCCCCCAACGGGGTCACTGTTCTAGTTCACATGGCCAGTTAAAGTTCGACTGTTAATTTCATTCATCATAAGGATAAGTTGACGTGATATTGAAATTAAAGACTAAATGTCTGGTCGATGAATACATGTGTAAACGACCACCCTAACGTGGCTTGCATATGTGTTTGTTGGGCTGTTGGAGGTTGTGTTGAATATTGGTTTTGAAGGTTTCCAATGTTTTATGCTTCAAACTTATGTGATTTATTGCTTGCATTTTATTTATTTCAGATACATTATGGTGACATTCAACCCACTTATGGTTATCTTAAATCAAAATGAGCTTATTGGTCAAAATTACTTGGATTGGAAAAGAAATTTGGACATTGTCCTAGTTGCTGATGAGTACAAGTTTGTGCTCGATACACCTGCTCCTGCCCCTTTGGGAGCCGAATCTACTGAAGAGCAAAGGGAGGCTCATAAGAAGTGGCACAAGGCTGATGATATGGCTTGTTGTTACATTTTGGCCTCGATGTCAAATGTTTTACAACAGCAGCATCAAACTATGCCTAGTGCCGCAGCTATGATGTTGAGCCTCAAAGAGCTTTTTGGTGAGAAAGATAGGGCTGCCCGCTTTGAGGCTATGAGGAAGATCATGTCAACCTCTATGCCAGAGGGAGCGTCCGTGAGGGACCACGGTCTCAAGATGATGGAATATCTGAATGAGATTGAGGTCCTCGGAGGGTTAATCGATAATGACACCAAGATCGATATGATCCTACACTCGCTCCCAAAGTCTTTTGAGAACTTCCGTGTAAACGCAATCATGAGTAAGAAGGATTATACTTTAACCGAGCTTCTTACAGAATTGGTCGCGGTGGAGGGTCTCATGGGTAAATGACCACAGGCCAATGTTACTGTTCAGGCTGGACCTTCTTCGTCTAATGGCAAGAAGAAGAAAAAGCCTTTACAGAAAAAGGGTAGTGGTGAAAGCAGTTGGAGCAAGAAACTAGCACCTTCTGGTGGCGTGAAAAAGCCGAAGGGCAAATGTTTCAAGTGCAACAAGACGGGACATTGGAAGTCTGATTGTCCTCTTTTGAAAAAGGACAACTCTGGTACGTCTCTCGCTTTAGTTGTTGAAACATGTTTTGCGGCTTGTTCTGCCTTTTCTTGGGTAGTAGATACAGGAGCCACTGACCATGTTTGTTACACCTTGCAGGGGTTTCTGCAGACAAGGGAACTGAGTGAGGGCGAGATTACTATTAGTTTGGGCAATGCTGCGATAGTATCAGTGGTTGCAGTGGGAGACGTGCACTTATGTTTTTCTAATTCTGTTTTAGTATTAAAGAACGTTTTATACGTGCCGAATTTTCGGAGAAATTTAATTTCTGTTTCGAAGTTGTTTTTGGATGGATGCTCAGTTGTTTTTAATGACAATGTTGTTATTATGAGAAATGACTCTTTAATCTGTTCTGGCATTTTAGAAAACAATCTTTATACTATTACGTGTGCATATCATACTGTGACTGAAGCTCATTCATCATCATCATTAAATAAGAGAAAGGAACCTTCTAAGTTGAATCAAACATACCTTTGGCATCTAAGATTGGGTCATGTCAACCTAAGAAGGATTCAAAGACTAGTAAGTAGTGGGTTTTTGGAGTCTCTCCAAGTGGAACCATTCTCAGTCTGCGAATCCTGTTTGGAAGGCAAGATGACCTCGAGGCCTTTTAAGGCCAAGGGTAATAGGGCTAATGATGTGTTGGAATTGATTCACTCTGATTTGTGTGGGCCTATGACTGTTCAAGCTAGAGGAGGCTTTGAGTACTTCGTCACTTTCATTGACGATTACTCAAGATATGGATACATCTACCTGATGCGCCACAAGTCTGAATGCTTTGGCAAGTTCAAAGAATTTAAGGCAGAAGTGGAGAACCGTCATGGTAAGAGTATCAAGTCACTGCGTTCTGATCGTGGTGGCGAGTACCTTAGCAATGAATTTAGGCAATACTTATTAGATAACGGGATTAGATCCCAGCTCTCCGCGCCTGGTACTCCGCAACAGAATGGCGTGGCTGAGAGAAGGAATAGGACTCTATTAGATATGGTGAGATCGATGATGAGTTATGCTTCATTACCTACCTCTTTTTGGGGTTATGCCTTGGAAACAGCAGCGTACCTTCTAAATTATGTACCTTCTAAAGTGGTTCCAAAAACCCCGATTGAATTGTGGTCTGGGCGAAAGCCTAGTCTAAACCACATTCGGATTTGGGGTTGTCCAGCACATGTGCTGAACAAGGAAGCTGATAAGTTGGCACCTAGAACTGAAGTACGGTTGTTTGTAGGATACCCTAAGGGAACGAGAGGCGGTTATTTTTATAGTCCTAATGATTAGAGGGTGGTGGTGAGTACCAATGCCCGATTTTTAGAATAAGACTATATGAATGAGCATAAGTCCAATACTGAGATCATTCTAAATGAGTTGAGAGGAGACAATGGCACACCGAGTGTGCAAGGGGAAATACCACAAGAGACTGCACAACGTGGCGACTCTAATGAACCTTTGTATACATTGCCTCGTCGTAGTGGGAGGGTTGTTCACCAACCTGATCGTTTCATGTTTGTGGGAGAGTCTATGGACTTGATTCCAAGCGATGAACATGATGATAACGACCCATGGACATACAAAAAGGCAATCAAAGACAAAGATGCAGAGTCTTGGCAAAAGTCCATGGATTCAGAAATTGAATCTATGGATGTTATGGAAGTGTATGACCTAAGTGAACTTCCCCACGACAAGAAAGCCGTTGGGTGTAAGTGGGTCTACAGACGTAAGAGAGGGTCTGATGGGCAGGTTACTGCTTTTAAGGCACGGTTGGTGGCAAAGTGTTTTACCTAGAAAGAAGGAATCGACTATGACGAGACCTTCTCACCAGTAGCCATGCTAAAATCGATCCGGATTCTCTTATCCATAGCTAATCACATGAACTATGAGATTTGGCAAATGGATGTCAAGACAGCTTTCCTTAATGGAAATTTGGATAAGGACATCTATATGCAGCAACCCGAGGGTTATGTGAAGAAAGGCCAAGAGCATCTAGTCTGGAAGTTGAAAAAGTCTCTTTATGGGCTAAAACAAGCTTCCAGGTCTTGGAACATTCGTTTTGACGAGGTGATCAAATCTTTTGGATTTGAACAATGTCAAAATGAAAGTTGTGTGTACAAAAAGAGTGACGGAGACGTAGTGGTATTCTTAGTACTATACGTAGATGATATTCTTCTTATTGGCAACAATGTGAAAGTATTATCAGACGTAAAGGTGTGGCTTTCAGAACAGTTTCAAATGAAGGATATGGGAGAAGCATCGTACATTCTTGGTATTAAGGTCACTCGTGATCGAAAAAAGAGAATGTTGTGTTTATCTCAAGCGTCTTACATTGATACTGTGATTGCTCGTTTTGGCATGCAGAATTCCAAGAAGGGTGTGCTACCTTTCAGACATGGAGTCCCTCTATCTAAAGATATGTGTCCTAAGACACAGAAGGAGATAGAGGAGATGGCTAAGGTTCCTTATGCTTCGGCTGTAGGAAGTCTTATGTATACGATGCTGTGTACGAGGCCTGATATTTGCTATGTAGTCGGCATGGTAGCAAGATATCAGTCTAACCCTGGTCAAGGACACTGGACTGCTGTTAAGCATATTCTCAAGTACTTGAAAAAGACTCGAGATTATATGCTAGTATACCAGTCAAATAGTTTGATTCCTTTGGGTTATACCGATTCAGATTTCCAAGCTGATCGAGATGAACGGAAGTCAACCTCGGGTTATGTGTTTATGCTGGGAGGCGCAGCCATATCTTGGAGAAGTGTGAAGCAGAAATGCATCGCGGACTCCACTATGGAAGCCGAGTACGTAGCTGCCTCAGAGGCTGCAAAGGAGGCTGTCTGGCTGCGTAATTTCTTTCTGGAATTAGGGGTATCTCAGAGTATGCCGATGTGTATCACTGTTTATTGTGATAACGCGGGTGCAGTGGCAAACTCGAAAGAACCTAGAGCCCATAGAGCAAGTAAACACATAGAGCGAAAGTACCACATTATACGAGATATCGTAAATCGAGGAGACGTGGCTGTAGCTAAGATTGCATCGTTGGATAACTTGGCTGATCCTTTCACAAAGACGCTGGCAATAAAAGTCTTTGAGAAACATGTAGAGGGTTTTGGTTTACGATGTATTACAAGCTAGACTTTGAGTATAAGTGGGATAAATGTTGATGTCTTTATGTGTATACTAAAAGTTAAGCTTTAGTATAAGTGGGAGATTGTTAGTGTATACTGTAAAGCAAACTTTTAGTGGGCTTTTGTGACGTATATTTGATTTCCTTTTTATCTGAAATAAATGGGTTTTCACATTATCGCATTCTTTGTGATTACTTGTATGTCTGCTTATCTTGCATTGTAGATGATGTGGTGGGTTTGTAGTCACACAGAAGATCACATTGTCAGTTCCTTGTAAGATATAAAATGTATTCACAACTGAGATAGTTATGGACAAAACTATTGGTTTAAGTTGTAGTGTAAACTTGTTAGTGGTTTGTCTTGGCCATTAGTTTATACTAGTGCGCTGTGGCGTATTGAATGGATCACAGATAAGACATGTTCTTCTGTTCTGACTGTTATGAAGAACTAGAAGTCTTGGTGACTTTTATGATTCTTAACCCTAAGTGTGATATTTAGATGTGTGGGGTGCTTGTTCACTACTTTGATGTACCATAGGTGAGAATCTTGTTAGATTCTTCACGCTCCGTATTTTGGGTAGTGGCATCGCTCGCATGATGTCTACTTATTGGCATTAGGGCACCGTGTCCTGTACATCCAGGCTGATGATGTCCCCTTGAGGAAACTCATAAAGGATTGTCGTATTAAACCCTGTAGGTGGATTTAATCCGTACGACAACAAGGTTGAGTGGTACTACTCAAGGAATTATAGAAATTAATTATTTAAAGAAGTCAGAAGCTTTAATAATTAATGGACGCGCGATATCTTAAACACGGGGAATTATAATGTCTAATAGAAGCCCTGATTCAGTTCGGGATAGGACGGGAGTGCAACATTAATTCTCTAGTGGAATGAATTAATGTTCTCGGGCCAAATTATATGTTCTGGGCTGAACATAAGAGTAGTTGGGCCTGTAAGAAGCCCAAACCCTATACCTTCTAATGGATCCCTAGTCTGGCCCATGAACTTATGGAGATTATAAATAGGAGCCTCAAAATAGTTTTGAAACCCTAGCACACACGAAATTGAGAAAAACGGCTAGGGTTTCAAGGAGACGAAATTGAGGCACCTTCTCCACGTTTGATAGCACGCCGTCCACCCGGTGTTCGAGAGAAGTTGGGAGACAGACTAGAAGATCTGTAGATTGGAATCAACGCCTCGATCCCCAAGGGTAACGAATCTAAACTTTGTTTTAGATGAATGTTTAGTTTTTTATTCCTTTATACGTTTGGCATCCGACAACGATCCCGGTGATGGACCGCCTTCGTCGGCGTGTTCCAACACTTTGGCCTTGGCCATTTGGGCAAGCTTCGCACCCCTGTCTTCGCTGATCTTGCGACCATCAGCGATCTGGCAGGCGAGCTTCTCTATGGTGTAAGAGGCTCGGCTCAAATCAATGGCGACCAGGCGTGCATTTTCCATGGCGTTGTGGTTGTTGACCTCATCGACCAGAGTGGTCGTCAACGATCGAGGCAGGTGCTTCACCGCCCTCAGTGCGATCGGATTCAGAGACTCTATGTCGACCGGATCCCGCGACCGGTAGAAGCCGAGAAGGTTCTCATTGAAGGGTTGGGCGATCAGATAGTCGGCAACACTATTAGAGAAGAAGGAAAAAATTAGAAAAAAGGTACTTGAAAATATTCTAAAGTCTTTTTGATAAGTAAGCTTACTTGGCAACCCTTGCAGCATCCCAGCCGAGAAGTGCGTTATCTCCCGGAGCCCTCTCCCCGGCCGACGAGCTCGTTGTGGTCTCTCGCGACCGAGTGCTTCGGGGAGGAGGGGATACGACTTGTGTGGGGGGAGGCGAGTTACCCCTCGGCGGAGGAGATCTCCTCGGCGAGATCCTCTTTTCTCTAACTGGCACGGCCCTCTGCTCGGCAGCAGGTGGGCGAGAAGAACCCCCTCGGGTTGGTTTAGCAATTTTCTTGGGTGGAGCCCCCGAGGTCTCCGCTCCTTTCCTCTTGCCGGCGCCATCAACGATCCTGCGCTCGCGGAGCATTCTTGCTTGTTGAAGCATCCTGTTCGATGTTATGCGATCAACTTCAACAGTGGGAGGAAGATAAGTAACAACCCTTTGTGGAACCACTACTAGAAAGAAAAACGAGAAGTTAGTGTCTACGAAGAGTAATTTCAAACTTATGAAAACTTAGAAATATTTTGATACCTGGAGGGAACTCTCGAGTGAAGTGATGAGGAGGTACTCTGAGTCCTGCTCGCTCACGCATACACTCCCTGTTCAGAAATCGACAGGACCTCTCCAGGTAGCGACGATTGAGAACGCAGCAAATATGGTATTGGAAGAGGGGCGTAAGACGGTGGTCGGCGGTCTTCTTGCAAACAGTTTCACCTACAAAAGCGAGGAGTTATTCAGTATAGACAAGAACGAGCAGAAATAAAAAGACTTACCACGAATTCTTTGATATTCGGTCTCGATGGGAATGCGAGCAGGGGATCCATCCGGCCTCACTGGACTTCTCCAGTCCCCGGCTACCCACCACCAGTTGGTTTTCCAATCTCTAATCTTGTTGGGAACCCCTTCAACCAATTTAAAATTGTCACGGCCTCTCACATAATAGTATCCATGGCCTACTTTCCCTCCGGCCTCGGCCGCTTGAAGGAGATAGTTAATGTCCTTCGGGATGAGCCATGTGTTCCGACATCCATTCTCGGCCGCCACCAGGCCGAACAGTGTAAGAATTCCGATCAGGTTCGACCAACCGTTCGGAAGAATTTGAGAAGGGGCCACATTCAAGAAGTGTAAGAAATTTGAGATGCTGGGGTGTAGGGGGAACCTCAGCCCTGCCTCCATCATGCCGATGTTGACGGCGACCATGCCTTCTGGCGGCTGGTCAGCCCTCTCATCCGGGCGAGGAACAAAAAAGCAGACGTCAGCCGGCAATTGATACTTCTTTCGGGAATTCTCTAGCTGCGCCGAGGAGACTTTGCTCGCATACTTGCTCGCCTCATATATTGTTTGGAAAGCTTCTCGATGCGGGCGAGGAACCTCTCGAGGAAGGTATTCGCTGAAATATTTATAGTAGGCCTCTCTCGAGACCTCGTCGCCATCCAAATTCTCCCTACCACTCAAGATGTCCTTTATGCTCTCCGCATATTGAACAACCTCCTCAAAGTCCTCGCAGAGACTCCTTGTCAAGGTCTCCTCGACTTGGGCAGTTTCTATCTGCTCGCCTACCCCTCGATCCATACCCTGATCGCGCAGATCAGAGTCAGTTTCGCTGCCACTCTCCTCGGCATCACCCTCCTCGGCATCATTGCCAGCATCATCCCTTTCGGATTCATCGAGCTCGTCGACGTCGACGACCACTGCCTTTCCAAGGTTGCGGACTCTAAAATTTATGGGTTCAGGGGAGTGGATCCTAGAGTCCGAAGAGGATGCCCTCTCCATCAAGGCTAAGGCTAGTCGATCAGCCTCGCCGGAATTTGCGGCACCACTGTCCAACGGCGGCGGACCACCACCGGAACCACCAACCTCCATTTTTTCTTAGAAATGGGGGAGGAAGAAGTTTTAAAAGAAGAAAATGTATGTTTTTTACCTTGTTGACGATCGGAAACCACCACAAAACACGCCGGAAAAGCTTGAAGATTAAAGCTTGGACGAAAGCTTGAAGAAATTCGAAAATTTGCAGAATGGAAAAGTGTTTTGAAGAGGAAGAAGGTCCTATTTATAGGCAAAAGTCGATCAGGTACCTATGTGCAAAAAACGGGGTAAAATCTGTAATTTTTCCAAAAATTTGGGGTCATTTCCGAAATTGAGTTCAGAGAGTGGCCCTCACGCGCGACCTTTGAGGCGCATTTCAAATCTCGGGCGCCGATCACGCGCCTGACACAAGTCACATCAGTCATCATTAAAGGCGCTTCGAAAGGCGTGCTCGGCGTAGGAAACGAGGCGACCGCCTCCAATTTACGTCATCAAGATTTCAAAATGGATTTGTTTGTCGAAGACAAATCCACCTTCCAAGAGGACGATCAGACTGCTCGCCTTACCATTCTACGAATACGAAGAAAGGCGACCAGGGGGCAAATGTTATACCTAGTCAAAGAAGTCAATCTTTGACAAGTCAATCCTAGTCACCATCTTACGTGGCGAGGACCAGTCAACAAAGTCGTGCGACGACTAGTCAACAAGACCAAGAAAATGTAATAGAATAAATGTATTTAATATATTTGAGTGCTCGTCCAAAGATGTTGGCGAGCACATGTTTAGTTAGCTGCTCGCCCAAATGTGTGGCGAGCACATGCCTATTTATTAGCAAGAGAAGTTAAGTATTGAAGCCTTGGGAGACAGCATGGAGCGTGGCGACCACACTCCTCGAAGGTCCTCCGGCGACCACCATGGCCCAGCTCCTCGGCATCTCGGCGAGGACGAGCACCTAAGGCGGTTTAGCATTAAATGCGCCATCAAATCACCTTTTCGGGCAGAAGATAGGTCCAATGAGGGCGTGTCACGTGTAAAGGACGGGCAGCCCCCAGAAACCACTATATAATGCCTAAAAGGGGCTCATTTGTACACAAGTTACATTTTTCCTAAGAATCACTCTCAACCCAAGCAATAAACACTCCCAAGCTTGAAAAGTTTTAGCTTCTCCAAGAAGCTATATCCTTGTTCTTGATCTTCTTTGTTTTGTTCTTCATTAAGATCATCAAGATCATCATAGATACTCTCTAAACACGTAATAACCCCCGTTTAATCATATATGTTTGTATCGTACTAAAAACAGTCCACATCCGAGTCAACTCGATTAAAGTGCATACAACAATGACAAAATAATTTATTAATTAATGCACACATAAAGCTAGGCTACATACCTTCCTTTACATATACTAGTACAGTACTGATTTATTTAATTAATTAATTAAATTAAACAACGTTTCTTCTAAAACAAGACGACGTGCTCGGTCGGTCAAATGTACGTTGTAGTAGTAATCAATACCTAGCTACCACTTGCATTTATGTATTAGGTGTGCCAACTAATTCACATGCCAAAGTTGACATTGCCTTAAATTTTCACTTTTTTTTTCTTTATTTCATTAAATATAATTTTAAACACGTTACTATATGTTATCTAAATTCTAATTTTTTTTAATAAGAATATAAAATAATCTTTTCTTCTATCTTTAATTAAGATTTAAGAACATTTTTGGCTCTATAAGTTATTCATCTCTTACATATAGGATAATAAATAATATTGTTTCAAGTAGTTACATATATTAAATAAGTTACAAATGACTCCAACGTACGATCCTAGTAGTAAAATCATTTATAAACTTTACATTTTATTTGGACGTTCTAGTATAACTTTCACTCTTTAGATGAAAAATCATTTATAAACTTTACCTTCACAATTTTACTCAAAATATTATTTATTTTAAATTTACACATATACACACAACTAACTCATTTCTTTACATTATGTATAATGTTTATAAAGTTAGTTTTTAAATTCCTACTCATTATTACATATTTTTAATATGTCACCTACACATCAAAAATATTATGAGAGGATTAATTGAATGATTAAAATTAATATATTAAATTAGTGAATATGAACAACAGGTGTCAGCCATTATCAAATCAAGCTGTCGTTGTATTTCTTATAAAAATAAACAGCCCCACCGTTGATCACAACAGGAGTAATCAATATTCTATTTGTAATACAAGTTGCATTTATTGGTGTGCAATGGAATCGAAAGTTGACAAAAATCTGTCATTTTGGAGTATTAAAAATACATGTACATTGGCTAAACTGCATTTGGCGATTTAAAAAATGAAAGGTAATAATTCTGTCAATGAAACTATTTCAGGAGTTGATTCGATTAATGATTTCCACGCTGTTAGTTGTGTCTAATTATTATTTTTTTAGGTCTAAGAAGATGGGCGGGGGATATTCCATTCATCCCGTTCATATCTCTACTAGCCAGTCAAGCAGGGACGGAGTCCAATGGCCCCCATCAATTTTATTATATACTCCCTCTGTTCCAACATTTTTACATGGCTTGACGGTTTGACCATCATTGAGTTTAAGAAAATAGAATATATATAGTGATGTGTAATGTAAAATAAAAGAGGGGTATTATTGGTAATTCATTAACTAAAGTGGATGAAGATTTGACTAAAATTATAGATTAGGTTAAGTTGTGGGCCCAAATAGAGTGACATTTTTTATATTAATTAGATGAATATTGTAAGGGTAAAAATTATGTGAATTATTTCCTTTTTTGGAGTGTGCAAATAATGTTGTGACGTCCCGTTAAAAAAAAAGTGTGTAAATAATCACGAGACGGAGTGAGTATATATATCTATACTAATATAATACAACCTCACATTTCCTTTTATTGTTTAGGCGGGAAATCATATGGTCCGGTGATCTGATTTTGTAATCATCAATCATCATCACCATTTATTATTTCTTCTTTTTTAATTAATATGGTATGTTTGAAAATTAATAGTCATTAATATCATCATTTCATCTTACTTCTTTTTATCCTGTTCATTATTTTTGTTTGTTGATGAAATATGGTCCTTACATCAAAAGCTTAGAATTGGAATCGTTATATTTTTTTCTTTTATTTATTTCTATTTTTGTAGGCTATTCTCATTTATGTGAGATGGTCTCTCTTATACTCACATAATGTTTTAAGCATTTTATCATTCATGGATGATTTTGCGATGCCTTCTAGATGAGAAGACATGACTGGGTGTCATGAATTATTTTATTTCTATATTGAGATTTATATAGTGGAGTATATGTTTCATTCACCATGCATGAATATATTTAAGTGCAACAAATTAATGTAAACATGTATAAAATGAATATATTTAATTAGTTACAAAGAATTGGTTGATGCATGAATATAATCAAGTAAACATATATGAATTCATTTATTTTCAATACATATGTACTAAATTTGCTGAATTTCAAAAGTCTCTCTTTTAATTAATAAATATTAATTTATCGATAAATTAATACCTCTTTAAATTAATAAATTTCCATGGTTCCAAGGTTATTAATTTATAGAGGTAAATTTTATTTAGATTTTTTTAAAAATTAAGTAAAATTAGTGATATAATTAATGATAATTTAATTTAATAAGTTATTTTAATACTAAGTTGATTGTAAAAATCGACTAAAAAATCCTTATTTATTATTTATACTTACATATAAAAATAATTATATATTAGGTATTTTAATTGTAGAATAATTTTAAAATAATTATATTTTTCATGCTTGAGTTTATTATCAATAATTTTTTTTATTACTTTTATAATTAGTTTTATAATTAATAGTTTAATTTGAGTGTTCATTTTTTTTTCAATATCAATAATATATATATATATATATATATATATATTCAATTACTCAGTCTAATAAATTAAAGATATAAATTTACATTTGAGAAATTTGATCACTAAAGAAAATTCGGCCCCCCTTAACTTTGAATCCTGGGTCCGCCCCTGACAACGGAGGACGACGCAAAATGCCCAATTTGTGGAGAGGAAATCGAAACAACAGGTTTATGGATATGTGTGACATGGATGTTATGGATATGGAGGAACATGTGTGTGTTTGAAGCTGAAACTTGGAAGTTGGACGTGGTGGTGGAGGATATTATGGGGCAGTTTTGGAGCTGGTGCAGGGCATACAATCAGATCAGACCAAATTCAGCCTACAGAGAGTGGCGTGTCGACATCCGGACAACCCTCACAATTTGAAAGAGTATCCTACCGTGAAGAATGAACATCACAACATAGACAGAAGCTCCTGATGTTTGATGACATGTTGTGTTTGACTAATTGAGTATTGCAAGTTGTTTTTCCATTTTATACACACTGAAATCTTATGTACCTGGACAGATTAGAACAAGGTACTCCTTGTACCAAGTTCATATTCCCCTGTTATGTTTGTTTATCAATAAAGTACCTTTACCCAATCAAAAAAAAAAAAAAAACAAGTAAGCTTTAATTGAGGTTGCATAAGTGTATCTCAATTTTTATCAGACCGAGTGTATCAATTGTTATAAATTTATTTGTTCTTGATAAATGATACATCCCCCAATTAATTGTGTTATTTTTAGATCTTGTTCTTAAGATTGAAAAAAGTAAAGATGTTTCTACATTGTTCTACTTTCTATGTAGATTGTCTATTTGATGCCCTACCGTGATCTTTTCGATCTCTCCTTTACTGTGTTTTCCTTCAATAAAATTTTTCTTTTCGCATGTTGGTCCGTAGTCTCATCTCCATCGCCCTCCTGAATTCTGCCTCCTCCACCCGACTGTTCTTAAGAATTTTCCCAAGCCAGTTCTCTAGCAACTCTTATGTTTTTGTTTGTAGAATGATTTCTTATTTTAAATTTTTTATCTTGGTAATTAATGAATATTCCAACAACACCATGTTCTTATATGCATTAGATTTATAGTTTAATTTTGATTTTTTAAAGTTCCTTCAAAGTGCTGTGTTACGTTGCTTGTCCATTGTTAATCAGCATATATGATTTTCAATTTCCCAAAATTTCTAAACTATGGTTACATTTTCTTGAAATGAAATAAAAACAAACCATTAGAAACTATTCATGTCATTTGTAGTAAGGGTTGGTCTTCTATGGACTCGAGTGCATGTTGTGCACCCTAGTCCATGTTACACTTTTCAGTTTACTGATTTACACTTTTTTGGTAAATGGTGTTGCATTTTTCAATTATTAAACAATACAATAATATTTTTAGTAATAATTGAAAAGTGCAACACCATTTACCAAAAAGTGTAAGTCAGTAAACTGAAAAGTGCACATGGACTAGAGTGCACAGCATGCACTCGAGTTGCATACTAGACTTTACCTTGTAGTAAAAATAAATACCATGATATTTGCAGCTTTAAAATATACTGTGATAATATTTCGTAAAATACTAATAATTAGACCCTTAAATTTAGCAACAGAATTTGATAATTCATAGAAACTCATTGTTATTTCTCGATTCAGTTTTGTGTTAATGATTTGTAAACCAAAGATGTTCAAGTATCATACATCATCTTTTATCTACGTAAAAAAGTAAAAAACATGCCACATTATTATATTTTACACCTACTTTAGTTATAAAGTGGTTGAAAATAGGTAATTATTTTGGTTTTTACCTAGTAGATGCTCATTTATTACTTCACATATATACGATATTAATAGGTGTTGTAGCTTACAGGTGAGTAGCTTGCCTCACCTGTGGACAATGACACTCCAATTATACATTTCAACAATAAATTGAATCATTGATACCCTAAAAAAAAAATTGAATCATTGATAAGAAGGTTCATTTCTAATTCAATATGGGTTATCATTTTACGAAAATGGTGTTAAACATGGACTGAAGACTCAATCTACGCAGCAAATATTGAAGAATAAATAAATGTCAACCGTACATATTAAAATCGCAGTGTACAATAACACAATTTATATTTGCATACTGTAATGTTAATACTCACTTCTACTGATATGAAACTTTTTTTGTTATAATAATTCATACAAATATAAAATAATGCAAACACAAGAATACGGTTAACACCTCAATTTTGAGGTGTGCCCTACCTAGTAAAACTAAAAATATAGTATGGGTCGCACTTGTGTGCACTTGGATGAACCATACATACCATTTCAATTTCAATTTTTAATTCATATTTTATCTGCACTCACTCATTTAATTAGTTCACCCTCCAAATCATTTATGTTTGTCATAGTTATTTGCACCCGCTCATTTAATGAGTTTACTCTCAAATTATTTTTTAAGACAATTTATCCATAATGCCTCAACCAATAATAAAATTTCATATAATTGATAATACCACGTCATACAATAACCAATAAACCATAATTAATAATTAATAATACCACACACTCCTAATTTTTTTTTTTACCACATTTATCAGTGTCTTAACCAACAATAAAATTTCACATAATTGGTAATACCACAAACAATATCCAATAATACCACAATTAATAATCAATAATACCACAATTAACACAATTAATAAGCAGATTTGCACTACAAAAAAAACACGTTTTAGAGACGGATTTACCGACGGAATATCCGTCGCCCGCCGAGGTTACCGACGGAATTACTGACGAAAAGTTGTCCGTCTCCTTTTTCGGCGTCGGCATTTTTTGCCGACGGATTTTTGAATTCCGTCGGCATTACCGACGGAAATACCGACGGAATGTCCGTCGGTATTCCATACAACCCGTTTACCAAACCGGGTCAACATTCCGTCGGTAATTCCGTCGGGAAAGATGAATTAAAATAATTATAAAAGAAATTAAATTCCGTCGGCAAAATCCGTCGGAAATGCCGTCGGATAATCGGTCACCATTTCCCGTCGGAATTTCCGTCGGTATTACCGACGGGAATCCGACTAAATTAATTTTGAATTTATTGATTTCGCAAATTCACATAGTGACGGAATATCCGTCGGCATTATACCGACGGAATATCCGTCACTAAAACAAAATAGTAATAAAAAAAATATGGGTGTGACCGGAGAGGCCCCGACCCGCAGCATTTTTTAATAAATTAAATTGGTGTATATACTAGCAAAGAAGAAACGGGCATTAATATTGGTGTATATACTCAACTAAATTAAATTGGTGTATATACTCAACTAAATTAAATTGGTGTATATACTCAACTAAATTAAATTGATGTATATACTAAATTAAAGAAGAAACGGACATTAATATCGATGAGTTTTGTAAATTAAATCTCTCAAATACAATTAATAAGCACCGAAAAGCATGTAAACAAGATAACAAGTCACCGGCGACGTACAAGTCAATGGCGATGGAGATTCGTCTTCTTCCAGTCTCCGGCGACGGTGGCTTCGTCTTCTTTCAGTCTCCGGCGAAGGGCGGTGACTTCGTCTACTTCAAGGAAACAACCAAAAAATTAATTAAAAAAAAAATCGATCTTGAAGTTCAAAATTTTTCAATCTAAACTCGAAATCACTTACGTCGGAGTCGGGGATCGGTCGCCGGCCTTCTTTTTCTTAAAAAAATAGCGGCGGCGACGATGTCGGTGGTCGGCCCACTTATTCACACGCCGGAGAAGCAAGAATGGAGACGACTGTATAAAAAGAAGACGGTTGTGGCTGAACGGCGTCGACGAGGCAATGGAAGCGGAAGGTCGGCCGGAGGAGCACAGAGTGGGCGGCGGCCATGGATCAGAGCTTCACGGTGGAGAGAAATCGGCGCGGGAGAGACGGAAATAGAGAGAGAAGAGTGAAAGAAACCATAGGTTGAGTCTTTATATAAGGCCCAATATCCGTCGGCATATATAAATACCGACGGATATTCCGTCGGCAATCTTCAAATTGTTAATTTCGACGGCGGTATATATAAATACCGACGGAAAGTTAATTCCGTCGGCAAATTGGCAGGTTTTTTTTTATTTTAAATTAATTCAATTTTTTCTATATACTAGACCTACTAAATTACCAAAATATTTTTAAAAAAAATCACGAAATTCATTTCTTCCACATATATTAATAAATATATTGGTTGTGCCTTATATTTATAGTAAATTTAATTTTTATAATTTGTACCTAAATGATAAATAATTAATTAACTTTTATAAAATAAAAATAAATACATTACATTAATTAATTGAATTAATTTTCATCTTCATCGTCTTCATCCTCCTCTTCATCATCTTCCTCATCCTCCTCATCATCATCCTCCTCCTCATCCCCATCTTCTTCATTCTCCTCTTCATCCTCTTCTTCATCCCCCTCCTCTTCACCTTCAATTTCGATTAATTGGGGATTTGCAGCCGTCAAGGGTACAGAAAGATTGAAATCTCCCGTAAAGACTTCAGTTGGAGTCTCTATTTGTTCTGTTTGAAATGGAGATTTATCTTCAGTATTTTTGTCCTTTTTAGGGACTTCTACCATTGACCTTGCCTTTACTTTGCAAACAGCGTGCCATTCATAACCACGTGGAGCTCCCGGATATGTGCAGTAGTATACTTGAGATACTTGATGGGCAAATACAAATGGATCATCCCCAACATACGTCCTTTTCGAACTAACATCAACGAGCTTGTACTCCGGGTGAATTCTTGTTCCTAGATGGCCTGAATCAAACCAATGACACTTGAACAACACTACAGTCTTTGTTGGATATCCTGGATATTCTACTTCGACGACTTCCCGTAACACCCCAAAGTAGTCACTTGCATCTGCATTGTAATTCGCACTGCTAACGCAGATGCCACTGTTGGTAGTTGCCTTTGTCGATGCATACCCAGACGTATGAAATATGTAGCCCTTCACAATATAACCGTTGTAAGTCTTTACACGACGTAGTGGTCCCTTGCTGAGATCTCGTAAGAATCGACTGTCAAGAGCGTTATCCCGTCCCTATACGGCTCAATTTAAAATTAATTAAAATAAATATTAATTTATTTACGTAAAACATAATTAAATGGTACTCACATAACGTTCGAACCATCGGGAAAATTCACGTTGAATACGAGCATCTATATATGCATCTGAGATGTTTAGTTCTGCTCGTCGTAGTTCTTGAGTGTACATCCTAATTCACAACATTCAAAAACTTGGTTAATATTAAATGACATAAATGAAGTGGTATTTAAATAGACGATTTATATATGAAATACTTACTCAATGTATGGCTGAACTTCATCACAATTCAATAACACATACGTTTGTGTTATTTCCGCCTCCGAGTTCGTCTCCCAATATCGTTCAATGGGTTTTCCATCGACCTCTTCACTGATATCGTCAGCGGATGTACCACCGAAGTTACGTGGAGCACTTCTTAACTTTGTGTTGACGTGATCTTCAAAGTAATAAGAACAAAACATGCCAACCTCTTCATTCAAATATGCATTCACAATCGATGCTTCAACGTTTGCCTTTTGTTTAGCATTGCGTTTCAAGTTGTGGAGATACCTGATATACACACACACACACACACACACACATATATATATATATATAAAACTTATAAGAATGCATGCATGTGTAATTGTAATGAAATAAAATAAGTAAGATTTTACCTTTCAAATGGGTACATCCACCTGTATTGCACCGGACCACAAATTCTCGCTTCATACGCTAAGTGAACGGGTAAGTGTTCCATCGAGTTAAAGAAGCTAGGTGGAAAAATTTGTTCCAACTTACACAAAATCACTGGAATGTCTTCATCTAAACGAATCATGTCATCGATCTTGATCGTTGTAGCCGTTAAATCTCTAAAAAAAAGACTTAATTCAGTGATAGCCCTCCACACATTGTGAGGAAGAAGTTCTCGGAACGCAATCGGTATCAAGCGTTGCATAAATACATGACAATCATGACTCTTCATCCTTGTAACCTTACCCGTTGTTGTGTCTACGCATCGACTCAAGTTCGACACGTAGCCGTACGGAAAGTTCAACTCCTTTATCCACCTAAACAATCTTTGTTTTTATGGCTTATCCAGTGTGTAGCTAGCCTTTGGAAATTTACCTGTACGCTCATCCTTTTTCAACTCTGGACGGCGACAAAGAGTGTTCAAATCCTCCCGAGACTTTGGAGTGTCTTTCGTCTTGCCTTCCGTGTTCATGATTGTGTGGAACACATTGTCAAACACATTCTTTTCAATGTGCATCACATCCAAATTGTGTCGTATCAATAGTGAACTCCAGTATGGTAAGTCCCAAAAAATACTCATTTTGTTCCAACCACCCTCAATTCCTCTGTTGTGTTCCGCTGCATTTTCCTCAGTACTTTTTTTCAACCCCGTCCACTGAACCTCATATAACAACCTACGTCCTGCACGGAGAGTAAATTATAAGTGACACTAAAAGCAATAGATAAATATACGTTTAGTACTCGATCATTAAATAAATGTATAAAATACCATCTCGAAGTGGAGGTCGATTGTTTGTGACTGCTCTGTTTTTTACGAAGTTCTTCTTATTTCTTCGAAACGGGTGACCTTGAGGTAAGAACCTACGGTGATTATCGAACCATGAAACTTTTCTACTCACCGGGAGACTGAAAGCTTCAGAATTCTCCATACAATACAGACATGCTTTCTTTCCGGCCGTACTCCACCCGGACAACATACCATATGCAGGAAAGTCGCTAATGGTCCATAAAAGAGCAGCACGCATCGTGAAATTCTGCTTTCTAAAAACATCGTAAGTTTGGACTCCATTCTCCCATAAGAAGATCAAGTCTTTTATAAGAGGTTGGAGATAAACATCCAGTTTGTCCTTTGGATTCGTTGGTCCAGGCACCAATACAGTCAGAAACATTGTTTGAGGTTTCATGCACATCCACGGAGGAAGATTATATGGAGTCAGTATCACCGGCCACAAAGAATACTGCTTCCCATGCATCCCAAACGGTGCAAAACCATCAGTACACAAACCTAATCTCACATTCCTCGGTTCACAAGCAAAATCTGGAAACACGTTGTCAAGATGTTTCCAGGCCTCTGAGTCTGCCGGATGTCGCATCTCCCTCGACTCAGCCGAAGAGGAATCTGTAGCATGCCACGTCATGTGTTGTGCAGTGGCACTTGATTGATATAATCTCATCAAACGAGGAATGATAGGAAGGTAGTACATCTTCTTATATGGCACTTTCTTCTTTGTCTTCTTCGATTGACCACCAGGTCCCTTTCGACGTGCCTCTTTGTACCGGGGATGGCCACACAATCTACACATATTCAGACTCTATCTTCGTCACCCCAATATAACATGCAACCCTTCACACAACAATCAATCTTCTCAACCGGCAAACCAACATTCTTCAACATTTGTTTGCTTTGATGAAACGTCGTAGGCACCTTATTATTTTGAGGACAAATTTCACTGCATAACTGTGTCACTTGCTCATATGCCATGTTAGAAAGCTTGTTCTCGGTCTTAATGTTCATGAGTCGTGCATTAAATGACAACTGTGAGTGAGATTCACAACCCGGATATAAATCTTCTTCGACTAATTTGAGCATCTCATAAAACCGAAATGCCTCATTCGTCGGCTCCTCTTCCATGTTTGAAAAACCAGCTTCCCTGATCATTGTTTGATACATATTCGGTTCTTCGTCCCCAAACTGTTGTTCTTCGTCCCCAAACTGTTGTTCTTCATCCCCAAACTGTTGTTCTTCATCCCCAAACCGTTGTTCTACCTCGTTACTAGTGCCAACATGATCGAAATTTGCTTCTTGTTGATAGATTCCAACAGTGTAATAGTAAAACACTTCATCAAATCTATAGGGCCAACGTGTTTCGCCATGACTAGTCCAATTATAATAATTATCAACGAAACCATTCTTCACAATATGTACTAAGACCTCATCAATCTCTTTATATTGCTTATTCTGACATTTCTTAGCATTACACGGACACCTAATGCAATTTCCACTCATGTAATGTGGATGGCTTTTTGCAAATTCAACAAATAACACGAGTTCATTATAAAATTCCACATTCACATTTCCTCTAATCATTCTAGGAGTACAGTACATCCAACGACAGTCAGGCAAATCCATCTGCTAAACATTTAAGTGGAGCAACACATTACTAAACTAAACTTATAATAAATTCAAACAAAACTTATGATATATATAAAACATGTAATTACATTATATTGAATTTTATGTATAGAGTAAATTAAAAATGGTAGAAAATGTACTGTAATCGTAATTTGATGTTTCTGAATACACGAGCATGAGCATAAAAAATTTCGCAGTATAAAGTTTTGGTGTAAATTTGCAATACGAAAGTGAAGTGGTATAAAGTTTTGGTGTAAATTTGCAATACGAAAGTGAAGTGGGAGACAAATTAGACAGTAGAAAGTTTTGGGGTAGATTTCACGACGGAAATGCCGACGGACTTATCTTTCCGTCGGCATTTCACCCGCCCAAATTTCCGTCGGCATTTATCAAATGGTGAATTCCGACGGAAAGTTAATTCCGTCGGCATTTCACCCGCCCAATATGCCGACGGATTAATTCCGTCGGTTTTTTTTTTTTTTTTATTAATTCAATTTTTTGTATATATAGCATACACAAAGCAACACAAAGCTCACACCATATTCGATTTTTTCTATTTTGCAAAGAAATATCATGTCTTCTTCATCTTCTATTCGATTTCAGCAAGGCCTTGTTTGTTATTGTGGAAAGGCATGTCGTACATATGCTTCTAAACAACCTAGAAGTAAAGGGAGAATATTTCATAATTGTCCTGACTCCCTAAGTGATGGTTGTGGTGGTGAATGTGGTTTCTTTGTATGGGCTAATACTCTAGAAAACTGTGGTGTTGACAAGAATCAAGGATCTAATCAAAGTGACCAACAAACTGAAGACATGAAGAAAATGACTCAAGAGATGAAGAAATTGGTTATAGAGATCAAGAATTTGGCTGAAGAAATCAAGGATTTAATCAAAGTGAACAAAATCATTTTGATTGTGCTAGTTGTCATGGTTGCATATACCACCTTCAAGTGGTTTGGTTAAATATATGTATAATGCACTCTATATGAGGTTATTTTGTACTAGAATGCACTGTTATTTGTACTCAATGAAACAAATGAATGCACCTTATTTTCATCTATACACCAAATGCATTATTCCTCCAATAAACTACACAAATAAACTGCAATATATAGTTCAACATATAGTTCAACATAAAGATAAATATATAGATCAACATAAAGATAAATAAGTTCAACAAAAAAGTAAATAAGTTCAACAGAAAAATAAATTAGTTCAACACAAAATTAAATTGTTCAACCACGATAGTTAAAAAACTGATCAACCACATCGTCAGTACTCAAGTTGACGTCGTCATCGTCGGCCTGAGCTTGATCTGGAGCTGGAGCTGGCGGGGCTTGCCCCATCGTTTGTTGATAGATGGCCTCGATCTGCTCAGCAGACATCCCCAACGTCCGACCCGCGTTGGCACTCCAGAGGCGGAAGTAGTTCTCGAACGTTGCCATGATGTTCGGATCCGGGACGGCAGTGGAGGATACGGACGCCTGCGATGCACTCCGGGCCGACCGACCACTTGGTGTCCTCACGGCGTTGCTCATCCCACCAAGGCCAAGGACCCTTCCCTTGGAGGTCGGGGCAACGTCAAGGTAAAGCTGGTCCATGTCAACAGCCGGAGGGGGACCGCTGCTTCCGGATTCAGCAGTAGTCGCCGCGGCTTGCGTCTCGGCCTCTTCAATCCTCTGTCGGACGCTCAACTACATAATTAAAAAATTAAAATTAATTTAATTATCTATATATATAATTTAATTAATACATAAATTTAATTAAACTTACGTGGAGGTCAGTAGTGCGCCCGTAGGTGGACGTCAGTGTCTCGGCATTAAACGGATGAATAAGACTCATCCGATCCAAGTGGGTGTGTGAACGTCCAGTCGCCCGCTCCTATTACGTATCAAATAAACATATACAAATTAATTTAGATAACTAATATAAAATAATTAACTATAATTATTTAATTTTTAAAATTAATGAAAACTTACGATAGCAAGTGATTGCTCGAGGACGGACCGAGCTCCCCCCCGATGCACTGCCATCCCGCCTCCAACGTCGGTTCTGCGGTTGGCCCGAGCTTTCTCACACTTCTCTTGGTAAGCCGGGTCCATCCACTTCTCAACCAACGACTCCCACAGGTCAACACCATCCTCCAGGCCCAGATCACGATTTGTGTCACTATCACGCCAGGCCATTCTCCAGTCGTACATCATGTTCGAGTACCGAGAAGAACAAACATCGTACCACTTCTCGTAAATAGCGTCGTCCGAGTAGATCGACGTATCCCAACGGGCCTTTTTCTATACAAATATTCAACATATTTATCAAATAATATGTATAATTAGTTATTTAATAAACTTTAATTATTGTAATTATATACCTGAAACTTCTCGAAGTATTCATCCTTTTTAGTTTGCGGCACCGCCAACCAAGTGATAGCACCCTTAGAAATCTTGCACTTCTTAAAGGCTTGTGTGCAGATCCTGGACACCTCATTACCGGGCAACAACCTATAAAATTATTAACAAATTTATAAACTAACACATTATAAATAAATAAATAAATAAATTTAATCGTTATTGAATACTGTTAAACATTAGAAATATTGGCTTACGATCCTTGAACGATTTCAACAGGTTTCCTTTTGTCTCGAACGGGATGCTGACGAGAAGAGGATCCTACGACTGTCGATGAACTAGACGACATCGTAGTCGGCGGCGGCGACACTGCCACAGGAGGAGGAGGAGGAGCCATCACAGGTACTGATTGACCCCGAGCCCTCCTTGCACGTGACCCAGATGGCCTACATGAACCAGAACCCTGATTCGGTACATGTTCACGCATCTATTTTGCAACCTGAAGTAGATTTTCTATCTATTTTGCAACCTCCAAAGTCTGAGTCTGAATAACCACTTAAGGATATATCATCATCTGCAGGACACCATAATCCTCGATTAATGGTCCCCTTTAGATATTTCAATATCCTTTTGGCAGCTTCCAGATGACTTTCTTTGGGGTTTGCTTGAAATCTTGCACATACACCAACAGAAAAAGCAATATCAGGTCTGCTGGCAGTTAGATATAGTAGAGAGCCAATTAAAGCACGATAGTGAGGTTGGTCAGAAGACTTACCTCCTTCATCAGGATCCATTCTGTATGTAGGTTGCATGGGCACACCAACTGTCTTACAGGTTTTAATACCAAATTTATCTAGAAAATTCTTAGTGTATTTTGCTTGATTTATAAAGATACCTTTTGTAGTTTGTTTTACTTGAAGACCAAGAAAATATGTCATTTCTCCCATCATAGACATTTCAAATTTACTTTGCATGAGTGTAGAAAAGCTTTCACTCAAGGTTTTGTTGGGTGATCCAAAAATAATATCATCCACATAAATTTGAACAAGTAATATATCATTACCTTCTTGTCTTCTAAACAAAGTTCTATCAACCTTGCCTTTTGTAAAACCATTTTCAAGTAAGAATAGAGAAAGTGTATCATACCAGGCTCTTGGGGCTTGTTTCAACCCATAGAGTGCTTTCTTTAACCTGTATACTTGGTGACTATTCACTTCAAAACCAGGTGGTTGTTCCACATAAACTTCTTCAGCAAGTATACCATTCAAAAATGCACTTTTCACATCCATTTGATACACAGTGAATTTCATATGTGCAGCATAAGCAAGGAACAATCTTATAGCTTCTAGTCTAGCTACAGGAGCAAAAGTTTCATCATAATCAATACCCTCAGCTTGAGAGTAGCCCTGAGCAACTAATCTAGCTTTATTTCTAACTACAAGATCATTTTCATCCCTTTTGTTCTTGAAATTCCACTTAGTGCCTACAACATTATGATCACTAGGTCTGTCAACAAGTTCCCAAACTTCATTTCTAGTGAACTGATTAAGTTCTTCTTGCATGGCTATAATCCAGTTGCTATCACTTAAGGCTTCAATCACAGTTTTAGGCTCAATAGATGATAGAAAACAGCACCAGCAAAATAAAGACTTACTAGGTTCTTCCTGGGAGTCAAACAATTGTTTTCTAGTTTTAACACCTTTGCTAGAATCACCTAGAATCAGATCAGTAGAATGAGCAGACTTCCATGTCCTTCTATTCTTAACAGAAATGCTATCATCATTTATATCATGCAAATCATCATGCAGATCAGTATCATTTATATCAGCAGATTTGTTCATAGGAGAGCAGTCATTCAATTCTGGCATATCAGAAGTTTTAGATGACTCACCTTTGTCTTTTACCTTTTCTTTATCAGAATCTTGATCTAGGACTTTCAGGAAAGGATTATATGCTTGTACAGATTCATATATTTCTGCATCATCATCATCATTGTTGGTTTGAAGCTTTAGATTGTCAATTTTCTTACTGAGCTGATGATCAGCAGAGTCCTGCACATTCTCATCAAAGACTACATGGGGTGTTTCCTCCACACATAGGGTAGAGTAATTAAACACTCTAAATGCTTTGCTTACTAAAGAGTATCCTAAGAATATCCCTTCATCAGCTTTTGCATCAAAAGTATTTAATTTACTTTTGCCATTGTTATGTATGAAACACTTACATCCAAAGATATGAAAATAAGAAACTCTAGGTTTTCTGCCTTTCCATACCTCATAAGGTGTTTTACCATGCACCTTATTAAGAGCACTTCGATTTTGGGAGTGGCAAGCTGTGTTAATAGCTTCTGCCCAAAACTTCTGAGGTGTGTTGAATTCTGCAATCATGGCTCTGCATGCTTCTTTTAGTGTTCTGTTTCTCCTTTCTGCAACACCATTTTGTTGAGGTGTTCTGGCTGCACTTGTTAGATGCTGTATGCCAGACTTAGAACAGTTTTCAGAGATGTAACAGTTAATAAACTCAGTCCCCTTGTCACTTCTTATCTTGACAATGGGTTGACCTTTTTCAACCTGCAACCTCTTTAATAAATATGGAAGTAGTGTTTGCGTATCACTCTTTTTGTGTAGAAAGACTACCCAAGTAAACTTAGAATAATCATCTACTACAACTAGAGTATACCTTCTTCCATTCAATGTAGGAGGTTTGATAGGACCATGAAGATCCATATGCAAGAGTTCTAAAACTCTGCTGGTTGAAAGAGTTGGAATGGACTTAAATGAAACCTTTACCTGTTTACCTTTTTGACAGGAGTCACACATTTGTGATTTGGAATAGATTTCATTGGGAATGCCCTCAACAAGATGTTCTCTAGCAATCTTGTTGATTATCTTAAAGTTCATATGGCAGAGGCGTTTACGCCATAACCAACTGTTTTCTTTAGGACTCTTAGTAATAAGACAAGCATTCTTAGGACAACTATTCCAATTCACAATGTATACACTTCCTTGTCTTGTGCCAACAAGTAGAACATTGTGAGTCCTTTTGTCTATTATTTCACATCTTCTGGTCTTGAACCGAACTTTGTATCCCCTGTCACAAAATTGAGATACAGATAACAAGTTATATTTCAAACCTTCAACATAGGAGACATCTTGGATTTCAACATCTCCATTCTTGATGAATCCAAATCCTTTTGTGATTGCCATGGAGCTGTCTCCAAAGATGACTTTTGGTCCTTCCTTCTCATGATAGTCAGTAAGCAAGGCCTTGGTACCAGTCATGTGGTGTGAACACCCACTGTCTATGTACCAGGTCTCACCAACAGAACCACCTTTCTTGTATAAGTCCAGTCGATCCTGCAAGGTAGTGATCTTAATAATTTAGGTACCCTAGTTTATTGGGGTCCTTGGGGGTTAGTAGTGAGAGGTACCCAAATGAACATTGAGGATTTGAATAAATGGGACCTCTTCAGTTTCCTTCCAAATTTATCACAAAACAGTACTTTGTTAACCAATTCAGAATTATCAGCAGACTTAGGATCTATTTTTCTGAGATAGCCTTTCCTTGGTTCTATCCCTTTTTCAGTAAGATCAGTATGCCTGTAATAGTTTGAATATGGTCTTAAAGCATGTGGACCATACGGCTTATAGATGCGTTTTGGTCTTTCCTCACCAATGATATCATAAGATAAAGGTGGAGGATAAAGAACAGGCTTGTTATGATAATGAGGCACAAATCTCCTAGGTTTAGTTGAATACAGCTGAGACTGCCTTATAAAAGGAGGTCTAGGCTGTTCCCAACTTGCCTGTGCTTGTCTTGACCTACTGTTCTGAGTTTGTCTCTTCTGATACCAGGACTGATCTGATCTGGTCAGATGAGTATAACTCTTCTGGTATGGTCTTGACTGTACTGCTCTTAGTACATTCTTCATTTTACCATTCTTGGTAGTAGGAGGGATGTATTTAGACTGTACTTTGAGTTTTGGATCATCATCATAAGTCATAGGTTCTTTTCCTTTATCTAGTTGCAAAGAACTTGAACTAGCTCCATTAGTGTTCTTAAATTCTGAAGTAGAGGAACTAGGCAGATCAGTACCTATCCCACTTTTATCATTTGGAGCTCTATATCTGTCTGAGATAGTTTGATTAATCTTAGTAGAGTTAATCATCCCAGATAGCTTTCGATCTAGGCTCACTACTTCAGATTCTAAGAATCTATTGCGCTCTTCAAGTTTTTCACATTTAATCTTTAAATTATTGAATTCATTAGTCTCTTTGGCTTGAGTTTTAAGCATACCCTGATATAGTTTGTCAATGGATGCAAACTTTTCTTGGAGTTGGGACAACTCTTCTGATAGTCTTGTATTTATGACAACTATATTAGGATCCACTTTCAACTGAGCTTCTTTCAGATTAATGATTTCTTGCTTTAAAGTTATATTCTCATCACTAATTTCAATGAAGGCTTTGTTAGCTTGTAGAAGGTCTTCTTCAGTCACTCCTTTGGAATGATGAAGACTACTTCCTACACTGCTATCAGTAGCATCACTTTCATCAGTGTCAGAATTTTTACAAGATTGAAAAGAGTTAGCAGATGATACCTCATCATTTATTTTGGCCATCATTACCAGTCCATCATCTACTATGAAGGTTTCATTCTCATTGCTAGAGGGGTATTCAGATGAATACGATGGCAACTCTTCTGATTCCGAATCAGAATCATTGTATGCCATCATTGCCTTCTTACCCTTGGCATATTTTCGATCTCTTCTGGCTTTCCTTTCTTCTCGATCTTCAGAACTCAGATCAGGACATTCATAAGCATAATGACCTGGCTTATCACAATTATAGCAAACAGGATTGTTAGAAGTTCTCTTAGGAGGTGAATGATTTCGGTTCCTGTCATGCTTGTCAATTGAGTTCCTGTCTTTCTTATCAGAATACTTTCTATCCCTCTTATCAGATGAGTTCCTATCTCTCCTGTTCTCATTAAAGATCTCATCCCTTCTTTCAGAAGAGTTTTGATCCCTTCTGTTCACAAAAGAGTCCCTGTTACTAGAACCCTTAGTTTTCTTATAGAATCTCTTGTATCTACCATACCTCTTATTCAGTCTATCAAATCTTTTGATCATAAGGCTCATCTGATCTTTTAGACTAAGATCAGAACTATCTAGTTCATCTTTTATACTTGAGGCCTTAGACTTAGATGATCTAGACCCCTTAGAGGTAGAGGCTTTAAAAGCTATGTCCTTAGAGGCATCCTTATCCTTATGAATCACAGTAATAGGATCTTCTTCACCTAACTCAAACTCATGTGCCTTAAGGGTTTGGAACATAGTTTCTGCTGGCCAAGAATCAATGTCTTGTGTGGTTTTAATGATCATCTTGACCATTTTCCACCTTTCATCCAAAGCTTTCAAGATTCTCAGGTTAACTTCTTTTTCAGTATAAGTCTTTCCTAACACATCAAGATCATTCATAATCTTTGTAAATCGAGTATCCAATTCATCAATTGTTTCTCCTGGCTTCATCTTAAATGTTTCAAACCTTTGGACAGCTGTGGATAATTTGCTTTCTTTGATCAGTGTAGTACCTTCACAAAGAATAGCCAATTTGTCCCACATTTGCTTTGCAGTCTTACATTTTAACACTTTACCAAGATACTCATTTGGCAAGGTGTGTAAAATATAATTCTTAGCAAGACTATTCAAATTGTTTTGTCTCATTTCTTCAGAAGTCAGTTCTGACCTTGGTTTAGGGACCAGTGCTCCAACTGGTTTAGTAGGATCCAGAACAGCAGTGTTTTCCACCATGGTGACAATTGGTCCTTCAGTCACCACAGACACCATCAGATCATGGGTTGAGCTAAAGATGGCCTCCATCCTAAGCTTCCAGTAGTCATAATCTGCAATCTTGAACTTAGGAAGTTTGTTCATATTAGTGTCATCCATGTTTGATTAGACAAATAGGATCAGTAGTATAGCAGATAGTTTTCAAGTATTCAGATAGTGACAGATATCAAGAAATAGTAGCAAGATCAGTGAGATTTCCCTCAAGATCTACAAGGTTATCAAGAAACAGCAGTCCAAAGAACTATTGCTCTGATACCACTTGTTGGTCCCAAGTTGAGTTAAGATTGAGTAAGCTAAGAAAGTCTAGAGGGGAGGGGTGAATAGACTTTCAAAAATCTTTCAAAATATCAGAGTTTATAATGCGGAATAGTGTTCTGAATAGTACTGTTCTTACTGAGTCAGATCAGTACTTCCAGTTTTAGTTTTATACTCAACTTTTAATCAGATCTTTACTTAGTAAATTCTACTGTTCTTGGTTAAACAATTATCAAACAAATATCAAACAGAAAATAAAGAACACAGAATTTTATAGTGGTTCGACCAATAAGTCTACATCCACTCTCACAATCCCAATTGTGATGTTTTATTACTCTTCCTTGAGTTTCTTGTGGCTTAAAGTCCAAAGATTAAGACTATGATCTTATCGATTACACTTCCAAGTGTATCTTCGATCTACTAGTAATTCTACAAGTAACTAGCACACTTGTTTACAAAACACAAACTTAAAACTGAAAAGTAAAACTTCTCTTTGAGTAGCCTTTGATTTCTTCTCTTCAATTCAGTGGCTTCTCCTTAGTTCGATTTCCTTAACTCTGTGAGTTCTTGATTGTAGACTTGCTCTTGAATTCTCTAAGATCAGTAATTGTTCAGTAGTAGCAGTCGTCTCTTCAAGTAGGAGATCATACAATATTTATAGAACTTAGTATGACAGTTAGCAGTTTGTGAACTAACTCTCAACTAACTCTAAAACTGTTTTTGTAACTTCTTCTTGTAACCGACTTTGTAACTTCCTTCTTATTCCAAGTCAGCATACCTTTAATATATCTTCAGTTACACTTTAAATAAGTTTTTCAAACTTATTCTTCAAATTCACCAAATCAGCACAGTAACTTACTGTTCTGATTTTTACTGTTCTTAGTCAGTCAGCACAGTAACTTAAAACTGTTCTGTACTTCTCCAAAAATTCTTCTAAGCTTCTCTTCAACTCTTCTTGAAGTCTTCTTATTCTGAAGTAGTCCTCTGAGTCTTCATTAGTCTTCTAATCTTCTTCTAATCTAGTGTTCTAAACTACTGTTCTGAACTATTACAATGATGATTACAATAAAATACAACTTTTCATATATAAAACCTATTTATACATCAACTGAACTATATACAGATGAGTATTTCTAAGTCCTATACTATAAGCTGTATATACAATACAAAACATCAGCTTAGTTCCTAACAGTTCACATATCAGATCAGTAAACACAATAAGATCAGTAATCATATAAGATCAGTAACTTAGATTTCAAATATCTCTTTAAAATCAATATTCTTATTCTCAGATTCCATTAAGATCAGTAATCTTATTTTCAATATTTCTTAATAAGATCAGTAAACTTATTTCATATGACTCAGTTAAGATGACTTAGAACCACATATATCATTAACTTTAAGTTGCTTTTGGCCATCAAAACATACAATCATCAATTACAACATTGTTTCAAGGATTCATATCCCAACATATAAGTATTAAAACTAAGTAATAGAACTAATTAAGAAAACGTACCGTATCAATGTAATCGGAGAAATTTGCTTCAATAGCCTCGTCCTCGTCTTCGTCTTCCCCCCCGAATCGACTCACTCACGCACGCCTTTTTTTTTTTTTTTCTAAAACTCATTCTGTGAGGCCCTTATATATAAAAAAAAAAAAAAAAATACTGACGGATATTCCGTCGGCATTTCCCTCGGTAACCGCCCACTTTTAATGGTAACCGTTACCTTTTTTGGAAAACGAGGCGGTGGAACCTATGCCGACGGATTATCCGTCGGCATTTCCGTCGGCATATATATTTCAAAATATATGTCGGCATATTCCGTCGGCAAGTACGTTGACTTTTCAAACAACAGTAATCCGTCGGCATTCCGTCGGCATTTCCGTCGGAAAAGCCGACGGAAAATTATCCGTCGGCATGTGCCCGTCCCTATAGCGCGCGTTTTTTGTAGTGTTGGGTGTATTGAAGAAGAAAATAGTGGGACCACATTAACGGGCCCAATTGAAGGGGAACCCTAGCCCAATGTGAGAACACCCTTAGGTTGTGCAGGTGGGGGACCGCCGTGACCTCCATTGCCGACGGGAAGGCGACGGCGTGCAGGTGGGGGGCCGACCGTGACCTCTTTGGCCGACGTTGTGCACAGCAGAAATAAATAAATGAAATGGAAGAAGAAGAGGCAACTGTGGCGGCCGACGGTTGTACGTGAACGGGGGAGGGAGAGAGGCTACCGTGGTGGCCGACCTCCATGGCCGGCGCTGTAGATGAACGGGGGAAGGGGAGAGACAACCGTGGCAGCCGACCTCCATGACTGACGGGAGCAGAAATTAAAAAAAAAAAAAAAAAGGAAGGGGAAGGCGGCGTTGTGCGTGAACGGGAGAGGGAAAGGAGGAGGTCGACCGCGGCCGATTGGTTGGCGGGCGGCGCCGCGGCGATGGCCTGGAAAGGGGAAGAGGTAGAGAAGAAAATTGAAATTTAAAATTGGGGCACCTACATTCGCGTGTGTATACAAGTATTTGCCATATAGTATATATATATAATGCAGAAAAAATATTTAAATTGACAGACATTTTTAACAGGTACAAAAAACTAAATTACAACAACATTAAAAAAAAAAAAAAATCGAGTACAGCTAGTACTCTAGTAATAATATCTTTTTTTTCCCTTGAACAAAACAAAATTACAACAAACTAGTTAATACGATAAAAAAAAAAAGTAATTAAGACGACATTAATTTCAATCAGCGTTCAACATGTGCACCTGCAGATCAGTAAACACACAATTTGTTACTCCACTAGTCATGCATGGAGTATTTATCATACAAAATGTAAATAAAAAGAATTAAATAGCTGCCAAGAGAGCTCAGCTAGCTAGATATATAATTAAATAAAAATACGTACCTTTAATTTCAATGAATTGTGCGTTATTTCCTATCATCATCCCATGAGGAGTGTACGTCAACGACGCAATCACTGCGTATGTGGATAGCTTTTTTCAGTTCTTTTACACATGAAGGGTTGCAATCAAAGAGTTCAACCATTCTAAGATAATTTGTCATAAACTTGCCATCAATTTCTTTTAATTTGTAACATTGTTTTATTTTCAAGTACATAAGACGTCCAAGGGTACGAGCTCCAAATTTCCAATGCACCAAATCTGTGTCTTCAATTACAAGAGACATAAGACAACTGAAACTTCCTTCTTCTTGTTCCCACACCGGACCTTGAAAAGCATAGTTTTTCAATTTGAGCACCTCAAGAACTGGTAATGAAGAAATTGTCTTCATTTCTTCCCAAGGATACCCCAACCCACTCAAACTTAAATTTGTTAAATATGATCCTCCGGGGAATCTTGAAAATGGACCAACCGGAGGAACAACCTCAGGATTAACGATAACACATTTGAACGAACGTAGTTTGCAATGAGCATCAACGCAGATCAAATGTTTACCACCATCATCATCAGGTGCCAATTCAATTCGAATTTTTAAATTCTCCAGATTAGGAATTCCTTCAAGGATGGCATTAGTGCAGCTACGACTACTTACATCTGAAAGCGTCAACAAGCTACTCAACGAAGCACCATGAGGAGGATCTGGTAAGTCGCTTCCTATGACCTGAAGATGCGTTAGTTCTTGCAAACTCCATATCTCCGCAGGTAGATACGACGCAACCTTACAAGACTTGATGCTTTGATGTTGATCCACAATAAGGTACTCAAGGCATTGGAGTTGGGAAATAGAAGCTGGGATCATTCCATTCGTAGTTAGAGCTAGGTAGCATAACCCAACAAGTTGTAGTACCTCCATAGGGAACTCGTAGAAACGGATTGAAAGAGCATCCAATTCCTTCAACAATTTCAAGCGAAAACATAGTGGTACTTGATACTGAAGATATGGAGCAAAACAGAAGAGAGAACGAGCAGAGGATGCATAATTATCCTCCACGGATTTATGCACGTCTTTGAGGGCAAATAAAACGTTGGTGTTGAAGGACAATCGGTGATGACCATGTGTACCATCTCCTCCTAAGGCATCATTACGACTGCTTAAGACAAGTGCAAACTTGGTCTCCCTAGCCTTTTTTTTAGACAGGTACCACAACGAAGTATGGAGGCCGCAAGTTTTTATTTGATGACGAATATTGTAACAACTTTTTTCATAGACCATAAGAAGACTATTGGAAACAAGCTCTGCTATACACTCATTAGCTTTCCTATAAGAACTAATGTAAACATTTAGTTCATAAAATCCATCAACAAGCCATAAATTGAAGAGCTTGGATCGAGGTACCTTATATTTTCTAGGAAAGAGTCCTATAAACATAAAACACATCTGTAAAAGTGGAGGTAAGTAGGTGTAGCTTGGAACAAGTACCTCTGATATTTCGTCGTATGCATCCATGAAGATTTGATGATTTTCTTTCTTTGAAACTTGTTCCCAGTACTCTGGGTTCTTGTTCTCGTCTAGGGAGAGTGTGCGAGCAACAATGAGAATTGTAAGAGGAAGACCTTCACAATTCTCGGCAATCTTCTTTCCAGCTTTCACGAGTTGAGGGGGACACGAGCCTTGAGAAAACACCTTGTGACAAAGTAGATCCCAACTTTCTTTACATTCGTATGGAAAAATTAAATGCAAGTGATGCATGGTAAATCTGTCCCAAACATCATCCAAGACAATGAGGTATCTCTTACTCTTCAAACACGCTTTCAAGTACTCACCAACTGCTGCTTCTTCTTCGGGTATCATTTGAACAGCATCCGGATCAATCTCCTGAAGTATGAGCCGTGGGATATGTTTTGCTTGATATCTTTTGCCTACTCGAAGCCAGACACGTTGGTCGAAGGTTTGGAGTATGGATGGATCGTTGAAAATCTTGTTAGCAAGAGTAGTTTTACCGATGCCTGGCATACCAACGAGTGCAGTAGCATTTGGAGACCATTCGTCCATTATCATATCTTTGAGTTGCTGGTACACTTCAGGCACTCCTATCATCTCTGACGTCGACGAAACAGGGCCATGGCTTTCGTCGTGTTCATCGGTGTTGTAGATTCCGTCACTGCACTTGTGCATCATTGTCTTGAGGTGAGGGGTGAAGGAATCAATTTCAGCCTTTAGATTCTGAATCACATCTTCATTGCTCTCAGACTGCCAACAAATATCATCTACTATGCCTTGTAATCTACGAACAACGTGGTGCATTGCATCTTCCAAATCGGAACTCAGAGTTGTTTTGGCAACTTGCTTAACAAATTCCAGTTGCTTGTATGCAAGTTTTATGATTTCCTGAAAGTGCACGCAAGTCTTTAAATATTTTTTGCTTTTTTGACAACGCTCAATATAGATCATCAGCTTACTCACTCCCATGAAAACAAAACGACCCATCTCTCTAACTCTCTTTTTTTTTTTTTTTTTTAATTTGGTATATGGCCGCCGGGATTATATATGAGAGAAAATTATAATATGAATACATTCACTTACGGATGAAATATCACACATATATATGCACAATTGTACACAGAGCTAGGCTTCCTTTACGCATTAGACGACTACTATACTCATTAAAATGTGTACTCCTACTCCCTCCATTTTTTAATAAATGATGATTTTGTGAATTTATTGAAATTACATTAATTCCTTAATGCACATTTTCCATAGTCCACATTATATTTCAAATATTTTCAAATTATTTTACCTTGAGGAACTTATTTAATAAAATTAAGTTAAAATTAGAAAAAAAAATTAAATTTAAAAGGATGGTATAATTGAAACAAGCTGGGTAAAAAATTAAAATATCATTAAATTGTGCACCATAGAATAAAACTAAAATATTATTTATTAAAAAAACTGAGGGAGTAATATTTTAGATTAATGAATACATACTTGATGTATACCAGAGTAGCTACCATGTTGCATTTATTAGTTGTGCATTTTATTATACTATAAATTCACATGGGAAGGTTGACCATATCATTAATTGCCATTTCCCCATTTCAGAATGCACATGTAACGGACCCTATTATAATAATTAGAATGTTGACTAGATTTTCAGTTACATAATAATGGTTTTACATCTTTCATTACATGTGCACTACATTTTCTATCTGAGTCATTCCTATGACACTTTAAACAAATACTAGAAACTACCACTTTAAAAAAACTCTAATAGAATCAAAATAGAGTTAAAAAATCAAGAACACCCTTTATAAATAGGAATCTCTCTACTCATTTAATTCATTCTACTCATTCACCCAAAATCAAAACCCTAGTCCCCTCCCCCCCACCTTGGCCGCCGCACCCACCTTGCCGCCGTCGCCATTACCGAAGAACATGGTCGCACTGGATGAAGAAGATGGTCGAAGACGAAGCTTCGTGGCCGCCGAGCCTCTTCGGTGTCGACCTGTCTCTACCGCCGCCGTGCGTGAAGTCGAAGACGCCTAGCCGACCGCGATCTATTTTGTTCTTAGTGGTGGCCGTCGACCGACTCCATTAATGGCCGGAGAGGACGATTTGTGGCCTCCCTCAACTCCGATCTGTACAAGTTTTTCCCTGAGAGGGGAGAGGCGTCTGTTAAAAACAATCAAAAGGCAAAATTAACTATTGCATTGGAAGGTGAAATTGAAACTTTGAGAAATGAGAGAAGTTTGATGACGAAGAGGTAATTGAATTGCATCATCAGCACCAGCGCGGTACATTTCAGCATATAAAAGATGTAAACAAGAAGGTTGAGGCAGCGGAGAGAGGAAATAAATAAATTGTTTCATTCTTGGCTAAAATATTCGATAATCCTGCATTTTTTGCTCGTATTTCTCAGCCATAACAATACAATCTCCCGTGGCCCCCTCCTCTGGATATTTTAAGGTCATGTTCATGAAGGGTTTTGTGCAGACGCCAAGGTTAGATTGCTTGTTATTACTTGTATTGTAGTCGGTGATAAAAACAGAGGATATTAATTTTATTTGAATGGTTTGTGCAGGTGATGTATGAACAAGCAAGTCAAGTTGCTAATGATGTTGTTGGGAGTATAAGAATAGTGGCTTCCTTCTGTGCGAAAGAGAAAGTAATGGAAATGTACAAAAATCTTTCATGTTGTCTTCTTAATTCCTCCTAGTTAGCTTTTGTTGCTTATATCACCTATTGTTGGATTATTAGCTCCTCACCAGACACTTTTTCTAAAACATTTTTTTTTCTAGAAGTGACTTTTTTTTTTGAAGAAATTACTATGCTATAATCTATGCATATCTTCAACTTATTTGTTACTTGGTGAATTCCTTATTGTTACTCTAGGTTGAAATAATCGATAACTAGTTTAAGCACTGTCATCTGAAATTGACTGAAATTTTGCATTGTATTAAGTTTAGTTCTTTTATTACACGATGCAATTGAAATTTGAATACCCCACATTACATGATTCTTTATGGTTGGTGTATTTTTCCATGGCTTGTAGAATTTATCTTGGAACAATTTTGTGTGTGTTATGGCTTACAAGTTGATCATCTAGTTATGTGTATGTCAACTGGCTGATGTTTTAGATCATGTTGAGGTTAGTGAAATTAGGGAATATACAATTATATGAATAAGGCAGCAGTACTTGGCTGGTGACCGCCCTATCTGATAATGTCGTGTACGCTAATGAGGAAATGATTTTAAGAGTCCATGCAAATTATAAATAACTATTATGCATAAATATAAGATATGCAAAAAATACTTGAGAATTGTGAATAGCCGTTATGCATAATAGTCATCATATTTTAATTTAATTTTAGGAAATGATTTGAATTATGCATATTGTTGGTCCTGAAAGGAGTATATAACAAGAGTATGGGGGGGGGGGGAATACACTTGTATGCAAATTCTTTTCAACTTTGATCAAACCAGAGTTCAGCAAGTTTGTCTTGGACAACTCTGCTGAAGATGTATAACATTTTCTAAGATAACCAAGCTACTAAGTACTACTGAGTACTTAGTTGAATGACTATCTAAGTTGGTTATAAGTGCGGAATTAGTGGTTGGACCTTTAGTTTTAGACTCCTTTAATTCTGAAATCACTTTGAGCAGTACAGTCCAGTTTTCAGGGAACTTGTCCAATACAGTTTTTGCACAATCTTGAATATATGTCTTTTGAAAGATCAGTTTTGTGTGCAGTGTTGAATGTATGAAAGAAATTTAAAAGTAAATCAACACAAGAGTTTATAGTGGTTCAGAGACTCAAGCTCCTACATCCACTTTCCCTGATTTAACAGGATAATTCCTTCACTCTTGGAATTAACTTGTTTTATAGTGCCAAGGTGCACTTGATCAAGAACACCACTCCTTGGTGAATTGATCCCTAGGATGTCTAGAGTCCTAGTACCCTCTTCTCAACTCAGAACTGAATTGTTCTTCTCTCAACAGTCAGCTCCTACCACTTCTACTACTACAACCTTCTCACTTTCTCACTTGAAAGGGGTAAGGGTTGAAGTAAGGTTCCAACTAATGAGATATCCTTTACAATGAAGATCAGTGTATAAGGATTATGATATCTCTCTAAGCTTTGTATGGATATACAATAAGTTCAGCTTAGAAGAAGTGTTTCAAGACTAAGAATGTCTTATGACTTTTGAAGCTTCAGAATGCTTGTTCAGTTGGATGTAGAATTGGATGCTTCAAATGGTCTTCACACTTCTTGTATTTATAGACAAATTTGAGGATTTGCCCGTTGGAGAGGCAACTTCAAATTGCTATAAATGTCTTCCTTGAGTTCTTCAGACTGGAAGACAGATTCTTGATAGTGACATGTCCTCATTTGGGTAATAAACGGCTTGTTAAGACTTTGTATTCATTCTGCAGCACTCTTCCCAATGTCTGACTTTAAGATTCTCTTATTAGGACTTGGACATGGCTTCTGAAGGTTGATCCAATGATAGGACAACATTCCTTATCAAATGGACAACTCTGCTTATCACTATCAGTAGACTTTGCTCATCAGCATAGTTGGCTTGCTCTTTTCAGATGACTTGGCTCTTTCCCTTTGCTTCATCTAGATGATTCTTTGAATTCTTTTAGGTTGTAGTTGTCTTCACTTCTTCAGCATAGTTGGCTTTCAAGCTTTAGAACACTTGTTCTGGTTTAATTGTACTGAGACAACTTTCCTGGACAACTCTACTGATCAGCATACTTGACCTTTAAGTTTCAAAACCTTTGTTCCTGTTTTGGTTGTGCATAGACAACTTCTCTGGACAACTCTCCTGATCAGCATACTTGGCCTTCAATAGCTTAGGTGATTGTTCCAGAATTTGAGCCTTAAGGGAACTTGTTCTTGATAGTCTTCAAAGCATATGTTCCCCCTCAAGTTGTGCATCTACTTATCTAAGAGCTGCCTAACATATCAGCTTCTCATCTAGCCTTATTCTATATGTTCTAACAATCTTAGAACATAATCATCTTTAACTTAGGCATGTCTCAGGGGGTTTTAGTATTCAATCAAAACATTTATCATTTTATTCCCAACAATTTCCACCTTTTTGATGATGCCAAAACCTATACAGTTCTATGCAAAAGGTGACTTGTCTATACTTAATACATTTATCTTCAGTAAGGTTGACTGAGGTCAATTTTCCTGAAAAAGAATGTGTCAGTGTACTCACCATTCAAGTTGTAAATAGGTTTCAAGGATAGGCATAGAGAGATTTTTGTAACTGTGTTTCTTGATTCACAATATGTTCAACTATCATTCAAATGAGGATCATTACAGCATGTTGATAGTTTTGAACACAACATATCAGAGCATGAGAAACATTACATATAAGTACAAATTGACTACAAAAGCAAAAACTCAATCATGATATACTATCAGATCATTAAGCATTCAGATTTCAGAGCAAAAACATATCAGCAACTTGAGCATCTTCAGCATAGTTGACCAAATCAACAAGTTAGCAACCAACTTAAGTTTTCATCCATTTCAGCATATAAGATTCAGGAAAACTTAGCCATTTCAGAGATCATCTTCTTTAGGTGGCACCATCCCATATTGTGCCCACACTTTCTTCTTTAGTTCCATGGCTTCCTAGTTGGTTCCTTTGGGTCCAAGGGTCATCTTGTTCAACTTGAGGATCTCTAGAAACTCTCTCAGGATCCTTGACTGGTCAATCCATCCATTAAGCTTTGGAGGCATGTAAATGATTAGCTTGGGGGCATTGAGTTCAATTCTTGCAATATCAGCAGCTGCAAGCAATTGTTGATACAGTTCTCTGTAATATTCTATCATGAACTCAACAAAGGAAGAGTTGGCATCTCTTCCATTCCATCTGTCAATGACATAATGGTCATAGACAAATTCCCTTTTAGCCTCTTCCCATGTGTTATTCAGTTGAATGGGCACCCATTTATCCAAGTGTGGATATTTGGTGTCCATTGGGATCAGTAGCTGGGGCTTCATTTTGCTGTAGGTTGCTCTCCTTCTTCTTGGCTTTTGAAAGTCAGCTCTTCTCTTATCTCTTGCTCTGTTGGCCTCATCCATCAAGTCCATTTTCTCTTGGGCCCTCATCATGGCCAGTTTTTGTTGGGTTTCAGGGTCTTTACCATACCCTTCATGAAACAACTTTGATGGATCAAGAGCTAAGACAGTTGTCTTCTTTTTGGGCTCAGGTCCAAATCCTTCAGCAAACAATTCTTCAATATTTTCAGTGGACTTGGGACCTTTAGCACTCTTGTCAGTTTCAGAAGATTTATCCTTTTCAGCACTCTTGGACACTTCAGCAGTTTTGTCTTTTTCAGCATTCTTTGCCTTTTTGGAAGTAGGCTCATCATCATCAATTCTGAACTCAGGGGGCAGATCAAGGCTGTTGGGAAAATCAGTGAATGTTTCAGCTTTTCTTTTATTTCCTTTGGCCTTCTTAATCTTTCCTCTAGTTTGGACACCTTCAGCATCTTTGTCCAAACCAGATACCTCTCCTCCTGGTCTTTGTTGTAGCCTAACTCTTTCCTCTTGTGCTGAAGCCATTGAGTTCTTCAAGGCAATTGCTAACTGTTCTTCTTCATCCAAATCTTCTAAGTTCAGCACTGCTGGCTCTTTTCCTTTTCCTTCAGCAATTTTGTCCTTTCCCTTAACTGGGCTTCCAATGACCAAGGCACCTTTTGCTCTTGCTCTTTCCCTTTCCCCCTTTTTGGCAGCATCAAAACACTGGGGTTTGAGCTCACTCATTGTTGTAGCCATCAGGGATTGGGCTAGGTTTAGAGATTTCATCTCTTCCAACAAATATACATTCTCATCATGTATATTTTGCATCCTATCACTGCTCAAGCTAAGGAAAGCTAGAACAGGCTTCATCTTTTGTTGGACAACCTCCTCCAAGGTTGCTTTCAGAGATGCATCAAGTTGGGCCTTAAGAAGCTCAGTGAGGTTGGCCACTGCACCTTCAGCAATGTTGGCCATTACCTCTTGGGAAAACTTTTCTGAGGCTGCTTTTACCATAGCAAGCCTTTGTGCTTCTGCTCTTTTCTTCTGCAATGCAGTCTTCTTGCCAAGTGCTTGCTTGACAGTTAGTCTGAGAGCTTTGACATTGGCATTGTGGTTATCTCTCAGCAACTTTTGTTCCTGCTTGACCTCTTCTGAGATGGATTCCATGGTGGATTTGGCTTTTTGAACTTCAGTGGAAATGGTTTGGAGACCATTTTCCACACCACTTATCCTTGCTTCCAATGTGGGTAGCACCACATCCTCATAGCTTGTTAATCTCATCTCCACATATGCTAGAGTTCTTCCTTGCTTATTCAATGCTCCTGATGTTTTAGCATGAGCAGATTGGACCTGATGAGCCAAGGAATCCAACTTCTCTGACTGCATTCCAAGCAAGGCTTGTGCTGAGCCTGTATCCACTTGGATGGGAGCATCTGTCAAGAATTCATCTGCAAATATTTAGTCAAGGGAAATTCCTGCAATATTAGACAGATAAAAAATGTTAGGGAATAAACACTCATCACCCTCAATTTCTTTTGCATAAGACTCTGATACATCAGCAGCCTTCTTCTCATTTTCAACTCTTTCTTTTCTTCCTTCATTTATAATGTCCTCACCCAAGGAATCAGGCCTCCTTTCATCAAGGGATTCTTGAAGTTCAGATTTGACTTCAAGAATAACCTGTCCTTCCTCACTTATACCACCCTCTATTTGTGGTACACTCACTATCTTAGTAATCACAACCTCTCTTTCATCCTCTACTCCCTTTGATCTTTCAGCTAAATTCTCCTTTTCAACACCATCACCTATACCTGTAACATCTCCACCTTCAACAAGGTTCAAAGATGGCAGTTGTGGGGAGATCACAGTGCTTATTGCAGCAGCCACTGAGTCATTCTGAATGATTAAGGGCTGATCAGTGTCCAACTCTTCTGACACTGAATAGGCCTTAACCAAACCAGCCTCTAATATAGGAACCTCAACATCTTTAGGCTGTGCCTTGGGTTCAGAAGAACCTTCATTGGCAGATGTATATTTGGTTGTGTTACCACCCTTGGTCAACACCTCTAATGAAGCAGAGCCTTTCCTATGATAGGTTAGGAGAGGGGTTGAAGGCAGATTGGATTCAGAAAGGTTGGGATTGGTTTCAGGAGGGTTAGGTTTTGAGGGATTTGAGGGATCATCAGGGGAATTATCATCATTTGAGCTACTATCAGGGTGTTTGATGCCCTTAGCTTTTCTTTCCTTCTCCTCAATGATCTTCTCATCTACTAACTTTGCAAATACATTCTCATCAATGAGAAATCTTGTTTTTAGCACACCAGCAAAGTTCGTCGTTGTTGTAGCAGTCGACTACTTCACCAAATGGACGGAGGCAAAGGCGCTGAAGACCATCACATTAGCCCAAATGACAAACTTCATTTGGAAAAATATAATTTACAGGTTTGGCCTACCACGAGCTATCGTGACGGACAACGGACGACAGTTCAACAGTCAAGACATTCTGGAGTTCTGCTCAAAATGGAACATCAAGAAGCTATTCTCAACACCCTATCATCCACAATCGAATGGTCAAGTAGAGGCCATAAATAAAATAATCAAGCACACTCTGAAGGCAAAGCTGGATGGATTGAAGGGCAAGTGGGCCGACGAGCTGCACATGGTGTTATGGGCGTATCGGACGACCACGAGAAACTCCACAGGTGAAACTCCGTTCGCGCTTGCGTTCGGAACAGAGGCTGTCATACCAGTAGAAGGACAGGTCGCCACCTTCCATGTGGCTAATTATGACGAGTAGTTGAACAACGACGCACAACTCGCTGACTTGGACTTCCTTGAAGAGCGAAGACTTACAGCGGACGAGAAGAATGTGGTCTACAAACAAAGGTCAGAACGCTACTACAACACCAAAGTACGTGCTCGGCAATTTACTATTGGCCAACTCGTACTTCGACGGGCGACGGAGCAGTCCATAGGTATACTTGGCCCGACTTGGGAGGGCCCGTACCGTATAACGCGCACGCTTTCAAACGGATCGTACGAGATAGAAGATCTCGATGGCAAGCCGAGCAAGTACCCATGGAACGCGATCAAGCTCAAGAAATATTTTCAGTAAGTATTTCAATTTCGTACATTTGTATAGTTTGTATCTAGATTCACTTCAATGCATGTCCAATTCTAAGTTTCATCAAGTTTTAGATAAATTTTAGATTTTTTAGATAAGGCTCTGCGTAGCCAACTAGAAACGAGTTCAACCGTCGAATGGTTAACTCTAAAAAAGACAAGTACTAGTTCTTAAAGATGCTTGCAAGGTAGTGACGACGACGATCACTATTTAAAAACAAACGAGTTCAACCGTCGAATGGTTAACTCTAAAAAAGATAAGTACTTGTTCTTAAAGATGCTTGCAAGGTAGTGACGACGACGATCACTATTTAAAAAAACAAACGAGTTCAACCGTGGTATGATTAACTCTAAAAGACAAGTACTCGTTCTCAAAGATACTTGCAAAACAGTGATGACGACGATCACTATAAAACATAAACGAGCACAAACCAATGAAAGGTTTAAACTCCACATAATAACATAAATTAAAAGAAAGTGACAAAGATGATCACCATAAAACGAACACATCATAAGCAAGAAAGTTCATTCATATTAAAAAAGCCTTACAGGCTGAGATTACAAAAGAGGCCTCTAAGGCCGAACACTACAAAAAGGCCCTAGTGGCCGAGCAGATACAAAGAAAATAAGAGAGAAGTTTCCGAGAAGTTTTAAGCTTCAACCTCTACATCCTCTTCTCCGGCCGGAGCATCTTGCTTGCTAGTGTCGACCACCTCGATAGGAGCACTCTGCTCGCCAACTTGGACCGGTGGGAGTTCTGGCGGACTCTCAAAATAGACTTTCATTGCCAAGAGGCGAGGAAACATGAGACCCATGTTCACCAAGTCGAGCAGGGGGAGAGTGGAGCCTTCTACAGGTTCTTCTTCAACAAGAAGATTGTCGATAAAACCGCCGAATGGGGTCACGTCCACATCTGGATGATTTTCTTTGAAGTGTCGGACGAGCTCATGGGCAGTAAGAGCTACTGCGTAAGCAGCCCCAGATTTAGCGAGATAAGCCTTATCATCTCGCACTTTCTTCACAGCGAGCAGCTCTCGACGAAGAGAGGCTAAATCATCCTTAGCAGATGTGAGACGGGATTGCAGAGTGGTCGCCTCGTCGCGAGCAGCAGCAAGCTCGCTGGACATCGCTCTCTTCTCGTCCTCTGTAACTTTGAGGCGAGCACAGAGATCTTCGATCATTTGAAGATCTTCTTGATCTTTCTTCCGAACAGCTGCAAGATGGGCCTCAGAGTCGGCCACTTTTTTCTCAAGGCCAGTGTTAGCCTGGGTCAGTTGGGCGATCACCACATCCTTCTCTTCGTTGCCTTTCTGAAGATCGTGGATTTGGAAGGAAAGTTGCTAGGCCGCGTAAGATAGGCGACTAGCGCCGACGGCGATCAGTCTCGCGTTCTCGGCAGAGTTTTGAACGTCGACCTTATCGACGTACCTTTTAGTTAGCGAACGGGGTAAATTCTTCATTGCCCGGATCGTGACCTGGTCCAGCACATCGTCGTCGGTCGGGTCCCGCGACCGGTAGTAGTTGAGGAGATCTTCATTGAAGGGCTCGGGACACGGGTGCTCGGCAATCCTGATAAAGAACAAAGGATAATCAGAAAAGGACATTTATAGAAATTTTCAAAGGCATTTTTTGAAAGCTTACTTGGCAACCCGAGCGGGATTCCAGCCGAGTAAAGTGATGTCCTCGGGGGCCCTCTGCTCGGCCGACGAGCTCGTAGCAACTTCCCACGGTCGCTTGGTTTTGCGAGCAGGGGATGGCCTTTTAGGGAGTGGCGAATTCCCCTTCGGCAGAGATCTCCTCGGAGAGATCCTCTACTCGACGGCAGTAGGGCGATGACCCCCTCGGGTCGTTTTAGCAGTCTTCTTCGGAGGAGCCTCCGTGGTCTCCGGCCGATCTTTCCTCTTGTTGGTGCCCTCAACAATTGCACGCTCGCGGCTGGCCATCGCTGCTCGCAGGGTTTTGTTCACCATCACTTTTTGAAGTTGGACGGTCGGAGGAAGATAGGTGATGACTTTCTCAGGAACCACTACTAAAAACGAAGAGTTAGTTTTTTGAGAAGAAGAGATTCACTAGACTTAGAAATATTTTGATACCTGGAGGAAATTCTCGTGTGATGTGGTGAGGAGGTACTCGAAGGCCTGGTCGCTCTCGCATACACTCCCGGTTCAGAAAGCGGCAAGATCTCTCCAAGTAGCGACTACGAGCTACGCAACAGATGTGATATTGGAATAAGGGCGATAGACGGTGCTCGGCGGTCTTCGCGCGAACAGTTTCACCTGCAAAAGCGAGGAATTATTCAGTATAGATAAGAACGAGCACAAATAAAAAGACTTACCACGAATTCTCTGGTAGTCGGTCGCAATGGGAATGCGAGCAGAGGATCCATAGGGCCTCACGGCACTTTTCCAGTCCCCGACAACCCACCACCAGTTGGTCTTCCAATCTCGAATTTTGTTGGGGACCCCTTCGACCAGCTTGAAGCGATCGCGACCTTTCACGTAGTACCAACCATAGCCCACCTTCTTCCCGGCTTCGGCCGCCTGAAGGAGGTAGTTGATCTCTCGCGGACTGAGCCAGGTATTCCGACAACCGTTCTCGACGGCCTCTAGGCCGAACACGGTGAGGAGTCCGATTAGGTTTGACCATCTGTTCGACAATATTTGAGAAGGTGTCACCCCAAGAAAATGTAAAAAGTTAGTGATTCCGGGGTACAATGGGAACCTCAATCCGGCCTCCATCAGACCGACGTTCACGGCAACCATTCCTTCAGGAGGCTGGTCGGCCCTCTCGTCTTCTCGCGGAACGAAGAAGCAAACATCCTGAGGTAACTGATATTTTCTTTGAGAATTGGTCAGTTGGGCCACCGAGACAGTGCTCGCGTATTCACTAGCAGCATATGGCGATTCATACGCCTCTCGGTAAGGGCGAGAAAACGTCCTCGGCGGGTACTTGGCTACATACTGATAGTAAGTTTCCCGAGATAACTCATCCCCATCGAGTTCTTCTCGCCCGCTCAACATATCTCTGATGCTCGCCGCGTAGCGAGCAATCTCTTCATACTCCTCGCGGAGAGTGTTCGTCAAGGTGTCTTTAACACGGGCCGGGTCAATCTGCTCGCCCGTTTCCACATCCAAGTCTGGGTCGCCCAGATCTAAGTCGACCTCCTCGACATCGTTGCCGGCATCTTCCCTTGTCGACTCATCATCGATCTCATTGGCAACTCTCACGCCGACCACCTCTAGCATTTCGTCCTAACTATCGGCCGGAAGGTTGGGGATTCCTACACTAAGGGGGTTGGGCGAATGCACAACAGAATCCGAGGAGACCACCCTCTCTACTAGGTCCCGACGAGCCCCCTCGCCGGAAGGGACAGCACCACCGTCCAACGGCGGCGAGCCACCACCGGAGCCACCACCAAACTCCATTTTTTCTTAAGAAATTGGGGGAAAAAGAAGATTTTTGGAGAAGAAATGTAAGTTTATTACCTTTTTGCCGATCGAACACCACCCAAAGTCGCCGAAAAAGCTCGAAGAACTTGCTTGGAAGGAACTCGAGAAGAAATTCCGTAAATGCAAAGAGTGAAAAGTGATTTCAAGAAGGGTGAGGTTTTATTTATAGGTAAAACTATTCGGGGACCAAAGTGCAAAAAGCGGGGTCAAATTTACAATTTCCCCAAAGTTCTGGGATCATCCCCGAAATCGAGGCAAGAAAGTGGGCGTCACGCGCGACCTTTGAGGTCGGCACGCGCCCACGCGCACAATTCCAATTTTCGGGCGCCGACCACGCGCCTGACACTTGTCACATCCATTCGTCATCAAAACGCTTCGAAAAGCGTGCTCGGCGTGAGAAACAAGGTGACCGCCTCCAACTTTCGTCATCAAGATTCGAATTTGATTTATTTGTCGAAGACAAGTCCGCCTTCCAAGAAGACGATCACACTGCCCGCCTTCCTATTCTACGAACACGAAGAAAGGCGACCAGTGGGGAAATGTTATACCCAGTCAAAGAAGTCAATCTTTGACAAGTCAATCCTAGTCACCAGCTTGCGTGGCGATGACTAGTCAACCAAGTCGTGCGACGACTAGTCAACAATATGAAGAAAATGTAATTTATGAGTGCTCGCCCAAAGATGTTAGCGAGCACATGTTTAGCTAAGTTAGAATAGATGTGTTATAGCCTTGGGAGAAAGCATAGAGCGTGGCGACCACCTTCCACGAAGATGTCGGCGACCACTTTCCACGAGGATGACCGGACGACCAGGTCCTCCGACGACCACCGCGACCCAGCTCCTCGCCTCCGCCGAGGACGACCACTAAAGGCGGTTTAGCATTAAATGCACCGTCCCATCACCTTTTCGGGCAGAAACTCAGGTCCACTATGGGTATGCCACGTGTAAAGGTCGGGCAGCCCAAGAAACTAGTATATAATGCCTAGAAGACTCATTTGTAAGATTCAAGTAACAATTTCCTACCAAACCCAAAGCAATAAACACTCCCAAGCTCAAAGTTTTAGCTTCTCTAAGAAGCTACTTTCTTGTGTTCTTAGTGTTCTTCTTTAAGATCGTAAATCGTCATATAAATCTGTATTAACACGTAATAAACCCCCGATAATCATATATATTTGTTTAGTGCTTGCGAAAGCCCACATCCAGATCATCCATTCAAAAGCAAGTACAACAGTACCCATCAATTACAAGATACATAATTCATGAATACACATGAAATTTGTCCTTGGTTTTCTCAAAAACCTGTTGTGCAATAATTGCGTCATTGCCATCAGCTCGTTTGATTTCAATATTAGCCTTCTCGTAAAGCCCAGTTCCTCTTAACGCATTAGAGATGAAGCTATCAAAACCACCCACAATTGCATCTTCGGTTTTGGCTCCATACATCAATCTCTGAAATACATCCATCAAAATCAGTTGACGTACGTCATGTTTACTTTGGTTTTTTGTAGTTTTAAAATTTGATTTTTGAAATTATAATATGTGTATTTATTTTGGGTTTTTGACCGGAGGAGGATTTAACTTAATTTATATGGTTATGGCCTATGGGTGATTTTTTTTAAATAAGTTTTTAAATTTTGAAGTAAAATCAGGTCTTAAAATTCAAAATAAGTTTAAAATTGAAAGTAAACATCACCTTGTATTTAAACGTAATTGTAAAAAAATTGTCACATTTCGCATCTTCAAATAGTTGATTACATTAGTCAACGATGATCAACTAACAGTGGAATTAAAATTGAGAGTATAATTATTCTTTTAAGACCAAACTCGATAGAAAGTGAAAGACGGATCACATTTTTTTATGAACCAAAAATGATTATATTATTTTGAAATAAAATTAAGTGCTAAAAACCTTGAATCTGGAAAACTGGATGGCTCCGAAGCACATAGAACATGGCTCACAGGAAGCATATATCTCACAGTCTGAGAGATCAGTCCTGTTGAGCTTCTTGCAAGCCTGAAAATACAGGTTAAGGATGAGATCGAAGCTCAAATATACATTGTAAGAAATTTGAATTCCAAATAAACAAAAATAATAACATTTTTGGTCAATGAAGTATACTTTTACTTTCTCATTTCGGATGTAATTAATAATTATTTTTGGGTATCAAATATATTCGATAATTTTTAAATAATTACGTTTAATACTTCCAAATAGTTTGTTCCATCATTCAATATACCGGGACTAAATATGAGAGTAAAATTGTATTTTCAAAACCAAATTTGATAATCAGTAAAAGAAGGGAATCAAAAGAAAATTTACTTACAATGACAAAAATCCTATCATAAACTCATACTCCTCTGTTCCACTTTATTTGTATTTTTTAGATTTCATATAAATTAAAAAAGTCATTTAATATTAATGGTTATTTGTATAACGTGACTATTATACCATTCTACAAGTAGCATTAAATGAAAAACTGTAATTCGTGTATCTTGTTAAATGAACATATATCATAATAAACAAAATTGGAAAAATATTTGAAAAATTAAAGGTGACAGATATTTTGAAACCTTTTTTAGTCTCAAATGTGAGAGATAAAGTGGAACGCGGGAGTATTAGACAAGCTATAATGACAAGATTATGAGAATTGTAACCTCTCTTATAGCTGTAATCTCAGCATGAGCAGAAGGATCAGTGTGTTTGCGAACCATATTATGGCAGCTTACAATCACTTCATCATTTCGTACGACAACAGCACCAAAAGGACCTCCATCACCAGAATCCACAGCTTTGTAAGCTTCTTCAATTGCTATTGTCAAGAATTTGTGGTCTCTATCCTCAACACCTGTCGCATTACACATAAATAATACTACTAAATTTTCTTGTTTCAACCAGTAAGTCATACATACTTATGAATTATCTTTTACACATATCACTTTTTAGTACACAAAGTGTCAATCTTTAAAAAAGTGTTACATTTTGTGTGTTGTTCATCTCAAAATCACTATTCACTGATACTGAGTTCAACATGAAACTTGTGTGAACCAAGTTCCTAGAATTAAAAATGGGTCGGAAATCACTGTTCGCCTCAACTTATAACATGCTTCTTCCGTCCATTTGGCACAAATTTTAAGAAAAAGTAATAAAGTAAAGATGTTGTGGAGGTAAAGAGTAAATAATTGTTTCCATAAAATGAAACGTGCATACTTTTGTTGTTGGTGGACAGACAAATAAAAAAAATGAACATAGTTTTTGTGGACCGAGGGAGTAGTATAGTACCGATTCTAAATTGCAGTCAAAACAAAAAGATACAAAATACAAAATAAAATTATACTACTAACAAAGAAAAGGATCAAGCAAAGTAATCTTAGCTAGCTAAAATACTTAAATTAACAATTAAGCACAGAAGAAATAATGAAATTAGGATAATAGCATTTTGCGCGCGGTTGAAGAAGAAAATAAACTTGCAGAATGAAGCATCAAGGGTGTAATTGTAATGATGTGGCTAACCTTTAGCTTCTCCCATGGCCATGGCGGATGAAATTAAAATAAGAGAATTATTAGTTTGAATACACATTCACCGCCCAACACATCTCACATCTTAAGTATGGGCGTGAGGCTTTACCGACATCTTATCTTATCTTGCAGTTTTTTAAAATGGAAATAAAAGTATTATGGGAGGGGCTATCAACATTTCAAATTGTGTTATTCTCACCCCATATTTTTTTGGACAAAAATAGACCTAATTGAATTTACTAAGATGACCTTTTAAATCATTTAAAATATGTTAAACACACCCCTAATAATTTTAAACATACCCACACCCCATTATTAAACTCTACTTTTATTTTTAAAATTCACTTTCATTCTTAAAAACCTGCATACATAAACCCTATCACCATAAACCTTCATATGATCATAAACTCACAACAAACATGATTATAAAAGAAGAAAACGTGATGGAGGAAATTAATGTAAGTATATTTAATGTTTTTTACACTTTTTTCATACATTTTTTTTTACACTTTATACAGTTTTTTAGCATTAACAATCGCGACGTGTACGGCCGAAATCATAGTCGAACACATCAGTGTATGTACGGCCACATTGACCGCACGCAACTTTGAGTGTACGGCCACTGATGGCCGAACACAATTTCCTCAAATTTTAGTAAAATAGTGTACGGCCACTAATGGCCGAACACACCTGAATCTGTACATCAGTTTGTGGCCGAACAAACCTGAAGTTGTACATTAGTGTGTGGCCGAACAAACCTGAATATGTACATCAGTGTGTGGTCGAACACACCTGAATCTGTACATCAGTTTGTGGCCGAACAAACTTGAATTTGTACATTGACGTTGCCATAGTTGGTTAATTATTAATATATTGTGTGATATAATGCTTGGCTTATATTTGATAGTGATGGTATGATGTATATCGTTTCTTCCTACTCCACTGTCTATTCTATGAATTATGCTCTTGTTTGACAGTTGTATAACTTTTTATTTGACAAGTGTTGTTTACAATCACTACAAAAAGAATAAATGACACCTTTGTGAAGAACGAGTGAGCACTATATCTTGATGCGTAGTTCCTGTGGCAAATGTGAAGATGATTAATTCTTTTTGGATATGTATCATACTAGTATAAGCTAAGAACCTGATTGATTGACTTTTTACATTAAGCGACATATGATGCAAGGTATGCATAAATGTTTATGATAATGACATCATATTTCAAAATATTTTTTGTGAGTTTCTCATAACAATCAACAATTTTCCCAAAACAATCCAACCGCTTTAGTTAATATATAAAATACACAATATTTTATGATTTGTTCTATAATATTATGAATTAATAGCTTGACATTGTCACTATATTATAAATTAAGGTCCCTTAAGCACGCTATCCGACTCTTCATCATCTTGTTAAGTCGGAAGTACTGCCTCTTCATCTTCTTGTTGAACCGGAGGTGCCTCTTCATCTTCTTGTTGAACATGAGGTGCAACTTCGACCTCTTGCTCAATTGGAGGCACGTCTTCGATCATTTGATATGTTCGAATTCGAAGTCTTCGTTCGGACCCCGTTAATTTAACTCTCTTCGTGTCCGTGTATTTTAACCCTAAAAAAATATAAAGGTTAATTAAATAAAATATAAATGTTTTATATACAATTTCAAGATTTCGAATACAATTACTTTATGTTTTCTACTATTTCCAATGAAACAATATTCATAAAACTTAAATATTCATAACTATGCGACTATGCTTAACTCTCTTCTAAAGCATTGGGGTTCCTAGTATTGATGCTATATCTTCCGCTAAGAACAGAAACGTGCTTCATGAAATCAACATCTCCAAAAAAAAAAAAAAAAAAACAACAGCTTGGTGGTGTTCGGCTATTACAGTCGTGCACTATCCAGTGCGTGCGGCCGAACCAGTCGTTCAGCTCTGTGTGTGCGGCCGAGACAGCCCCAAATCAGAAGAACAACAGAAAAACACCACACAAACCCAAAATCAAACTCAATGTTTGTTATACATTCATACACAATGCATTTTATTAGGATTTTTTTACAATAAATTACTAAACTCATTCGACAATTTAAAAAATCACTACAAACCATATAAATTTTATAAATTTAGGAAGTAAAAACATTCTATAATTTGTTGAAGCAATTAAGTGGTGAGACTGTTAATTGTATCTCCTTCATTTCGTTTGTGAAGCAAGATTTTAAACGTAGAAATTGACCTAGGATTTACAGTACAATTAACAGATGTTAAATGATTTGTGCCTGAGTTAGAGTTGCAAGTGTACAATTTTTCACATGACTTGCACTTATATTTTTCTACTCCAATATTTATTAGGCCAGACTTTTCTTCACTTCAACTTAATTAGGTGCTTCCTCCTGATCGATGAGATACAATGTTATAAGCAGGACATTTGGATATCCCACTGCACTCTATTTTAATTTGGACTCCTGCACACCACGTGTTGGGTTAAAATCGGACCTGATGCTTATGTGTACGCCTTTGTCAATCCACCTGTTAGTTTATTCTGTATAAGGAAAACATGGCATTTGGCCTAGCTAGATGTGTGCAAATTAATAAAATATAGTGATCTACATGCATGTACATACCTCCTCTTCTCTTATATAATTTCTCATGTTGAGTGTGGACCTTCACTTAAAGTTGTTTCTTCCTGATCAAACAAATACAAGTAAAACTTATTAGGATGACAAGAAACTAATAAGAAAACAAGTAGTGTAGATCGAGGAATTAGAATTAAGAGTAGGTAAAAGTAAATGTTGTTACTTTTATTAATGTAATCAAGTGTTGGTTCAAGTCATCACCCCCTGTGATGTAAATGGTACCATTTGCTGTTCTGAAGCTATGGAGTTTGGGAGCCGATAGAGATTCCAAGCTAAATCTTTCCAGCTTTGGACAATTTATAACAACCACCAACTCCAATGACGACATCTTAAGAGCAGTACATTTCCAATCACAAACAATCTTCAACTTGGGTAGATTATATAGATATATGCTTGACAACTGAGGAAAAACAATGGTTTCATTTGAATATTCCTCCACCTCTTCAATCACTTTTACCATGTTGTTGCAGTAATTAATTAGTAGGAATTTGAGATTGATGAGATTAGTAGTTACTGAAGATGGAAATAAGCTGCTAATGTCGTCATAACCACATATGCTTAAGCGCTCAAGTCTGCCTATAGGAATTTGGTTCCATATTGTTGTTAGTTCCTTGAGTTGCTTCCCCACGACCTGCCATTTACTATTATTAGTTACATACATGACTAAATTATTTTAACTTTAATTACACATAAGTACTCCTGGAATAAATTGATCTAGTCAAGAAACAGCTAGAATATATATATATATACAGAGAGAGAGAGAGAGAGAGAGAAATAATTATTCGATGGCTACCTCGTCTCCTGCGGAAACTAAAGTTGCCAGGTTTGGGCATTTTGTAATCTGCATCTCAGATAGAATATGGAATTCAATGGTTTCAGCACCGGCTTTACACAAAGTGGTGAGCCTTGTAAGATCATATAGATCCAGGCGTGTCAATTTAGGGAAAGTGATCGTTTGCCCATTTTCTTGTTCCCTCCACAAGAATACTTGTTCCATAATCGAACAGGAGTAGACTTCAACACTTTGTAAACATGGGAAAGTTACATGACTACTTTGTCCAGAATTTTCTTGTTCCCTCCACAAGAATACTTGTTCCATCATCGAACAGCCCCTGATTTTAACACTTTGTAAACTTTCCATAACTAGACATCCCAAGTTAAATCCACCCAATTCAGGACAATCGCGGATCTCCAATATTGCCAATTTGGGAAACCCAAGAGTGGATTTGCAAAAAATCTTCAACTTAGGCAGATAAGAGAGAAGTAAACTTTCCAGCTGCGGAAAAACAAGACTTGATTCATCTGAACCTTCCTCCTCGATCACTTCCTCCATCTTCTCGCACTTTGAAATTTCCAAGAGTTTTAGCCTCTCTAGATTTTGAGCTATTGAAAATGAAAATAAGCTCTTAATGCTGCCACATTCTTCTGTTATTCTCAATTCTTCAAGTTGAGTGAAGGAGCCAGCTATTGGAAGTAATAATGTGTTGTTAATGTTTTCATTCGCTATGACCTGCAATATATTGATCAAATCATTTACTTATAAGCTAGTATGTTGCATAAATAGATAATCAAAGCAAGTGATTACGAACCTTTTCTTTGCCGCCGTGGCCAATGCAGATTCCTCTGGTATTAGGAACTAGAACTTTCAACAGTGGGCAATGTTTGATTTCTATTTGACTTAGTAGAGGGAATTCAATGCTTTCAATTCCTTGATAGAAAACTTTGAGACTTGAAAGATTCCTAAGGCAAAGTTTCTTCAGTTTTGGGAATGTTATTGTCATACGACGACGACGACTTTCATTTTCTTCTTCTTCTTCTTCTTCATCTTTCCACGAGAATACTTGCTCCATCATATCACAATAGCCAATTCTAAGACTTTCTAGTTGTGGAAAGCAATCACTTGCTGTTGATAATGGAACTAGATTTAGTAGTGTTTCGCAGTAAAAGACTTCTATGGAAGAAAGGTTGTTGTAAAGTGAAACAATCCGCGAACCCGTCTTCCACAAACGCTTTAGTGCCGACAACTTCATAAGTCTTAATTCTTTCAGATTCTCGAAAGAATTATGGGATGATGATGATGAGAGCTCTGAATTTGGGACATGAATAATATCGCATATCTCTTCCAAGTTTTTAAGAAGCTGAAGATGTAGTCTCTCCAAGCGAGGGAAAACAACAGTAGCACCACACCTAACAACTGATGATGCTGTCGAACAATCTACCAACTTCAACCACCTTATGTTTTGAGCTTTACTCAGATCAAAACTATTTGAACCATCTCCTTCTAAAACAAAAACCTCAACACTTGCCACACATTCGTGCAGCCACTTCCCCACAGTTATTTCCCCGGGCACCTCAAGAAACATTACTTTTCGAGACTTGTTGACGAAATTATCATGTCTCCCCCATTTACAACCAAAGATAATGCGGTATTTCTCCAATCTCCAAGTGGGAAGACTAATCTGTTGGGCCGCTAAATTGGAATCCTCCACTTCAATCTCCAAGCGGGTGAGATTAGACAGGCACTCAAGCTCATTCAGACACACGTTCTCATTCTGTCTCTCTTTATTCTCTGCTTCCCACTTCTTAAAGCTCCCTATTATCTTCAACTCCTCCAATTTTTCCAGACTCGATATTACTCCTGGCCCTACATTCTTGAGAGCTTCACAGTTTGAAATTTCTAACAACCTTAGCCTTTTTAGTCTCCGTTGATGGTAACTCCTTAAGCCATTCACAATCACGACATATGAGAATCTCAAGATTTATCAACTCCCCAATACCACACAAGCTCATTAAGAATCTGCAATTTTCTAAAATCAATGTTTGAAGACCTTTTAGGAACTGTGTTGTATGCGGTAATGATGATATTGATGGAAGACTATACATGACATACAAAACATTGAGCCCTTCCATTCCTTTAAAAGAAAGGCAGTCACTTCTTTGTAAACTTTCAAGCATTAAGAGACGGAGATTTGGAAAAGTCGACTCGTCAGAAAGCTCAATTCTTTCTCCGAGAAAGGGAGAAATCCAAGTGGAATTATGACCGCATTTGATGAGACGATTCTCCTTTGAAGCAATAAAAATGGCTACGTCTCGCACAAGGTCATGCATTCTGACGTATCCTTCATCCCGTCCCTCCAATAGCAAGAAACGACTTTTAAGCATCTCAACGAGCGATACAATTTTATCTCTCCCTTGTTCCAAGTTCCTAATTCCTTCAAACATGCTTAACCCGATAGCATAAGCAAACAAATGCTCGAGAGGAATGTTGGAATCTTCCGGAAAGAGACAACACAACAAGAACACGGATCTGGCATTCTGACTGCTCAAATAATCGTAACTTAGTTTGATGGGAGTATAAACGTCTTTAAGAACATCTGACAAGTCTTCTAGGTTGGAACTCCTTAGTTGCACCAGAGCATCTTTCCAAACAGATATCTTCTTCTCATCTTTCAGCGCCCCGGCAACACTTACCAGAGCAAGTGGCAAACCTTTGCACTCGTTTGCAATTTCTTGTGCTAAACTAGAAAACTCATTTTGATCATCCGCACAATTAGTACCACCAAGTTTCTCCTTAAACAGGGACCATGCTTCACTTGTGGTTAAGGTTTCAATGGCATATATTGGTTGAGCATCCATTCTTGCAACAACACCCCTGTCTCGAGATGTTAAAAGAATCGTACATCCACTTTTGCAAGGTATTCCCAATTCCATTAAATCGAGATATTCCCAAACATCATCGAGAACTAGGAGAATTCTTTTTCCACTCATCATCAATCTGTCACACAGTCTCTCTGCTCTACCTGATAAACTTGTCTCTTCAAGTTTCAAACCCAATTTTTCAGCTATCTCGCCTTGGATTTTCTGCTTATCTTTAGGTTGACTGACAACTACCATCAACGATTCACCAAACACATTCTCCTTGAGCACTCTATTCTTGATTTTCTCAGCCAGAATCGTCTTACCAACTCCTCCCATCCCACACATCCCCATTATCCGTACATTTTCATCCTTCAAAGTTGCCATCATATCTTCTTCAATTTTTTTCCTAGACTCAAACTCGCTCCTCGGCCTTTCCAGAATACCTGGCACCACTGATGATGCAGGTGGTGGACGATGGGAAGTGAAAATAATATCGCGACGATCCTCGCGCTTCTGCTTCATAGCTTCAGCTGTCTTAACAGCTGCCTTGCTTGCTGAATAGCGAGATTTCACAGACAAACAACCACCACCTTGTATGTTGTCTAATTGATTCTTCTTCTCTTGAATCTCATTTACTTGTGTTAACCAAGACTTGGCTTTTTCATCAACCACTTGTGCATTATTTATTGCTGTGTCTACTTCCATTTGAAGCCCAATTCTGTCTTCCTCCAGTTTTTTGGCTTCTTCATTTAGTTTCTGGATGTTGCTGTTGAAGCAACAAAGATAAGTAAACTGACGCTTCATTGGTGCAGCAATGCATTTTCCAAGTTCAGTGGCTGGTCCAAGAAGGCCTAACACAGTTTCCATCTTTTTGTTGATTTTGTTCCTAAGAAATAAGAATAGAGTCAAGTCAAATCTAATTTTACAAATTAGTAGTACTACTTTAATTTTGATTTTTTTTTTTTTAAATTTTAATCAATTCAGGAAGTAAAGGTAATATGATCCGATCATTTTCGGGGTTGGTCTTGTATGAACCAGTGTTATCATGCACATGTTTTACATACGTGATAGTAAAACAACTAATAACCACAGACGGAGTGAACAACCACTTATCCTAAATCACAACGTAATATGCTTCTTATGTTGTTCATATCTAACATACTTTTGAAGCTCAAGCAAGCCCAACACCTGATGTTATCTTGCCTTACAAAATATAAAGGGAAAATAGAGATAAAGAACTATTCACGTTTTTAGAGGACGGGATCGACAGAAGACACAGGATCTACTGTGAGAAGAGGGCGAAGCTCTTGGGCGTATGCAACAACTTGAGGAGAAGAGGAAGATTCATCTTCTTGGGTTTGGAAGAACGTGGTCTCGTTCTTAATGAGTTGTTGCAAAAGAGGGCGAACCTCTTGGGCATATGAAACAACTTGAGGAGAAGAGGAAGATTCATCTTCTTGGGTTTGGGAGAACATGGTCTCGTTCTTGATGAGTTGTTGTAGAAGAGAGCGAACCTCTTGGGCGTATGCAACAACTTGAGGAGAAAAATTGGTAGCAGTATTGCTAACCAAATCTTGGTGTATTTTGGTGATCCTAAGATCAGTAAAGAAAAATAAACGAGCCATAAGCCTTAGTATCGAAGGCGAACAACAAAAGGAGTTGATGCATGGAGGGATGTGTGTGGATTTTTTTTTTTTTGGTAGGGTTTAATGAAGAAGAGACTAAATAGACCTAATCTTGAAAGGTAGAAGAAAAAAATATAGGATCTAGGAGATGGGAAAATATTCCTGAATCTCGGAGATGGACGTGTGATCGTGAGGAACGAAAAAAAAGGCGTTAGCTTGTAGAAGAAAAAAAAAGGATCCGGGAGATGAAAAAATATTCCTGAATCTCGGAGATGGACGTGTGATCGTGAGGATCGAAAAAAAAGGCGTTAGCTTGTAGAAGGAAAAAAAATAGGATCTGGGAGATGAAAAAATATTCCTGAATCTCGGAGATGGAGGTGTGATCGTGAGGATCGAAAAAGAGGCGTTGGCTTGAAGAAGAAAAAAAAATAGGATTTGGGAGATGGAAAAATATTCCTGAATCTCGGAGATGTAGGTGTGATCGTGAGGATCGAAAAAAAGAAGACGTTGGCTTGAAAAAAATAGGATCTAGGAGATGTGAAAATATTCCTGCATCTCGGAGATGGAGGTGTGATCGTGAGGATCGAAAAAGAGGCGTTAGCCTGAAGAAGCTCTTGATACCATGTAGAGAATATATGAATGGAAAGATAATTTTATTAACAATGGGCATGAGTATAAATAGACTACATAATGGGCTTTATACAAGAAAGATAACTTGGGGGCCAAGATATACATAATATTCCTAATACGCCCCCTCAAGATGAAGCACCATTGGTGATTCCAATCTTGTTCACAAGTGGTTGAAGACGAGGACGGGATCGGTAGAAGACACAAGATCTACTGTGAGAAGAGGGCGAAGCTCTTGGGCGTATGCAACAACTTGAGGAGAAGAAGAAGATTCATCTTCTTGGGTTTAGAAGAACGTGGTCTCGTTCTTGATGAGTTGTTGCAGAAGAGGGCGAAGCTCTTGGGCGTATGCAACAACTTGAGGAGAAGAGGAAGATTCATCTTCTTGGGTTTGGAAGAATATGGTCTCGTTCTTAATGAGTTGTTGCAAAAGAGGGCGAACCTCTTGGGCGTATGCAACAACTTGAGGAGAAGAGGAAGATTCATCTTCTTGGGTTTGGAAGAACATGGTCTCATTCTTGATGAGTTGTTGCAGAAGAGAGCGAACCTCTTGGGCGTATGCAACAACTTGAGGAGAAAAATTGGTAGCAGTATTGCTAACCAAATCTTGGTGTATTTTAGTGATCCTAATATCAGTAAAGAAAAATAAACGAGGCATAAGCCTTAGTATCGAAGGCGAACAACAGAAGGAGTTGATGCATGGAGGGATGTGTGTGGATTTTTTATTTTTTTTTTTGGTAGGGTTTAATGAAGAAGAGATCAAATAGACCTAATCTTGAAAAGGTAGAAGAAAAAAATATAAGATCTAGGAGATGGGAAAATATTCCTAAATCTCGGAGATGGACGTGTGATCGTGAGGATCGAAAAAAAAAAGGCGTTAGCTTGTAGAAGAAAAAAAAAAGGATCCGGGAGACGGAAAAATATTCCTGAATCTCGGAGATGGACGTGTGATCGTGAGGATCGAAAAAAAAAGGCGTTAGCTTGTAGAAGAAAAAAAAATAGGATCCGGGAGATGGAAAAATATTCCTGAATCTCGGAGATGGAGGTGTGATCGTGAGGATCGAAAAAGAGGCGTTGCCCTGAAGAAGAAAAAAAAATAGGATCTAGGAGATGGAAAAATATTCTTGAATCTCGAAGATGGAGGTGTGATCGTGAGGATCGAAAAAGAGGCGTTGGCCTGAAGAAGAAGAAGAAATAGGATTTGGGAGATGGAAAAATATTCCTGAATCTCGGAGATGGAGGTGTGATCGTGAGGATCGAAAAAAAAAAAGGCGTTGGCCTGAAAAAATTAGGATCTAGGAGATGTGAAAATATTCCTGCATCTCGGAGATGTGAAAATATTCCTGCATCTCGGAGATGGAGGTGTGATCGTGAGGATCGAAAAAGAGGCATTAGCCTGAAGAAGCTCTTGATACCGTGTAGAGAATGTATGAATGGAAATATAATTTTATTAACAATGAGCATGAGTATAAATAGACTACATAATGGGCTTTATACAAGAAAGCTAACTTATGGACTAAGATAACTTGGGGGCCAAGATATACATAATATTCCTAATAGTTGTTTCTCACAAACCAATAGTTGGATTAATTAGCTGTATTTTGGACCTAACATTTAGGATACCTTGAAGTTTATTCTGGACAGTAATTGAAAGTTGTGTTGTGGGTAATTATAGTGATTGAATAATAGGAGTATATGTTGTGACAGATTGGAATATGTCTTTCTAATTATATTGAGTTTCTTATGTTTTTTTTTACGTTAAAATTGTTTGTGTTCTCTCTTGTGGTGATTTTGTGTTTTACTACAATTATATTTAGTACGATTTTCTACAAACAAATTATTTTATAGGATTATTCTTGTGTTTATCTCAGAGCGGGGTAATAGAATAGTGAATCTCAATTGTTCAAATTATGATGTAGGATAAGGAAAGACGGAGAGTGTTTTGTAAGAAGGATTTCTACCTACCAATATTTGAAAGCAACATGTCTGGTATTGAGATGAATGAAATAGATTAATTGAATGAATTATTTTATTAACAATGAGAACGAGTATATATAGACTAAATAATGGGCTATTAGATTAACTATAGACATGAACTTTTAGATTAACTATAGACATGGGCTTTTGGGTTAACTATAGACACGGGTTTTATGTTAACTAAACAATATGGGCTAAGATATACAAGGAAACAATAAATCCTAATTTATCTCTAATACACAATATCCCTAATACGCCCCCTCAAGATGAAACGACATTGGTGATTCCAATCTTGTTCACAAGTGGTTAAAGACAAGGACGGGATCGGCAGACGACACATGATCCACTGTGAGAATCAAGACGAAGGACAAGCAACGAACAAAGCGTTTTTATGTAGGATCTGCACCGTATAAGTGAGATGAACGATTTCCGTACTAGTCGTGGTGAGTGAAGCAGTATAAGGGAAGAATGTGGTCTCTTTCTTGATGAGTTGTTGCAGAAGAGAGCAAACCTCTTGGGTGTATGCAACAACTCTAGGAGAAGAAGAAGATTCATCTTCTTTTGTTTAGAAGAACGTGGTCTCGTTCTTGATGAGTTGTTGCAAAGAGAGCAAACTTATTGGGCGTATGCAACAACTTGAGGAGAAGAGAAAGATTCATCTTCTGGGGTTTAGAAGAACGTGGTCTCGTTCTTGATGAGTTGTTGCAGAAGAGAGCGAACCTCTTGGGTGTATGCAACAACTTGAGGAGAAGAATTGGTAGCAGTATTGTTAACCAAATCTTGGTGTATTTTGGTGATCTCGAGATCAGAAAAGAAAAATAAACGAGGCATAAGCCTTAATATCGAAGGCAAACAACATAAGGAGTTGATGCATGGAGGGATGTGTGTGTAATTTTTATTTTTTTTAATGAAGTAGACATCAAATAGACATAATCTTGAAAAGGTAGAAAAAAAATAGGATCTAGGAGATGGGAAAATATTCCTGAATCTCGGAGATGGAGGTGTGATCATGAGGATCGACAAAGAGGCGTTAGCCTGAAGAAGCTCTTGATACCATTATTTTATTAACAATGAGAACGAGTATATATAGACTACATCATGAGTTATTAGGTTAACTATAGACATGGGCTTTTATGTTAACTATAGATACGGGCTTTACGTTAACTAAACAATATGGGCCAACATATACAAGCAAACAATAAACTCTAATTTATCTCTAATACACAATATCCCTAATACCTGATAGTAAAAGAGATACATAGTGGCCAATATGTTTCATTAGCAAGTGTGTTTATACATTAGGTGGTGGGTGGAGGATGAGATTGGATAATTACTTATTTTTGTGCTTTAATTTGTTATTTTATGATATTCTCTTGTAGTTTTTCGACTTATTGTTTTGTGCTCGTCAATTGCTTTCATATTGGATTTGTAGGACTTCAGGTTGTTTTGGAGGATTTTTGTTGAATTTTGAGACGTGTAAAGCGAGTGAATACAAAGGACTCGAGTGACTGAAATGCCAAAATCAGGCCCAACATTCAGCACCTAACTGTTGAGTAGGATAGCTATATCATAGAGATGGAGTTAAAACTATATTTTTTGTCTATTTCCAAAATAAGTCAACGGCCTATTAATTGGTTCTATCACTTAGCCATTCATACAACCCATGTTATAATACATTGAATTAATATTGCTTAAGACCCAATTGTTGGGCCTAATCAATTGTGACCTAATAACTTAGGCCAGGTTTGATTAGGGATGGTGGTGGATATGGGATGAGGATGGAAAAAAAATGGATGAGGGTAATTCGTGAATAATAAATGTGGTGGAGATACGGCCTCAGAATCTTCAAACCAAAGGAATGATTAGAAATTGAGAGCTCGTTTGAATTAGTATTTTAATTATAATTGTTATTTCCTATTTAAGTACTATAAGCCCATGATAGTGTTGGGCCTTAGATTAGGGTTTATTGAGGTTTGCCCTACTATTAATAGGGAATGTTTTTCATTGTAAAAGGGAGGCGATTTGATTAATAAAAAAAATGAGAGTTTATCTCAGGATCTCTTTTACGGTATTTTGTGTGAATCAACGTATCTGAGTTTTGCCACTTTTCCGGGTATTCGTAGAATCAACGAATAGTTTGTGTTCTTAGTATATTCATATTTGTATACGCTTCTGCACCCTGCATCAAAATGTGTTTGGCTAAACATGGGGAAGTAGGGGTGAACGGAGAGCTTTATGTCAAATATTTAAGAATGGTGTTGTATTGATTTATTATTGTTAGTTAATTGAGTATTTAGAGTGAGGAGGATAATTAAGAGAGAGAATTAGTGTGTGGAAAAAAAAGTAGAAGAAATAATGAGTGATTGAAAGTAAGAAAGAGTGATGTAATTGTATAAAAATAGTTGTATGGATGAATTATAGGAATGGATGAGTGTTTGTATGAAAAGAGTTGGGATGGGGGATGACCCATCCTAATTCGGATGGGGCCATTCCAAACCAAAGACACCCTTAAACACTAATTAATAGCGCGTTTTAAAGGGAAACAAAATGAGAGGCATGAGTGGAGGAAGAAAAGACGACAGCCTGTTGTGAGCTTTGGGGGAAGAAGGAAGAGAAGTTGGGACGACAATTTTAAAGATTATTGGGAAATAAACTTTACATTTGATGTGATAAATGCATGAAAGTGATTAATTTAGTTGATTATGTTATCTTATCAGGTGAGTTGAGATCAAATGAATAAGTTCAAATAAGATGAGAAGGATCTTCGAATGACATAGTTAGCAAGCTTGAGTCAAGTTCAACTGAATTTTATTAAATGAAGTTTTCTCTATTGAAGGTTCAAGAGAGTTGTAATTGAGAGAATCTAATAGATTATAGATATTCACTTGGAGAGTTGATGTTCTTGAGAAAACTGATCTAATTCTTGGATCAAGTGTTATTCTATTTTGTATTAATCTTGTTCGATATCTAGTGAAAATCGTATACAAATTTTTCTCTCCAATTTTAACATGTGAGGTTTTTTCAGGGCAAGATTTTTGTATGTTATATTTAGGAGAAATTTTTACCCAACAAAAATAGAGACCATTTAATTGAACCACATACAATCTTTCATGCTAATTTTTTATTGATTTGTTATTTGCCCACTATCAATTCTAGCTATTTCACACAATATAATCTGTAATTACTATATTGTTATGAATATTGTGGCAACTAGGGAAAAACACCTTAGAGATAACTGTGTTTAAGGGGTTATTCTTGAGATAACCGTGTTTAAGGGGTTATTCGTAAGGATAGAAAAACACCTTAGTTTATCCTCGAGTTGAATCTTAAATACATGTTTTAGGTTATTCGTAAGGATAGATTAATTGGGGGTTGGGGGTCATACCTGCTGATTAATTAAACGTAAGAAACAATTCGAGTAGGGATAAGATTTGAGATTAGATTAATTTGGTATAATTAATTAAAGGATAGTTAATCAATCCAAATCCCCCCGATTGCTTTCGTACACAAATTAATTCGATTAAATTACATTGTTCTCTGTGGATCGACCCTTACTTGCCTTACTATATTAGTGGGTAGTTAAGTAATTATTTTTGGGTGTCGACGACAGCACACCAGTATGGCAGTATCTCGTATTCAAAGGAAGAGTATAATTTTTCATACTTTAGTATATATTTTAATTTTATTTGTACTTTCATATTTTTATATATTTTTTTGTATTTGGATTTAATATATTATTTTAGGGTTTATTAGTATAATTTTTTTTATTTTTCAGATTTATTGAGTTTTTAAATAAAATTTTAAATTATTTTAATGATGTTTTTTTAAAGTACGATAAAACGCATTATTTTTCAAATTATATCTGTTTTTTCACATTTTAGTATATTTCAAGGTTGAAAATTGGACATTTGACTGGAGTTTCAAATTTTTTCTGACGAATTTAAAAAATTTCAGTGAGTTTAAAATTAAAGGATTTAAATAGATTAAAAAAGGATCAGAATTGTACGCGATTTATTTTGGAAAGTGAAACCTTAACGAATTTATTTAAAAATCAGTTGAACCTCTCAAAAATGAAGAAGATAAAAGATCTTTATCTATTTATTTATGATAAATGATAATTAACAACATTAAAGAAACAAATATGGTCAAAGCATAAGGATGAAATTAAGATACTATTCAATAAAATGCAGCTAATTAACATACTGTATATTCAATCAATAAACAACATTAATTAATTAAACGAGATATTTAGATATAATTAAAATGGAAACATACCTTTACTCAAACTAGTGCAGATCAGAGAGATATGAGCAATGTACGTTTATCCTATCAGCTGAATGCTTATATATTTTTTCTTATTATTCTTTGACATAAGTGGCAGACATAGGTGGGACAATATTACCTTTTCTTTAATAATAATAATATCCTACTCACTCCATAAAAACTTTATAGGTGTGATTCATTTTTACGAATTTTAAAAAATATTAATAATGGTTTATATGTAAAGTAGATGTATATTGTAAAACGTACATAATGTAAATTAATAAATATTTGTATTTGTAAAAGTACGAATGGATTAAAAGTAAATACTTACATACAAAATTTGGATAGATGGAGTATATATTACTCTCTCCGTTCCACAAGAATTTGCACACTTTCTTTAAATAGATGTCCCATGTCAATTTGCACACTCCATAAAAGTAAATATCTTTATAAACCCCACCCTCAAAATATATTCTTATTTACCCATATGTCATTATTTTTCTACACTCAATCTACTTTTTACTTTACTTATAAAACTACCCCTCAAAACATTACTAATTACACATTTTTTTACACATTTCTTAAATTGTGTGTCATTCTAAGTGTGCAAGTTTCTATGGGACGGGGAGAGTAATATAATTCAACAATGTAGCAATAGTATTTATACTACTTTTCTTTTCTTTTCTTTTATTTTCTTTTACTTTTTCTTTTTCTTTCTTTAGGTGCTTTGTCTTGCTTTTGGGTAAGGCTGTGATTGATACCCATTGTCAAACTAATAATATAAAAAATTAAGATGCAAATTAAGTTTGAGTGTTTCTGAAATTTAGAATTACTTCTTGTCTCTTATTTGAATCTGATTCACTTAGATTTAGCTAAAGGTTGTAAATTAGCATAAAACCTAATGATTCGTACAAGATAGAATTTGATTAAGGACCAAAAAATTGCATTGAGTTTCACATACTGTGGTTTGTTGACATGCATATGTCATTTAACTTTCCATAATGAGCAACACATATTAATAATTAAATGGAAGAACAAATGAATCAAACTTGTTAGTGGCGGTCCATAGGCATGGAAATAGGTCAGGTCAGGTCAGCCTGGCCAGACTTTGTATGAAAAAACCTAGGTCTATTTAAACAAAATTAGTCTAAGTCTGGCATATTATCTATAATAGACTTTTTTTATGGATTTGCCCCAACCTTTTTAGTAGGCCAGACCTACGAGCCTGTTAGAAGCCTATTTAAAATTTATTCAATACGAAAATTTAAAAACGCAATTTAATATTTAAAATTACAAATAAATTAACGATCAAAATAAGTGCAGTACAATAATACATTCAAATAAAAACTAAAAAATAGTTTCTCAAGTACAAAAATATATTTAATTTGAATTAATTTACTATTAATGTTAGATTATAGGTTAAGAATTATTTTATTATAAAATATATATAAATATTTATTACAATTACTTATATATATATATATATAACACATAATTTTAAATAGGCCGGCCTGATAGGCTTATAAGGCCTAAGCCCGACCTACTTAAGTAAATAGGCTTTTGAAAAAGTCTTAGCCCGGCTCATATTATAAATAGGCTAGTTCAGGCCAGACCCTTAATAGGCTAGGTCGTAGGTCCCTGTCGGGTGGCCCGACCTATTTCCACCCCTAGTGGCGGATAGTGACAGACCAGTTAATAGTATATTTATACGTAAACATTATCTTACATTTTAAGTGAAACAAAAACTTATGCATGACAAAGTGTTAACCATCAAATTATATAAGTCATTGGTTATTAAGAAATTGAGTTATATAATGTATATTCATCATGTCAAAATCTTAGTATCTGTGCGACATCCAGATAATCCAGTCCCAACTGTTGTCAATTCTACTCTGAGGATAGAATCAGACGGGTCAATCCTATGACATCCCGTCCTAATTGGTTGTCCATGTCCATCAAAAGTGACAAAGTCCACTCCATAAATATTTAAGTCAGCACCATCCGTAAAACCGGATTGCATGGCTTCCTATGCGTTTGCGCGCCCATAGAAACTCTCATATTTGATCTTAAAGTTTGTACAAAATACTTAAATTCCTCTAAGTATTTGATACACCACTTTCCATCCAAACAAACCATTTGTATCCGCCTTCGTGTTCCCCCTTCATCAGTGTGCTTAGCCTGGCATCGTTCCCTCCAAAGACACCACGCTTGCATTGCCATTCTCTCAATCTGGGGAAGACTTTGCGTACTAAAAAAATCTGATAGAACCCAAAACGTATCTTCTTCCTTAATGTTCCAGAACTGTCTCCACCATCCATATTTTTTCCAAACCCTTTTTACGACTGAGCAAAAGAATATTGAGTGTAGTGTAGTTGCATTATGCCAACCACATACCTCACATTTTCGATCTACCGGTACATGATTACGAGCCAAGTTTGATTTGGTCGCAACAATGTCCTTACACATCTTCCACAAGAAAAAATTAACTTTAGGGGACACCTTCAAATTCCACAACTTTTTCCACCGGTTGTAAGGCTGTTACTAGAACTGATGACAAAAATGTATCTCGCTTATTGAGGCCCTCAAGAGCCTGCCAATATTCCAATTTCACAGTATACATTCCCTTTTTCTCCAATGCCCAGAAACGAACATCATATTTATCCTTCCCTCCAATAAACATGTGAAGAATGCAGTTTGCCTCAAATGGGAGGACAAGTTGCCCATCTCATTTGTTGTTCGAGGTCATAAATCTATTCACTGTTGATCCACTCTCAATTCTCGATCTGATTTAGACACTATGAAGTGTTTGCACCCACGCATCCTTGAATATCCCAATCCTTCTGTCATCACTTATTTTCCATCTAGTTCCCTCCACAATTAACTCTCTACTCCAACATAATGACCTCCATACAAACGATGGGTTGCACCCCAATTTCGCATCCATAATATCACCCAGTGTAAAGTACTTGACTATGAACACTTTGGCTATTAATGAACTTGGGCTAGTCAGAATACGCCAAACTTGTTTGACTAACAAGGCTTTATTGAAATTTGAATATTTGCGAAAGCTCAAACCTCCCCCTGTCTTCGTCCTACACAACTCATTCCACTTGCTCCAGTGTATCCTTCATCGTTGAGCATTGGACCCCCACCAGAATCTTGCATAAATATTCACCATATCCTGGCATAGTGTCATAGGTAACCTGAAACATGTCATTGCATATATCGGGATGGCTTGTAGAACTACTTTAATCAGGATTTATTTCCCGCCTGCTGAGAAGCTTCTCTTATTCCAAAAATAGACCTTTTGAGTCATTCTATCACGTAGATATCTGAATTTGAGCCTTTTAGCTTTGAGGGAGAAAGTGGGGAGACCCAAGTAGAGTTCGTGTCTCTCTCTTCTTCTTATGCCAATGATGACCTAGACCCTCTGTTGATTGATCTGCGTCATATATTGGGGCTAAAGGTGATAACCGACTTCTCAAAGTTTATCAGTTGGTCTAATGCTCTCTGGTACTTTTCCAAGCCATCTTTCACGTTTCTAACTATTTCTGGCTTAACTTTGAAGAAGAGTAGACTATAACCTTAACTTCTTGGATCTCGGGTGTATCTTAACTCCTTGGATACACCTCAATTCAACCAGGTGGTAAAAAATGGAAGATAATCCTTGAGCACACAGAATAAATAGGAAAGGAGATAGTGGATCCCCTTGCCTAAGTCCTTTTGTCGGGATTATGTTCCCGAAAATCTCTCCATTTATCTGGAACGCGTATGCTACTGAACTAATACATCACATTATTAGTTCGATCCAAGCTCGCCCAAAGCCTAACTTGGTTATAATTGCCTTTAGGAAGCTCTATTCCACTTTATCATATGCTTTCTACATATTAAGTTTTACTATAACATATCCCCTATGACTCGAGTTATGTCTAAGCTAGTGCATGCATTCAAATTCAATGAGATCTAAATGGGTGTCTCCCACCTCCTCGTTCTTGATTTCGTTATCAATCAAATGATAATTTGATCCGATCCATAGAAGTCCAAGTTTTTGCCCGAGTATATGGAAAGAGTTCCTTCCATTCATCATTAGCAAAAAAGTAATGGGAAGCTTATAGGCGGACGGAGGGAGTACATCAATTTTTGTAAAACATAAACAGTGTTGGGATATTCAGACCAGTTGATATCCCTTATATTTAGTTTTGATAATTCAACCCACTTACAAAAGGATAACTTGTATTGTATAGACAACTTCATTATATACCTTGTAATAGATTAGATTCTGGTAGCATCAACCGAGGGGGAACCCAGCTGATGTAGTGGAGAGACACATGTATGCGCAAGAAGAGAAGAGAAGATGAAGATCAGAAGAGGAGAAATCAGTCGAGGGGGAAACTCGATTGATCAACTGAGTATGATCAGTTGAGGACCAAAGCTGGTTACTAGGCAGCCAAGGTTCATACAACTGAGGTATACAATCTAATGCATATGTATCAAGTCTAGACGAGTTGAACCCAAAATCAGCTGAGGCAAAGGTCATCTGAATCTGTATAGAAAAGGTCTAATCAGAACTGACTTGGACCAATAGGAAAGCGACAGCGGACACCCAGGATCTGACAAGATACAGTGTACAAGAATGGAAAGTCAAAGATATGATGGATATTACATGACAAAGGTAATATTCATCATATCAATCAAGAAGATTGTGATTCCTGAAATGGTGGAGATTTGAATGCTATAATCCAACGGTAACATTCAAAATCAACATTATATACATGAGTTCTTATTCATATATCACGTATGAGGGAAGGGATGCAAAGGTCAAGCAAGGAGCTTAAGTGTTCATCAAGAGATCGTTCATGAATATTCAACAAGCATCATCTTCCAAACAGTGAGTGAACTCATAATTACTAAGCCAGTATTATCATGCACATATCCAAAGTTTAGAGAGTTTTTTCCAATCCTAACTAAGTTTGTGTAATTCATTGTAAGAGTGCTACCCCCACAATGACTAATGGAGACAGTTGTACTTTGGAAGTACATTGAGCTCAAAGTCTTCTTTTGGGACTATAAAGTAGTCAGACATGTTACTCTTGGTATGTAAAAGTTCAAGCCCTTTGGAAGGGATTAATATCACGGCTAGAGATGTGAGAGTGGATGTAGGACTAGGGTCCGAACCACTATAAATCGATGTGTTGTTTACTGCTTTAGGATGCATGTTTACATATTGCATAACATAACTTTAAAGAATGTTAAATTAGCTGATATGCTCTTATTTTACTCGCTGGTCCGACAAAGTATTCTTGTTGTTTCACGCGTTTCTTCCTTTGGTTAGAAGAGAAATTATTTTTGTGATTTTTTTTAGAATTAGAGTATAATTGTCTAAAATTAGAGTATTTATTGTAATTTAAAAATAAATTTCAGTCCATATTATGGTGGATATTATACATGAATTAATTTATCTATCTTTGTATAAACAAGTTTAAATTTTCAAATAAGACAAAATTCTCCATATAATAGTTGGGGTGGTGTAGATTTGTTGTTAATTTAAGGGAGGGGCTATCAACACCCCAAATTGTGTTATTTTCACCCCATATTTTTTTGGACAAAAATGGACCTAATTGAATTTACTAAGATGACATTTTAAATCATTTAAAAAATGTTAAACACACCCCTAATAATTTTAAACATGCCCCATGTTATGCACACCCCATTATTAAACTCTACTTTTATTTTAAAAATTCACTTTCATTCTTAAAAACCTGCATACATAAATCCTATCACCATAAAGCTTCATATGATCATAAACTCACAACAAACATGATTATGGAAGAAGAAAACGTGATGGAGGAAATTAATGTAAGTATATTTAATGTTTTTTACACTTTTTTCATACATTTTTTTTTACACTTTATACAGTTTTTTAGCATTAGCAGTCGCGATGTGTACGGCCGAAATCGTGACCGAACACATCAGTGTATGTATGGCCACATTGACCGCACGCAGCTTTGAGTGTACGGCCACTGATGCCCGAACACAATTTCCTCAAATTTTAGTAAAATAGTGTACAGCCACTGATGGCCGAACACACCTGAATCTGTACATCAGTTTGTGGCCGAACAAACCTGAAGTTGTACATTAGTGTGTGGCCGAACAAACCTGAATATGTACATCAGTTTGTGGCCGAACACACCTTAATCTGTACATCAGTTTGTGGCCGAACAAACTTGAATTTGTACATTGACGTTGCCATAGTTGGTTAATTATTAATATATTGTGTGATATAATGTTTGGCTTATATTTGATAGTGATGGTATGATAGATATCGTTTCTTGCTACTCCACAGTCTATTATATGAATTATGCTCTTGTTTGACAGTTGTATAACTTTTTATATGATAGGTGCTTTCTGTTGCTGTTTACAATCACTACAAAAAGAATAAATGACACCTTTGTGAAGAGCGAGTGAGCACTATATCTTGATGCGTAGTTCATGTGGCAAATGTGAAGATAGTTAATTCTTTTTGGATATGTATCAAGTACAAGCTAAGAACCTGATTGATTGACTTTTTACATTAAGCGACATATGATGCAAGGTATGCATAAATGTTTATGATAATGACATCATATTTCAAAATATATATTTTGTGAGTTTCTCATAACAATCAACAATTTTCCCAAAACAATCCAACCGCTTTAGTTAATATATAAAATACACAGTATTTTATGATTTGTTCTATAATATTATGAATTAATAGGTTGACATTGTCACTATATTATGAATTAAGGTCCCTTAAGCACGTTATCCGACTCTTCATCCTCTTGTTAAGTCGAAAGTACTGCGTCTTCATCTTCTTGTTGAACCGGAGGTGCCTCTTCATATTCTTGTTGAACATGAGGTGCAACTTCGACCTCTTGCTCAATTGGAGGCACGTCTTCGATCATTTGATATGTTCGAATTCGAAGTCTTCGTTCGGAGCCCGTTGATCTAACTCTCTCTGTGTCCGTGTATTTTAACCCTAAAAAAATATAAAGGTTAATTAAATAAAATATAAAATATCAAGATTTCGAATACAATTACTTTATGTTTTCTACTATTAATTTCCAATGAAACAATATTCATAATAGTCCGTCATTAGCAAGCAAAAATCACCAGACTGAGCCTGCATATTGTAATCTGAACTGTAATAAGATCGACATGCTTATAAATGCTAACACTCATGCAAAAATGTAAGTTCCTTCAAAAGCTAACTTGGCAAGAGAAAGCACTCGATCACCATGGTCAAGTAAAACCTGAGAATACCAACTAATGAAAAACTTGCCATCATAATCACCCCCTAAATCCAGTCTCATGTGGTTGTGAATTGTAAGAACCAGTATTTTCCGGGGGTCCTCGGGCACAAAAAGAGTGTCCTCTCATTTCAGCTGCGGCTTTTAGACAAATACTGGTCATAGCACTGAAAAGAATGAACCATTACGATGTCAGATACATTATAGACAAAGTCTTCCACAGAAAGTCAGAAATTAAGTGCCGTTATGATGAGCATATGAATTCATGTCAAACTAGTTCTTTTAACGTACATCTTCACAATTAAGTTCCATCAGTTCTTTCTTAATATGCCCACTCGGAACTCACCCCCTACCCAGCTGGCACCCCCAAAAAAGGAACTTGTATTTAACAACAAGCATATTGTATGCACATTCACATGAGGGAAAAATGCCATATCTAAAAAAAAATTAGTAATATTATTACCTGAAATCACCAATACCAGGATATCTCCAACCATGCTTCACAGGATTGGAACTCATTTTTAGGCCCACGGTACTTTTTAATCAAGTTTGAAGCAAAAAAATTGCATAAATCATGAATTCTAACTTCCAAAAGCAGAGCTCTCCAAGTCCCCGAAGACAAAATCACTATAAAAACTAAAGTAGAAAAGCTTGCCTATAAAACAAAATATTCAGCTCTTCTAAATCTCTAATAAATTATAAAGATAATGATACAAATAATTGCATGAACAGGAGACAAGAGCATTCTGATGAGAGAAACTAAAAGCAGAGGCAACATAAACCCTAAAGGTACGTTAATTAAATAAAATTTAAAAGTTTTATATACAATTTCAAGATTTCGAATACAATTACTTTATGTTTTCTACTATTTCCAATGAAACAATATTCATAAAACTTAAATATTTATAGTACGAATAATTAACATAATTAGCATAAGAAATTAGATGATCACAACATGGATGTCTATGCTTAACTCTTGCTAAAGCATTCATACACAATGCATTTTATTAGGATTTTTTACAATAAATTACTAAACTCATTCGACAATTTAAAAAATCACTACAAACCATATAAATTTAGGAAGTAAAAACATTCAAAATGAAAGAAAGTTCTTACAGTATCAATTTTCCATTTCGTTTGTTGTTCGTTAGGAATTTAGAGAGATTGTTCGGCGTTGAACACTTAACACATTTTCTTCCTTCTTCTTGAAATGCACGGCTAGTTGGGGGGTGAGGGAGAAGAGAGGTCGGGTTCTTTTGTGTTTTTAGGGAGAGAGATAGATTAAAATTGATGGGGTGTGTATATATAGTATTATGTAAGAAGAAAAATTATTTTAACTTTTAAGTAAAAAAGGATAGAAAGGTAATAAATTGGGGTATGTTTAGTAAAAAAAATAGAATTTTAAATTTTGTTAGGGTGTGTTTAACATTTGGGGTGGGAATAACACTATTTTGGGGTGTTGATAGGCGATAGCCCTCCCTAAGTATTATTTCTAGGAGAATTTTAATTTTAATGAATATTGATTAATTTATATATAAAATAAATTTGTAACTGTTGTAAATAAAATGATGGCAATTTATAAATTGTACTGTGAATAATATTATTTTTAAAAATAAAAATAAGAATAATAAAATTGAACATTAAAAAAATAAAAGTGAAAATAATTTATGAATAATATTATTTTTAAAAATAAAAATAAGAATAATAAAATTGGACATCCAAAAAAATAAAAGTGAAAATAATAAAATTAGACGGAGTGAGTAATGGTTTATATTCTTTCATTTTGTTCCCTGTTCGTGATATTTAACACTGGATTTTCACTGTTAATTTTTTTATATTGTTATTTAGACCTTGTTTTTTTCGTTTCTAACTTGTTTTTCATAAGGCTAAAGATTGTATTATTGTACAAACAAAAGTTTTTTCGTTTCTAACTTGTTTTTCATAAGGCTAAAGATTGTATTATTGTACAAACAAAAGAGTATTATTGCATGAGCAAAAGTGTGTTGCTAATTCATATCGTAACACTGTTTTATTTGTATAGTGACATTCTTTTATTTATATCGTAACACTGACCCGATTGATCCACACGATTTTTTGCAACGCATGCCCTGATTCTAAGCCAATTATTCCAATAAATATCACATTTGAGAGTTGAGACTCATAAGAGTATCAAATATAATTAATACACGTGAGATCGAGGCATAAAAATATTCTTTCACTTGTGCTTTTATATGGAGAGTAACTGAGTAAATTTCTTGCAAACCAAATACGTATTGCCGAGTTTATCTTAAAAATGATCGTGAATCAAGTTCATGGAAGTTTTTACCTTGGCTTAGATAAAAGGAGTATATACTATGATAAAAAGCGCCTACACTTTCACGTACTATATCTACTATCCAAATGATTAGTGCAATATAAAATTGTAAGGCAATGAAAGCTCAATAAAGCACAATATGAATAAAAGGTTTAAGATAATTTAGAGAAAGATTAAAGTAGTAAACAAAGATGTTCTGCTATTTCAGACAAAATATGGTGTGAATCTCATAAATTAGTAACTCCCCTTTGTGCCAAATTTACAAATATACCCACCGGTAAAACCCTCTTCTTCAGCCTCTAAGAAGAAGGGCAATGCTTTTCCTGAATAAATTAGGTGTGAGTACATGCAGCAAAGAAATTATGTTCAAGTGATAGCAGCCAATCCAATGCTGTCGTCTCGATCAAGGCTCGATTCTGGAGCAGTATCTGAGTTGCGAGACCTCACTGAAAAGTTAATGATTATATCAATCAGGAATACAGTAACAATAATCATGGAAGTGAAAAAAATTAACATCAAAACATGGTCAATTTCTATCTCCCTAGCAAAGCAGGATGGAAAGATGGGAGTTGATGAATAGGGGTATAAGTGAGTCGAGCTACTCATGCTCAACTCGGAAAAAGCTCGAAATTGACTCGAATTTAATCAAGTTGTGCTCGATCTCGTGCTCAGTAATAGAAGGCTCGTCTGGCTAGCGAGCGTACAGCTATTTTACCCATGATATGTTATTTAAAAATATACTCTAATTATAAATAAATCATTATTATAATTAATGTTATGTAAGTTATTGAATCGAACTCGAGAATTTCTTGAGCTCAAGTTCAAGAGAGCTGAGCTCGATCGAGTTCGAGCATGAAACTACTCGACTCAGCTCATTAACATCCCCATTGACGTGTACATCGGCTTGAATATTTGACGTGTGAACAGATGATTCGAATCAACATGGAAAAAAGCACAAAGCCCAAAGATATATATACTTATTTAAATGTAGATAACTTACTTGTGACATTTGTAATGACATTTACACCCTTCTGAGTTGCAAGAGCCTTCAATTGATTTCCTGTTGCCATTATCAAAAGGCTTTTCATGTGTTGCTTTTGCTCCTTAGGGCTACCTGTCTTCGACAAAGCATCTTCAAAAGCAAGTAGATCTTGTTGGGTGATGGACGGGAGAGACAGAAGAATCTGCAACCACAAACAGGGAGGCATTTTATATTATCGTGCGACATTAACAATAGCAACATCCGGTGACAATTAATTTATGGGCTAATTGCAAGAAAAATAAAAATAAGTTGCCGGCTGCAACATTAGCATAAGATGCCGGAAGTCGTATGATATAATTGCAAGAAAATTTAAACATCTGTGTATTGAAATGCAAAGGTCGTGTTTTTTTTTTTTTTTCAATTTATAAACTAGAGCAATTGGAAGAGTTTAACCAACCTGTCTGGGTGATGGATCTCGATTGGAAAGGTAGACAAAGATTTCGCGGCAGAGACCAACTAAATCAGCACTTGCAAAAGCATTCGACTCGAGGGTTAAACCTTGAATTATAGCAGAAAATAATTCTTTGCATACAAACTCTCTGAGCTCCACATTGTTTGTTGAAATTGCAAGAAGAACTACAACACCACAGAATGGAGTCACTTTAGACATGGCTTCGCTGTCGGTCCAACTAAATGCTTCAATGCATATTTTCAAGATTGGAATTGCGAGACTTTTGTGATACAAAACAAATCTGCAAAAAAGAAATACCAAGGTCCTCAAACATTATCAAATACTTACTAATTGAGTTAAAATCCATTTTGGTCCCATAACTTTTGCCTTTTCCACAAAAGGTCCCAAAAAAGTAGTGTTTTTCAATTTAATCTCATAACTCCTTAATTGGTCCGATTCTGGTCTCAAAGTCGCCACAATTTGAAGTACTATGTCGTTTTTGGGCACGTTTTTGGCAAAAACGTGCCCCAAAACGATGTCATACTTCAAATTCCGACAGCTTTAGGACCAAAACCAGACCAATTAAGAAATTAAGACGATGTTTGTTTTGGGTTTTTAAAACTGATTTTAGGATTTGCAAATCTAAATCCGGTACGACTTCATGGTTTTGAAATTTAGTTTTAAAAAATGTCACCTCCACAACATCGATAAACCTACTATCTCACTTTCCAATACAATCAATTCACTCCTTACACTTTAATTTATCTAAATCATAATTTACATCATCCAGTCATTACAATCACACCCAACAAAAATATAATAAATAAACCATTCACTCTTACACATTGATTTAACATAATGTCTCTACTTCAAATCCCAAAACAAACACACACCTTACTATTTATAAGGATTTCAAAATCCTCTAGATTTCAAAAACTGATTTTCAAAAACCACTATAAACCCAAAACAAGCATCGCCTAAGGGAGTAAATCGAAAAACCTAACTTTTTTTACCTTTTGCAGAAAAAGACAAGTCATGGGACGCAAATGGATTCTAACTCCTTACTAGTTGATTGTTTATTGAAAAACGAGTCTCGAGGAACATACCCAAGCATAGAACTGCTAGAAAATGCATGTAGGTCTCTCCTCGAAGAATCATCCATGTGACTGATTTGACCAGCCTGTTCTAATGAAGGAACAGCAGCATTAAGCCCAGGAGAAGCAAGAACTGAGAATAGAGAGCAAATCTCACGCGTTAGATTCCTAAGAATTTTTTCCTCCATAACTTCCACTTTTAAATCTGATCCAGAAAGTACACCAAGTAGGTCCGGAACTTTTGTCTTTCCATCATGTAAAAGACTCGACCATGAACTGCTCAGAGCTTGCCAAACATGGAGAAGTAATGGATTCAGTAGTTTTTCCAGCCACACCTCCCAGAGGTCCAACGGACAGGATTTAATGAGTGGAATTAAAGCCGAGTGAACTAGCTGCTTTATATGCCTGAACTCCATGTACTGTATGTTTTCGGTCAATGCCACGATTACAGAATGAGGGTCAACACATCTAAAAAAGGAATCACCTAGTGTTGCAGATAACCCCAATATGCTATACCTGGAGCAAAATAAATTTAATTAATAATTACAGAAGTTTCTCTTTGATAACATAATAATTTGGGAAGAATTTTATGTCGAGACCGAATTTTTAGGTTGAGTCTCAGTATAGGTTCCCATTTTATAATTGTCTCAATTCAGGACTCAATATTTATTTGTTTCTCAATTCAAGACTTGGTTAATTTTGTCTCATTCAAGGCCCTATGGAAAAAGAATTTTCCAAATTAAAATCATGCAAGATGATATATAAAAAAAAAATTAAAGGTGCACGGCAATTATTAATTGACATGACGTATGACTTGAATTGAAAAAAGGAAAAAAAAAAAACGTCGGGTCTTGAATTGAGACCAAAAAAAGATTAAATCAGGTTTTGAATTGAGAAGAAAATAATTGAGCAATGAATCAAGACATTTGGAAAATTGGGACCTATATATGGACCCCTATATGGAATTCTTCCTAATAATTTAGGATTAGAATATTTCCATTCTGGGTTCAATTTAGTAGCATATGTGAGTGCTAAAAATGTTTCATGGAAATAAACACTTTATTGCTTTTTTTAGCACATTTGAAGTACATCAGTATTTGAGTCCATTAAGGCTGGGGAAAAGGATCATGCTTTTTCGCATGCTGCAATATAATCATCTGATAATAATTTATATCAAGACTATCAACAGAAACAAGATTGATAAATGTCATCATCTTAATTAAATCACGTACCCGCTATCTCTTATTCCTTTTAACCAATTTCGGATATCATTTCCACTAGGCTCTGAAAAAGATTCTTTGCTGATGTCAAACTGAGATCCATCATTAAAAGTTATTGAACCCTTGGGCAATTTCTGCTTCCCTTCTCCAAGAAAACTAATTCGTTCAAAATCGCTCATAACCATTGCTGCCCTCATTTCTCCAGGAAGAGCTTGCATAACAGATGGAGACCAAAGAGAATGTATAGAACGAAGCAACTGAGCATTTAAAAAAAGGAGTTTGTTATATCATCATTTCCAGATAGAGAATTAATTGTCATTACCAAAGGGTTTAGTCTTAACATAAATCAGGTAAAAAACATAAAAATCTCTTGTGTTTGATAAAATACGCAAAAAGCCCTCTCCCCACCACCCACTTCCGTTCAAAGAACACTAAAGGCATTAATTAATTAATTGAAGTGTGAACTTGCATAATTGACGTTCGTATAAACAAAAAGCACGCAGTCATACGGAAACAGGTAGACGTAAACATGTACAAGTCACGATTAGGGTTCTTCACGTCATAATTTCAACTGGAACTTTTACATTTTTTTCCCATTTTGTTCAAGAATACTCCAGTTGTGGTGAAATTGAAAAGCAATTATGGTTTCTCTGATGTCTTTGTGAGCTAAGCATTTTGCGCATACTTTTAAGGAAACACAGGGGGATTTATTCATTTAAAGAAACACAGGGGGATTTCGTGAGTATTTTATCAAACACGGAGGATTTTTATGCCTTTTACCCAACAGAAATCTGTTGGAATGTCAAAAATAGATGTACCAAGCACAGATTCCTTACTTTAAGCAGAGGTGGTATCATCCATGAGAGATGGGAAACCATTGGATGCCCAGCAGGAGATGTATTTGAACTGTTTTCTGAAATTAGACTACCTTTCCTATAACCACTCCTCTTAAGTGCCTTTTCGAAGAACGTCACCGTATGAAATGTTGACCACATAAACTGTGTATCAGCACAAAGGCGAACTAAGCTGGCTGGGTCAGTCAAGTAAGCTTCTTGCCACTCAGGCTGAGTCCATTGTTTGCTCAACGGCTCAAGCAACCAAAGCAAAACTTCCTGTTGCTGTTGAACCCTTATCGAGGCAACATTTCACAAAAGAAGTTAGATTACAAAAACCACCATAAAGAACAGAAGATTTCTCCTTTTAGACAAAAGAGATTACCCAGCAGAAGAAGCCATAATAAGAAATGCTTCACCTAAAATATTTTGCTCCGCTCGTAGTAAAGCACCCTCAGTTTGCAAATACATCATAGTGCTAGCAATTTCCTGTAAACGATGCTAATATAAATTAAGATTTTTTCTAACATATCAAATTATAACCATACAAAGTCACACAATCAAGTCAACTTCTGTATACGGTTCATTTAAACTGAGACTTCACAAAATGGAAATGTAGTCTTCATTTCAGCTAATGATGATGGTCTACAGGAAGAACCGTACCTGGACTAGATTAAAGAAGTTTTACTACTTAAAAAAACTAAATGTTATGTTCACTAACTAACCTATGGAAAGGCCCAGAAGTTCAGTTCTATAAACAAAACCATTAGGAACACTTGTCATATTCAAACAAACAGCAGAAAATGACGAAGGTTGTGGCTGGTCATACACATCAGACCTCTAATGGGCAGAAATCGGGAAAAAATATAAAAACTTTTTATTTGAGAGAATTGGTCTTCTTATCTGCAAAAAAGAATTTGATGAACGGATCATTTGACCCCAGTATACTAAACATGTTGAAGTGTGTTCGACCCTGTAATGTTTGTGGTTTTCTTTTCTGATGGTCAAGTTTCTTTTAGACAAACACTATGAAGTTGTAAAAGGTGAGCATGTTTTTGGCAAAAGATCTTCCAATTACAAGGACGGGAAGTCTTTTCTATATTTTGGCTACGTTGAGGAAAAGTACTGGCATTGTAAGAGACAATTTATCTCGCATAAAGAGAATGCGGAATAAAATAAAAGTGAGGCAGCAGACTGTGAAGTGGATATTTTACTAAATTATTTTAAGGGGAGGACTTTTTGCACATGCAATATTAGCATATTTAAGAGGGGCAAAAAACTCGTGAATCCTTCACAGGTCAATTGGGTCATCCCAAAAAAATCGTGCAAAGGCAAACAGAATTAACACGCTCGCAGATTTGTGCTATTATAAGGACAAGTATGTGTTACTATTTGTCCTAATAGTAACACATGTAAGGTATTGAAAATGTGTTAATATATGAACACAAAGGTGTTAGTTGTTACTGTATGAAGAAAAATGTGTTACTACATGAACAAAACCAGTACAAAATGCGAGGAAAAAAAAACTACATTTAAGGCATATTGCACAGATTTTGATCTGTGCAATATTGCATATGAGTGTTTGTGTTTTAAGGGATGAACACAAAAAACTATCCCCTGAGGTGTAGCTCAATCACAAAAATAAATAAAAATCTAATCTTTCAAAATTTACAAATACCAAATGTTTCTCCATCTAGTTATCCAAATAACCATAAGAGAGCACGTTACCTTCATGTGAGGCAAGAGGCTTTCATTAGCAGCCTTAGCAATTCGAATAAAGGATGTGCATATCTGCAATCTCGCACGCCGAGCAGTGCTTGTTGAGGGATCCTGCACATATTGGTTGGGCTCTTTAAGAAGGTGCAAAGAGTTATGAACCATATCTAATACTTAAAGAAGACAAAAGGACAACCTTAACCATGAAAGGCAGGGATCTTAATAGTTCGAATAGTTTATTGACAACACTGCCAACAGCATCGGGGTAGTACCTCAGGAAAGGACCTAATGCTTCTAAATAGTGACCAAGAATTTCCACCATTGTTGGTTCAGTCCAATTCAAGGAAATAAGCTGTTGAAGAAGACCTTCAGGTGAGAGAACCCAAATTAGACCTAAAAACAAGCTTCATGTATATGGATGTTATGGGTAAATTGACAAAAATGCCCTGAAACTTTGAATTATGCGGAAATGCCTTGTAACTTTACAAAAGTTGGTAAAAATGCCCATTGACCGGTTGTATCAAATTATTGGGTTTTTTGTCAACTTTTTTGTCTGGCATGGCTTATTCTTAAATTTCCATATCGAGAACTGGGAACAGCCGGTTGTGGGGCAGTTTTATCAAGAAATTTAAAGTTGCAAGGCATTTTTGTATAATTCAAAAGTTAAAAGGGCATTTTTTCCAATTTTCCATGGATCTTGTGGTCATCGAACCTTCCAGTATTCGATGCAAGGAAAGCTGAACTTCGGTGCCATGTCTGCCATTTTCATTTGATCCATCAAAAACTGTGTTGATAACATTTTCTAAAGCCAGATGCATGCTTTCCATCACAGCCAAAGCCTGGATACAAACGAAAATAGTATGAGAACAAATGAAAATGTAACTGTCGATAAATAAAAGAGAGCATAAGAGGTCATCTAATACTTTAGTAGGCTCAGGCACAAGCATGACGCTCTTTATAACTTCTGTAATTCTCTCAGATACTTTAGCAACAGCCAAAAGGGGCTTCACTGATGTGATGAAACGGATCAATTCCAACTGCATGACAAAAGATAACCCATCAATAACGTTATTTGAGACATCTTGCATCTTAAAATGTTCAATTACTTTGCCATCATATCCCCTTACAACACGTAAGGGATAATCACACAAACACTCCCTCAACATTTGGACAAATGGATCAATTGTTCAACACATATATCTTAAGTTTATTGGCTCAGAAGGCAAAATTTTGGACGAACAACACTAATCAATTAAATCCCTGCAACGTTTATTTTCAATCTGAAAAATCTACTAACAAGAAACATAAAATTGTTGAAATATTCTCACAGAAGGAAAAAGAAACACAGATCAGCTAACAATAAAACCGTTCCCTTTAGGACATGTTTGCTTCATGGGTTTAGGGGGGTTTAGTGATGGGTTTGATATGTAAACCCATCTTCTCCCATGTTTGGTTTCTCATAACTTTAATCACTTTGACCCGGGTTTATAATTTGACCCGGGTTTTATAAACTAGATTTCATGGGTTTAGACAACCTAGCCTCCCCTTGGGTTTATGAAGCCAAGGTTTACATATCCCACCACATCTAAACCCATCTTATCCCAACCCATGAAGCAAACATGCCCTTAATGTATAACATTTTCAAACATTTCATCAAGGAAGGAAGGTGAAAGGATGAATGCAGCTTGATACTTATGATTACACTTATTTCAAGTGGCCCTTTTCTGTTGCAAAACCCGTAGAAACATGACAGTGAAACTGATGGAAACTACCAAAAGTGGCCATTCAAACTTACTAGTCGTGATCGGTAATTACTGAAATCTGTTTTGCCATCAAAATCATCACTCCACAATTCCAAGGTTCCAGCAGTTGGCATTATTCCAAAGTGAGCTTTCTCTTTCCTCAGCATGCGTTGGAATGATGTGTCTAATATAGCAGTGCAGATATCATCAGTTACTAAAGCTAATATCTTTCTCTTTTCATTTTCAGTCCGCCCAGTACCCATGTTCGAATCCTCAGCTACACCAGACTTAGATTTGGAGATTAGGTCACGCATCAATGACTACCAAACAAGAAAGCAACAATCAGAATTTGGACAAGCCTTTATTATCCATCAACAAGGAGTATTTTCAAAACCATACCAGCCAAAAGAGCAGAGATTGGTAGTGAAGAGCCAACTTAGTGTGTTGGAAAAATCCCAGCATCTGAATATATGAGAAAACAAATTAAACAAATCAAACCAAAGACTTCCAAACACGTTCAAGGAAGAAGAAAAAAAGCAGCAAAGAAAATTTCCACATGGGCCACATCATTTCACTAGATATTTTTAACTCCTTTAAGTTTTATATAAATTGGTTCGTGTTCTCCCCAAATAAACACAACCAGTCATTTCAAACTCGGACAAAATCCTTCATACTTAAGGAAGCATAAATGTACAAGATATATCAGTTGAAAGAATACAGAAGAATCATAACTTAGAAGAAAAGAAAATCTACTATATTGGAAACCTTCATGTTTATGAAGGCAATAACTAGCCATGAGACGTGAGCTGTAAGGATGATACGTGCACCATAACATCAGAATTAAGGTGATTCATCAGGAGCTATTTAAAACACCAGAAAGATGGCAGAACATTGATCTAGAAATCCATTAGTCTTGACAATATCATATCTGGTTTGCCTGACACTACAAAAGATTCTAGTTCAAGATTGCCAAAATTGGCATTCCACAAGTTCACAACTACTTATTTCAGTACGTCATATAAGTTTTTTTAAGAATGTTGGTAGCTTTAAAAAACTATATTCACTGAAGTCATATCATTAACTTAAAAAAACACTGGGTGGTCTTAATACACTAAAAGCAACTGTACAGCTAAAAACTACTCCCTCCGTCCCGCTATATATTACCCCTAACTTTTGGGCACACGGATTAAGGAGTATGATAAAATAATGGGTGTAGTAGAAGTGATGTGATAGGGAGAGAATATAATAAATAGAGTATAATAAAATAACAGATAAAGTGTTGACCAAAAGAAGAATGGGTAATATATAGTGGGAAAACCCAAAATGGAAAAATGGGTAATATATAGTTGGACGGAGGGAGTATTTTCCATCTTAACAAAGAAAAATTTAGCCTTCTCTTCTTTCTGAGGTTCTTCAATGCAAGCAAGTTTCAAGTTTTCTCATGTCAGTAGTAGATTGATTAGGTGATGGTGATTGAAATGAGGATAAAATATGGAATGATGACAACACATTTGAATTACATCAGTATAAACTCAAAAGAAAGATGTGTGCATGTGAGGACTACTTTGCTTTGAGCCATTTAAAAGAAAAGGAAAAAAAAAAAAACTTGAAACTACTTAGGTATAGGTACCTTCCAAATTGATTTGAGCCATTAGAGGACTAGTTTTGAGTTACGTGTTAAGAGCACTTCCTAGACATAATGGACGAACTCATTTATCTTTATTCCTCATTTAAACTTAATGTCCATGGTAAGAGGGAAAATAGCATAGAATAATAAACACAGAAACAATGACCTGTTGAAGATACAATGTGAGAACTGTGCTATCAGCAGCAATGCATAGCAAGTTTGTAGAACCCAAAGAAACCAAGCTTTCACAAATATACTCTGCAAACTCGAATTCACTTTCATTGCTGCCAGCACTAGAGCTTGATTTGACGAAGAAATCTTTAGCGGCATTCATTAAGATCTCAAATACACTCCTCATCGCAGAATCAAAGTCAGAAGCATCATCTACGGGTCTTTTCCTACATAACACAGCAATTACCATCATCTATTTCATCAGGAAAATTTCAGAGAAAAACTACTTAAAAAACTTATCACTTATAACTTACCTTGATGCAACAAGTTTGAAAAACTCACATGCATGCAAGCGAAAATCAGGAGAAGTGAGTAGGAATCCGCAGCTGTTCGTTCATTAAGAGCAGCAAGAGAAAATTAACACTGTCCTAAAGATTCAAATGAAGGCATATGGAATTTGAAGCAAATATACCCATATATGATTCCATGTTTTGCAAGATCAGATATTGGAGCCCACTCAGCATATGCATTAACAGCATTAACAGCGGCTATAACTGATGCTGCATGCTGTTTCGCAATATCCATTTGCTGTCGACCGGCTTCCATCATTGCAGCTCCATAGTGCCTCTCCAGCAACTAAACAAGAACCTTACATCACAAATAATGCTAGTATGGATATACAGCAAAAGTGGTAGCAATCAAAACTTACAGTGTACAACAGAGGAAATATTTCTGACAAAGACTGAGTTAACCCACGTAATAGCGTCCTGCGCCTATCACCTGATCATAGAGACCCACCCAAGGTTAGCATGGTATTTACAACTATAAAGGAAAGGAAAATTACAATATCATCAACAACCCTTGATTATTTTAACAAAGAAATAAATGGGGTATAGCATTACATTGCAATATTTATTTTCACATTTGTAACATATAGCAAGACAGGATTTTAGAGTTAGAGAAGAAAGTTTTTTTTATTAGAAACATATATTATTGCAAAAATAGGGACGAGAAATCCCTGGAGAGATTACATAATGAGATTACATAGGATAGTACCAACTCCTAGTAACATCAGAAATAAGCAGACCCTTAAAGTCATTAGGACTAAGAGACCACAAAGCCACTTTATGTTTAATTCTCTCCCATAATTCATCAATAGATTCACATTTATCATAAAAAATTCTAATATTTTCTCTCAACCCAAATTGACCACATCACCACTGAGACAGCAATCTTCACAAGTATTTTCCCTTCTTTGCTAATAGAACCTCCCAAATTGTTTTGAAGCAAATTCAAAACATATGAAGAGAAAGTTTAGAGTAAGACTTGAACGAACAGAATTTCAAGAATCTAGTTACGGTTATCAACACAGATGAAACCCTTCAGTCAAGCCCATAACAATTCACAAACCTTCTAAATCCTCATTATGAACAGTAATATCTTCGGGAAGCCACCTTAGCATCATTAGTACCAGCTCGGCCTGAAAGGACACAAGATTTAGTCAACCATATAGGTTCCAGAAAACATTCTTGCCTTATTCAGAAATCAACAAAGAATATATTTTAGTTACGGTTGCATGGTAAATACTACTATATAAACGTATGTGTGTGTGTGCCCTGATGTATATGCCTGCACATAAGCACATGCTTTTATGTGTGCACTCTGTGTACATTGCTCGTGGCAAGAAACAACACAGGTTTCAAATATATCTAAACAACTGAAATCAAAGAAGCAGAACAGTAATGCACAGTGCACCTGTATAGGACCCATGTTGGAAAGAGTGATTATAGACGGCCAAAGTTCCTGCCATAGACTCAGACCTTCTCTCCTAACTATCTGCAAGAAAATGTCAAAATGATACCAACCGCTAGAGCCTAGAAGGATTTTTTCCCCTTAAAAAGTCGAGAGAAAGTATTAAAGACTAAAGAACCTCAGCAACAAGAGCAGCTGTCTGACTTTTCAAAGCCCACTCTTCACAAGGGTTTGCAATATCCGACATCTTTTCAACAGCTAAATTTGCAAACTGCCTCCGCTCAACAGGGCTTAATTCATCCCAACGCAACCGCACCAGATGCTGAAAGAGACGTGAGAAATTCAAAGTTTGAGGGTCAAGGAAAAACCATTATCTCTAAAAACCATTCGAATTATGGCTCCATATTTACGGTTTTCATCTACACTTAGCAAATTCATCCACAAGAATTTGACACAGCAAAGAACCTTATGCACAAGCACCCACAGGTTCAACTTGGGCAAAATCTCAAATTTAAATCCCCCCTCCCCCAGTACAAGTTAAAATATATATATATATATAATAAATGAACAAAATTAAATGAAAATACAAGAGAATGTAACATGTGCAGTGACTAAAGAGGCAAAGACAATGAAATATGAAGTATTAAATACACCACTTGTAACACCAGAATTACTTTGATTTGCAATGGGTCTCTAATTTCTATAAGTGTTACCTAAACTGCCTAGTCATCACATTATGAAGCAAAAATAGCCTAGAGAAAAGAACCACAGGTAAATCGGTTTGCTCCCAGAAGTGCACATGAGAATAAGGATTAAATCCCTCCCCCCTAAGCTGTGACAGCGGACTCTATGGTTGGGATTCGAATATAAATGAACTTTGTGGGGTTGATCACCAACACTTAGGTAACCAAAGTTCTTAATTTTCTCAAGCATGTTCTTATTAATAATTACATAGACAAGGATAATAAATTGACTCAGGCCCTCAAACTTATGGTTCATTTTTCATCACAACTTTTCTCCATTAAATGCTTCTGAGTTGATCTCTGTGACCAGCAATATGAGACTACAAAGCAAGTTTCAGGTGAATCACTAATCAATGTCGAACAAAAAGAACAAGCAAAATTGCAGTCAAAGATGTTGATCAGCCAGATTCGAACAACAACAGTGGTGAGGTACTATTCCTAGAGCAATAATTACAAGTTACTGGTTAACTGTATCATTCACCTTCAACTTCACATTATTTCATTAACTCCCAAGAGGGTGTGCTCCTTTTGTTCTATTTCTTTTTTGAGATAAGAAACAAAATATTTATTAAGAGGCAGAAAAGGATGTTCCACCCATCCAAACAAGAAGTTAAAAGCTAAACTATAATCATTAACCATATCAGAAACAAGCAAATGCCTAAACTGATTGTGCCGTTGCATTCAATGATACCTGAACAAACAAATTCACCTATTTCTTTTCAATCATACAACAGTGTGATCCAATTAAACTCTAAAAGGATAAGATATTTTATATTGTCATGGAATTACCTTGAACTAAACAACATCAAACTTTGAGAAGCAAGAGAAAAGTGAATAATCATTAAGTGTACCTGGAGCATTTTAAAAGCATGTAACCGGATTTCAGAAGACCAATCTCGCTTGACCAGAAGAAATGAGGTACTTGCCAATACACGTGTATCTCCAGATTTTATCTGAAAACAATAATATCAAAATGGAATGTCTTAGAAAGATGTTGTGTTCATCAGTAACAATTATGCATGACATCATTATTGAGCTATGAATATTCTCCATTTTCAAAAAATACTCAAGTGCAGGGGACTCGGATTAGTGAGTCCAAACAATTGTATTTGACCTACAGCATCCTTATTTTGTAAATGAAATTCATAAGAAGCAAGGAAAAGCTAGTGTCATACTATATTATCGTATAGTTCAGAATCTTTTAAAGAAAGCTGAAGCTTGAAACAAAGAGGCAAAAACTTGAAAATAGTTGGAACAGCGCAGTATAATCAGATCTAGGATACAGGTGCATTATTCAGTTATGTAACAGAGAATAGAAAAAAGTTGCAGTAGTTACCTAGGACATCAACACATTTTTCAATTTTCACAGTATTACATTGTGCATTAATTTAAAAAATTTACTACAGACAGGGCACGACATACACTGGACAGACAGTGGAAGTTTAGCAAAAGATGACTAAAAGAGTAACAAAAAGAAATAAAGGAACTATGTCTATCAATTGGCACTGATAAGGACCCAACAAAACCATTTCAAGAAAACAAAGAAAATGAACAGAAAAAACTAATGCATATATATTTTCAAAAGAAGTCGGGCTTTAAAAAACAAATAGCAAGAGGCATGGCCGTGTGATTCCCAAAGGGTAGAGAGCAGGAGACGTTTAGAGGCACTAATTGAACTTATCTGAAGCTTGAAATTGATTTTATGAGCTTCCTAACCCTTGGATTAGTTGGATTATGACTGCACTATAATCACTCTAGCTCAATTCAAGAAATGCAATTATTCGAACAAGTCCCAAATATCAGTCCCCCGTTTTTACAGACACGAAAATTTGGGGCTAAAAAAACGGCATTCAACCCGTTTTTACAGACTATAGCTTGCCATTCCATGATTCGTACTAGTCCAGTTAAAAGTACAGCACTAGAAAATCAAACTGGCAATTGACAACAAAGGGAAAAAAACTGAGAAAATAGTAGTAGTATTATTTTTTTCTTAGACACACGTAATGGGGTTTCCAATTACAACAAAACTTACTGTTTCTAAGTAAGAATGAGCAGTGGCGCGAGCATCAGGAGAGGAGGTCCAGTCCAGGGCGGTGGCTATGGCTCGCGCCACATTGCTGGCGATTCCACTCTCCTCCATTTCTTTCTTCTTCTTTAACTTGCAGCGAAGGCGACGGAGATGGCGATATGCGAATCGCAAGAATAACTTTTTCCCACTTTTTTCTACTTCATTCGCGAGGAAAAGGGAACCAAAGTCGATGAAGGGTTTTGAAATTGAAGACTGGAGTAGTGCTCTTTTTCTGTATGGGTTTAGGGGTAAATGAGTTTGAGTGATTTAAAATAAAGTTAAATTGTACTTTAGAATTTAAAAATTCAATTTTGAAATAAGTGAAAGATATTAATTATAAACTTGTATAATTCAAATTTTTCATTGAGTTAGTCAATATTTTTACTCCATATTACATAATTGATATGATTAGTTATCATAATTTTGAAAATATTTATTTATTAAATTATTATACGATTTTTTTTCAATTTTTTTTTTTTTTGTACTTTATAATTTGTAAATAATTTTATTTTATATTTATATGGAGAATATTGTTTCCTTTTATATTTATATGAGAATATAATTTTATTTTCACGTTTAAATATTGTGTCCTATTTATAGGTAGGATATTCTTTGATTAAAATCTTGGGTAATTATTAAAATATTATAATTGCAAAAAATATATATACATCCAAAACCAACACTCTAGGTAATTACAGAAAACTAAATATATATATATATATATATATATATATATATATAATAGATGGTATGTGTATCATGACTTAAATTGAAGAATCTTTAAATTGTGTAATTGCAAAATAATATATTTAATTTTCACAGTGTTTTTATATTATCAAAATTTCAAATACACTAATTAATTAGAGAAGTTGACTTAATTACTTATAGGTTGATATAGAAGATTTAATTGTACGGGTAGAATCTTTGCATATATATGTTCACTTCACAAGATTATAATTTTGAATTTATTTTGATTATACTAATTAATTAGAGAAATTGACTCAATTATACTCCCTCTGTCCCACAGGAATTTGCACACTTTCCAATGTCCCATACCAATTTGCACACTCCATAAAAGGAAATATCTTCCCAACCCTCACCCTTAAAATATACTCATATTTACCCATATGCCATTACTTTTCCACACTCAATCTACTTTTTACTTTACTTTATTCATAAAAGTTTACAAAACTACCCTTCAAAACATCAATCATTACACATTTTCTTACACATTTCTTAAAATGTGTGCCGGTCAAAGTGTGCAAGTTCCTCCGGGACGGAGGGAGTATATACTAATTAATAAATGACTATATATAAGATGAAATAATTAAAATGAATATTAAAAAAAGTCAAAGTCTTATATACACTCAAGTACATGGTGTACTTGAGTGGATTTTGACTAGTCAACTGTCCGGTCAACGGTCAAACTTTGACTTTTTATTTTTAATTTTTTTTCGATTTTTATTTTAAAAAAGTGTATGTTAGTATATTGAAAATTGCATCTTTGTTTTTTAAATGAAAAGTGTATGTTACTATATTGAAAAGTGCAACATTGTTTTTAATGAAAAGTGTATGTTCTTATAACTTAAAAGTGTATGTTATATTAATGAAAAATGTATGTTATTATAACTGAAAAGTGTATGATCTATTAATGAAAAGTGTAAGTTATATATTAATGAAAAGTGTATGTTATTATAACTGAAACGTGTATGATATATTAATGATTATAACTGAAAAGTGTATGTTCTATTAATGAAAATTGTAAATTATATATTAATGAAAAGTGTATGATATTATAACTGAAAAGTGCATGATATTATAACTGAAAAGTGTATGTTAATATAGATTAAAATAACATTGAAAAATGTAAATTTTCTGTATAAAAAAAAAATCGAAAAAAATTTGAAAAAAAAAGTCAAAATTTGACCGGTCAACGGTCAACAGTTGACCACTCAAAGTCCACTTAAGTACACCATTTACTTGAGTGCACAAGAGACACACCCTTAAAAAAAAATGTTGTATACATCTTCTTCCAATCTTCATCTCCTCACATATTACATCTGAATTCAATGAAACACACATATATCTTCTCTAAATCTTTATGGATCTGAATTCTTCAATGGCTTTACATTTTCTTCCAATCTTTATCTCCTCATAATCTTCATTATATCTGAATTATTCGTATGAAACACATATATAAACAATAAAAAATGAGCAAAGAAAATGAATACGGCAAAAGTTGAAAATGAAAAAATAACATCTGATCTAACAAAATCAAGCAATACACAATAAGAATTTGTAAAATGAGAAGAAAAATAAATTGTTAGAAATGAGAAGAGAATAAGTATGGTAAAAGGTAAGAATGAAAAAATGACTAAAGAGGTTGAGATTTATATAGGTCAAAACAGATAAATGACACTTAAGATTTTTGTAAATATATGATATTAAGATAAGATATCAAATCATACTTCTCAATCTATTTATTTTATGCATAAGTTAATAATATTCATTAAAAATTGGATTTGAATACATAGACATTATAAAGTTGAGGCGGGAGCATGATTTTACATGAAATACAATAAAACGTCTAAATTGTCCATCCATCAATTGTTTGTTAACTAAGGTTAGGCACACTAGTGTATATTTACTTCAAAACTCCCCCTCGTGCCAAAATGTTTTCTTGTTCAAAAAACTTTCTCGAGTAATAAAATTTAAAGAGTAAAAATAAACCTTGATCGAAGAAAAAATATAGAATAATGGAGTTATGTTGAATCTCTCCCTGGAGTGTACTTCTCTCACTGCCACTGGATATGTAGTGAGCTTCAAATTTCTACGCATCTCATTTTTTTTCATGTGTTTCTCAAGAGCTATGTTGGACAATACTTTTATAAACAAATCATCCTCATTCTCTTTAAAGCTCACTTGAGTTACTTGAATCTTGAGCGAAACTTGTTGTTGTTGGTTGTAGAAAAACATTGGTGATATATGATCTGTATTGTCACCTCTAATGTAGCTCTGTTTCATCTATTTGTTGTCAGCAACATTGTCTTTATATATACGCGTAAGCTCTTTAGTGGTAGAAATCAAGTCGCTACTTTTTTAGTGGTAAACTTTAAGTCACTACTTTATCGGTGGTAACGTTCAAGTCATTACTTCATCAGTGGTAAAATTATCTAATACATTATATTTGATGTATCGATATATGGGTAGCTTCAACATTTTCTTTAGAGATTACAATACCATCAGCGGTCTCCCTTTTCTATACGTAATAAAATAACATACATATATTAATCATTTCTTATAGGTATTGAATAGTTATAGTCTTCACGTCAACCCCAGGCCACGTAGCGAGTGATGCGAACAGATTATTAACTATCAATGTGTCATCATTGTCGATCGAATCATCATAAACATGAAGATTATCCCTAGATTAATTGTGGTCAAGCCGAGTCGGGGGAGCACCCAACAAAAATTGATGTGGCACTAGATGATTTGTATGGACGAGGCACTACACCCGTTAAAAAACAGCCTCTTGTTGAAGACACATATCATCGATACGTGCGGTGAGAGTTGCGACCTGCTCTCGGAGCAAGGTGAAATTGGTACGTTGTTACATTTGGGAGGCATCACCATACTGGCTCTAGATACCACTAAACACAACACAAGCCTATAAACGATACAATTATGATAAAAGAGAGAACACATTGTATTACTTATACTAGGTGATTCACTCAAGAGAAAAACCCCACCAATGTTAATTAAAAAAATCTTTCAAAACTAAAGAAAGCATATTACGTACTTATAGACTTATATCTCCCGATACGTTCAAACCTCTCCATAAATATTATCAAGGTCTTATATCCATCGCATATGTATTCATTCGTTAAGATTGTTTCTATATATATTTGACATATGTTCAATATTTTTTTACGTAAGATGCTAGATCGATAGTTATTTATTTTTTAGTCATTCGATCGATTACATGAATTAGTACTAATTGATTTTGAAAGTTAAAAACACATAGTCTTTGATTTCAATAAAATAAGATGAGGTAGTCTACATAAATATTTTTTACAACAATCTTTATTTTAAGCAAATCTTTCACTAAATCACCTTAGCTTCCAAGAGTGATGACCAATTGACCATGTCTTCTTTTAAAGGAGCAACAACTTGCGACACTCGCGCCCTAATTAACACTCGCGCCCTAATTAACATCCTCAAATTTAATGAAACGAATCAGTGGTTGAAACGAGTCAACTCTATATTTCACCCACGCACATACGAAGAGACACCAAATCAGAATGGCAGGAATCCGCAGCTGCATATGGGGAGGAGGAGGATGCCCATTACAAATCCCACCGCCCATCAATAAGGTCCTCTCTCTCACTCTCACTCTCTGTATTGTGTGATCCCTATTCTCTCCACAGCTTCAATTTTGTTAATTTGAATTCAGAGAGTTGATAGCTTCTGTTGTTGCTCCACTTCCCCCAATGGAAAAACTAAGGAAACTCAAACTCCGCAGCTGTTAAAGGTTGCCGTCGTAGGCATCACCGAACTCCTCAGGCTATTTACTCCTTCTGGACCAACAAGGTATATCCCCTTTTACCGTTTTAGTTATTATCTGAGCATGCTATTTTTTTACATTACACCGATTACAGCATTTGTTGAGGCTAAATTTCACAGATAAGAGTATCCACTCACTGTATATGTACGCAGAATTGCACAACAGATGAACAGTGGATATGGGTGTACATTTCATATTAGCACGTGCATATTCATCTTCTTTTCAAGTATTGCAATTTCTCATAAACTGCAGATAAATATTCTGGTTTTGGTCACTAAATTTGTGATAGTTGGTCCTTAAATAGTTTTTAGTAGTTTTGAATCTCTTGTCTTGAGATGGTGTATATACAGTTTTCTCCGACCTGATGATACCAAGAGTACTGATTTGAGTTTTGACGGATAAGTAGGCTTTTGAAAGTGTCGATAACTTGTTTCTTAGGATCATCAGTTATTTGCCTAAGTGATTAAGAGATGTATGAAACTGATAATTGTATTGGTAACTAGGTGTCTGTGATCTCATCGACTATATGTATAGTTCAGCAGCTTCAGTTTATGCTATTTTAGCTGCAGTGAAACTCTAATCCTATGGCTGAGAGTAATTGATTTCTTATCAAGTGCATCCATTATTTCTTCAAACTTATGATTGTTATTCTTAATAATCCCAGGACAGCTTTAGTTGACAATGAATTGAAGGATGAAATTTCTGTTTCCAGTGTAAACGACGTTCTCTCAATCATCAGATCTGATTATGAGAAAGCTTACTTTGTCACAGGTACTTCTTGTAATCTGTCCAAGCAAAACAGTAATCGAGTGGTTATATGAATGTCAGAGAGAAAATTCGAGTAAGTTGATTTGTTTTATATACTATACAGATAATGATGGGACTTTTAAAAATAAAATAAAATATCCTGCAGAATATGATTTATTCATTTTTTCAACTATGAATAACTTGAATATCATGCTGATATTCAGTAACTGGTTCACATGCAGGTTTCTTTACTTCTGCTATTTATGCTGAAGACTGCATATTTGAAGATCCAACTATCAAATTTCAGGGTAAGAAAAAATCGTTTTCTTTCAATTAGAATTTCCTTTCCAACGTGCGATGATATGTTAAATATAAGGAGGAAAAAAACACTTTGTAACAAGTTGTTAAATGAGTTGGGTATACTTTGGGCCTTGCTATAATCTATATCTGATTTTCTTTCATCAACCTTGGAGGTTTTAAAAAAAAAAAAAAAAAAGCATTATGGGGAGTGATGGTTCCAGACTTCCAGTGGTGTGAGCGGAATAGAAGATTTTTTTATAAATAAATAAAAAAACATTATGGGGAGTGATTTTGTGTGGCATGTACATTGTACAGCTCCTAATTTCCACCGACCGCATGCATTGATTTGGTTACCTTATAGTTGAAATTGGCCATTACATTTGTTAGTGTCGATTCTTCTCTCTCTTTCTTAGAACATACTCCCTCCGTCCCTGAAAAGCTTGCGGTGTTTTATGGGCACAAAGTTTAAGGAAAAAGTGTAATGATTAGAGTGTTGAGGGGTAATTTTGTAAACTTTTATATATAAAATAAATAAAGTACAGTAGTTGGATTGAATGTATGGTGGGACCCAAAAGTAATGGCATGAAGGGTAAATATGTGTATTGTGAGGGTGGGAATTGTGATAATTGTAGGGAGTATTTCTTTATCTTTACCCACATCCAACTCCTCAACATCCATAGTCCTTTTATTGGGCTCACGGTAGGCCAGCTTCTTTCACAAGCCAGAGTAACACAAAGCCGTCTCAAATTTGCATCATTTTTAGACCTTTTAATAATTATAATCATTTTTTCTAGTTTTCCCGCCTTCTGAACCCAATCAACCAGCTTCTTCTTAGATTCAAACAAGATCTTTGTGGTGAAGAGATCAGTATAATCTGTCACTAGTTGATCATTTGATTCATGTATGTAAATAATGTAACTAAAAAACCACATTACAGAATCTGTAAAAGAATATAAAAGCCAAGTGAACGTTGACAATTAAGTTTTGTTTGCCTAATTCAAGCAAACGTACTCGAACTGAGGCCAAGGTACCGTTCGATTGCATCAAGTGAATGTTAAGCCCGGAAAAAAAGTTTTTTTTTCCGCTTGTCTCAAGCGAATGTTCTTACTAAATTCGCAGGGCTCCTACTTGTTGTACAGTTACATTGACTGAACAAAATGCGCGCGAATGGTATTTGTATTCACTACTGAAATACATATTTGAACTTAAAAACTTTGGTAATACTTACAATGATGTTCTCCTTCGAATTATCTGACTCTATTATGTACTACATCCTTTTTAAAATAAAAAGAAAGTACTACATCCTTATTAGATCTTGTGTTACTTCATTAAGATTATAGAATAATCTAGGGTTTCTGGTGAGGAATGTGAAAAGAGAGAAAGAGAAGACTATGTCATATTTTATGTATGTTTTTATATAAGGGTAATATAGTAATTTAACATAAGGGTATTTGTATCTAAAAATATAATCCGGGTGCATACAGTTATTCTGGGAGTGTGTTTAACCGCGCCCTTAGCTAACCTAGTACTATTTCTATCCTTGCAACATGTGAGAACTTTGGTCATAGTTTTTACCCTCCATGTACCATATCTTGTATGTTGAGTGTGTTGAAATAACACTCTTAATCTGATGAAAACATATTAACTTTTTTTTTTCCCACTGCTAGGTAAGGAATTATATGCACGCAACTTGAGTTTGCTTCTACCTTTCTTTGATAATCCCTCTATCCAGTTAAAAGAAATAGATAAGGTATTCTTTCGGCATGCAATTCTTGTTACGCCATGCTAACTTGTGGTTAGCCAAAGATCTCGATATTGACCATGACAATGTTGTGAATAGCAGAAAACTTCAGATTTTTTTTTTCTATTTTAAATCTTCAACTTTTCTTACGCCCAAGAAAATGGAGTGAATAGCAGAAAACTATCTTTTTGATGTTGATGTGGTGGTAATTTTCCTATTTACCTGTCTGGGGCTGATAGTTTCTATTCTTATTTGGAAAGTAAATGTCAACCTGATTGTATTTGTTATATGCAATGCAAAAAAGATGATACTGTCATTGAGCTATCTTATTTGCGATAAAGAAAGGGAAATAAATGGTGTTAGAACATGTTACAATAAAATTCCATTTTCTTGTGTTCATGTAACATGCGAATGACATTTCAAAGAAAGCATATTTTTTATCAATTTCAAAGTTTTGGCTTCAATTGATTTTAGTTTTGCAAATATTATTGAATATTGCAGAAAATATTCCCTCAAATAAAGAAATCGATAATGCGCAGAATAGTCAGATTTTGACTTTTAACTTCTAAGAGGATGTGGTGACTTTTAATCTGAAATAATAATTTTACAGCTTTCAGTATAATTGATGTGCTATGCACTTACTGTGCAGGGTCTTGATTCTGAAACAGAATTCTTAGTTGCTTCATGGAAACTAAGGTACTCAAATTTATGTAAACAATAGTCACAGGATTAATCTTGAACAATCTTTCTTTGCACTTTTTTCTCAAAATTATTCATTTTTTTGTGCATTGGTGGGTATGTTTAGTTAGCTATTGCCTATTAGGATGTAGGGTAGAATTGTTCAAAATGTAAGTGATATTGGGCAAAAGAAAAGTATATTTCGGGTTGCTAACTCAACGGTAGAGTACTTGACGAAATTAAGTATTATAGGTTGGTGGATTTTGAATTAATCTACCCGTAAAATCCTCTAAAACAAGATAGAGACTTTGAAAGTAGAATATTTGCGATGTAAGCCCACAACAAACATACCTTCTTCGTGTTAATGAAATTTCTTGCCAAGTGCCAACATTGTGTGTATTACTATCATAGAAGTCTTGATATTAAGAACAATAATTCATATACATTGGATTAAATGTTCTGCACGTATTGTGCACAGTACTAGGTATACAAGCATCTTCACCATATTTTAAAAAGAAAAGATGTAATTGAGAGATTTACTGAAGAGGTTATTTAAATTTTGTTACGTTCCATTTTTCTTATCTAAAACTATATTTCCTGTGCAGAACATACCTTAAACTTCCGTGGACGCCACTTATTTTGATTGATGGAATGACAAGATATGATTTAGATGAAGAATTTAGAGTAAGTAAAGATGGTCTGATTCCATTTCCAGGTTTTTTAATATATCATCATCATTGAAACGTTGTTGCTAAATCTCTTTTAACAGATTGTGAGACATGTCGAGAGATGGAACGTTTCTGCATTTGAAGCAATTCTTCAGATATTTACTCCTAGTTCGGTAAGTTCAGATTGATGAAAGTTGCTAATTTTAGAATGATCGAGGGTGGAAGATTTGATCCTTTCGTTCTTCTCCCAGATTTGCTGAAAATCTAGGATCCAGTTATACTGTAATTAATTGTTGTTAGTAGGGTGAGGGGAAAAAGATAAGGAAATCTCTTATGAGACCGTCTCATACATAAATATGATAATTAATTGTTGTTTAAACGTACAGTAAGACTGTTGTATACGGAGTATAAGTTTTTGTGTAAAAAGAAAATACATGTACCAAATTTTATTTTTAGGTTGACTCTATAGTAATATAATATGCACGTGATGTATTAATTCTCCATCAAGAGAATTTCTTTTACGATAAATTGAATGTCCTATAGAAGCACCAATTTCTTTGTTTAATTTTGATTTTTGACATGGTTTCTGATCTTTTCAAATATATTGTTAGCCGGAATTTGTAAAAGCATTTTAATTTTAAGGGAAAACTGCAAAACATATTCGGGTCATCGGGTGGTAGAATTTGTATGCAATGTTAGGGTAGCAATTTACATCTCTCAATTAAGGCCATGTTTGGTGTCCCCTATGGGTCTGTTTGGTAGCATAGTTAAGCCATGTTAGTTAGGTTATCTACCTATATCTAATGTTTGGTACACATTTTGCTGGCCTGTGTTAGATTAGAAGCCCGTTAGTAACTACTGTTCAGCAATGGAGGAGTTAACGCCCCAAATATGCCGCGTTGGGCAAACTTAATCAAACAGTAACTTTAGTTGGAGTATTGAATTACTTATTTACCCTTGGCATATATAAAGCCTAAATCACACTTGACATTCATTTGACCTCATTTCTGACCCAAATCCTCACTTTGAATACGACAGTAATTCAATTCCAGCACCGTTTCACTCCATTATCTTCCTCACTCTCTTCGTCGTTTCATTCTCATCGTCGATTTGAATGCAATACCCGTCATCTCTGTTGAATCTGTTTGTGATGGGAATATTACTAAAGTTTGTTCAAAATAGCGGATGTTCTTAGGGTTTAGAACAATTGACGGCGGTACCGATTTGCATCTATTTTCAATTTGGTAGTGTATAGTAGTCTTCCAGTTTTGTATATTGTGCTTCTTATGGCTAGATTTGTATTGTTCGACATATATTTTATTTCTAATACCTAGATTTGTAGTGTATATGTTGATAGGGTGTAAATGCTTTCTTCTTCTGTTTAGATCTATAGTTTAGTAAAATACCCTCTTCTTCTTCTTCAGGTTAGATCTTATGCCCAGTTTTGTATGTATATGTACTATTTTGCTTTTTTCTTTTGTGAAAATTGTTTTTTATTTTTGTCAGATCTGTTCCGCAACGCAACGGTAGCCTATCTAGGAATGTGATAATCCTTTTCAACGATCTTGTGCAACACAGTCACTTGTTCAAGCGCTTTTGAATTTAGTAAATTCAGAAGATGAACAAATTTCTTGTATGTATACAGATTCTCGGTGAAAAAGCCGGAGGATAAGATTGGAATTTGAAAACATGAAAGAGGACAATATAGTAATTTTTGCAATTAAAAGTGTACTTGCTTTTATGTATTCAAAATTGAATCGAGCTAAACAGAAGAGCCACCAAACATAAAACATATAATCGGACTTGGCCCAAACGTGACATGTTAACCTAATTTGGCCTATCTCACGTTAACATAACTGGGCCACCAAACATGCCCTATAAGGGTAGATAAGGGGCCTTATCTGGGCTAATTTATAGTTTGGTTTGCAAGACTTGGGCCCGCGTTTTGGTGCCAAGCCCGCATTTAACCCCTACAAAATCCCTCATTGTAATCCTTTTCAACACCCTAAGATTGTGCCAAGATTGGTTTTTCCGGAAAATTTTACACGCCTTTGGACAAAAATACCCCCTGGGTATTTAAATCCCCATTTCACTCCAATTCGCCTAATCCACCATTTCACACACGAACAAAAACTCTCTGGCGATTCGACGATGGCGATTTTGCGAGTGCGATGGCGATTTGGCGATGGCTATTTGGGCTTAGGGTTTTCTCTTCCGTCGTCGTCTTCTACATCCAGCCTCCGTCTCTCCATCTCTCTCGGCGACTAGGGTTTTGCGGTGTGGGTTTCCTCTTCCTTTGGTTGTTGTTGTAGATCCAGCCTACTTCTCTCGGCGACTCTCTCGGCGACTAGGGTTGTGCGGTGTGGGTGATTTTTTAAGGTTTGCATTTTTTCAAACTTTTTTCAAACCCTTTGCATTTTTTCAAACTTTTTGTGTGATTTCTCACTATCTATCGACGCTTTGCATTTTTTCAAACTTTTTGTGTGATTTTTTAAGGTTGTGTCTATTTAGTAGGTAACCGGCAGATCGGAACACGGCGAATTGCTACGGTGACGTTCGACGAGTATTTTCTGTGACCGAGGTTAGTGTTAAGTTTAGATAATTGAAAGTAAACCAATTGTTTAGATAATTTGCTGTCTATACCTGCTTTGGATTCTGTTACAGTTTGTGGCCACAATATCAGACCTTGAAATGCCCTGCTATTTGACTTAACCGAAAAGTATATGTATTATCCCTTTTTAGTTAGCATACTGAATGATCTGAATCCCCAAGTATGGTATCTACATAAACTAATTATTTTGTGGTCTCACTGTATATTTCTTCGACTAATTCTTCACTCATGGTTTCTCCTTGGATTTCCAGGTGCTGGATAATATGAGAAGGGTGTGTAACATCAACAATCTCAAGTGTAGGGTAATATTTCACATATTGTTATTTTAAATCACAATGATCAGTTCGTATTAATATTTCTCATGCTATATCAGGATGATACCGACTACCTTGTCATTCGCTGTAGGTGATGGGACTCACATGGGGTGTATGGGATGCCCCGATCTTTGATTTGCATCCAAATATTATTCTTGGAGCTGATGTGCTCTACGACACAAGCGGTAAGATTGATGGATCTCTCCTTTCATTGTAGACATGTTTTTCCTTCCTCTTTCTATATCTATAATCTGAAGCACACTTTTGTATTGCATGGTGTTGCTAAGCCTTCGATATTCTTTTTGCAACGGTAACATTTTTACTCGAGAAATGTCCGGATTCTGTTTTCATCACCACCTATCACAACAGAAGGTATACCATAAGTTAATGCACTCTTCAATTTGGATTTTCAAACTGAAAATATGACACACAAATCATTTGTAGCGGGCATCACCTCATTGATTTCCTGATGGACAAATGGTGTTTGAAGTGTACGAAGCTCCTTGATGGGTTTTCTTTCATGCCATCTCACAAGACATCAAAATTAAGTGGCAACATTCAGTTGGCAGAAATCATTCTGGATCCTGAGAAATCACGATCACAAACGTAACAATCCTTATGTCGCGAAAATTTCTTGTCAGGTAAATTTTGAGACGTACTAAAAATGAGTATATTTTGCCACATGTCATGCGTAGAAATTATACCTTAGATACAGTTTCTAGGCGAAGATATGGCCAATGACAAAAAATTGTATGCACTAGGTGCTGTGCAATTCAAAGTTGATTTTTAATTAGCATTAGTTTTTTTTCAGTAAAACATGTACAAGTGGTGTATTAGTGTGTTGCTCATGATCAATGTATATGTAAACACATTGTTTCGATTGAATATAATGGAAGAGATATGATCTATATAGACGTGTTAGTTTGTTGTCAATAAGTTACTCTAGTGCTGTAATCTGTATTGTACAATTAGAGATGCACATCAAATATGTTTGATTCTCAACAATGAATTTCAGGAATATCTTTTACATTATCTGTGTAATACTATGATTTACGAGATGCAACACCAAATTAAAACAAGAAATCAAGTTTTGTCGAGCTAGCCTAATGCTGCTGTGTGGTGCTCTTCTTAGTGCTCACTTCTACAAAGAATGAAACATAAACAGCCGTACACACATAAACGAAAAGCCCAAACCCGACAAAAACCACCAGCGCCGCAATTCCAACAACCGACTTTCCTCCACACGAATACACTCCCAATTTCACCTGAATGAAATCCACAATGGACAGCACTAGAAACAGGGATCCAATTACAGATCCTGTAGCAGAACCAAACAGCCCGAATTTTAGGACCCGCGGGTGTATGTTGGCCTTATGCGGGTCATCCGGATCCATATTGTTTATCAGGTTGATGCCCAGCTTGATGCTCTGAGCTATGAGGGATGAGTAGAGGAAGAAGCTGAACGAGACGACTTCATACACAATAAGGCGACGCACCATTTCTCGGTTTGCTGTGCATCCGGGGCGAGAACCGGCATGGGACTCTTCAGGAGTAGTGAGGGAGAAGCCGATGAAGATTGCTACTGTGAAGAGGGAGTTCACGTTCACTATGCCATCAAGGGCAGTCACGTGGATGCTTGTTAGTCTGGCTGAAGGGTCACGTGCCATGGCTGCTGTGTTGTTGGTGTGTGACTCCATTCTTCTTTTCACCCAGTTGTTGTAACTGAAAATAAAACATCAACTAATTTTAATACAAACAAAAGGATATTTCTGCAATTTGATGCACAAGACGATGAGCTGCATTCGCCTGGACCACAGCGTTCAATTCCTCACAACTAATATCTTCGAAAGGGTAGAATTTTCTACATTACCAAGTCATGGTACTTCAATCTGAAAGTGAGAGGAGAGCAAGAAGCCAAACGACACGACACAACAGGGCATCGAGATTCAAGATACATACTGCATTTGCATTTGCAATGAATTTATTTTCAAGGTCCGTACATTACAAACACTGAGTGAAAGATACACGAAAAGATCTATCTCAATATCTACTTTCAACAAAAATGTGTAGGAAGCTTACACTTTATAAGAACTCTTTGATCTGTCCTACAGTGCATATTTATGTACTAGTACTACTACGAGTCAATCTCAAAAAATTGCTATAATTGGGTTGGATACTCATCCTCGGCTTCTTTAACATTCTCAACTATATGGCTTGCACGATGGCAATTGCCTATACGGACGACAAAGCCTACACGTTTAGCATATGCATCGTAATATGCCATGGTTGCCTCCTCAGAATCAAACTCCATTCCAACATAGGGCTCCATATTAGCATTTAATTCTTGAATTGGAAACTCTTTTTCGTCGTAGAAGTTCATCATTTCTCCCTCATCAGATATACAAATATCGCTCCCAACTTCCATCAACTTATTATCCACATCTGAATCATCAAGTTCAGCATTGGGATTAATATACCCTGTCTCCTCCATTTTATAGTTTGCAACCTCATTCGGAGCAAAATTCACTGTAAAACAAAAGGAAGGCGGACTTTAAGAAGATTAATATATATGCTAACAAAAGGTCATTATATATGCTAACAAAGAATCATGAATGCTAACAAAAACCACTATATATATGCTAACAAAAAAATCGAGAATCAAGGGCATTATATATTATTCCAACAAGAAGTTCACTCTCTCTTCCACAACATAAAAACAGGGGCTATGGATATTAGAAGAACAAGATTATTCATTGAAATACAAGAAATGAAGTGTAAATTCCAGGTTGCAAATATTGTATCTCCTCAGCAATTAGAATCTAAAAGGCATATGGTTTTTGGAATAAACATGCATCTTCTTCGCACAATAAATTAGAACCAAATAGAACCAAGATGCAGAAAAACTATTCCCATCACCTTTGTTATATAAAAAAGAAGCATCTAATCTGTACATAGAAAGCTAACAAGAACTGAAATTTGTAAGTGACTAATCATACACATAGGAAGGCCACAGCCACAGCCGAGTAACACCATGTAAATATTTCGATTTCATCATCAGAAGTACATCTACTTTCCATAAACAAAGCACATGATTTCTGTCATATTTGCAATTTTTGTCATCTCCTCAGCAATTAGAATCTAAAAAGGCATATGGTCATACAAACCTACATCTTCCAATCCTGAATCGCACAAATACGCACAATAAATTGCAATAAACATGCATCTTCTTCGCACAAATACGCAAAACAAATTCGAATAAACATAATATCACAGTGGGTTTTGAGAATCTCAAAGAACTCACATCGAAGACGACCACCTTCGATTCCCAGTACAGTTGTCGCCGTTGAAGACGCCCCACCTTCTGCCCGTTGAAGACGCCCAACCTCGATTCCAGATGCAGTTGTCGCCGTTGAAGACGCCCCACCTTCTGCCCGTTGAAGACGCCCAACCTCGATTCCAGATGGAGTTGTCGCCGTTGAAGACGCCCCACCTTCTGCCCGTTGAAGACGCCCAACCTCGATTCCAGATAACGAAGACGCCCTCGTGTCCTTTTTTCACCTTGTGGCCGTTGAAGATTCACACACAAGAAGGAATCGATCTCTCCCCCTTGTTGCCGGTGACGATTCACACACAAGAAGGAATTCGAATTCGAAGACGCGAAACCATTTTTGTATGTAGGGTTTTTGGGTTAATAAGAGGGCATCTCCTGTCATTTTGCAAATATTAAGAGGGCAAAATAGTAAATCACTCATAAACTTTAAATTATAACCCACCTCTTATCTAACACACCAAACACTAAATTACATTTTTAAAAAATCACTATCTTACCTAATCTATCTAAAATTCCCTATCTTACATCTATTTTATCTAAACAATCTTTTGCACCAAACGGGCCTAACAATTTTTTGTTCAATTCATCTGAAATAAATGCAATTTATATCCCACTGCAGTAGGTGGCCGTGTTTTTCGAAAATTCAAATTTCAAAAAGTTCAAAGCAATTCATAATACAAATTATATGTCAATTTGTTCTCTCTCATGCTAGTCTATATTCATTGTTCAATGTGAATGCACTATTTACACCTCCAATCCGGCTAAGAATACACCCCCATTTGATGCACTCCCCCAAAAAAATTGTGATGCACCCTCTCAAATTGTTCTAAACACCCTTTTGTCTAAAAAAAACTATTTACTAAACACACCAACTCCAAAAACCTAATTTCTCCCCTTCCTCACCTTTTCTTCTTCCCCTTTCCCTTCCCCCATTTTTTCTTCCAGTCGCCCCCCACCCCGAGATCGCCGATCCCAGGCCCCGCCGCCTCCCTCTCCCTCGGCGGCGACAGCCTCCCCCTCCCTCGGCGGCGACAGCCTCCCCCTCCCTCTCCCACGGCGACGACGGCCTCCCCCTCCCTCTCCCTCTCTCCAATTTCTGCATTTTTTTTGTTCATCCCGTCGCCGTTGCTCCCGATCGACCTCGCCACCTGTAACGACCACAATTTTTTTTTAGGATTTTCTGCATTGTTCAGAAACCCTTTTCTTTTTTTAAAAATATTTTCGACAATGTAATGTCGATCATATACAATTCCGTCGACAAATTGTTGTCGACGAGAGTGTATATGGTCGACATTACATTGCCGATTTTTTTTTTTTTTTAAAAATTAATTTTTTCGACCTTTGTAGGTCGATCATATACACTCTCGGCGACAAATTGTTGTCGACGAGGGTGTATATGGTCGACACTGATTTGTCAAAAATAAAAAAAAAAAATTCGAGATTTTTCCAAGTTTCTTCTGAATTTTTTTTATTTGATATTGGTGGTGTTTGTGGTGGTGAGGGCGGCGGCAGCGACGACTGTTGCTGTAGAAATTAGGTTTAGGGTTTAGGTTTATAGTTCAAAGGTTGAGCAAGGGGTGTAGTTACTAGTGAGGGTGCATTTAATAGTGTAATATTATTTAAATAGTATTTTAAAGTTTTTACTAAATTAATAAAGTGATGAGGGTGTTCTAAACCGAATTGGAGGGGTGCCCATTGTGAATTTGTGGTTACATTATTTGTTAGTCTCCTCAATCCCATCTAAAAGCATCTTTTCCAAATGTCTATGCACACTGCCAAATAGAAAATAAAGACTATATCATTTTTGGGCGTTCTTTTTTTTTTTTTAATTTTTTTATATATATACATATGCACTAAAACAATAATATCATGTTTTTAATAAAATTAATATCCAGTATACATTACAACTCATAAACAACATTTAGATACAAAAAAATGTATACATTAAGGGTGACTAACTAAATTTTTAAAAATTGTTTCTCACCATTAAATATATTAATTTTAAATACATTTACAAGTAGGGTGGAGTTTAGCAAGGCTGTATCCACTCTCCCATAGACAAATTTGAAAAAAATTGAATAGGAATGAGATAAACGGCACATGTGTATCAGGACCTACTACATTTTTTTTAACGTGATGCAACTCATATAAATAGATAGATAAAAAGTGTAAATAACTGTATATACCTATGCCCTAATAAAAAAGGTGGGATTACTAAGGCTTTGTCCACTCCCATAAATTTCAACAAAATTGAATAAGAACGAGACGAAAGACACGTATGTATCAGAAACTACTGCAATTTTTTTTATTTTTTTTTAACGAGATACAGCACATATACATATATACAAAGAAAGTGTATATAACTATATATATATATATACTTGCCCTAAAATAAACCAAGGCTTTGTCCACTATGTCACTATGTCAGTAGCAGGCTTTACTGGCAGGCGCAACTTTGACTCTTCTTCCCCTTTGTAAGTCTCTTCGTTCTTGTATTATTATAAGCATATGCACCAGAACCTCCATTGTTGAGCTGCACACTCATTTTCAGGTATGTTTTTATACCTTTTTCATTTCATTTTGTTACTTGCACTTTATTTTCTTCTAAATTTATACAGAATGTTTTTCTAATTACATGACTCCTCTACACTAAACCCAATACAATGTTTCAGATCTAACAAATTTTCATCTAAAACATTCTAATGTCTTTAACAAAAATCATGTACAGTAACACTTTTTTTTTTTTCCTTTTAAGACAAGAGTGTTTGTTGTACAAGCTTTATACATGTAACATTAACGACTTGTTTGTAGATTTTTTCCTAATTAGCATGATAATCTGAATGGTCATACATAAAATTACTTGCATAATGCAAATACTTACTGGTGACAACAAATTCGAAATCCAATCTAAACGTTACTTTATTATTTTACTGTATTTTTTACTGGACATGGTTTTGCTTCGGCATTTGTGCTAAGAATTGGTCATGCTTTTGGTTTTTTTTAGTAGCAAAATATTAGTGTTTTCATTTGTGCTTAAGATAATTTGTTATATATAAGGAGATATTGTGAATGAATCCTAACAAACAATGTATTAGAAAACCTGCATGTTTTTTATACTGGTAGTGTGGGATTGGGAAAGAAAAATATGCTTCCCACGTTTTCAAATTCTTAGAGTTGTATGGCTTGAAATCTCATTGTATATATTTTTTTAAGGATGGATTCTCAAGACTCATCTGTGTTGTCGGAGCAAGGGACTCATCGTTCACAAAAACTGTTTAATAGAACAATAGATGAAAATGAGATCTTAAGGGCAACTCATGCTTCGTCACATATTTTTTGGAGCTTTAAGACTGGTGAAAATATGTTTCGTTTGCATCCTCGTGTTTTAGATGCTCTAGATGTTATGGGCTTTTATCGTGTTGCTCGATGTGGATCTATTACAATTGATAACCATCTTATTACTGCATTGGTGGAGAGATGGCGCCCAGAGACACATACATTTCATTTCCCGATTGGAGAGGCTACTGTAACATTACAGGATGTGGCGATCATTTGGGGATTACCTATAGATGGTCAACCGGTTATTTGCAAAGATCCTGGATATACAGTTGACATGTGGAGGTGGTATTGTGAAGTGTTGTTAGGATTCCGGCCCGAAGAAAACGAATTGAAGAGTAAATCACGACTCTACCTATCTGCATTGAGCGCTCATCTTAAAAATGTTGACATTACAGATGATACCGATCAGATAGTTGTGGATCAGTATGCACGAGGGTGTGCACTTCTTTTGTTGGGTGGTTTTATGATGCCAGATTCTTCTCGCAGTCTTGCATCATTGTTATATCTACAACTACTCGAAAATTTAGAGACGGCTGGATCTTATAGTTGGGCTAGTGCAGTATTAGCCTACTTATATCGTGAGCTTTGTTTGGCTTCAGATGGCGATAGAAAAGTTATATGTGGACCGTTGTCCATTTTACAGGTGATGTATGATTATATTTAAAATTATATTTAAAATACTTGTCCATTTTACATGACTGATGCATTCATTATTGTAGATTTGGGCATGGTCAAGAATATGCACAATACAACCTGTGAATGTACGTGATTGTCTTATACAAGGTTCATTATTAGGTCTTAATGGTCGCAACTTGGGTCTTCCACCTTATGGTGCAAGGTAATATAACAAAATTGAAATATTGATCTAACATATGTTATTGTTAGTGTATTTTTACACGGTTTTTGCCTTGTTTAGGTGGGTACAACATCATAGTCATACTCACTGTGCGAGACACTCAGTGCGTATATATAGAGATATATTTGATCGCATGAATGATGGAGAAGTAAGTCATTGAAATAGTTTATATGTATATATGGTACACATTTTTTTATCATTGCAATCGTCATAGTGTATGAGTTTAAGTAATATGACATTTTGTTGTTTCTACAGTTTGAATGGGAGCCATATGACATGAGTCTTCCTGAAATTGAAAGTCTTGGTGACAGGTGTCTGACAGAAAATTGGATGTCAGAATGTCCACTCATCAATATTAGTATAGTGGAGTTTCACCATCCAAATAGAGTGTTGAGACAGTTTGGACGAAAGCAGGAAATTCCTCCCTCATTAGAGATTAATCACAATTCTCTGCATCAAATTAGTCGTTTAGGGCGAGACAAGTGTGATTGGACACACTTCCATAGGAATTGGATCCAATATTGGGAGCTCAGAGCACCCGTGGCAAATACAGTGTTGATTCAGGGTACTTCCAGTTTGGGCCAAGGATATATGCAGTGGTATCGTAGAATCACTCGACTTTTGATATCACCATCACATTACCAGATGGCTATAGGGTACCAACCAGCAGATACGGTTGCACGAGATGCTATGGTATATTTTTTTTATCGTAAATTTATATATTGTGTCAACCAATATTTTAACTTGTGAACTAATCACGATCTTTACAGGTTCAATGTATGGAGCGACTATCTGTTTGTATAAATCATGCAAGATATGAAGATCGTCAATCGATTGAAAATTTGTTACACACTAGTAGAGAGGTTGTCTCAGATATGAATCGCATACTTACAAGACCTCCACACCTTGTAGATCCACCGGTGATAGTTGACACTCAACCAAATACATCCGGGGCTTGTACATCTAGAAATCAAAGGAGACGCGATCAGACTGAAGATTTTAGTGCTTCGACCTCTAGGGATCAAAAAAGACATACTAGTACATCACAAGACCAGTCGTAGGTTGTTCCATATCTCATTCGTGTACCTTCCACGTATGCACGCCCATGTACGTTAAAAATCGTCAAATGAATCAATAGGCACATTCTCATATGACGAGTTGAAAAAAATATTTGAAAAACTGGGGTGTTGAGGCTAAATTTCACAGATAGAGTATCCACTGTATATGTACGCAGAATTGCACAACAGATGAACAGTGGATATGGGTGTAAATTTCATATTAGCATGTGCATATTCATCTTCTTTTCAAGTATTGCAATTTCTCATAAACTGCAGATAAATATTCTGGTTTTGGTCACTAAATTTGTGATAGTTGGTCCTTAAATAGTTTTTAGTAGTTTTGAATCTCTTGTCTTGAGATGGTGTATATACAGTGTTCTCCGACCTGATGATACCAAGAGTACTGATTTGAGTTTTGACGGATAAGTAGGCTTTTGAAAGTGTCGATAACTTGTTTCTTAGGATCATCAGTTATTTGCCTAAGTGATTAAGAGATGTATGAAATTGAGCATTGTATTGGTAACTAGGTGTCTGTGATCTCATCGACTATATGTATAGTTCAGCAGCTTCAGTTTATGCTATTGTAGCTGCAGATAAACTCTAATCCTATGGCTGAGAGTAATTGATTTCTTATCAAGTGCATCCATTATTTCTTCAAACTTATGATTGTTATTCTTAATAATCCCTATTATGGAAATTATGTCGCAGGGCAGCTTTAGTTGAAAATGAATTGAAGGATGAAATTTCTGTTTCCAGTGTAAACGACGTTCTCTCAATCATCAGATCTGATTATGAGAAAGCTTACTTTGTCACAGGTACTTCTTGTAATCTGTCCCAGCAAAAGAGTAATCGAGTGGTTATATGAATGTTAGAGAGAAAATTCGAGTAAGTTGATTTGTTTTATATACGATACAGATAATGATGGGACTTTTAAAAAAAAAAATCCTGCAGAATATGGTTTATTTATTTTTTCAACTATGAATAACTTGAATATCATGCTGATATTCAGTAACTGGTTCACATGCAGGTCTCTTTACTTCTGCTATTTATGCTGAAGACTGCATATTTGAAGATCCAACTATCAAATTTCAGGGTAAGGAAAAATCGTTTCCTTTCGATTAGAATTTCCTTTCCAACGTGCGATGATATGTTAAATATAAGGAGGAAAAACACATTGTAACAAGTTGTTGAATGAGTTGGGTATACTTTGGGCCTTGCTATAATCTATATTTGATTTTCTTTCATCAACCTTGGAGGTTTTATTAAAAAAAAAAAAGGCATTATGGGGAGTGATGGTTCAAGTGGTGTGAGCGGAATAGTAACACAAAGCCGCCTCAAATTTGCATCATTTTTAGACTTGTAATAATTATAACCATTTTTTCTGGTTTTCCCACCATCTGAACCCAATCAACCAGCTTTTTCTTAGATTCAAACAAGATCTTCGTGGTGAAGAGATCAGTATAATCTGTCACTAGTGACTAGTTGATCATTTGGTTCATGTATGTAACTAAAAAACCACATTACAGAATCTGTAAAAAAATATAAAACGGCCCAAGTGAATGTTGAAAATTTAGTTTTGTTTGCCTAAATCAAGCGAACTGAGGCCAAGGTACTGTTCGATTGCATCAAGTGAATGTTAAGCCTGGAAAAAAAGTTTATTTCGCATGTCTCAAGCGAATGTTCTTACTAAATTTGCAGGGCTCCTACTTGTTGTACAGTTACAGTGACTGAACAAAATGCGCGCGAATGGTATTTGTATTCACTACTGAAATACATATTTGAACGTAAAAACTTTGGTAATACTTACAATGATGTTCTCCTTCGAATTATCTAACTGTATTATGTACTACAACTCTTTTTTTTTGAAAGAATGTACTTCATCCTTATTAGATCTTGTGTTACTTCATTAAGATTATAGAATAATCTATGGTTTCTGGTGGGGAATGTGAGAAGAGAGAAAGAGAAGACTAAGTCATATTTTATGTATGTTTTTGTATAAGGGTAATATAGTCATTTAACATAAGGGTATTTGTATCCAAAAAAAAAAAAATCTGGGTGCATACAGTTATTCTGGGAGTGTGTTTAACCGCGCCCCTTAGCTAACCTAGTACTATTTCCATCCTTGCAACATTTTAGAACTTTGGTCATAGTTTTTACCCTCCATGTACCATATCTTGTATGTTGAGTGTGTTGAAATAACACTCTTAATCTGACGAAAACATATTAACTTTTTTTTTCCCCACTGCTAGGTAAGGAATTATATGCACGCAACTTGAGTTTGCTTCTACCTTTCTTTGATAATCCCTCTATCCAGTTAAAAGAAATAGATAAGGTATTCTTTCGGCATGCAGTTCTTGTTACGTCATGCTAACTTGTGGTTAGCAAAAGGTCTATATTGACCATGACAATGTTGTAAATAGCAGAAAACTTCAGATTTTTTTTTTCTATTTTAAATCTTCAACTTTTCTTACGTCCAAGAAAATGGAGTGAATAGCAGAAAACTATCTTTTTGATGTCGATGTGGTGGTAATTTTCCTATTTACCAGTCTGGGTTGATAGTTTCTATTTTTATTTGGAAAGTAAATGTCAACCTGATTGTATTTGTTATATGAAATGCAAAAAAGATGATACTGTCATTGAGCTATCTTATTTGCGATAAAGAAAATGGAAATAAATGGTGTTAGAACATGTTACAATAAAATTCCATTTTATTGTGTTCATGTAACATGCGAATGACATTTCAAAGAAAGCTTTTTTTTTTTTTTTTTTTGGAAAATATGACTTTTGGTCAATTGAACTTTATTACTTCTCACATTTGGTCACCCACATTTAATCACTATCAAAATTGGCCACTCACTTTCACTTATTCTTTACTATCAAAATTGGTCACTCATTTATTCTTTTTTTTATCAATTTTGATGCTGCTGTTAGTGAATCCGTCATTTACTAACGGAGAAGATGTTTTGAGCGCGAACTTTTATTTTCCCTCTTTTCTTTTAATTCCTTAACCCTAAACTCCCAAAGAGTGATTTTGAGTTTGTACGAAGAACTGAAGATGTCTAAGGAACAAAAATGCTTCTACACCAAAATACGGTAAGTTTCTATAACTTTTACGTTTAAATATATGGGTGTTTAAATATATGGGTTAATTAGTTTTGTTTTTTTTACATTTTTATCATTTTTTTTTCAACATTTAGATAGTGAGAGGGAAATGACTCTGTGGTTGATGGTGGTGATTTTGATCCTGAAGTTGATATGTCTTTTTTAAATAATGTGATTTTAAATAAGCCTGGGGCCTCCAATTCTGAAAATTCTGAAGATAGTGACGTTCTAGTTGATAGTGAATATGATATGAATGAGGATGATATGTTATATGAAAAATATGTTGATCATGATGCTGAGTTTAATCGTGTTGGAATTACTGGTGATAAAATGGAAAATAAGTATGTGAGTGAGAAGGTTTATGCTAGACTAGAGGATGAAAATGAGACATTTGATAATAGTAGTGATGAGTTTTGAGAGTATTCAGGGGTCTGAAGATGAAGAAGATTTGCCTAAATTCCCCAAATTTAATGAAGTAACTGAATCTAGAAAGCCTGAGTTGAAAGTTGGACTTATCTTTTCATCAAAAAAAGAAGCTAGGAAGCCATTACAACCTTTTGTATTAAGAGGGGAATGGGTTTCAGGTTTAACCATAATGACAAAAAAAGACTACAAGGTGTATGTAGAAAAGAGGGATGTGAGTGGTATGTGTGGGTATCTCCAATGCATAATAAGGATCATGGCAGATTAAAGTTTACAATCCACAACACACAAAATGCTCCTGAAATTACAAGAATGAAAGTATTAAGTCAAATTGGGTTGGGAAGCATTATGTGAAAAAGTTAAAAAATAATCCCAAGTTAAAAGCAAATGAGTTTAGAGTTGAGGTATGCACCAAACTGAAAGCAATATCTCAATGCAAAAAGCCTATAGAGCAAGGAAGAAGGCATTGGAGCTAATAGAGGGTACAATGAAAGAACAATTAGGGATTATTGTGAAGAGTTGTTAAGGACTAATCCGGATCATGGTCAGTTGGGATAGATCTCAACAACAATTTTTCCCAATTGCATATCCGTAGTGGAGAGTGAAACCAAAGATACTTGGGAACTTTCATGAGTGACAAGCAAAATGGTTGATCCAGCATTTTGAGAGTTTATTTTCTGACGCAGATAACATATTTTGTATACAACACCTTCACACAGTACCATGAAAAAAAAAAGGTTTTTCAGGGCTTGCAGTTAAGAAGGCATTAGTACCATGAAAAAAAAAGGTTTTTCAGGGCTTTCAGTTAAGAAGGCATTGTGGGCAGCGGTTAGAGCAACTAGAATTCAAAGCTTCAATGGAAGCAATGGAGGACTTAGATGAAAAAGCATATGACTGTTTTTAAAGAGAAATCCTTTCCAGTGGTCATACTTGAATACTTTTTCAAAGTGTGATATCTTGACCAATAACATATGAGAGTTTCAACTCACTTATTCTTTCTGCGAGAGACAAACCAATCATCACCATGCTTGAAACAATCAGAAACATTATCATGGTGAAACTGCAAGTGAATAGAGATGCTGCAAGAAAAATGGAATGATGCAATATGCCCTAGAATCAAGTTGACACTATAAAAAAAATATGAAGGAAGCAGCTGAATGTAGACATAGCACAAAAATCATGCATTTGTAGAAGATGGGATTTAACAAGGATCCTGTAAACATGCTATTTCAGCCATCTTGTGTAGAGATGAGCAACCAGAGTCTTATGTACATCCTTTGTACAGGGTAGAGTCATTTAAGGAAGCATATGCACATTCTATATTTTAGAGATCATGAGTTCAGATTTTTGGCCAAAATGTGATTTGATAGCACCTTTGCCTCCTAAGTATGAAAAAAGGGCAGACAGACCTAAAAAAAATTGAGAAGAAGGGGTCATAATGAACCCCCACCCCCTACACAACCAACTTATCCACATAGGTTAAAAAAAAATCAAAGACCTTCGAAATGTAGTAAATGTGGTGTGTTAGGACACAATGTAAGAACTTGTCCTGAAAGAAAAAATGAAACAAACATAGAAGCAAGAATGGAGCATGTGGAACTTGCAGTCGTGGAGCTCGAAGAAATACACATTGAAAAATTTCGAAGAAATACCCATTGGAAAATCTCAGTCAATCAGTGTGGAAAATACTCAGTAAGCAATACTCAAGTAAAGAAACAAAAATTACCGGTATGTACAATATGAATTTCTTATTTCAATTTAATATTTAAGTTTTTTGTATCACTAAATTATGTTATTATATTTATCTGTTGTAATAGGTTAGAAGGAGGAATTCTCATTCCATAAGTTGTTAATAATTATATATGTCAATTATAATTTCTTATCATCTCATTGTTGTTGGTTAACTTTTCATTTTACAGGGTAACTAGGAAATGGAAAACTTAAGAGGGAGTAGGAAAAGAAAAAATCACAATGAAGCAAATGTGAGTGTGTCTTGGTTTATAATTACTGTAATGTTACGTGACTAATTTTATAGGTTGTGCAATCATCAAGAGTACACAATCCAATTATTGTAGTTCGCATGATTTATAATTATTGTATTCAGTGTGGTTGAAAATTATTCAGACTTGCTTTTGTACTCTGTTTTTTCAGACTTTTTTGAATAATATTTCAATTACTGATTTTCATATTGAATTTGTATAATGATGGGGATTATAAACTTATTTCAAAATAGTTAATTATTAGAATTCATTTCCCCATTTATAATTATTCGAGCTTAATAATCTATTCTTAATCACACACCAAAATTCGGAAATCCATGCATACCAAATTGCGGAAACATATGATCGACAAACTTGTTTAATTGATCATAAATTAATCCATACATAGCTCTGATACCATGTAGAGATGTAAACACACACTCATCTAATAATTGTAAAGAAGGAAATTCAAAACAAAAGGTATTCATATATGTTTCCGCAATTCGGTATGCATGGATTTCCGAATTTCTTGAGTCTTTATACTCATTTCTGCCAAATCTTTGATGAATTTGGATTTCTATCATTTTTTTTCTTCTTTCTCTTTTTGAGATTGTTCTCAAATTAATATTACTTTTTTTTTTCAAAAAAAAGTAATATTAATTTGAGATAAATTCAGTAAAATTTTAAAAAAAAATTAAAAGAGGAAAAATAAAAGTTGCTTTGAAAGTAAAGAATAAGTGAATGACCAATTTTGATAGTGATTAAATGTGCATGATGAAAAGTGGTAAAGTTTAGTAACCAAAAGTGATATATATTTTTTTTTTATCAATTTCAAAGTTTTGGCTTCGATTGATTTTAGTTTTATAAATATTATTGAATATTTGCAGAAAATATTCCCTCAATAAAGAAATCGATAATGCCAGAATAGTCAGATTTTAACTTTTAAGAGGATGTGCTGACTTTCCCCTCAATAGATTAAGAGGATGTGCTGACTTTCCCCTCAATAGAACAGTCAGCTTGCTCTCATATGACCTAAATTTTGTGCAGGGTCTTGATTCTGAAACAGGTATGTGATCATTGTGTGAAACAGTTATGTGATCATTGTGAAAATAGGTATGTGATCATCGTTAATGAGGTGATATGAATGATTCACTATTTATAAGAGTATTTACAATGAGATAATTAAGGTAAATACAACAATCATATCAAAGAGATAAATACAAAAAATATGGACAAAATAAATATCTTATTCCTATATTATTATTCTCTATTACCCCCGTCAAGCGATGCTATGGATGCAATCGAACACAGAGCTTGGAACGTAACAATTCAAAACTGGGGCGAGGAAGACTCTTGGCGAAGACGTCGGCGAGCTGAAGAGTGGATGAGACGAACTTGGTGATGATGTGATCAGAAGAGACCAATTCACGAACAAAATGGCAGTCAATGTCGATGTGTTTTGCTCGTTTATGAGCAACTGGGTTTTGACTCCAAAATAAAGCACTCTTGTTGTCGCAAAGTAGTGTCGGCGCCGAGGAAGGAAGCCGGCCAAGCTCCCGAAGAAGTTGAGTGACCCAAATGGGTTGTGTTTGCGAGTGCCCTATACTCAGATTCACAGCTCGAGCGAGCAACAGTTGGTTGTTTCTTAGCGCTCCTGGAGATTAAATTTCCACCCAGAAAAATAGAATAACCATAGGTGGAGCGACGAGTCTCTGTGCAACATGCCCAATCCGCATCCGAGTAACCAACGAGTGAGTAGTCACTAGTTCGGCCAAAGGAGAGCCCATAGTTGATAGTGCCCTTAACATATATGAGGATCCTTTTGACCGCGAGGAAGTGGTCGGTGGTCGGCGAGTGTAGAAATTGGCTAACATGATTCACAACATAAGAAAGATCAGGACGAGTGATCGTCAGATATTGTAAAGGCACCGACGAGCGAGCGATATAGAGTGTGATCGGTAAAAGATTCCCCTGAGCTAACCAAAGATTCCCCGGATGCGAGGGGAGTGGAGACAGGCTTTGAATCAAGCAACTCCGCTCGAGAGAGGACATCGCGAGCATACTTCGCTTGGCTGAGAAAGAGACCAATCGACGAGTGAGTGACCTCGAGGCCGAGGAAGTAGCTGAGGCGACCAAGATCTTTGATCGCAAACTCCTTGTTGACACGACGAATAAAACGCCGAATAGCATCCTGGTCGCCCCCTGTAACAATAATGTCATCCACATAAAGCAAAAGGTATAGGGTGACTTTACCACGTTTGAAGTAGGAAAGTGAGGGATCTGCTCGGCTGCACAGAAAACCCAAAGTCTTAAGGAAGTCACTGAAACGAACAAACCAGGCGAGAGGGGCTTGCCGAAGACCATACAATGCCTTCTTGAGGCGACAAACATGGTTGGAAAAGCGAGGATCAACAAATCCGGGAGGTTGAGCCATGTAAACAGTGTTCGTCAACTTTCAATGTCGAAAGGCATTGTTTACATCAAGCTGGTGCATGTGCCACTGATTTCGAACAGCCAGACACAGGATGATGCGAACAGCCAGACACAGGAGGAAGTCAAGGCCTGGAACCTGCGAGAAGCCCTGGGCGACCAAGCGAGCTTTGTAGCAATCAACTGTTCCATCCGCAAGAAATTTGGTGCGAAAAACCCATTTCGAACCAACAATGTTTGTGGAGGGAGGGCGAGGAACGAGCCCCCAAGTTTGATTAGCATGCAAGGCATCAAACTCAGATTGTATTGCAGCTAGCCAGTGTGGATGCTTAAGGGCCGATTTGAAACCCTTAGGCTCAGCAGAGACCGAGAGGGCGGACAAGAGGCCGGTGGTCGCAATGTCGGCAATGTGTCGAGGCTTGAATATCCCAGATCTGGTATGAGTAACCATCGGATGATGCGGGACATGAAGAGGGCGAGCAGCAGGTGGATTAGCAGCTGGGTGAGCAGGAGGCTGCTGAACAGCTGGTCGAGCAGGAGGCTGCTGAACTGCTGGGCGAGCAGGAGGCATGATCAGGTCTGGTGGGTCAGGGCAAAGACCACAAGGAGACTGTCGAGTAGCAACAGATGGTTCCACGAATGAGCTGATCTCAAGGGAGTCAACAGGCGAGGAAGGAACATGAGCATCAGAGAACGGGAACACAAATTCATCAAACTGAGCATGACGAGTAGTGTAGAAGCGGGAAGCGATCGAATCATAACACCGAAACCCCTTATGGGAGGAACTGTAACCCATAAAGATGCATGGAGCACTGCGAGGAGCAAGCTTGTGGAGAACATAGTCACGAAGATACATAAATACTCGACAACCAAAGGTCCTGAAGTTGGTAAAGTTTGGAGCAGAGCCGAACAAAACCTGAAAGGGTGACCTGTACCCAAGAACAGGCGTGGGAAGACAATTGATAATGTAGACTGCCGTGGAGAAGGCATCAACCCAGAATTGGGCAGGCATGCTCGCCTAAAACAATAAAGAAAGCTCAGTTTCAGTGACATGACGATTTTTGCGTTCGGTGATTCACGTATTCTACAACACTAGAATAAACGACCGCAAGTATACGGTGTCTATCGTAGCGAAGTAAGTACGAGGTCGATCCCACAGGGAGGTATAGCGTAAAAGTGTAGTTTGTTGACGGAATTCTAAATAGACGGTGATCGATAAAGTGATTGTAGTGAATTACCCTAAAGTTGCCTATCAAGTTGTCACAAATAAGCAATAAAGAGTAACAAAGAATCGATCAACTAGCATGCAATCACGAAAACGAAGTAAAATGGATGAAAACTCAAAGATGAGAAGGTAGGTTCTAAAGCACATGCAATACTAATGAATCCATCTATGATTAACTATCTACTTAAGTGTTGTTCATACTTTGTCTATAAGATTGATCACATAATAATGAATTAAAAGTTCTTTCGATCCAAGTAATCCAAAGGAGATATCACACAACTTAGTATCTCTACCTAAATTGCACAATAAAACCCAATCAAGCTCCTAAGATCATCACACATCTTCCTAATCATTGTTCATCTTTCAATCTCACAATAAAATTAGGTCAAATGCTAGCAATCAATTAATCAAAGTAGATTTCTCAACCTAATTCAACTAACTAGGATTAACACATCATCATTGTACACTAATGACATGCTTTGCAATGAAAATCAAGCATCCAAATAGAATTAAGCCACACAAACACCAATTAAGCAAAACATTAATTCATAAACTTTAACAATAGTATTTACAAGGCTCTAGAACCAAAAGTGTTCTAGCCTATCAACAACATACTCAAATTACAAAGAAAACTAAAGTAAAAGCAATAAAGAGTGAAGAGAAAAGAAAGCTTAGACTATTGTATGGTGAGGAATCAAATTCCCAAGCTAATGGTGGCCTCCTTGCATAAATTGATGGAGAATTGAAGAAGTAGATGATGAAAACCTCCAAGTGTGTGTGATTGTGTGTGAGAATGCTTGAAGGAGATGTAAGATCCTTTTGAATTTAAGAAGTGAGGTATTTATAGTGTTGGGGTAGGGTTTGGGTGTAAGAATTGCAAGTTGGTCCTTTGAAAATGGAGAAAATGCAAGTTTGGCACCGAAAATAGGTTGGCCCGGCCGGGCGGGAGTGTTGGCTGAGCAAAAGAAAAACAGGGGCTAGGCGGCCCGGCCGGGCGAGTGGTGCCGCTCGGCCGGGCGGAAGTTTCGTAAATGGGGGCGTGGGTTGGGGCATTCGGTCGCCCGGCCGGGCGAGTGGTGCCACCCGGCTGGGCCAATACTTCGTAAACTGGCCTCTAATTCGCATTTTATCGCCCGGCCGGGCCAAAACTTCGTATTTGGCCAAAATTCCGGTGCTTGGCCGCCCGGCCGGACGGGCCAAACTTTCGTATTGGCTCCATCCTTCGTTTTTGTCCTCAAACTTCGTCCCTCCGTATCTTGAGCTTCCGACTTCCAATCGACTCGATTATTTTTGCTATTCCACTCCATTTTTCGAGCCGGATCCAATGGCACACTCCTCTTCTCGATGCAGTGAAGTATGGTTGGTGTTTTGTTCTAAATTCCATCGTATTTCCTACAAAATCGACAAAACACAACCTTTCTCTCATTTCGGCTTAAACAATCATATTCAATGCATAAATCAATGAAATCCACCTCAAAATACACTTCACATGTGCCTCTAAAATGTGTAAATTCCACCCGAATCATTCGGCGCGACCATTCTGTTGGGGAGTGTAAGGACAGGAGATGCGATGATGAATGCCATGGCCTAATCTACGGTGCCAACACTCAAAAGAAGCCTTCAACGGCCGACCCCTCGCCAAGGGTTGCTTGGTCGCTCGATTCTGAATGACAAATGAGTCATTAGTAAACAAAACATCAATAGGAAAGTCCGAAGTAAGCTTACTAATGGATAACAATTTCTTAGTGAGATGTGGTACGACGAACACATCTAACAAACGAACATCCTTATTAACCGAACACGACCCAACTTGAGTGATCGGAATAGTAGAGCCATTAGCAACAATAACATTGTTGTTACCAAAATACGGGTGAGGATTCTCCAGGTCAGCCGAGCGAGGAGTCATGTGTGCAGAGGCACCACTGTCGAGGAACCAATCCGAAGCAGGAGGATGCGAGACATGACACTACGAGTCAAGGGCATGAGCAAGGTTGGCCGCAGAAGGGACAGGGCGAGCATAACAGTCAGGGCATCGATTTTCATAATGACCCGTTGGCGATAGATCTGGCAAGTGAGAGGGAGGCGAGCAGGGGACGAGCCACTAACCGAGGATCTAGAGGGCGCTTGGCGACTAGAATTCCGAGGAGAGAAGTTACGGGATTTGGTGCCAAGGCGAACAGGCTTACCCGAGCGAGCAGAGGCAGAGAATGCTGGAACGGGTGAGGACGAGGAGTCCATCGAGCGAGTAAACTGCTCATAGTTTAAGGCCTGATAGATCAGATCCCGAAAGGCAGGCATGGGCGACATAGCCATGCGGGTGTCAGAGAAACCAACGAACTGGGGACGAGACCGGTAAGAAACCAATGACACTCATCGTCATCATCAACATACTTATCAATGGAGGCGAGTTGATCGCAGAGAGCACAAAACTTCTTGCTGAATTCGTCGATGGAGGTGGATCCTCGACGAAGGGAGAGGAGTTGATTCCGCAGTTGAGTGATGCGGGAGACTGAGGTGTGACTGTAGGCTGCCTCGAGTACGACCCAGATGGAGCGCGATGTGTCACATCCGATGACCTCAGCCATGGCGTCTTCAGAGAGGGAGGAACGAAGAAGACTAAGGATCTTCTGATCCTTCTCAAACCAAGCAGTGTAGGCTGGGTTTGGAGCCGATTCACCAGATGTGGTGATCGACTTCGCCGGAGTGGGTGTCGTGCCATGAACGTGAGAGATGAGATCATGGCTTGACAGGACCGGGACTACCTGGTTTCGCCAGAGCAGATAGTTGGAGGATGACAACTTGATTGTCAAGAGATGAACCAAAACACTGAGGGGGATGGTGGAGAGAGGGGTAGCCGCCGCCGCAATGAGAAGGGAAGAAATTTAGCGTGAGGCTTTAGAGAGAAAATTAGGGTTTTGATAAGTCAGACTGATACCATATGAGAATAGGTATGTGATCACCGTTAATGAGGTGATAGGAACGATTCACTATTTATAAGAGTATTTACAATGAGATAATTAAGGTAAATACAACAACCATATCAAAGACATAAATAGAAAAGATATGGACAAAATTAAAATATATTATTCCTATATTATTATTCCCTATTAATCATGAACTACTGTATTTTTTTCATGTTTTTTTAATGGGATACAACTCATATACATACAAAGAAAGTGTATATAACTATATATGCATATGCCCTAACTAAATTGAATAGGGACGAGATGAACGACACGTGTGTATTAGGAGCTAATGTATTTTTAACGGGATACAACTCTTATACATATATATAGAGAAAGTGTATATACCTATATATACTATGCCGTAATAAAAATGGTGGGGATTACCAAGACCTTGTCCACTCCCCCAAAAAAGATTTGAACAAAATTGAATAGGGACGAGATGAACGACATGTGTGTATCAGGAGTTACTGTATTATTTTTTTTTATATTTTTTTAATGGGATACAAATCATATACATATATACAAATAAAGTGTATATAACTATATATAGTTATGCCCTAATAAATGATAAAAGGGTGGGGATTACCAAGGCTTTGTCCACTCCCCCAGAGACAGATTTGAACAAAATTGAATAAGGACGAGATGAACGGCACCTGTGTATAAGGAATAGGGACAGGATGAACGGCACGTGTGTATCAGAAGCTACTATATTTTTTTTATATTTTTTTAACGAGATACAACTCATATACGTACATATATACAGAGAAAATGTATATAACTATATATACCTATGTCCTAATTAAAACAGCTCATATACATATATACAGAGAAAATGTATATAACTATATATATACCTATGTCCTAATAAAAAAGATGGGGATTACCAAGACTTTTGTCCACTCCCCCAGAGTTTTTTTAACTGGATACAATTCATATACATATATACAGAAAAAGTGTATACAATAATACGGAGTATTATGTTTTTAATGAAATTAATATCTGGTAGCAAATACATTACAACTCATAAACAACATTTAGATACAAAAAATGTATATATTAAGGGTGACGAACTAAATTTTTTAAAATTATTTCTCACCATTAAAAATATTAATTTTAAATAGAATAGGGACGAGATGAACGTCATGAGCTACTGTATTTTTTTTATATGTTTTTTTAATGGGATACAACTTATGCCCTAATAAAGGTGTAGGGATTACCAAGGCTTTGTTTACTCTCCTAGAGACAGATTTAAACAAAATTGAATAGGGACGACACGTGTGTATCAGGAGCTACTGCATTTTTTTTAATGTTTTTTTAACGGGATACAATTCATATACATACACAAAAAGTGTATATAACTATATATATGCCTAATGCCTATGCCCTAATAAAAAAGGGTGGGGATTACCAAGGATTTGTCCAGTCCCCAGAGACAGATTTGAACAAAATTGAATAGGGACGAGATGATCGGCATCAGGAGCTACTGCATTTTTTTTTTTATGTTTTTTAATGGAATACAGCCTATGCCCTAATAAAAGGTGGGGATTACTAAGGCTTTGTCCACTCCTCTAAAGACATATTTGAACAAAATTGAATACGGACGAGATGAACGACATGTGTGTATCAGGAGCTACTGCATTTTTTTTTATGTTTTTTTAACAGGATACAAATCATATACACAATACAGAGAAAGTGTATATAACTATATATATGTCTATGCCCTAATAAAAAAATGTGGGGATTACCAAGACTTTGTCCACTCCTCAGACATAGATTTGAACAAAATTGAATTGGGACAAGATGAGCGTCGGAGTTACTGTATTTTTTTTAATGTTTTTTTAACGTGATACAACTCATGTACATATATATACAGAGAAAGTGTATATAACTATATATACTTATGCCCTAATAAAAAGTGTAGGGATTACCAAGGCCTATATATTTTTTTATGTTTTTTTAATGGTATACAATTCATATACATATATACAGAGAAAGTATTTTTTTTTCCGATAAAAAGATTTCATTTGTATAAAAGGAGTACAAGGTACTCAACCTTTACACATTAGGAAAGAAACCAGAACCCCCCACAAACATTACCAGACAAGAAGGAACAATTGATTTGCTATCTATTACAACAGAAACTGCAGGTTTTTCACCCTCCACTTCTGCCGATTTATACTCCCTCGAAGCATACAATTGGATTGTTTCTCCAGTACCAGTGGAACAGTCCTTCACCTTGCTAATTTTATTTCCCAGCCAAGATTTTAGTTGGAATTTAATTGTTTTCACAACTATTTTCCAATCCGGTTTTCCTTCGTTAAACATATATTATTTCGTAGAGAAAGTGTATATAACTATATATAGTTATGCCCTAATAAAAGGGTGGGGATTACCAAGACTTTGTCCACTCCCCCCATAGTTTATATATACATATGCCCTAATAAAAAGGGTGGGGATTACCAAGGCTTTGTCCACTCCCTCCATAATTTTTTTAACGAGATACATCTCATATAATAAAAAGGGTGGGGGATTACCAAGGCTTTGTCCACTCCCCGAAGACAGATTTGAACAAAATTGAATAGAGACAAGATGAACGACACGTTTGCTAAACATCCAGATTCTGGATATCCAGAAAAGGGTATTTTAGTCAATTTTTATTTTAAATTGAGCAAAAATGACTAATATATCCTTAGTTCAAATATATTCCTGAATTATTATTCTTTTCTCCCTCTTCTTATTTGTTCAAGGTAAGCACTAATTAAAAAAAAAACAAGTTTCAATATTTGTATATAAATCAAAATCTTCCATTCTTATTTGTTACGCTCAATTTCAACTCTTTCCCCTTATTCTTCTTCTTCATTTTTTCTACCCTAAATAACTTCATTTTTTATTTAAATCAATTTAATTAATTTTAGTTAATCTCGATTAATTTTAATTAATTTTAATCAATAAATATAATGTAAATTTAATTTAATTTCAGTTAATTTAATTTTAATTAATTTTAGTAATATATTATTTATTTTATATTATAGATTAGCCCTATTTTATATCACAAATCTTATCTCTTCTATGTGGATTCACAAAAACTAAAATAAAAAATATTTCATTCCTCACAAAATTAATCGACGGATATTTAGTAAATAAAATTATATTAATAAATTTTAAAATTATTTTGAATATATATATATAATAATTGAATACGATAATTTTTTAATTAAAGTTGTTTTGAAAAACAAAAAATCGTTTTCCAAAAAATGATATAATTTCGATGATTAAAAAAAAAATCATTCCAATAATATTTCCAAATTTATTTAAAAAAAGACTTTAGATTTGAATATATAGTTTTTAAATGAATAAGTTTAACAATTATGTATTGGAGTATTAAAAAAAAAAATTCAAAAAAAAAATTATTTTACGTATGATAAAATGATTTATTTCATACATTGTTAAAATTGTTTCTTTTATAAGGGGTTTTTATAAGTGGGTGTATTCAATTGAGATTCTATTGGATTTTTTTAGACTTTAAAATGTAGGCGGATTTATAAAATCCATAGAGTTCATGCAAAATTTGACTGATTTTTTTTATTGATTTATATGAATTTTCATAGACTTGACATGATTGTGGAATACTCCCTCCGTCCAATTTTATTATGCCCACTTCTCTAGGCACAGATTTTAATGAATATTGATTAGTTTATTGATAAAGTAGATAAGTTGAGGGTATGATGGGGTATTGTGGGGTCCATTTGTAAATAAATGATTGTTTATGAATAAAGTGAATGGCAAAGTGGGTAAATAAGTGATGATAGGAGGGTGAAGTTAAAGTAGTATGAATAGTATTGTTTCCAAAAAAGGTATGAGCATAATAAAATTGGACAAACAAAAAAGGAAAGTGAGAATAATGAAATTGGACGGAGGGAGTATATTTTATTTATGGATTTACATCGATTTTCATAAACTCCGATATTGATGGGAAGAGTTTTTTTTAATGTGAATTGTTTTTTTAATTAATATTATATATATATATATATAATATTTTACCAATAAATATATATATATATATATATTATATAAAGTTTATATATTAATTTGGGGCGGGGCTGATTCGGGTGAAATTTACACATTTTTGATACACATGTGAAGCGTATTTTGATTGTGATTTCATTGATTTGTTGGTTGATTATGATGGTTTTGGTCAAAATAAAAGAAAGATGGTGTTTTGTTGATCTTGTAAGAAAAACGAAAGGTTTTGGGCGCAAAAGACCTACCACAATTCACTGTACCAAAAAGAGGAGTGCACCATTGGATCCGGCTAAAAAAATGGAGCGGTATAGCAAAAAGAATTGAGTCGATTGGAGGTCGGAAGCAAAAGTTACAAACAAAACAAGTTCGAGGTGCAAACTTAGACATTCAGCAACTCGGTCGAGTTGGCCAATTACCCATCATCCATTTCTCTTTCTTTTTATTTGTTTATTTCATTAGTTTGTGTTAATTGGATTATGTTGATTGTTGGCTAGAACACTTTTGGTTCTAGGGCCTTGTAAATACTTTTGATGAAGTTTATGAATTAGTATTTTGCTTAATTGGTGTTTGTGTGGCTTAATTAATTCTATTTGAATGCTTGATTTCCATTGCCAAACATGTTATTAGTGTACAATAGTGATGTGTTGATCTTAGTTAATTGAAATTGGATTGAGAAATCTCTTTTGATTAATTGATTGCAAGTATTCGACCTAATTTTATTGAGAGATCGAAAGATGATCAATGATTAAGAGGATGTGTGATGATCTTAGGGGCTTAATTGGGTTGTATGATGCAATTTAGGTAGAGATACTAGATTGAATTATATTTCCCTTGAGTTATTTGGATCGAGAGAACTTTTAACCCATTGTTTTGTGATCAATCTTATAGAAAAAACACAACACCACTTGAGTAGATTGTTAATCATAGATGGATTAATTAGTATTGCATGTGCCTTGGAACCTACTTTCTCTTATTTGCGTTTCACTCGTATTTTCTTAGTTTTTGTGAATTGCATGAGCACATTTGATCGATTCTCTTTATTACTCTTAATTGTTTACTTGTGACACTTAGGTAGATAAATAAGGGTAATTACAACATTCAAACTTATCGATCACGTCTATTTATAATTCAATCAACAAAATACGCTTTTACACTACACCTCTCTGTGGGATCGATCTTGTACTTATCACGCTATAATATACGTCGTAAACTTGCGGTTATGTATTTTAGTGTTAGATAATACATGAATTAGGGGCAGATACCCGTGGGTCGGACATAAGACCCAGACCCGACCCATACTCAATACGGAGCGGATCCGACCTGACCTAAAGCTCGCGGGGTGGGGTGGGTACCTGCGGGTGGGGTCAATATTGTCATCCCTACTTTTGATCTTTCGTCTTTAAAGTTTTCTGAGAGAAACCGTTAAAATCTCTAGTTTTTAGAAGAGATTTTAGATAGTGAAATTTATTTATATTTTTAAAAGAGAATCCAATAAAATTCATAGAGTATTAAAATCCATAGACTGTTGAATACCTAAAGATTTTTAAAGACTTTTCAAAATTCGTATTGAATACCTCAAAATATTTAAAGACTTTTGAAAATGTGAATTGAATACCCTACACTTTGAAAGTTCAAAAATATCCTACAGAATCCACAACCAATACACACCCTAAATCATGTATTATTATTTTCAAGATAATTAAATCTATTTATTTTAAAAATCTTGTATTTAGATTTAAAAATTATTTTATTTACTAAATATGGATCGATTAATTTTTTTAGGAATGCAATATTTTTTTATTTTTGTGAATCCTATTTACATGGAAGTACGTGGTAAGATTTGTGATATAAAATATAATCTAAAAATTTAGAAAAAAAATATATTATGTAGCATTGCCACGAAATAATAACTTATGTACAAATTATTATTCTCGTAAACTATTAAAGTTAACTTTTTAGAAAATTTAAATTATTTAAGTTAGTTATTCGAATTATTTAATTTATTTTAAATAATGTCCATTGATGAAGTAAATGATTCAGGGTTTAGGGTAAAGGATTTAGGGTTCAGGGTATAGTGTAAAGGATTTAGGGTTCAGGGTATAGTGTAAAGGGTTTAGGGTGTTTAGGGTTTAGGGTAAAGAGTCCGACTACTCCTTTCAATGTGTCACATAGACTTCATTAATAAATAAATTTCAAATGTGTATTATGAATTTTTATTCAATATGGTACACTTATCTTCGACTACTCGTTTCTCAGCATATAGTGTTTACGGTCTAGGGTTCAGGGTAAAGGGTCTGACTACTCATTTCAACGTACACTTAGGCTTCATTAATAAATAAATTTCAAATGTGTATTATTAATTTATATTCAATATGGTACACTTATCACCGACTACTCGTTTCTCAACATATAATATTTACGGTTCAGGGTTTAGGGTAAATTGTCCCACTACTCCTTTCAACGTGTACACTTAGGCTTCATTAATAAATAAATTTTAATTATGTATTATGAATTTATATTCAATATGGTACACTTATCTAAGACTACTCGTTTCTCAACATATAATGTTTACGGTCCAAGATTTAGGGTATTTGGTTTAGGGTAAAATGTCTGACTCCTCATTTTAACGTGTACACTTAAGTTTCATTAAATTAATTTTCAATAGTGTACATTTATACTTAAAAAATATTAAATTAATTTTCAATGTGTTGATTAAATTAATTTCCAATAGTGTATACTTATACTTATTGATGATTTAACTAATTTTTAACAGTGTACACTTATACTTAGGGATGATTAAATTAATTTTAAGGTGTTTATTAAATTAATTTTCAATAGTGTACACTTATACTTAGGGAAGATTAAATTAATTTTCAATGTGTTGATTAAATTAATTAATTTCCAATATTGTGCACTTATCACTACAAAATTTGACTCAAATGGCGAGGGAAAATGGCGAGCGCGTATAAGCCCTTGGCATTGGGCGAGTGAAATGGCGAGGGGTACAATTTACGAGGGATATGACGACGGGTGACACTGCACTCGCCAATTTACGAGCGCGTGGGCGAGGGTACCAAAATCCCTCGCAAATTGACGAGGGAAATTAATACCCCTCGCGAAAGCTGATGGAATGAATACTAAAATGGCGAGGGAAGGAGGGGTACCTGTTATTGACGAGTGATATACATATGTTACGTTAATTAAATGTTAATTAATATTATTATATTATTATTAGTGGTTGGATAAACATTGGTAATTAATATTATATGTATATATTTTTAGATAATTAATATTGCATGTATATATTTTTAGAGTATAATTTAATATAATAACATTATTAGATATTAATTGTTAGATAATTTTAATTAGGTTAATAGTTAATTATCGTTATTAGATTAATTAATGGTTAAATATTGTTAATAATATGATTTAATTATAAATATAATGTTTTGATAATTTAATTGTGTTATTAATTTATGTTATATGTAATTTAATTTATTAAATAGAAATATGATGATGTTAGAGTTGTGAGGACGAGTTGTGCTTGTTCTTGTAGAATGTGTGTTACGACATGATTATAATTTTAATCAAGTTAAAAAATTAAATTAAATTTAAAAAATGATTAATTAATTTTTAAATATTTATCTTTTAATTTCAATTTTAATGGTGCATTTATTTTTAATTTTTGATTATTAATGATACTTGATTTTTATTTTTAATGTTAAATTTTAATTATATTCAATATATATATTCAAATAATTTTTACTAACAATGATTTAATTACAAATTTGAAATATATATATATATATATATATATTTATGGAGAAAATTAATTAGACATAATTATTGAATAATTACGAATTAAATGTGTTTTGACAATCTAAAGATAAACAAGTTACTTTAAAGAAAAGAAAGAAAAAAACTAAAATTATAGGAGTAATATGTATATATATATTAATTGCATTCAAAGTATAACGACTAAAGCTCCTAGCCTAAACGGCACATAGGGAGCGCATAAACACTTCTTGTTCCGGAGGTCCCGGGTTCGATTCTCGCCTGTGCGGGTGTGAAATAAATATAAAAGTGGTAGTGGGGTGGGGGGTTCAAACACAGATTCCACAATTTTTTAAATTAATTAAATTGGCGAGGGTGCCCTCGCCAATAAATTAGCGAGGGGGGTTCAAACACAGATTCCACAATTTTTTAAATTAATTAAATTGGTGAGGGTGCCCTCACCAATAAATTAGCGAGGAGCACTTTGGCGACAGTGACTGCCCCTCGCCTCTGCTGTCGCCAAAGTGATTAAAGAGGGCAATTCCCCCGCCTTTGCCCTCTTTATATGAGCCTTTTTTTGTAGTGTATACTTAGGGAAGATTAAATTAATTTTCATAGTGTACATTTATACTTAGGGAAGATTAAATTAAATTCCAATGTGTTGATTAAATTAATTTTCAATAGTGTACATTTATACTTAGGGAAGATTAAATTAATTTTCAATGTGTTGATTAAATTAATTTTCAATAGTGTACACTTATATTTAGGAAAGATTAAATTAATGTTCAAGGTGTTGATTAAATTAATTTTCAATAATGTACACTTATACTTAGGGAAGATTAAATTAATTTTCAATGTGTTGATTAAATTAATTTCCAATAATGTACACTTATACTTAGGGAAGATTAAATTAATTTTCAATGTGTTGATTAAATTAATTTCCAATAGTATACACTTATAGGAGGGAAAATTGAATTAATTTTCAATAGTATACACTTATAGGGAAGATTGAATTAATTTTCAATGTGTTGGGAGATTAGTGAGAAACATTAAAAAAAAACTTAACGTAATGGTGGTAATAGTGAGAGAAATTAGTAGGAGAATCAAAAAAACTTAACATAATTGTGGTAATGGTGGGTGAAAGTAGTCGAAGAAATTAATGATGTTTTTACCGTTAAAAAATATTAATGATGACAATGGAGTAATAATGTGTATTGGGAGATTAAAGATGCGCAAGCAGTATATTTTGATTCAAGAGAAATCTGGTCACAAAGAGTGCATGTACATGTTTTAATTAATTAATTGTCATTATCTATAATTAAGGGTATAAACGTAATTAATAAAATATTAATTAATTCAAAAATAAAATTCTGAATATTCAAATTCTGGATTGACTTGGATGTATTTTTGCACACTTTTTACAACTATACGATCCCCACAAGCGTATGGGTTCGTTAGTAGTACGATAAGTATACCAAGTAGAATTTCGTTCCAAGGACTTAATTGAGTGAAAATGAATCCCTAAAGTTGCAAGTTATCATGCTATTGTAGTAACTAAACATGTTTGTTTGGGTTTTTGGGAATAAGCACAAAAAATAGTAAACTATATTAACTAAAGTAATAAGAACTAGTGACAAGAAATGACAATCTATCTAACTTTCTTTTGGAAAGTGCAAGGGAAGGGTATTGCCTCGGGTGTTTCCGTTTTGTGAGCAATTAAGTGAACTAGTGGACCAATTACATGATTTTACTACAACTTTGGTTAAGTTAAAGGCTATCACGTAGGTGTGCAAACCCCCTCGAAAGGCATAGGTAAACATCGTGCATTGATTAGCAATTATAGGATCTAACCAAATACCATAAGCTCCTAAGATAGTGTTGCATAAGCACTTTCAACACGGTTACTAATGCTTATGAAACGCCCTCTCACCAAACTCCTAGACGACCTCTACTCGTTTAGTGTCTAAAGTTGTCGGTCTAGCCATTAACACCCCTCTCGGGTGAGCTAATTACTAATTAACTTCTATTCAATTGATCAAAGCTCACACTCACACTCCCAATCATGCTACCCAACTCTCGTTGCAATAAACATAATCGAACATGCTTGCTAATAGGGTTGATCAACCAAATGAATCAATGAAAGTACAACTCTAGAAACATAAACACCAAAATTATAAACTAATCATGCAATTAATCCACAATTACACTAAATTCTCATCAAAACATCCACACCCAAGGCAATTGAGGATTAGCCCATGGTTCTAGAAGAGAATCCCATGGCTACAACAACAAATAAAATCGAACTCATAAAGAAATAACAAGAGATTGAAGAAAATACCAAATTGAATTGCAAAATGGAGTAATATCACCTTGATCATACGAATTTAGCTACAAAACGATGTAATAGACGATGCCCGATGATAATCGTAGCTTGATTTGAAGTAAAAACCAATATTCTATCTAATCTATTGAAGAAATTAAACTAAAAATGAAGAACACCTACAATCATGTGAATGTGTGTGTGGGAAAAATGCTTGTAAAAGGAGGTCCTCTCTGGATTTTAAGAAAGGGAGTTTATATAGTGTTTGGGAAGGGTTTGAATGGCATAATTGCAAGTTGATCCCTCAAAAATGGAGAAAATACGAGTTTGGCACCGAAATTGGGGTGACTCGGCCGAGTTGGGGTCACTCGGCCGAGTGGAACACTTAAGAAGCGTGTAGCAACTCTTTCCAGCCGAGTGGTCTTCAATTCCAGGAGCTACGGTATTCAACCTTACTCGGCCGAGTTGGCTCACTCGGCCGAGTGCGCAGTAAAATGCAAAATTGTAGATTCGGTCGAGTAACCTTACTCGGTCGAGTGATGTCCGATTCCAGGAGCTACGCATTCAACCTTACTCGGCCGAGTTGGCTCACTCGGCCGAGTGCGCAGTAAAATGCAAATTTGCAGATTCGGCCGAGTAACCTTACTCGGTCGAGTGCCTCTTCCCCTTTTCGTTCCATGCATAACTTTCGCCTCGGATGTCGGATTGACTCGATTCCTTTGGCTAATCCACTCCGTTTTTCGAGACGAATCCAACCGTGCACTCCTCTTTCCGGTCCGATCAATTGTGGTATGTGTTTTGCTCCGATTTCCATCGTATTTCCTACACAATTGACAAAACACAACCTTTCTCTCATTTCGGCTTAAACAATCATATTCAGTGTATAATTCAATGAAATCAACATCAAATGAGCTTCAAATATGCATCTAAATCGTGTAAATTCCACCCGAATCAACTCCCCCAAACTTAAAGTGTTGCTCGTCCTCGAGCAACGAAAGAATTATAACATGAGGGTGAAATTTACAACTAGATGATCAATGAAAGATCCCACATATCAAATGACATGAAATGAATTCTTCTTCCTCAAGATACATTCTTAAAATGATCACAAGTTCAATATTGAAGATCCAACTCATTACTCACACATGCTCTACACACAACAACAAGTGATGGTGATGACAATATCAAGATGTTCAAGTTTATCTCACAAGAAATAGTATTTCACTCAAACACTCAAACAAATTAAGGACAATAAGCACTCATCAATCAAATCATGCATTGCAATTGCCATAAGCTTGCCCAGGCTCTACCATATTTCCACCACAAACATGTTCAACAATGAGATCAATAGGGCTTAACCAAGGACGTAACATTGGCTCTTTGGAAACGGTGGGAAGAATTTGGGAAATGTGACTCGACTAGTGGAGGACAACGAACCATTTTTTTTTTCTTTTCATTTTTCTCATTTTATTCAAAACAAACCATCCATCATCCTCACTTTTCTTTTCATTCTCAAGAATTTTCTTCCTTTGTTTCTTTCGAGAGTCTACTTTTTGCTCTTAAGCACATGTTTTTGGGAGATCCCCTCTTCTCTCTTTTTATTTTATTTTTCACTCTCTTTTCTAGGGGCTCCCATTTTTTTATCCCTTTCTTTTGTTTCTCATCTTTTCTTTCTCTTTTTTCTTTGCTCAAACACCCCACACACATTTCAATCAAAATTCATGTTTTTCCACTTTTCACTTGTCCTCCACTAGTAAAGGGCAAAGACTTAATAAGTTCAAGAGGTTAAACATTGTAGGTTGCCAAAAGATCAAGTTTTAAGGCTCAAATTGGCTAACTATGGAAACTTCTTTTTGGTATGGGAATATTTGGCTAAGTGACTAGTAATAACAAAAGATGGCCTAAATCATATCCCATTATTTCACACACTTGTGGTTTCAAGCAAGAACTTGGGGAAGTTCTAGAAAAACAAGCAATGAATTGATTCACTCACAAATGAAATAAACCGGATTAATGCTCGGTTCAAAGCTCAACTCTCACCGGTTCATTAAAGACTCAAAAATTCATCAATCACACCACACATAACTCATTGTGCATGCAAAACATCCATAGGCAACAAGATGACAACAACACAAACAAAATGATTCATTGCAATCATGTACACATTCAAGGAATCAAATTCACAACAAATCACTATCAAATGTGTCTCAATGATCATTAAAGCTCAAATTACACACATACACAAGAGTACACATTGGTGTCAATAGAAAATGTAAAAACGAACATACCCCCCCCAAACTTTTTCATTGCAAAGCAATTAAAAGTTTGGAAAAATAGTGTTGCATTGATATTGACACCAAGTGCTAACCATACAAATCTACACACATGGGCCACTATCCCAACAATTAACACTAAGAGTAGCTAAGCAATCAATATTATGAACAAGAATATAAATTCCACTACCCCCCCAAACTTAGTAATTGCTATGAAATTCCTAAGTTTGGAGTGGGCGTACCTCTCACGATTGCTATAGCTACACCTTCTTCGAAGCTCAAAGTTCCACTTTCGATCTCCAATCGTCCATTCGATCCAAGCTTCTCCAACTAACATCAAAACTCACAAACACATCAAACTAAACTAACAAAGCAAATAAAATGAGCAAGAAATGAAATAAAGCAAGTAAAAATGGGTTGCCTCCCATTTAGCGCTAGGTTTAACGTCCTATGCCGGACCGAACTTAACAAGTTCATACTTCTCTTTCTTTGAATGGAGGATGATAGTACTTGACATTGTGCTCATCGGTGATGAACACTTCATCCTCCTCACTTTCCAACGCAATGCCTCCTCCATAGACCAATTTCTTCATGACCAACATTTTCCTTTCCTTGATCTTCATCTTTCCAAGGACTTCCATCACTCCCAAGGTTCCCCATACCACCGTATCTCCAATTTCAAAGCTTTTTTCGATCATTCTCTCCTTCGAACTCTTCCTTCTTCCCTCTTCATCTTCACTACCCTCAAGGAATTTACCAAAACTCTTCTCCTTATCAAACTCCCCCAAACTTGAGTTTTGCTCAAGTTTGGGAGTTTGCTTCAATTTGTTATAATCTCCCGGATCTTTCAATGGGACTTTTGGTAATGGCTCTTTCACATAAATGTCACATTCTTGGATGGAGGGAGATTCCTTCTTTCTTGGGGAACTCTCAATTGAGCCATACTTGGAGAAAATCACTTTCTCTCCATTCACCTCCAATGTTACCTCCCTTTTTCTCAAATTGATGTTTGCTCCCCCCGTGGCAAGAAACGGTCTCCCAAGAATCAATGGGATATTTGCATTTTCTTTCATATCTAACACCACGAAGTCGGCCGGAATGATGAACTTGTCAATCTTCACCAATACATCTTCAATGATCCCTTTAGGATGGGTGATGGAACGATCCGCTAATTGGAGAGTAATTGATGTGGGCACTACTTCTCCAAGTCCCAAACGCTTGAAGATTGAAAGTGGCATCAAATTGATGCTAGCTCCCAAATCACAAAGAGCTTTCATCATGGGACCATCACCAATCTCACATGGGAGAGTGAAACTACCCGGATCCTTGAGCTTTTCGGGAGGAGTTCGTTGAAGGATAGCACTACACTCTTCGGTCAACTTGATGTTCTCATCATCCACTAGTTTCTTTTTGTTTGTTATTGCATCCTTTAGAAACTTCATGTAATGAGGTATTTTCTCTAAAGCATCCGAAAGTGGAAGATCAATGTGGATTTTCTTGAAGATATCCAAAAACTTCCCAAACTTCTCATCCATTTTCTTCATGTATCTTCCCGGGTATGGAAGTGGCTCATATGTAATGGGCACCCCCCATCTATCACAAGGTACCTCAATCTTCTTCTTTTTCAAATCTTTGGCAATTCTCCACTTTGGAATTCTTGGAGCAACCTTTCCACTTCCAACTTTGTCTATCCTCTTCTTTTCCGCTTCCTCCATTTCTTTTGCCTTCAACACTTCACCCTCTTCCAATTCAATTGAAGAAACTCCATATTGTTCACCACTTGAAATTGTAATAGCATTACAATGCTCACGTGTGTTTACCTCGGTGTTTGAGGGCAATTTACCCTTTGTATGTTGAGATCCAATGGAAGTTGCCAATTGTCCCATTTGGAATTCCATCGCTTTTTGATTACTCATGAGTTGGGCAAGCATTGAGTCGGTGGATTTTTGATTACTCATGAGTTGAGCAAGCATTGAGTCGGTAGATTTTTGGTTACTCATGAGTTGGGCAAGGATGGAGTCGGATGCTTCGGATTTCTTCTCACTTGTCTCCATTCTCTTCATGAGGAGTGCAAGAAGCTCATCCGTGGAGGACTTCCCTTATCCACTTGGAAGTTTTGCACCGGGATCAAATCCGGGAGGATATTGAATAGCACCCTTAGGATTGGAATAGGACAAATTGTCATTCCTCCGAAAATTTGGGTTTTGGGGAGCTTGGTATTGAGGGAATGGTCCCCCTTGTCCTTGAGATGATGAAGGTTGCCCTTGGAATCGGTTTTGAGTAGGAGCTTGGAAGCCTTGACCACGATTTTGATATGGTGGTTGCCCTTGATATTGTCTATTCCCTTGAAAGTTTTGAGGATACCCTTGTTGACCCATGTATTGCACTTCTTCCATAGGTCCCATTTGAGGGTCCTCTTGCACAAAGGGTAAATGATTATCTCTTGATTGAGATAAAACATTCACATTTTCAATGAGTGTGGCCATCATCTCTCTCATGCTATCATTAACATCCACTTGAGCTACCCGATTTTGTGTTCCACGGTCTACTCTCATCTTGAAAGTATTGCTTGATATTCCTTCAATTATGTCATTGATCTCCTCCACCGATTTCATCCAAATTGAACCCCCCGCACAAGCATCAATGTGGTGTTGATCTTCCAATCGTAACCCACCAACGAACCAACATGTCGTTTGTTCTATTGGGAAACCATGATGGGGGCATGTGATGAGAAGACTCGTAAACCTTTCCCATGCTTCTTTGATTCCCTCATTTGGACCTTGTTTGAATGTAGAGATCTTTAGCTTGGCTTCCATCGTCTTTGACGGAGGGTAGTATTTCAATAGAAATCTCTTCTTCAACTCTTCCCATGTTCTCACTTCTCCGGTCAGAATGCTTGATTGTAGCCATGCTTTTGCTTTCCCCGACAATGTAAATGGAAATAGCCTCATCTTTTTAGCATCTTCCGACACTCCATTTTGCTTGAGAGTGTCGGCTATCTCCAAGAATTGAGCAAGATGTTCATTCGGGTCTTCCTCAAATCCTTCCTCCGTCCTTCCTTCAAATTGCCTCTCCCTCAACATCCTTAATAAAGAGGCACTAATCTCAAAATTGTTTGCCTCCACCCTTGGTCTTGCCAACCCATCGTAATGCTCCCTAGGTTGAGGCTCAAAATATTCCCTCATTGGCCTTCCATGGTACACACGTTGAGGTTCTTCTATATGTGAAGGGGGAGGGATGTATTCCTCTTGAATGTGTTGAGGTGGAGGATATTGGTAAGGTGGAGGGTAAGGGTGTTGAGGTGGTGGATATTGATTAGGTGGTGGTGGATAGTAGGCTTGTTGTGGAGGTGGATAGGGTAAGTGGGCTTGTTGTGGAGGTGGGTAAGGGTAAGGATAGTATCCTTGATATGGAAGGTGGTTTTGAGGTGGATATTGTGGATTTGGGTTATGGAGATTTGGTGGTGGGTTTGGAGGTGGATTCCCTCCTTGTTGATTCCCAACTTGGGGATTCTCTCTTTGAGGCTCATCGTCTCCATTTGGTGGAGGGTTCATCTCTTCAATGTTCTCCATCTCAAATGGTTCTTCTATGACTCTTTGTCGGTTCCTACTTCGATTCCTTCTTCTTGCGTGTGCCTCGATCTCAAGGTCTCATGGTTCAAGATTTCCTCCACGTGATCTTGTGATCATGCACCTACAAAAGACAAGTATCAAAGCCCACAAAGACGAACTAAAACAAAATAACAAAAAGAAATGGTACTATCAATAACACTCAACAAACTTTAAGTTTCACAAATAACACTCGCTTAAATCCCCGGCAGCGGCGCCATTGACTTGGATGTATTTTTGCACACTTTTTACAACTATACGATCCCCACAAGCGTATGGGTTCGTTAGTAGTACGATAAGTATACCAAGTAGAATTTCGTTCCAAGGACTTAATTGAGTGAAAATGAATCCCTAAAGTTGCAAGTTATCATGCTATTGTAGTAACTAAACATGTTTGTTTGGGTTTTTGGGAATAAGCACAAAAAATAGTAAACTATATTAACTAAAGTAATAAGAACTAGTGACAAGAAATGACAATCTATCTAACTTTCTTTTGGAAAGTGCAAGGGAAGGGTATTGCCTCGGGTGTTTCCGTTTTGTGAGCAATTAAGTGAACAAGTGGACCAATTACATGATTTTACTACAACTTTGGTTAAGTTAAAGGCTATCGCGTAGGTGTGCAAACCCCCTCGAAAGGCATAGGTAAACATCGTGCATTGATTAGCAATTATAGGATCTAACCAAATACCATAAGCTCCTAAGATAGTGTTGCATAAGCACTTTCAACACGGTTACTAATTCTTATGAAACGCCCTCTCACCAAACTCCTAGACGACCTCTACTCGTTTAGTGTCTAAAGTTGTCGGTCTAGCCATTAACACCCCTCTCGGGTGAGCTAATTACTAATTAACTTCTATTCAATTGATCAAAGTTCACACTCACACTCCCAATCATGCTACCCAACTCTCGTTGCAATAAACATAATCGAACATGCTTGCTAATAGGGTTGATCAACCAAATGAATCAATGAAAGTACAACTCTAGAAACATAAACACCAAAATTATAAACTAATCATGCAATTAATCCACAATTACACTAAATTCTCATCAAAACATCCACACCCAAGGCAATTGAGGATTAGCCCATGGTTCTAGAAGAGAATCTCATGGCTACAACAACAAATAAAATCGAACTCATAAAGAAATAACAAGAGATTGAAGAAATTAAGAAAATACCAAATTGAATTGCAAAATGGAGTAATATCACCTTGATCATACGAATTTAGCTACAAAACGATGTAATAGACGATGCCCGATGATAATCGTAGCTTGATTTGAAGTAAAAACCACTATTCTATCTAATCTATTGAAGAAATTAAACTAAAAATGAAGAACACCTACAACTATGTGAATGTGTGTGTGGGAAAAATGCTTGTAAAAGGAGGTCCTCTCTGGATTTTAAGAAAGGGAGTTTATATAGTGTTTGGGAAGGGTTTGAATGGCATAATTGCAAGTTGATCCCTCAAAAATGGAGAAAATACGAGTTTGGCACCAAAATTGGGGTGACTCGGCCGAGTTGGGGTCACTCGGCCGAGTGGAACACTTAAGAAGCGTGTAGCAACTCTTTCCAGCCGAGACTCGGCCGAGTGAGGGTCACTCGGCCGAGTGGTCTTCAATTCCAGGAGCTACGGTATTCAACCTTACTCGGCCGAGTTGGCTCACTCGGCCGAGTGCGCAGTAAAATGCAAAATTGCAAATTCGGCCGAGTAACCTTACTCGGTCGAGTGATGTCCGATTCCAGGAGCTACGCATTCAACCTTAATCGGCCGAGTTGGCTCACTCGGCCGAGTGCGCAGTAAAATACAAAATTGCAGATTCGGCCGAGTAACCTTACTCGGTCGAGTGCCTCTTCCCCTTCTCGTTCCATGCATAACTTTCGCCTCGGATGTCGGATTGACTCGATTCCTTTGGCTAATCCACTCCGTTTTTCGAGACGAATCCAAGCGTGCACTCCTCTTTCCGGTCCGATCACTTGTGGTATGTGTTTTGCTCCGATTTCCATCCTATTTCCTACACAATTGACAAAACACAACCTTTCTCTCATTTCGGCTTAAACAATGTTGGTCCTGAAAGGAGTATATAACAAGTGTATGGGGGGGGGGGGGGGAATACACTTGTATGCAATTCTTTCTCTATTTTTATCAAACCAGAGCTCAGCAAGGTTGTCTTGGACAACTCTGGTGAAGATGATTAACTCTTCTAAGATAATCAAACCACTAAGTACTATTGAGTACTTAGTTGAATAACTATCTAGGGGAGTTATATGTGCGGAATATTGGTTGGCCCTTTAAGTTTAGACTCCTTAATATTCTGAAATCACTTTGGCAATCCAAGACAGTCCAGTTAAGTTTCAGGGAACTTGTCCAAATCAGTTTTTGCACAGTCTTTGAATAGATATCTTTGAAAGATCAGTTTTGTGTGCAGTGTTGAATGAATGTAAGTACTTGTAAAGTAAATCAACACAGGAGATTTATAGTGGTTCAGAGACTCAAGCTCCTACATCCACTTTCCCTGATTTAACAGGATAATTCCTTCTCTCTTGGAATTAACTTGTTTTATAGTGCCAAGGTGCACTTGATCAAGAACACCACTCCTTGGTGAATTGATCCCTAGGATGTCTAGAGTCCTAGTACCCTCTTCTCAACTCAGAACTGAACTGTTCTTCTCTCAACAGTCAGCTCCTACCACTTCTACTACTACAACCTTCTCACTTTCTTTCTTGAAAGGGGTAAGGATTGAAGTAAGGTTCCAACTAATGAGATATCCTTTACAATGAAGATCAGTGTATAAGGATAGGATATCTCTCTAAGCTTATGTATGGATATACAATTGGGATTAGCTTAGAAGAAGTGTATGAAGACTAAGATAGTCTCTTTGAAAGCTTTGAAAGTACTTTGACTTGTAGGATAGTTGGATATTCTTGTCAAGGTTGAGGTCAGTTGGATGCTTTCAAATGGTCTTCACACTTCTGTATTTATAGACAAAATGGAGGATTTGCCCGTTGGAGAGGCAGCCCCAAATTGCTATAAATGTCTTCCTTGAGTTCTTCAGACTGGAAGACAGATTCTTGATAGTGACATGTCCTCATTTGGGTAATAAACGGCTTGTAAGACTTTGTCTTCATTCTCTAGCACTTTTCCCAATGTTTGACTTCTTGTTAGGACTTGGACATGGCTTCTGAAGGTTGATCCAATGATAGGACAACATTCCTTATCAAGTGGACAACTCTTCTTATCACTATCAGCAGTCTTGCTTATCAACAAGGTTGGCTTGCTCTTCTTCAGATGACTTGGCTCTTTCCCTTTATTTCACTTCAAGGTGATCTAGGCATGTTGTATTGGAATTCTTTAGGGTATAGTTGTCTCTAATTCTTCAGCATAGTTGACCTTCAATCTTTAGAGCATCTGTTCTGATTCAATCATGCTGAGACAACTCATCTGGACAACTCTTTTGATCAGCTTATTTGGTCTTTTAGCATCAAAGCACTTTTCACATAGAGTTGGCTTCTCTGGACAGCTCTCCTGTTCAAAACCTTTGAGTAGTCTTGTCCTTTTGAGCTAGATAAACTTGTTCTTGCATATGGCTAGCTCCTTTGGACAACTCTCCTGATCAGAGCATCTTATTGGACTTGTCCTTAGAGCTTTACAATCTTGTTCTTACATAAGAACAACTCCTCTGGACAACTCTCCTGATCAGAGCATTTGGTTTTCCATAGAGTGTCCTTGCTCTTAAGTGATTGTTCCAGAATTTGAGCTTTGAGGGGACTTGATCTAGATCTTCTTCAAAGCATAGGTTCCCCCTCAAATTGTGCATCTAATTATCTAAGAGCTGCCTAACATTTCAGCTTCTCATCTAGCCTTATGCTATGTGTTCTAACATTTTTAGAACACTTAAATTTGACTTAGGCATGTCTCAGGGGGTTTTGGTATTTAATCAAAACATGTATCATTTTATTCCCAACAATTTCCCCCTTTTTGATGATGCCAAAACCTACACAATCTAAGCAAAAGTGACTTGTCTACACCTATTACATGTATCTTTAGAAGACATGACTAAGGTCAATATTCCTGAAAAGACAATGTGTTAGTGTATTCACTGTTTTTGTTGCAAGTAGGTTTCACAGAAAGGCATAGAGAAATTTCTGTAAAAATGTATCTTGATTCAAAAGTAGTTCAACTATCATTCATATAAAAGGTCATTACAAGCATGTTGATAGTTGAATATAACTTATCAGAGCATGAAATCATTACAAATCAAGATTTACATACTAACCATAGGATCAGAGTAAAATAAACAATTTCAAATATCAGAGCTATCAGGTATCAGAGCTAACTAATACAAGGCATTCCAGATATCAAAGTAGAATGCATCAATTCTTGTATCAGGTCAATCTAAACCATATCAGAGCAAACAGCATGTCAATGCACATATCAGCAGCCTTGTCCAAATTTTAGCAGATTTGACCAAATAGCAAAAATATCTTCAGATAAGATAATTTTTCATCCAGAAAGAGTCAGAAGACTTAGCCATTCTTAGAGATCATCCTCAGGAGGTGGATTCATCCCATATTGTGCCCACACTCTCTTCTTGAGTTCCATGGCTTCCTGGTTAGTTCCTTTGGGTCCAAGGGTCATCTTGTTCAGCTTCAGAATTTCTGTGAACTCCCTTAGGATCCTTGCTTGGTCAATCAATCCATCAAGCTTTGGAGGCATATAGATGATAGGCTTGGGAGCATTGAGTTCAATTCTTGCAATGTCAGCAGCTGCAAGTAATTGTTGATACAATTCTCTGTAGTATTCCAGCATGAACTCAGTGAAGGCAGAGTTTGCATCTCCTCCATTCCATCTGTCAATGACATAATAGTCATAGACAAACTCCCTTTTAGCCTCTTCCCATGTATCATTCAGTTGAACTGGCACCCATTTATCCAAGTGTGGATATTTGGTGTCCATTGGGATTAGAAGCTGAGGCTTCATCTTGCTGTAAGTTGCTCTTCTCCTTCTTGGTTTTTGAAAGTTTGCTCTTCTCTTATCTCTTGCTCTGTTAGCTTCTTCCAACAGATCCATTTTCTCTTGGGCCCTCATCATGGCCAGTTTCTGTTGTGTTTCAGGGTCTTTGCCATACCCTTCATGAAACAGCTTTGATGGATCATGGGCTAGGACAGTTGTCTTCTTCTTAGGTTCAGGTCCAAATCCTTCAGCAAATAGCTCTTCAATGTCTTCAGTGGACTTGGGACCTTCAACACTTTTGTCAGATTCAGAAGACTTGTCTTTTTCAGCAGCTTTGGGCTCTTCAGCAGTTTTGGCTTTCTTTGATGTAGGTTCATCCTCATCAATTCTGAATTCAGGTGGGAGATCAAGGCTGCTAAGAAAGTCAGTGAATGTCTCAACTTGTCTTTTCTTTCCTTTTGTCCTCTTGATCTTTCCTCTAGTTTGGACACCTTCAACATCTTTGTCTAAACCAGACACTTCACCACCTGGTCTTTGTTGTAACCTCATCCTTTCTTCTTGAGCTGAGGCCATAGAATTCTTTACTGCAAGTGCTAATTGGTCTTCTTCATTCAATTCTTCCAAGTTCAGCACTTCAGGCTCTTTTCCTTTACCTTCAGCAACTTTGTCTTTCCCTTTGACTGGGCTCCCAATTACCAAGGCACCTTTTGCTCTAGCTCTTTCCCTTTCCCCCTTTTTGGCAGCATCAAAACACTGGGGCTTTAGGTCACTCATTGTTGAGGCCATCAAGGATTGGGCCTGGTTTAGGGATTTCATTTCCTCCAACAAATATACATTTTCATCATGTATATTCTGCATCCTATCACTGCTCAAGCTAAGAAAAGCTAGAACAGGCTTCATCTTTTGTTGAACAACCTCCTCCAAGGTTGCTTTCAGGGATGCATTCAGTTGGGCTTTGATAAGCTCAGTGAGGTTGGCCACTGCACCTTCAGCAATGTTGGCCAATACCTCTTGAGAAAATTTTTCAGAGGCTGCTTTCACCATAGCTAGCCTTTGCTCTTCAGCTCTTCTCTTTTGCAGTGCTGTCTTCTTTCCAAGAGCTTGCTTGACAGTTAGCCTGAGAGCCTTGACATTGTCATTATGATTGTCTCTCAGCAACTTTTGCTCTTTCTTGACTTCCTCTGAGATGGCTTCCATAGTGGATTTGGCATTTTGTACTTCATTGGAAATGGTTTGGAGACCAGTTTCCACACCACTAATCCTTGCTTCAAGGGTTGGTAGCACAACATCTTCAGAGCCAGTGAGCCTCATTTCTACAGATGCTAGAGTCCTTCCTTGCTCATTCAATGCTCCTGAAGTTTCAGCATGAGCAGATTGGACTTGATGAGCCAAGGAGTCCAACTTCTCTGATTGCATTCCAAGTAAGGCTTGAGCTGAGCCTGTATCTACTTGGATAGGTGCATCTGTTAAGAACTCATCTGCAAAAATTTGGTCAAGAGAGATACCTGCAATATTAGACAGGTATCTACTTGGAAATAGACACTCAACACCCTCAATTTCTTTTATATAAGACTCTGATACATCAGCAGCCTTCTTCTCATTTTCAACTCTTTCTTTTCTCCCTTCTTTTAAGATGTTCTCACCCAAGGAATCAGGCCTCCTTTCATCAAGGGATTCCTGAAGTTCAGATTTGACTTCAAGAATAACCTGTCCTTCCTCACTTATTCCACCCTCATATGGTGGTGCACTCACTATCTTAGTGATGACTACCTCTCTTTCATCCACAACTCCCTCTGATTTTTCAACTATTCTCTCCTTTTCAACTCCTTCACCTAAACCTGCAACATCTCCACCTTCAACAAGGTTCAAAGATGGCAGTTGTGGGGAGATCACAGTGCTTATTTCAACAGCCACTGAGTCATCCTGAATGATTAAGGGCTGATCAGTGTCCAACTCTTCTGACACTGAATAGGCCTTAATCAAACCAGCCTCTAGCATAGGAACCTCAACATCTTTAGGTTGTGCCTTGGGTTCAGAAGAACCTTCATTGGCAGATGTGTCTTTGGTTGTGTTACCACCCTTGGTCAACACCTCTGAAGATACAGAGCCTTTCCTATGATAGGTTTTAGGAGGGTTTGAAAGTCTGTCTGCTATAGAAGACTTGGGTTGAGAAGGTTCAGGGAGATTGGCTTGAGGGGTTTCAGGAGGGTTGGGATTTGAAGGATTTGAGGGATCATCAGGGGAATCATCATCATTGGAGCTACTGTCAGGGTGTTTGATTCCCTTGGCTTTTCTTTCTTTCTCCTCCTCAATCTTATCAGCTACTAGCTTTGCAAAACTTTCCTCATGAATGAGAAATCTTGTCTTTGAAACTCCAGCAAAATGTAGCAATCTGTTCTCCTCTATTTGCCACCAGTTTGCACCCTTATCTTGGATGACTTGTGATATTTCCATCATAGACTTGTCTTTTACATCAACAAGCATCCTGAGATCATAGAATATCTTCTGAATTCTTGGAAATTCAGCAAGTTGTGGATACAAACTGTCCACAGTAGCTTTTGCTCCTCCTCTGAGCATACTTTCATAAGTATACTCCTCCTCATCTCCACTTGAATGGGGACTTTGGGTTATAGGGGAGTTGGCTCTGGGTTCTCCTAGTGTGGCTTCAGGCAGGTTAAGTTCAGGGATGTTGGCTTCAGAAGGGTTTGGTGCAGTAGAAGGTGCTTCAGTTGCTTTTGAGAGCAATGAATCTGAAGGGGCTTTGCTCAGGGGAGTTGGCTCATTGAGTGCATGTTCTAAAAGCTTTGAGTAATTGAGCATGGATGAGTCAAGGGGAGACAGGAGTCTTGTCTCATCTACTGCTAAATCTGCAAGCACATCAATGCCACTTCTTTGCACATTCCCTTCTGGAGAATATCTCTTAGTGAGATTTACAGGGGTAATGGGTTGGTTGGAAGGGGTTACATGGGTTTCAGGGGAGTTGGGCTCAAGATTCTGAGTTTCAGGGAGATTGGCCTCTATAGGTTGACCTTCAGGGACTTTGGATTCTGGAGTTCCAGAACCAGATGAGTTAGTCCTTGACATGGATTTGGTCCTGCTTTCAGCTCTGCTCTCCCTTAGAGCCAATTGAAGAGACCTTTCTTCTTGGAGCTCCAACACCTTTTCAGTAGGCTTGGCCCTTCTCTTGCTGGCCCTACTGCTCCCACTTTCTTCCTTCTCAGGGACAACTTCCCTGATCCTCTTATCACCCTTTTTCTTTTGCCTAGTCTCATTGTACTTCCTCCTCAACTCTTCTGAGTGGTCAGAAGGCACACTCACTCCCTCTTCTGCCACTGCATCAACTTCTGCTGATGCTCCTGAGGCTTCTCTTGAGGATAATTGAGACATTTTCCTTGTTTTGACAGCCCTGGCCTTGGTTCTCTTCTTCATCTTAGGCTTTTCTTCAACCTGTTCTTCAGCAGGTTTGTCCATAAGTTTCCTCCTTTGCTCAGTTTTCTTGCTGAGCTTTCTGAACAAGATCTTTTGGGCTGGGAGGGGCTTTGCAAAGGTCTGCATTTGAGAGTAGTGGGAAAACCTTTCAATCAACAAGCTTGCCCTGGTGCAATACTTGATTTTCCCTTCTAGTACCACCTTGTTGTGGGTTTTCACCTTGAATTTTGCCTTTTCCTTCATCATCTCAGACATGATGAAGGTCCTCCAATCAAATTTAATGCCCTTATCACTGGCATCAATAATGGCAGCCATGATTCTGATTCTTGGATGGCTGACCTGCTCCAAGCTTCCAGTGTTGCTTAAGAGGCTCTTAGCAACTACCTCAAAGAGGTTAAGAAATTCTGGCTTGAGAGTCTTCTTGTTCTGTGTTGAAGAAATGGGGCCTGGAACCAATAGCCATTCTTGAGCTATGTCATCTTCATGGCCGGTGCCATAAGCTTCTGGATTCCTTCCCTCATAAGGTAATCCAAAGGCTCCTTCCAGATCTTCTGAAGAGAATTTCACTCTATGAAATCTCTCTTCTTCCTCTCCTTCTGCAGTATATGACAATCTGGTGAATACTTCACCATCTTCAGTTTTGCCTCTCCACTTGAGGAAGGCAAAGAATTCTGCCATGTAGCTTTCCAAGCAAGAGCTTGGTCTTTCTTCCATGAACTTTTGAAGTCCAGCTCTCCTCAACCATCTCAAGGTTGGTGTAATTTCAGGATCCTCACTCTCAAAGGATACTATTGGCTCAAAATGAAGATTGTTTTTGTTGCTTAGGTAGCCAAAATCCAGGTCTAGATCCTTGTTAGAGAAATCAACAAGCATATCTGGTCTAACTTTGGGGGCCATTGAAAGTTACAGAGAAAAGTTTGATGGAGAATGAGAGAGTTTGAAGAAACTTAGTGCTAGGGTTTCGAATACTTGGGGAAGAAGTGTTTGAGAGGGATCTTAAGGCTTGTGAATATTCTAAAAAGAATGTTTGTCAATGAGTTGGTAAGGTCTTGATGCAATTCAAAGGTGAGCAAAAATGGAAATCCAAAATGGACGGCTAGGATTGATTTCAGGGGAGTTGTCCATTTTTGATCCAATGGTCAAAAACCAATGTAACAGTGAAAGAACTGTTTTATTCAAAACGTGGGTGGTTTTTAATGTTTGTTTAAGGCTGGGGGTTTTTCGAGATAGATCATGTCCCAAAAAGTTTAATGCAAACAAGAGTTAAATCTTGGCATTTAATGCATGGAAAGTGACCTTTTGGGTGGGAGACAAATTAAATCCCAGAAAGGTGAAAACTGTATTTCAATGGGGCAGATTTTGAAATAGGCATTGATCACCAAAAATAGGTGCTTATCATACCAAGATTTGGTTTGATAGTCAAGACAACTTATCTGACCCTACATGGACAAGTGTCCTGAAAAGTTGTGGACAGGTATCCTGAATTTCAAGGGACAAGTGTCCTGAAGAAGTAAGGTCATCTTTTCTGAATTTCAGTAGACTTGACCAAGTCTGCTGAAGTTTGAGTTTATTTCCCCCTTAATGAATGAACTTCTTTGGACTCATTTGTCCAACTTCCCTGGATCAAGAAGTCCCAACTCTGCTGATAATTCCAGGAACCTTGCCTCTGCAAGTGGCTTAGTTAGTATATCAGCTTTTTGATGATCTGTGTGGATCTTTACCAACTTAATATCCTTCTTCTCCACATGATCTCTAATGAAGTGATGCTTGATATCCACATGTTTGCATCTTGTGTGCAAGACAGGATTTTGTGATATAGCAATGGCACTATTGTTATCACAGAATATTGGCACTTCAGTAGAGTTGACTTTGTAGTCTCTGAGTTGTTGTCTCAGCCAAAGGATTTGAGCACAACAACTTCCAGCAGCAACATATTCAGCTTCAGTGGTGGAGGTAGCCACTGTGTTTTGCTTCTTGGAAAACCAAGATATGAGTTTGTTGCCTAAGAATTGACAAGTTCCTGAAGTGGATTTTCTGTCAATTCTGCAACCTCCATAATCAGCATCTGAGTAGCCAGTTAACTCAATGTTGTCATCAGCAGGGTACCAAAGGCCTAGATTTTCAGTGCCTTTGAGGTACCTCAAGATCCTCTTTGCAGCCTCAAGGTGGCTTTTCTTAGGATTTGCTTGAAACCTTGCACAAACACCTACTGCAAAGGTGATGTCAGGCCTGCTGGCAGTGAGATAGAGGAGTGATCCAATTATTCCTCTATACTCAGTGGAGTTGGTTGGAACACCACTTTCATCAGGATCCATCTTCCAATTAGTATTCATTGGGATCCTCACTGGCTTGCTTGATGTACACCCAAATTTCTTGATCATCTCTCTGGTGTACTTAGCTTGGTTGATGAAGATTCCTTCCTTTGATTGCTTGACTTGTAGACCCAAAAAGAAGTTCATCAACTCCATCATGGACATCTCAAACTTGCTTTGCATGAGCTTGGAGAACTTTTCACACAGGTTCTCATTGGGGTATCCAAAAATTATGTCATCTACATAAATTTGGACAAGCAAGATGTCCTCTCCTTCAGAGATTCTGAAGAGAGTTCTGTCCACAGTTCCCTTGGTGAATCCATGATCCAATAGGAACTGTGACAATGTATCATACCAAGCCCTAGGGGCCTGTTTGAGTCCATATAGAGCTTTCTTCAGTCTGTAAACTTGGTTACCCACTTAAAAACCTGGTGGTTGCTCCACATAGACCTCTTCTTTCAAGACTCCATTCAGAAAAGCACTCTTGACATCCATTTGGTACACTTTGAACCTCTTGTGGGCTGCATAGGCTAGGAAAAGCCTTATTGCTTCTAGCCTTGCCACAGGTGCAAAGGTTTCATCATAGTCAATGCCTTCATGCTGGCAGTAACCTTTTGCCACTAGTCTTGCTTTGTTTCTGACAATCAAATCATTTTCATTCTTTTTGTTCTTGAACACCCACTTGGTTCCAATAACATTTTGATGTGAAGGTCTATCAACCAGCTCCCATACTTCATTTCTGGTGAATTGGTTGAGCTCTTCCTGCATTGCTGTGATCCAATTGGCATCCTGAAGTGCTTCATCAATGTCTTTTGGTTCATATTCTGACAAGAAACAGCAGAACATAGCACTTTCACCATGAAATTTTCTGGTTCTGACTCCTATACTTGGATCACCAAGTATTAGATCAGTAGGATGGTCAGACAACCAAGTCCTTCTTTTTCTGATCTCTTCAGTAGAATTGTCCTCTACTGAAGGTGAGTCATTTTGATCATAGAATTCAGGATAATTTAATGCATGATCTAATTCAGGATTATAATCAGGGGTGTTGTCCTCAATGTCAGGAACATTGGCATTTTCAACATTTTGAGTTCCCCCTTGATTATTTGACCCATTAACTACCTCAGCAGGAACTGCTTCTTCATTGGTAGTTGTTACCTGGATGTGAACTGGGATTGGATCATTCAGTTCACCATTTCCATCTGTAGGATTTGTCTCAGGAAGATTGCCTTCAGGATAGTTGTCCAATGTGGTATGTTCAGGTAGATTGGTTTGGACAACATCTATGAATTCAGTGTCTTTGTCTTTTAGGCTCAATTTGGTTGTCCTCTGTGTGATCTCTTTAGGTTCCAAGCTATCATTCCTGATCTCAGAAATAGATTCATCAAACACAACATGAGGTGTTTCTTCCACTATAAGGGTTTTCTTGTTGTAGACTCTGAAAGCTCTACTGATTTGAGAGTATCCAAGAAATACTCCCTCATCAGCTTTGCTGTCAAAAGCTTTCAACTGTTCTTTCCCATTATTGTGAATGAAACACTTGCAACCAAATATATGAAAATATGACACTTTAGGCATTCTTCCTTTCCAGAGTTCATAGGGGGTTTTGCCTTGCCCCTTGGTAATCAAACATCTATTCTAAGTATGGCATGCAGTATTTATAGCTTCAGCCCAAAACCTCTTAGGTAAGTTTGAATCAGCAATTAAGGTTCTAGCAGCTTCTTTTAAGGTCATATTCCTTCTTTCTGCAACTCTATTTTGTTGAGGAGTTCTAGCTGCTGAGGTTTCATGAGCTATCCCATTAGATGAGCAATACTCATTGATGTATGAATTTATGAACTCAGTGCCTTATATCAGATCTTATCTTGATAATGCTAAGGCTTTTCTCATTTGACAATCTCTTAAGAAGTTCAGGTAGTTTGACTTGTGTTTCCTTCTTATTAAGGAGAAACACTACCCATGTGAACCTAGAGAAGTCATCTACTACTACCAATGTGTATTTTCTACCATTTATGCTTGAAGGAGTAATTGGTCCAAACAGATCCATATGTAGAAGTTCAAGTACCCTTTCAGTGGAGATGACTGGTTTACCTTTGAATGAGGCTTTAATCTGTTTTCCTTCTTGACATGGCTTACACACATGTTCTTTAATGAAAACCTCATTAAGCAGTCCTTTAACTAATGCATTTCTAGCAAGTTTATTCATAGATTTGAAGTTCAGGTGGTTTAGCCTCTTGTGCCATAACCAACTTTGTTCACTAGTACTTTTAGCAATGAAGCATGCAGCATCAGTAGACTTGTCCCAGTCTGCAAAATACACATTTCCCTTCCTAGTTCCAGTCAGTAATGTTTGTTGAGTTTTATCCTTAATTAGACACTTTCCACTTGAGAACTCAACATTAAAATCTTTATCACAGAATTGACTGATACTTAGGAGATTATATTTGAGACCAGCCACATAAGATACATTGGTTACTTTGATGTTACCAATCATCAAAGTACCATAACCTTTTGTAGTTGCTTGTGAGCTGTCTCCAAAGGTGACATTTGGGCCTTCTTTTTCAATGAAGTCAGTGAGGAGTTCCTTGTTTCCAGTCATGTGCCTTGAGCATCCACTGTCAAGGTACCATACTATCTTTTTGTTCATGCTCCTCTTCTTGTGGCCCATTGGTACCTGCAATTAGATAGGTTTAGGTACCCTTTGAGTTTTGGGTCCTGAGAGGTTAGCTGTACCTTTGGGAACCCAAACTTGCCTAATAACCCTGATTGATTCAAGGTGGCTAAGTTGATTTCCTTGTGCATCAACATACACTGTCTTTCCCTTAAATGCCTTTGGGAAAGTATGTGTGAATGTGTTAACTCTGTAAGTTTCAGGGGAGTTGTCAACTCTCCTGAACTTATGAGTTCTTTGTGCAACTTGATGAAGTCTTTGAGGAAAGGCCTTTTTAAGACCATTACCCTTTGGCATGAAGGGTTTTGGTTGTCTCATTTTATTCTGCCTTTGAGGGTAGTTGTCCTTAGGTCTATTCAGCTGAGGCTTTCTCAGATGAGTTGGCCTAGGCTGATTATACCTTGGATAACTCCTCTGAACATTGTTCAGGAGGGTTGCCCTTCCATTGGGTCTACTCTGCTGACCAACATTCCTCTTGTGTTCAGGAGCCTTGACCTTTTCCAAAGGTTTGGGTCTAGTCTCCTGAAGCACTTGAGTAGGCATTTCAATCAATTTGCCCTTTCCTTTGTTCAGTGGCTGAGTTATTTCATTTTCAGCTTGTTGTGCCACTGATTTAACAAAGATTTTCTTAGTGTTACTTGTAGAGGCAACACTAAGACAAGGTGAAGATTCAAATGGATCAAAACCTAATCCACTTCTTTGAGCCATGGGTCTTTGATAACTCTGAATTTCCTCTATTGCTCTAGAGGACTTGTTCAAAGCAGACATCTTTAATTTCAGGCTTTCTTCACTTGATTTAGGAATATCATATTCATGTGAGAGATTTTCAAACTTGGCATTTAGAATTTTTAGTTCAAAGTCTTTTCTTTTTTGAGAAAGTAGTTGATTGTCAATTTCCTTTTGTTGGTCAACTATCCTGAGATTTGCTTCCTTAAGCTCTCTCAAGGCTTGTTGATACAATTCAGTAGATTTGACATCAACAGCTATCTCAGAGTTTTTGGTAAGTTCAATAGCCAATCTTTCATTTTCTCTCACACAGTTATCATGAAATTCTTGTAATCTAGTGAAATCTTCCATCAACTTTCCTAAGGAAAGTTTCAGGTTAACCTCACTAGTGTTTTGTGAGATGAATGATGGTGAACTAGAAGTAGAGGATACCTCATCATCCTCAAGAGCCATATTACAAACATCATCATCATCTTCACTGTTGGAGAATAATCCATCAGAAGAGTTGAAGTTTTCAGCACTTTCAGATTCATCACCTGCCATCATGGCCTTTCTATTGGTGAACTTTTTATCTCTTTTGGCTTGCCTCTCTTTTCTTTCTTTAGAGCTCAATTCAGGGCAATCATACTGGAAGTGCCCTTTCTTTTTGCAGTTGTAGCACAGGTCTTCATCATCATCCTTCTTGGATTCATCTCTTCTCTTAGATGATGAAGGATCAGCTCTACTGGGTCTTCTCCTATCAGAGGACTTGTCCTCTGATCTTTTCTCTTCAGACTTTTTATCCTCAGCCTGATCTTAAGGGGAGTTGTATCTTCTCCTGAATTTGTTGTCTTGGTAGAATTTCTTGTATCTACCAAACCTTGTGTTGAGTTTGTCAAACCTTCTAGCCATCAAGGCTAGTTCTTCCTTCATTTCAGTCTTTGAGACTGTCTTTGATGATCTGGGAGTGGGTTGGATTTCAGGTTCAGCAACTTTGGCTTTGAATGCCACTCCCTTAGTTGGATTTGAAGGTTCCTCAACAGGCTTTCTTCTATTGAGGTCAAACTCATAGGCTTTGAGTTCTGAGAAGATTTGTTGCATGGGCATGGTGGAGAGATCTTTGGTATTTTGCATCATCACAGCATAGACATCCCACTTTTGAGTGAGGCTTCTCAAGATTTTCAATCCAACCTCTCTCTTGGTGTAGATCTTGCCCAATGAATTAATTTCATTCATCACATCAGTGAATCTACCAGCAAATTTGTCAATGGACTCATCAGACTCCATTGAGAATTGTTCAAACTTCTGCACAGCAACTTGGAGCTTGTTCTCCTTGATCTTTTCAGTGCCCTCACACATTTCAGCAAGGGTATCCCAAATTTCTTTGGCTGTGGTGCAGTGGTAGACTCTACCCATAACTGCATCTGGAATTGTTTGATAGAGGGTATTCATGGCAAGATAATTCAAATTATCTTTCCTCTTTTCATCAGCAGTGAAGTCATCTTCATCTTTGGGAAATATGTTTGTGATGAGAAATATGGTTGACTGGATTTGTGGCCATATTGTCTAATCCTTGAACAGCAGGGGGAGGAACAACATTGTTGTTGGCCATATTTCAATAAGAATCAGTCAGTCAATAAGTGATGGATTTCAGATAGAGATCAGTTCAGTGACCACACCAAATATGTGAGTTTTGAAAATCAAGATGGATTTTCAGAGGCAGTGGTCTTTGAACCCCTGCTCTGATACCACTTGTTGGTCCTGAAAGGAGTATATAACAAGTGTATGGGGGGGGAATACACTTGTATGCAGTTCTTTCTCTATTTTTATCAAACCAGAGCTCAGCAAGGTTGTCTTGGACAACTCTGCTGAAGATGATTAACTCTTCTAAGATAATCAAACCACTAAGTACTATTGAGTACTTAGTTGAATAACTATCTAGGGGAGTTATATGTGCGGAATAGTGGTTGGCCCTTTAAGTTTAGACTCCTTAATATTCTGAAATCACTTTGGCAATCCAAGACAGTCCAGTTAAGTTTCAGGGAACTTGTCCAAATCAGTTTTTGCACAGTCTTTGAATAGATATCTTTGAAAGATCAGTTTTGTGTGCAGTGTTGAATGAATGTAAGTACTTGTAAAGTAAATCAACACAGGAGATTTATAGTGGTTCAGAGACTCAAGCTCCTACATCCACTTTCCCTGATTTAACAGGATAATTCCTTCTCTCTTGGAATTAACTTGTTTTATAGTGCCAAGGTGCACTTGATCAAGAACACCACTCCTTGGTGAATTGATCCCTAGGATGTCTAGAGTCCTAGTACCCTCTTCTCAACTCAGAACTGAACTGTTCTTCTCTCAACAGTCAGCTCCTACCACTTCTACTACTACAACCTTCTCACTTTCTTTCTTGAAAGGGGTAAGGATTGAAGTAAGGTTCCAACTAATGAGATATCCTTTACAATGAAGATCAGTGTATAAGGATAGGATATCTCTCTAAGCTTATGTATGGATATACAATTGGGATTAGCTTAGAAGAAGTGTATGAAGACTAAGATAGTCTCTTTGAAAGCTTTGAAAGTACTTTGACTTGTAGGATAGTTGGATATTCTTGTCAAGGTTGAGGTCAGTTGGATGCTTTCAAATGGTCTTCACACTTCTGTATTTATAGACAAAATGGAGGATTTGCCCGTTGGAGAGGCAGCCCCAAATTGCTATAAATGCCTTCCTTGAGTTCTTCAGACTAGAAGACAGATTCTTGATAGTGACATGTCCTCATTTGGGTAATAAACGGCTTGTAAGACTTTGTCTTCATTCTCTAGCACTTTTCCCAATGTTTGACTTCTTGTTAGGACTTGGACATGGCTTCTGAAGGTTGATCCAATGATAGGTCAACATTCCTTATCAAGTGGACAACTCTTCTTATCACTATCAGCAGTCTTGCTTATCAGCAAGGTTGGCTTGCTCTTCTTCAGATGACTTGGCTCTTTCCCTTTATTTCACTTCAAGGTGATCTAGGCATGTTGTATTGGAATTCTTTAGGGTATAGTTGTCTCTAATTCTTCAGCATAGTTGACCTTCAATCTTTAGAGCATCTGTTCTGATTCAATCATGCTGAGACAACTCATCTGGACAACTCTTTTGATCAGCTTATTTGGTCTTTTAGCATCAAAGCACTTTTCACATAGAGTTGGCTTCTCTGGACAGCTCTCTTGTTCAAAACCTTTGAGTAGTCTTGTCCTTTTGAGCTAGATAAACTTGTTCTTGCATATGGCTAGCTCCTTTGGACAACTCTCCTGATCAGAGTCATTAAGCTTGTCTTTTGATTTTACCAATCTTGCATATGGACAGTCTCTCTGGACAACTCTCCTGATTAGAGCATCTTATTGGACTTGTCCTTAGAGCTTTACAATCTTGTTCTTACATAAGAACAACTCCTCTGGACAACTCTCCTGATCAGAGCATTTGGTTTTCCATAGAGTGTCCTTGCTCTTAAGTGATTGTTCCAGAATTTGAGCTTTGAGGGGACTTGATCTAGATCTTCTTCAAAGCATAGGTTCCCCCTCAAATTGTGCATCTAATTATCTAAGAGCTGCCTAACATTTCAGCTTCTCATCTAGCCTTATGCTATGTGTTCTAACATTTTTAGAACACTTAAATTTGACTTAGGCATGTCTCAGGGGGTTTTGGTATTTAATCAAAACATGTATCATTTTATTCCCAACAAACAATCATATTCACTGTATAATTCAATGAAATCAACATCAAATGAGCTTCAAATATGCATCTAAATCGTGTAAATTCCACCCGAATCATGGATCCATAGCATTACCGAAAAATGTATATGAACTGTATACCTTTTAAAAAATAAAATTGTATATAAGTTCTAATGTATTTAAAATTAATATTTTTAATGTTGAGAAACAATTTTAAAAAATTTAGTTCGTCACCCTTAATATATACAATTTTTTGTATCTAAATGTTGTTTATGAGTTGTAATGTATTTGCTACCGAATATTAATTTTATTAAAAACATGATATTATTGTATACACATTTTTTGTATATATGTATATGAGTTGTATCCCGATAAAAAAACTCTGGGAACAAAGCCTTGGTAATCCCCATCCATATAGGTATATGTATAATTATATACACATTTTCTCTGTATATATGTACATGAGTTGTTTTTATTAGGACATAGGTATATATAGTCATATACAGCGACGGAGCCCTTAGGTAGGGGGACCCGATTAACTTTAATATAAAGATTAGATCCGTTCCTCTATAATTGTCATGATTGACCAAATTTTTTTACATAAATTTTAAGAAATATAGTATTAAAATGATATTAAGTTGGTGAAAAATGATAAAAATGATAAACATAGCAAGAGATAGAAACGAGAAAAGGTTGAGAGATAGTGACATGTTGGACATTTTAGAAAATGAATCACTTTGATTGGGACGACCAAAATTGTAAAATTGATTATGAATATATTTCATTTCATCAATTTAAATTAAACATATCGACTTTCGTTATGTTATAAAAAAAAAAAATTAATTGTTTTGGCTTTTAAAAGGCGAAACAGTGATATCATAAAAAATAATTTTTTCTCTTTAATTATGATATAACCTTCATCATTCGTGCACATTTTAATTTTAAAATATTTTATTAGTTGAACATAAATATCTTAAAATATATTATATATATTAGAATATTACTAGGCACTCTTATAATTTATACATATAAATGCAAAAACTTGAAAACACACAAGATTGACGGTCCAAAAAAATCTCAATAATATGTAATTGTTCAGGAGCAAAAATTTAGACAATATATTTAAATAATTTAAGTAATTAATGATTTAATAATTATCTTCTATCATTTAAGAATTTTGATATATTCCCGAACTTGAAACTAATAAATTTTAAAAGGATTTTAAAAAAAAAAGCAGTTAAATATATATAATAAAAAAAATCTTGGGGGCAGTGCCCCCTCTGGGCCCCACGTAGCTCCTTCATTGGTTATATACATTTTCTCTATATATATGTATATGAGTTGTATCCCGTTAAAAAAACATAAAAAAAAAAAAAAAAAAAAAAGTGGTGCTAAACAAAAAAATGGTGGTGCTAAACATCCAGATTTTGGATATTCAGGTATTTTACTCAATTTTTATTTTAAGTTATACTAAAATGACTAATATATCCTTAATTCAAATAGTGTGGTGCTAAACATACCGAATCTATTGGATATTCAGATATTTTACTCAATTTTTATTTTAAGTTATACTAACATGACTAATATATCCTTAATTCAAATAGGGTGGTGCTAAATATACCGAATCTGTATGTACAGACAGTGGTATTTTCATCCATTTTTTGTTTAAGTTGTGCTAGAATGACTAATATACCATTGATTCAAATATACTCCTTAACTATTATTTTTGAATAAAATATTAAAGTTCCTTTTCTCTCTCTTCTTATTTCTTAAGGTAAGTAATAATTACACTAATACAACTTTCAATGTGTGTATTTAATTAAAATTTCTCTTCCCACCGTTTCATACAAAACTCTCTTCTTCGTCTATATCTTCTATCCGAACTTCATCTTCTACATTGCAAAAAAAAAAGCATTTTTCTACCCGAATGTTTAACACAAACCATAGATAACCATAAAAAGCACAATGACTAAAAATTTCTTGACTATTAGAAAGCACGACCATTAAAAAAAAAATTGTAATCGTATAAAATTTTATATTTGAATATTACTAAAATTAAGATTAAATTTATTTAGATATTGTTAAGATTAAATTATATATCATATATTTTATTACATCATTTATTTAATATAACAAATAATATTAAAAAAAAGATTAAATCTTTATTAAGATAAGATTAAATTTATTTTAGTATGATCTTATTTGAGTAATTTTAGGAAGCCAAAGTCTTGTATGTACTCAAGTACACCATGTACTTGAGTAGACTTTTACTAGTCAAATGTACTTCAAACTTTGACTTTTTTTTTTCGATTTTTTTTTTTGATTTTTTTTTCTATTATTTTTTTTTTTTTTTTTTTTTCGATTTTTTTTTTGAAAAAGTGTATGTATTATAACTAAAAAGTGTATCTTTGTTTTTTTAATAAAAAGTGTATGTTACTATATTGAAAAGTGCAACATTGTTTTTAATGAAAAATGTATGTTATTATAACTAAAAAGTGGATGATATTATAATTGAAAAGTGTATGATATTATAACTGAAAAGTGTAAGTTATATATATTAATGAAAAATGTATGTTATTATAACTGCAAAGTGTATGATCTATTAATGAAAAGTGTATGTTATTATAACTGCAAAGTGTATAATCTATTGTAAAGTGTATGATCTATTTAATGAAAAGTGTATGTTATTATAACTAAAAAGTGTATGTTCTATTAATGAAAAGTGTAAGTTATATATTAATGAAAAGTGTATATTGTTATAATTGAAAAGTGTATATTGTTATAATTGAAAAGTGTATGATATTATAACTGAAAAGTGTATGCTAATGATACACCTTTTGTTTATTTGTACTTGCACTTTCATAATCTAGAAAAATCGGTGCTAAATTTTTTTAAAAATATTATTATTAATTTTACACGTTTTATTATTTTTTTACTTGCACTTTTATTACTATTAATGATATTATTAGTAAGTGCAATTAATGATATTACTAGTACTTGCACTTTTTTTATAATGTATAAAAAAACTGTTGCTAATTTTTTTTTAATTATTATTAATTTTACAAATTTTATTATTTATTAATTACACTTTTATTACTATTAATGATATTATATTATTAGTAAGTGCAATTAATGATATTACTAGTACTTGCATATTTTTTTATAATGTATAAAAAATTGTTGCTATTTTTTAAAAAAATATTATTAATTTTACAAATTTTATTATTTATTAATTGCACTTTTATTAGTATTATATACCATTTAATTGTTAAAATAAAATAAAATAAAATTCCGAAAATAATGCTAAAAAAAAAAAAATCCGAAAATAGTTATTAGTATTATATACCATTTAATTGTTAAAATAAAATAAAATTCCGAAAATAGCTAGAAGGGGGATTCGAACCTGAGACATGGTGAAAAAGCAACCCAAGGACAACCACTAGGCTACAATGACTTTTGTTAAAAAATTTATTATTTATCCTATATATAATTTATATTTCCTATATAGCTGGACTCAAGTACACCGTGTACTTGAGTACACAGCAGCCCTACCCTTTTAGGAAATTCATAAACGGAGTAATTTTAGGAGATTCAAATTATCTAATTTATTTAAGATGACAAATATTATTAAAAAAAAATGAAATCTTAAATCAGATTTGTTGGAGTAATTTTATTTAAGATAATAAATATTATTTAAAAAAAGATAAATTTGAATATTTTTTTTCAGCAAATTAAACATACATTATTCTTGAAAAACAAAATTTAAACAAATTATTTTTTTTAATAAGACAATTAAGAAAATTATATTATATTAACATTTAAAATGTAATGACTGCACATTCTAAATTATATATATTAAACTACCATTTAAAAAAAATTATATGTCAATATATATATTTAAAATTATGGGGTGTTACAGTTTAGGGTTCGACTACTCGATTATTACCTTTCAGAGTTCAGGGTTTAGGGTTCGATTACTCGTTTTAATGTGTTGATCACAATTAAATTCAATAGTGTACACTTATGAATCGTTAATTTAATTTTCAATGTGTTGATCAAATTTAAATTTAATTAATAGTGTACACTTAAGGTTCGACTATTTCTCACCGTTCAGGGTTTAGGGTTCAGGGTCTAGGGTTCGATTACTCGTTTCAATGTGTTGATCACATTTAAATTCAAAAAGTGTACACTTATGATTCATTAATTTAATTTCCAATGTGTTGACCACATTTAAATTCAATAGTGTGCACTTAAGGTTCGACTACTCGATTCTCACCGTTCAGGGTTCAGAGTTTAGGGCTTAGGGTTCGATTACTTGTTTAAATGTGTTGATCACATTTAAATTCAAATAGTGTACACTTATGATTCATTAATTTAATTTCCAATGTGTTGATCACATTTAAATTAAATAATGTACATTTAAAATTCGACTACTCGATTCTCACCGTTTAGGGTTTAAGGTTACGATTACTCGTTTCAATGTGTTGAATTATTAGTGTTAGAAATTAAATTAACTACTCTACAATAAACACCTTAAATTACGAAAATTGAATTATTAGTGTTAAAATAAAATATTTGACACTTAGGGATTAAAAAATTCATAATTTTATACTAAGGTTGTTAAAATGAAATATTTTAACATTAAGGGATTAAAAAAATCATAATTTTACACCAATGTTGTTAAAATGAAATATTACACTTAGAGATTAAAAAATTTATAATTTTACACCAAGGTTGTTAAAATGAAATATTTTGCACTTAGAGATTAAAAAATTCATAATTTTACATCAAAGTTGTTAAAATGAAATATTTTTCAATTAGAGATTAAAAAAATCATAATTTTACAGTATGGTTGTTAAAATGAAATATTTGTTAGATTAAAGTTTATTAAAATTAAATTAGTGTTTGTTAGACTATGATTTACTAAAATTAAATTAGTGTTTGTTAGATTAAAATTAAAATTCAACCATCTCTATCAAATCTATTTCAATCAACTTAAATTAAAAATGTGAAGATTTGATTTTTTTTTTTTTTTAGAACGGTAGTAATGTTGAAAATTTGGTTATTAATGGAGAAGGAAAAAACTTAAAACACAGTCAATGGTGAGCATCTCCAATGGGGGGTAGAAGTCCCATGTGGATTTCTACTCCTACCTCAAATGTAGGGTAGAAGGGGTTGTGGGAGTGCTTATGTGGAGGAGAGAGGAGGAATTGAGTAGAAGTTCTTCTACCTAGGTAGAAGTAAAAAATTAGGAAAAAAGAGAGTGGGATAGAGGGAGAGTGAACAACACACGAGAAAAATAAGAGAACAATTTGGAGAGTGTAACTCACTTGCGAGAGTGGGTTTTAATGTGGTCCCAACTATTTTTTATTTGTATTATTTTTTTGAGGTAAAATGCATTGGAGGGGGTAGAAGTTTTTTGAGATAGGAGTAGGAAATTTTTGAGGTGGCGCACATGTGTCAAACTTAAAACTCAAAATTCCTCACCAGCACGGTGGATGTCCTAATGGTTGCAGCACATGCGAGAAAGCAGCAGAGATAAACATGTGTGAGTTAATTAATTAATATTTACGAGTAGTCATTATCACTAATTAAGAGTATAATAGTCATTAAGTAATTAATAAAATATTAATTAAATACAAAAAGAATCTGTATGAACAGATTTTGTACACATATCATTACCGATTCAAATATATTGTTGAATTATTATTTTTGAATTAAATATTATAATCTGACACTCCTTTTTCTCTCTCTTTTTATTTGTTTAAGGTAAACAATAATTACACAAAACAAGTTTCAATGTTTGTAATTAAATCAAAGTCTTCTCTTCTTATTTGTCTATAGGGGTGAGCAAAAAACCGAGAAAACCGAAAAATCGAACCGAATCGACGATTTTCGATTTATTTGGTTCGGTTTATTCGGTTTTTTGGTTCGATTCGGTTGAAATTTTTTACAATTTTGATTTTTTCGGTTCGGTTTATATTTTCAAAAAACCGAATAAACCGAACCGACCGAATTATAAATAAAATTAAATATAATTAATTAATAAATATATATAAAAATAAAACCATAGATCTAATCTAACAATAAACAATTAAACATTTATTTCCATTTCTGCCGTTTCTTCTTAATTTCTGCTGATTTCCTACTTCCACCACCGATGTTCGCGTTCGGCCTACCAGTGGCACCGTTCCACCACCGCTGTTCGCGTTCGGCCCACTTGTGGCACCAGCGCCGTCTTCGACGTTTGCCTCTCTTCGTCGTCTTTGACTCTCAGGGATGATGTATAATATAATTTTGCTGTTGAGATTAAGAGATTGTAAATTTTTGAATGACTATTTAAGTATGCAATTCCAAATTCTAGATTTTTAGAGATTTTAGATTATTGTCATTAGTCTATTAATTAGCATATTAATTATATTTCTAGATTTGTTATAGTAACATATTATTTAATTTATTTTACAGTAGATTATTTAGCATATTTAATAGCAGATTTTGTATATTTTATAAAAAATGTTTACATTTTGTATTATTGTTTTTATTTACAAAAGATGTGTCCATCTCAAGAGCAAGCAAATAAAATTAGTCGAACGATTTGTAATGAGATTTTATTGTGTGGGATTTGTGACTACTCGTTTCTCAGCATATAATGTTTACGGGGGTTTAGGGTAAATGGTTCAAGGTAAAGTGTCTGACTACACCTTTCAACGTGTACACTTAGACTTCATTAATAAATAAATTTCTAATATGTATTATGAATTTATATTCAATACGCTACACTTATCTTAGACTACTCATTTCTCATCATATAGTGTTTACGGTCCAGGGTTTAGGGTTGGGATTTAGGGTATTTAGTTTAGGGTAAAGTGTCTGACTCCTCCTTTCAACGTGTATTTCATTAAATTAATTTTCAATAGTGTACACTTATACTTAGGAAATATTAAATTAATTTTCAATAGTGTACACTTATACAAGGATGATTAAATTAATTTTCAAGGTGTTGATTAAATTAGTTTTCAATAGTGTGCACTTATAGTTAGGGAAGATTAAATTATTTTTCAATGTGTTGATTAAATTAATTTCCAATAGTGTGCACTTATACTTAGGGAAGATTAAATTAATTTTTAAGGTGTTGATTAAATTAATTTTCATAGTGTAACATATACTTAGGGAAGATTAAATTAATTTTTAAGGTGTTGATTAAATTAATTTTCATAGTGTACACCTATACTTAGGGAAGATTAAATTAATTTTCAATGTGTTCATTAAATTAATTTAGTTAGGGATGATTAAATTAAATTTTAATGTGTTGATTAAATTAATTTCCAATAGTGTACATTTGTACTTAGGAAGATTAAATTAATTTGCAATGTGTTGATTAAATTATTTTCCACCAGTGTACACTTATACAAAATTAACTTAATTTTCAAGGTGTTTGATTAAATTAATTTCCAATAGTGTACCTTATATTTATACTTGTGGGGAAGATTAAATTAATTTTCTTGATTAAATTAATTTTCAATAGTATACACTTTGAAGATTAAATTAATTTTAATGTGTTGGGAGATTAGTTCGAGAAATTAAAAAAAACTTAACATGTGATAATGGTGAGAGAAATTAGTGGGAGAATTAAAAAAACTTAACTTAATGGTGGGAGAAATTAGTATTTTTTTAACTGTTAAAATTATTAATGATGACATGAAATAATAATGTGTATTGGGAGATTAAAGATTTGCAGACAGCAGTATATTTTGATCCACGAGAAATCTGATTATCAAAAGTGCATGCATACATTAATTAATTAATTGTCATTATCTATAATTAAGAGTATAGTAGTAATTACGTAATTAATAAAATATTAATTAATTCAAAAAATCCAATTCTTAAAGAAAATTGGGATTACAAAGGTCCACTCCGACAAATTTGAACAAGACGATTGGCACATGTTATCAGGACCTGCTGCATACATATACCCTAATAAAAAGAGTGGGAATTAACATGGTTTTGTCGCTAATAAAAAGAGTGGAGATTTTGTCGCTACTTCATAACTATTCCCTAATAAAAAAAGAAAAGGGTGGAGATTAGCATGGCTTTGTCCACTCCCTTGAAATACAAAATTGAATACAGACAAGGCGAACGGCATGGGGTCTGTCAGGAGCTGCTGGAAGGCGCCATCTAGAACGGCGCCCCACTATGTCAATAGCAGGCTTTTAATGGCAGGTGCATCTTTGACTCTTCTTCCTTTATAAGCCTCTTCATTATAGTATTATTATAAGCCTCCATTCTTCTTCCCCTTTCATACGCACCACCAGAACCTCCATTGTTGTTGTTGAGCTGCACACTCATTTTCAGGTATGTTTTTATACCTTTTTCATTTTGTTACTTGCACTTTATTTTCTTCTAAATTTATACAGAATGTTTTTCTAATTACATGACTCCTCTACACTAAACCCAATACAATGTTTCAGATCTAACAAATTTTCATCTAAAACATTCTAATGTCTTTAACAAAAATCATGTACAGTAACACCTTTCTTTTTTCTTAAGAAAAGAGTGTTTGTTGTACAAATAAAACTTTCTAATGTCTTTAACAAAAATCATGTACAGTAACACATTTTTTTTTAAAGGAGAAGAGTGTTTGTTGTACAAATAAAACATTCTAATGTCTTTAACAAAAATCATGTACAGTAACACTTTTTTTTTCCTTTAAGACAAGAGTGTTTGTTGTACAAGCTTTATACATGTAACATTAAGGACTTGTTTGTAGATTTTTTCCTAATTAGCATGATAATCTGAATGGTAGATTTTTTCCTAATTAGCATGATAATCTGAATGGTCCTACATAAAATTACTCGATAAATTACTTGCATAATGCAAATACTTAGTGGTGACAACTGACAACAAATTCGAAATCCAATCTAAACGTTACTTTATTATTATATTTTTTACTGGACATGGTTTTGCTTCGGCATTTGTACTAAGAATTGGTGATACAGTCTGCTTTAGGTTTTTTTTTAACAAAATATTGGTGTTTTCATTTGTGCTTAAGATAATTTATTATATATAAGGAGATATTGTGAATGAATCCTACCAAACAATGTATTAGAAAACCTGCATGTTTTTTATACTGGTAGTGTGGGATTGGGAAAGAAAAATATGCTTCCCACGTTTTCAAATTCTTAGAGTTGTATGGCTTGAAATCTCATTGTATATATTTTTTCAAGGATGGATTCTCAAGACTCATCTGTGTTGTCGGAGCAAGGGACTCATCGTTCACAAAAACTATTTAATAGAACAATAGATGAAAATGAGATCTTAAGGGCAACTCATGCTTCGTCACATATTTTTTGGAGCTTTAAGACTGGTGACAATATGTTTCGTTTGCATCCTCGTGTTTTAGATGCTCTAGATGTTATGGGCTTTTATCGTGTTGCTCGATGTGGATCTATTACAATTGATAACCATCTTATTACTGCATTGGTGGAGAGATGGCGCCCAGAGACGCATACATTTCATTTCCCGATTGGAGAGGCTACTGTAACATTACAGGATGTGGCGATCATCTGGGGATTACCTATAGATGGTCAACCAGTTATTTGCGAAGATCCTGGATATACACTTGACATGTGGAGGTGGTATTGTGAAATGTTGTTAGGATTCCGGCCCGAAGAAAACGAATTGAAGAGTAAATCACGACTCTACCTATCTGCATTAAGCGCTCATCTTAAAAATGTTGACATTACAGATGATACCGATCAGATAGTTGTGGATCAGTATGCACGAGGGTGTGCACTTCTTTTGTTGGGTGGTTTTATGATGCCAGATTCTTCTCGCAGTCTTGCATCATTGTTATATCTACAACTACTCGAAAATTTAGAAACAGCTGGATCTTATAGTTGGGCTAGTGCAGTATTAGCCTACTTATATCGTGAGCTTTGTTTGACTTCAGATGGCGATAGAAAAGTTATATGTGGACCGTTGTCTATTTTACAGGTGATGCATGATTATATTTAAAATTATGTTTAAAATACTTGTCCATTTTACATGACTGATGGATTCATTATTGTAGATTTGGGCATGGTCAAGAATATACACAATACAACCTGTGAATGTACGTAATTGTCTTATACAAGGTTCATTATTAGGTCTTAATGGTCGCAACTTGGGTCTTCCACCTTATGGTGCAAGGTAATAAAACAAAATTGAATTATTGATCTAACATATGCTATTGTTTGTGTATTTTTATACGGTTTTTGCCTTGTTTAGGTGGGTACAACATCATAGTCATACTCACAGTACGAGACACTCAGTGCGTATATATAGAGATATATTTGATCGCATGAATGTTGAAGAAGTAAGTCATTGAAATAGTTTATATGTATATATGATACACATGTTTTTTATCATTGCAATCGTCATAGTGTATGAGTTTTAAGTAATTTGACATTCCGTTGTTTCTACAGTTTGAATGGGAGCCGTATGACATGAGTCTTCCTGAAATTGAAAGTCTTGGTGATAGGTGTCTGACAGAAAATTGGATGTCAGAATGTCCACTCATCAATATTAGTATAGTGGAGTTTCACCATCCAAATAGAGTGTTGAGACAGTTTGGACGAAAGCAGGAAATTCCTCCCTCATTAGAGATTAATCACAATTCTCTGCATCAAATTAGTCGTATAGGGCGAGACAAGTGTGATTGGACACACTTCCATAGGAATTGGATCCAATGTTGGGAGCACAGAGCACCCGTGGCAAATACAGTGTTGATTCAGGGTACTTCCAGTTTGGGCCAAGGGTATATGCAGTGGTATCGTAGAATCACTCGACTTTTGATATCACCATCACATTATCAAACGGCTATAGGGTACCAACCAGCAGATACGGTTGCACGAGATGCTGTGGTATATTTTTTTTATCGTAAATTTATATATTGTGTCAACCAATATTTTAATTTGTGAACTAATCATGATCTTTACAGGTTCAATGTATGGAGCGACTATCTGCTAGTACCAACCATGCGAGATATGAAGATCGTCAATCAATTGAAAATTTGTTACACACTAATAGAGAGGTTGTCTCAGATATGAATCGCATACTTACAAGACCTCCACACTTTGTAGATCCATCGGTGATAGTTGACACTCAAAGGAGATGCGATCAGACTGAAGATTTTAGTGCTTCGACCTCTAGAGGTCAAAAAAGACGTAACAGTACATCACAAGACCCGTCGTAGGTTGTTCCATATCTCATTCGTGTACCTTCCACATATGCACGCCCATGTACATTACAAATCGTCAAATGAATCAATAGGCACATTCTCACATGACGAGTTGAAATTTTTTTTTTGAAAAACTGGGGTGTTGTGTTGCAAGTTTGTGTCTGGTCGTTGCATGCAGATTCACGTTGAGGTATTTCAGGTTCACCAACAATGTAAGATATGTATTGATGCTACGAATTTTCAGGTCCGTTGCGGGACGCATCATTTCTGCCTCAACCAATACAATTGATATAATAAATTACTCCCTCCTTCCCAGTTTTCGGACCTTTAGAAACTTCACCCGTATAATATCTACAATATTATATTTAATGTAATTATTTTTATGGTTTATAAGAAACTTCACCCGTATAATATCTACAATATTATATTTAATGTAATTATTTTTATGGTTCATATATACATATAAGGCCATTCACTTATTTATTTTTTTATAAAATTATATCTTAAAATTTTATTTATTATAATATTTTTAAAAAAGTGAGTGAACAGTAAGTATGCAAGTAATCTGGGACGGAGGGAGTAATATATTTTCGAAAACAACTACATTAATGTTTTTTTTTAAATAAACATTATTTACAAGTTACAACTAGCGCTTTAAAAATAAAGAGCATGGTACAATTGACATATACAAAATTTTCCCTGAAGTGAGCTCTCATAAGCAAAATCCTCTTGAGATTTAGGCTCTCCCCTTAAAATTGAACAAAAGAAAATTATAATCTTGGACTTTAAACATACATCTATATCCAAAAAAAAAAAAAAATCTAAAATAAAAACAACTTTAATTCAAGAATGTACATACATCTATGTCCAGATTTTTTTAAAATAAAAACAACCTTAATTCAAGTAGGACGTACAGCAGAGAGCAACACGTACACCATCTTGAAACAACAGGGAGCACACCAGCTTCAATCAAACTTTGGCTTCAACGGGCCAAAGAGACATTATAGCTCTACGAATCTCTGACTCCCACATAGCCTCCTCAGATTCAGCAGCTGCTTCTGGTCGGCTCATTATATAATCCATCCTGAGTAAGATTATAGAAGCCTCAATTTCCAGCATACTAAAATCAAGATTCCGAGGATTTCCTGGGAAATCCGCATCTATTTCTTCAGAAGTACCAGTAGCAGAATTCCTTTTTGTGGGCCGCATGGTTGTCACAGATTTTTTATTCCTGCGGTTCATCTAACAAACACAAAATAACCTCAAATTCATATCAAGTAACTGCAATTCTCAAACAAATTAGCATAAGTTATACAACAATCAAATGGCCAGCTTTTATGTAAATTATTTATTTATCTTTCACTGACAAGGAAAATAGTAAAGCTGGAATAAGATAGCAAATTATTGACCAATCATAAGGTGCAATAGGTGGAATTCATCTGGTTACACTTTTGAGTACTGTTATGAGATTTCAAGAAACTTATAGTTTATACTTTTTTTTAAAATGAAAGAAAGAAAAAAATTCAAAGGCCAAAAATGAACATTTTCTAAGGCTGACGTCGCATCTTATTCTTAGTTCTGTGCTTAATTCAATACAAAATGAACTTCCATATCTAGAAGTCTATTTGGGATGTTTTCAAACATAATCATGCTGTGAAACCAGGTTCTTGTAAAAACCATTATAATTTGCAAAAACATGTGTGCAACTCCTGAGACTGTTGCCAAATATTGAAATTCAAAAACTGTTGCAGGAAAACAATCACTAGGGCTAAACTTCCATTTCAGCTTGATTAGAAATCTCAAGAGATCAAAGCTAAAAGAATGAGATACTATGAGTTATGGCATCATTAAATTTCAGGATAAATTAATGTAAATAGAAGACTATATTGAAAAAATCATCCTAACAAGGAGCATGATTAGTAATGATTAATCTAAACTCCATCAGTTACACAATGGCAATGATTAGCTTAAATGTGCATTGACATGTGTTTAGATGCTAAACATGATTAACTGCAGTTGGTGCATTATCAACTTTCTACATACACTCAAACACACCCATGACCAACTATATATGTCAAATTAATAAATACATTATCAGATCTATACGTAACATTCAATCTGCATTAGATATTATACCTGGTGCAAATTACGAGGTTTAGGGGGTGTTTGCAAACTTAGAAGCATTTCTTAAAAGCTAAAGCTATGAGGAGGAAACTTTGGCATAAAATGATTATGTACCCTCAAGTTGAGTTTGCAAACACCACCTTAGCATCTAAGGAACCCAAAAGAACATGTATAAATAAGAATGTGTTTATCTGCAAATGCTCACACAAAAGAAATCCAATGCCTAATTTTCAAAACCCAACAATGATAGTTGGCTAGAGCCGTGTTTGGGCAACCTTGGTTTTTTAATTTTTTATTTTGAAAAGGAAACAGAAATTTTATTAATAAGAAAAAATGAGAAGGATGAGGTGTCCATCAAGAAATACACAACAGTGTATAACATTGTTACTGTAAAGCTAACCCCCTATCCCTCATAAGATCCGAAATACAAACACCCTTAAACAAGCTTTGACAAGAAGCCCAAAGTCTAGCTCAAAACTTCACCCTACCATAAACATCCTCTAAAGATTCATGAAGATCCTCAAATTATTCCTCTCTAACCAAATAGACCAACAAACAACCGGAACAATTAGCCCAAGGGCAACCTCATATTGGACATACCAGTGTAAACCATTTCATGATTTTTAAGTTGAAACCATCAATCTTTTTACTTCAGCTACTTAAATGCTTAGATCTAGTGCTTAGATGATAATCCAAGGTAGATATTGTACATAAATGTAGCAAAATGGTTAAGATTTAGTTTTTTTTTAAATGGAGGAAAGAGGAGAGACAATATAAAATAGGCTCCTCTAAGAATACAAAGAATATTTACCTTAGCTAACAGCAGAAAATTGCTTCCTCAGAAGATACAAAGCTTTAACTGGGGTTGCTGAATATTAAAAGCTTATTACACGGAATCCTATTTTTTTGAACGGGTTGAGGGCATAGGCACTGTTACCTGAGCTTGCAACAGCGGCGGATACAACGAGAAACAGAAAATGAGGGTTGGTGTTAATTGTTGCTCATAAACAAATAAGAAATATTATGTTGATGGGCTTGCTTTCTTCGGATTCTCCCATCTGACTAACAAAAGGCCCAATTGGATATGAAAAACATGTTCTTTGGGCTACTTCCTATAACTGACCAAAAAATAAATGGGCCAGCTAGATCGTAAAGTTAAATAGGAATTGAAGATCACAGATTAAAACGTGTTTTTATATTTATTTTCAGTAAGTGCTCCAAGACATTTCAATCTCAAAAGGATTGCATTTTTGCAGCTGTTAGACTATCTCTCCGGAGTCTCCCACTTTATGTAACTTAACGCAGACAATTAAATACTGAAGATATGATCTTTATGAAGAAAGTTGGATTAGAAGTGATTTTTATCCAAGGACATGAAAGGATGGAAAATGAAGTTAGATGAATTGAATGTTAGTACTAAATTGGTGTGTGGGAACCCTATAGGTGTTTTAAAGTTCTGTTGGCAAGCCTCTTGAATCTACAATGACAATGAAGCATCTAAGTGCTAAGAGCCAAATTTACAATAAAGAATCACCCAACAAGGTAACTTACCAGAGGAAAGCAGACCAAATCGAAATTATTGCCAAAATCAACACTATGGTACTTTTGGTAAATAATTCAATAATCTCAAAATACTTCTACTGCACAATTGTATATTTGTTCTGTAGACATAAACATTTAATGGGAAGTATGATACTAAGATAAAAATCTGCACCATAAAGCCAATAAATGCCACAGAGAAATGCCTAGTTGATTTACATAATTAATTGATAATGAGTGTGAGAGTGGAGCAAATAATAAAGCGGAATGTGTGGTTTCCAATTGTCCTGCATCAAGCAGATTGCATTTTTGAAGCAGATGTATAACTCAGGGACAAACTTCCAGACTAAACCCCACCAAAAGAGAACAAGAAGAAGGAAAGAAAAGTGAAAGCTCAAATAAGAAACACTAGGTCCCTAATTGTCCAGGCTATAGAGTAAATATAAATGTCCTATTCCAGTGATTCATGGCAGCTCATACCCACCTAGACAAACCATTTGTATCCTCGTCCAGATATTAATGATTAAGCTTACACCTACGGCATAAAAGCCAAGTAGAAATCACTCAGTATTGTCTATTGTGCATGTTCGAATACCATTTCATTAGCAGGTTCAAGAGACCTTACATAAATATATCAGTACTACATACCACAAAAACAGGGCACATGTGATATAGCTCAACCTCATCTAACTATCTTAATTGCAGCTTATGTTTCCAAATCAAGTACTAAAACACAAATCCAGCCAAAATTGTGATAAATGACAGACCTCACAACAGATCTCACGTTACTAGCCTTACTATTTCCTTGAGTGTAAAATAAATATCGGCAATCATTTTTTGGTAAAACCAATGTTAATTTGTTCGAGAATTGCAGTCACCTGATTTAAATTTGTGTTTTGTAGATGAATCGCAAGAAAAAGATAAGAAATCGGTAACAACCTGCAAAACATTCTTCTACCAGTACTCCCGAAGAAGAGATTAGATGCGGATTTTGCAAGAGATCGTCGAATCCTTAAACATACCAGGGCTGCTTCTTCATCTGGATTCCACTTTTTTCTTCCGCGCTCCAAATAATCATCTGATTCCACGCAAGAGATCTTTGCACAATAAATATCACTCAAGTTTTGTTGACCTAACCAAACAGGAAGAAGAAAGCACTTGAAGCTTGGAGAATGAATGCGAAATGATATGAACATGATTATATATAGGGAGGGCCTATCAACACCAAAATTGTGTTATTCCCACCCCATATTTTTTTTAGACAAAAATAAATCTAATTGAATTTACTAAGGAATTTGGGAGGGGCTATCAACACCCCAAATTATGTTATTCTCACCCCAATTGTTATACACACTCCACTTAAATTTAAAATTCAATTTAAATTACTAAACATACCCCAATTTATTCCTTTTCTATCCTTTTTATTTTAAAATTTAAAATATTTACATTTCTTAACTAATTAATACTACTATACACACCCCGTAAAATTTAAGCCTAAAATATAGGCATATTTAATTAAAATATATATATATATATATATCTCCTGGTGTGCCATCTTGCTCAACTCCCTCCCCTCCGAGAACACTCTTTTCAAAACTTCTATCCTTTGCATATTTTGTGTCAATCAAAAAAAAAAAAATCGCATATTAACCTTTGATACTAAATTTGAGTCTATTATCGTCGATAACTACCTCACCGTCACGGCCTCCTCCGCCGCCATGGTCACCGGCGATGGAATGGTTTTCCGGTCAATTTTTTTAAAAATCAACATAGAAAAAATTATAGAGATGCTTTGATTGTTATAGAATTTAGATGATTTGGGTTTTTGCAGAATTTAGTTTCAAATGATAATAAATAATAGGAGAAGATAGATGATTATGTAGGGTAAGGAGAAGAGTTTGTTGCAGGGATGGTTTATGTAGAGTAATTCATTTATATGCTTCTTCACAACAAGCCTGTTGCAGGGATGGTTTTCCTACTTTCATGACGCAGTGCTTAACAAGCAGCGACCTAGGCTTAGGGTTCCTTTTTTCGCCTTTCTCCTCTTGTGAATATTTGCGAGTGTTAGAACACATACGGGGCCGAGTCTGAGAGAGATTAAAGGAGGATGCAAAAGTCGTGTAATGTCAATTATGAGAGAAGCATTTGTCGATTGAAATGGATGGGAAGGAGAAGACAACAAGTCTTTAATACTCTTATTAGGGGTTTGTTTAACAATTTTTTAAATGATTTAAAAGGATATCTTAGTAAATTCAATTAAGTCTATTTTTGTCCAAAAAATTATGGGGTGGGAACAACACAATTTGGGGTGTTGATAGCCCCTTCCTTTACTAAAATATCTTTTTAAATTATTTAAAAAATATTAAACAAACCACTACTAATTTTAAACACACCTCATGTTAGGGCATCTCCAATGGGGGGTAGAAATCCCATGTGGATTGCTACTCAAAACTCAAATTAAGGGTAGAAGGGGTTGGGGGAGAGATGATGTGGAGGAGAGAGTAGAAGAACTTCTACCCCATTTCAAGTGGTCCCAACAATTTTTTTCTTATTTTTTTTATAATTTATATTTTCATTGTATTTACAATTAATGTATTTTTTATGTTGTACTCTTTGTATTATTTCAATAATATTTTGTCAAAAAATATATTAACATTATTTTATTTTTATATATAATAGTAAAAAAAAATATTTTTTTTTAAAATTAAAATCAAGTAAACAAGTTCAAGAATTCATGAAGAATTTACAAAGCTAGTGGTATATTTTGAATGATTGACAAACCAGCTGACATGTTTGGTACAAACAATATTTATGTTATATAATAAATAATGTTGGGATATGAATCCTAAAGACAAGTCCTAAATGATGAAAAGATAAGATAAGTTTTGATAAGCCAAAAAGTAAACTTGAATATTTTCTAAGTGTTGACTGAACTAGTCTAGTTATGAAGTCATCTTGAGCAGATCAGTAGAGTTCACAAGACAAGTACTAATTCTTGAGTAAAGTTTCAAAAGACAAGTATAAAAGAAAAGACAAGTACTTATAATATGTTGATACTTATATGTGTTAGGATTTATACTGAGCTATATTAAAAGTTGTATAGAAGCTCATGTTTTACGATTTATATGTGTATATTTGATGTATAGATTCTTAAGTTGACTAAGCTTTGTAACAAGAGCTTAATGTAATGTAATAGTCTTGTTAGGATTAGATGCTAGGACTAGATTAGTTATATGTTGGAATCTACAGAAGATGTCTACTGCACAAGATAAGTAGAAGACGAAGTCTACTACTGGAGAAGAAGACAAGTGCACACAACTCAACAAGACAGGTCAACTTGAAGTTAGTTACTAAAACGCGTGTTGAAGATAAAGATGGAAGAGTTAGTTAAGGAATAACTAATTAACTGCTTAAACGCGTAAATGGATAAGTTTGGAAGTTGCAAGTCAGTTTTCAAGAAAAGGTTGTTACACAACTGAAAGTTCTTGGAATTAAAGTCTATAAATACCGCAAGGTGTTGATCGATTAAAGACTACTGATCTTACTGATACTACTGCATACTGAAGCAATATTGAAGATTAAGAGAAGTCACTCGCAGAGTTTTTGAAGTTCAGAAAGTGAAGCTACACAAGACAAGTGAAGATCGAAGAAAGCTACTACTGAACAAAGAGAAGTTTTATTTTTGGTTTACTGTTTCAAGTTGCTAGTTACTTGTAAAATAGCTAGTAAGATCGAAGAGGCACTTGGTAGTGTTGTCGAGAAGATCTAAGTCTTATTTCTTGGGACTTAAAGCTACAAGAACATATTACTCCATTGGACGAGTTAATAAGAATATCACAACTGTGTTTGTGAGAGTGGATGTAGACAAGTTGTCGAACCACTATAAATCTCGTGTTTGATTTACTTTACTGTTTTGTTTGTTGTTTGATTGATTAATTGTTTATCTTCATAATTGAACAAGACTAGTTGAGTAAACATTAAAATCAGAGTTCTCGAAATAAGTTGAGTATAAACTACTTGGGCTAATTGATTAATTTCGTTATTCCGCATATTGTACTTTGATATATCGAAAGATTTTTGAAAAGTATATTCACCCCCCTCTAGACATTTTCACTAGCTTACTCGTTATTAAACTCAACTTGGGACCTACAAGTGGTATCAGAGCAGTGGTTTTCGAACTGCTGTTTCTTGATAACATTTAAAGACTTTGGGTGAAGTCTTGGTTCGTTTCTCTTCTGATTCATACCACACTTTCTTGATATATCTGTATCTTGATTTCTTGCTATTATCCTATCTGATCAAACTGCTAAAACATGTCTCTTGAGATAAGTGCTAACAAACTTCCCAAGTTCTCTGTTCAGGACTACGACTACTGGAAGTTGAGGTTGGAAGCCATTTTCAACTCAACTCATGATTTGATGGTATCTGTGATCAAAGAAGGACCAGTCGTGACCATGATCAGAAATACTGCTACACTGGACCCAACCAAAGAAGTTGGAGAGCTGATTGTTAAACCAAGGTCAGAATTGACTTCTGAAGAAATGCGTCAAAACAATTTGGATAGTCTTGCTAAGAACTATATTTTACACACCTTGCCAAACGAGTATCTTGGTAAAGTGTTAAAATGTAAGACTGCCAAGCAAATGTGGGACAAACTAGCTGTTCTTTGTGAAGGCACTACGCTGATCAAAGAAAGCAAACTGTCCACTGCTGTCCAAAGGTTTGAAACATTTAAGATGAAGCCAGGTGAATCCATTGATGAATTGGATACTCGATTTACTAAAATCATGAATGATCTTGAAGTACTAGGAAAGACTTATACTAAAAGAGAGATTAACCTGAGAATCTTGAAGGCTTTGGATGAAAGATGGAAAATGGTCAAGATGATCATTAAATCCACACAAGATATTGATTCGTGGCCGTCAGAAACCATGTTCCAGACTCTTAAGGCGCATGAGTTCGAATTAGATGAGGAAGAACCAATTGCCAGTAGTGATAGGGAGAAAGCCGTATCGAAGAATGTTGCTTTTAAGTCTACTACGTCTAAGAGCTCTACAGTAGACAGGTCCAAGCCTGCTAGCATAAGAGACGAGTTAGACAAGTCTGACCTAAGTCTGAAAGATCAGATGAACCTTATGGTTAGGAAGTTCGACAGACTAAACAAACGCTATGGTAGATATAAAAAGTTCTATAGAGACTATAGAGGTTCAACTTCTAAGAACTCGTCTGAGACCAGACGAGACCGAAACTCGTCCGAAAGGAGAGACGAAGTCTCGAAAAGTAACAGACGAGATAGAGAGTCTGATGATAGGAAGACTCAGCGTTCTGATAGACGAGATAAGCGCAGGGATAAATCACCTATTAAAAAGTCTACTAACGATCCTTTATGCTATAACTGTGAGAAACCAGGTCACTACATTTACGAATGTCCAGACCTGAGCACTGATGATCGTGAAGAGCACAAGGCAAGAAGGGAAAGAAGATACAACAGGGGTAAGAAGGCAATGATGGCTAATAATGACTCTGAAACGGACTCAGACGAGTTACCATCGTCTTCGTCTAGCTACCCATCTGATCAAGATGAAGCATTCATAGTAGATGATGGACTCTGCTGCATGGCTAAAATTGAGCTAGAGGTATCATCTGCAACTTCATTCCAATCATGTGATGAATCAGACTCTGATGAAAGTGATACAGCCGATAGTGGTGTAGGGAGTAGTCTTCATCACTCTACTGGTGTGACTGAAGAAGACCTCCTACTCGCTAATAAGGCGTTCATGGAAGTCGGTGACGAAAACATCATTTTAAAACAAGAAATCATTGATCTTTAGGAAGCTCAGTCTAAAGTAGATCCTAATATAACAGTCATAAATGAACGCTTGCAAGAAGAGTTGAGACAATTCAAAGACAAGTGGGCATTGGCAGACAAGTTGTATCAAGACCTACTTAAGACACATGCTACTGAGAAACATGAATTCAATGTTTTAAAAAGCAAGTGCAAAAAGCTTGAAGAACGTAATAAGTTCTTAGAAACTGAGGTTGTCACTCTAGACCTGAAACTTACTGACCTGGTTAACTCCTCTAAGGTTAACCTTGAATTGTCAGATAGGTATAGGGCTCCTGCTGACAAGACAGGCATAGGTGCTGAGACACCTAGCTCGTCTACTCAAGTTCCTAAGAACCCTACTATTTTCATCTCAAGATCTTTGACTAATGATAAAGGAAAAGGACCAATGATATACGATATTAGAACTCCATCCGAAAGCACTGTACCCAAACAGACTCGAGTTAACATTCCAATTACCAAGGGAGGTAAAAAGAATGTTAACAACAAGGCTGTTCCGTTTAAGACAAGTCAACAAAGGACTAGAAATCGTGGACGACCAAATCAGGTCAGATACGAGGACTGGTATCCTGAGGAGACAAGTACTAGACAAGTACAAACTAGATGGAAAGAGCCTAGACCTCCTTTCATAAGGCAGTCTCAGCTCTACTCGTCTAGGCCTAGGAATATGGCTCCAAAATATCGTATTCAACCCGTCTTATATCCTCCGCCTGAATCGTATGATATCAAAGGAGAAGAGAGACCTAAACATGTCTATAAACCGTATGGCCCAAATGCATACAAGCCCTACTCTGACTATCACAGACCTGTGCCTACTCAAGTAGAGGTCAAGTCAAAAGGCTACCTCAGACGAGTAGACCCAAGAACTGCTGATAGGCCAGACAAGGACAACAGGGTCTTATTCTGCAACAAATATGGTCGAAAGCTTAGAAGATCAAACTTGTTCAGGACTCCAATGTATATTTGGATTCCATTGAACTCGACTAACCCCCCAGGACCCCAATAAACAAGGAGGGTACCTAAATTATGAAATATCATCTAATGCAGGGTCGACTCGATCTATACAAGAAGGGTGGCTCAATAGGAGAAACTTGGTACATAGACAGTGGTTGTTCGCACCACATGACTGGTACCAAGGCACTTCTATCAAGCTACTATGAGCAAGAAGGACCAAAGGTTATATTCGGTGACAGCTCTACAGCCATCACAAAAGGCTTTGGCTATATCCGAAATGGCGACGTAGAGATACAAGATGTATCATACGTAGAAGGTTTGAAATATAATCTATTATCTGTTTCACAGTTCTGTGATCGAGGTTACAAAGTGCAGTTCAAAAGTCAAAAGTGCGAAATCATAGACAAGAGGACTCACACCGTACTACTCGTCGGCATAAGACAAGGTAGTGTGTACATTGTGAATTGGAATAGTTGTCCACGGGACACTTGTCTTCTTACTAAGACACCCAAAGAAGTCAGTTGGCTTTGGCATAGACGCCTTTGCCACATGAATTTTAAGGTGATTAATAAGATTGCAAGAGATTACCTTGTTGAAGGTATACCCAACGAAATCTATTTCAAATCACATGTATGCGATGCCTGTCAAAAAGGTAAACAGGTAAAGGGTTCCTTTAAATCTATTCCAACCCTCTCAACAAGTAGAGTTCTTGAACTTCTACATATGGACTTACATGGCCCAATTACTCCTCCAACTTTGAACGGTAGAAGGTACACACTTGTTGTGGTAGACGACTATTCTAAGTTCACTTGGGTAGTCTTCTTACACAAGAAGAGTGATACACAAACACTCCTACCTGATCTGTTGAAGAAGATACAAGTTGAGAAGAATCAGTCCATTGTCAAGATCAGTAGTGACAAGGGTACTGAGTTCATTAACTGCTATATTAAAAAATTTTGTTCTAAGCGTGGCATCCAGCATCTTACTAGTGCAGCAAGGACACCACAACAAAATGGAGTAGCAGAACGAAGGAACAGAACCCTTAAGGAGGCCTGCAGGACCATGCTGACAGAGTATAATACTCCTCAGAAGTTTTGGGCAGAAGCGATCAATACTGCATGCCATTCCCAAAACAGAAGTGCTATCAATAAAGCACTAGGTAAGACGCCCTATGAGGTATGGAAAGGTCGAAAACCCAGAGTTTCATATTTCCATATATTTGGTTGTAAATGTTTTATCCATAACAATGGGAAAAGCAAGTTAAATGCTTTCGATGCTAAAGCAGACGAGGGGATATTCTTAGGATACTCCTCGACTAGCAAAGCATTTAGGGTATTCAACTACTCAACTCTTTGTGTGGAAGAAACACCACATGTAGTTTTCGATGAATCTATACAGGACTCGTCTACCGACCAGATTAGTAAGAAAGTAACTGATCTATCGATCCAAACTGACCAAGAATCAGAAGTGTATGAATCTGTTCAAGCCTATAACCCATTCCTAAAAGCTATCGAGTCAGATGACACAGAAAAGGTAAGTGCTCAAGGTAAATCTACTAGACCAGTTGTCATGCCTGAACTAGTCGACTCGTCTACTCCTATTAAATCTTCTGATGTAAATGATATTGAAATGCATGATGCTATAATTGATCTAGATGATGATAATATGCATACTAAGACTAGAAAAACATGGAAATCTGTTCATGATACTGAAAATATCATTGGTGACTCTACTGTTGGTGTGAAGACTAGACGACAACTCTTTGAGTCACAAGAACAACCTAGTTCATCTTTGTTTTGCTGGTGTTATTTCCTCTCATCTATCGAGCCTAAAACCATCAAAGAGGCATTGGCTCATAGTAATTGGATCATCGCTATGCAAGACGAGTTGAACCAGTTTGTTCGAAATGACGTCTGGGAACTTGTCGATAGACCTAAACATCATAATGTAGTTGGTACTCGATGGATTTTCAAGAACAAGAAAGATGAGAATGATGTAGTTGTTCGAAATAAGGCTAGACTAGTAGCCCAAGGCTATTCACAAGCTGAAGGCATAGATTATGATGAAACTTATGCACCTGTTGCTAGACTAGAAGCCATAAGATTGTTTCTTGCATATGCTGCTTACATGAAGTTTACTGTGTATCAAATGGATGTTAAAAGTGCATTTCTTAATGGTATTCTTGCGGAAGAAGTGTATGTTGAACAACCTCCAGGTTTCGAAGTCAAAGGTGACCAGGTATACAGATTAAAGAAGGCCTTATATGGACTAAAACAAGCTCCAAGAGCATGGTATGATACACTCTCTCTCTTTCTATTAGAAAATGGTTTTACTAAGGGCAAGGTCAATAGAACCTTGTTCAGAAGACAAGAAGGGAAAGACATTTTACTTGTTCAAATTTACGTAGATGACATCATCTTTGGTTCACCTAACAAAAAGCTGAGTGAAAGTTTCTCAACACTCATGCAAAGTAAATTTGAGATGTCTATGATGGGTGAAATGAATTACTTTCTTGGTCTTCAAGTAAAACAGACCCCAGAAGGGATTTTCATAAATCAAGCAAAGTATACTAGAAATCTACTAGATAAATATGGTATTAAGACATGCAAGTCTACTGGCGTACCCATGCTACCTACATACATGATGGATCCAGACGAGCAAGGTAAATGTGCTGATCAAACATATTATCGTGGTCTTATTGGTTCATTACTCTACTTGACTGCTAGTAGACCTGACATTGCATTCTCTGCGCGTATGTGCTCGTTTTCAAGCTAATCCAAAAGAGAGTCATATGGAAACCACTAAAAGGATATTGAAATATTTGAAAGGGACCATCAATCGTGATATATGGTATCCTTCAAATGATGATTTATCTCTAAGTGGCTACTCAGATTCTGATTTTGGTGGCTGTAGAATAGATAGGAAATCTACATCTGGTTCTTGTCAATTCTTAGGCACAAAACTCATTTCATGGTTTTCGAAAAAGCAAACTAGTGTGGCTACCTCTACTACCGAAGCCAAGTACATGGTTGCTGGTAGCTGCTGTAGTCAACTACTTTGGCTCATACAACAGCTTAGAGATTACAACATATATGAATCAAATGTTCCTATTTTCTGTGATAGTAATAGTGCAATTGCCATTACACAAAATCCTGTTTTGCACACACGTTGTAAGCATGTTGATGTGAAGCATCATTTCATTCGTGATCATGTAGAAAAGAAGGATATTCGCATGAAAAAGATTCATACTGATTTTCAGAGAGCTGATATTTTCACAAAACCATTGGCTGAAGCTCGTTTTCGTGAGTTATGCATTAGTCTAGGACTAATTGATCTAGACCCTACTTGTCTATGGCTATGTACTAACCAGACAAGTACATCAAAGAAATAAGGAGACAAGGTCACTAGAACAAAGCACTCGTCTACTCATCCAACAGACAGGTATACAAGGTCAGACAAGATGACCAAACAACCCGATGAGGAAGCTGGTAAAGCTGAGGGTAATACTAAGAGAATAAACATTTAAGGGGGAATCTATGATTTCTTAAAGAGCCTTATGTTGACTCTTAAGTTTGTTAAAAGTCATCTTGTTCGAAACCTTGAACATTACTTTAGATTGATATTCATCTTAATTACTCTACTCTACTACCTATATCTCATCTAGTGTGTCGCACAAGATAAGATAGGTACAAATAGTCGTTCGACGATCAGAATAGACAAGCACAGTCGAAGGGGGAACTCGTCTTGTGCACATTAGTCTACTCGTCTGTTCTGAATAGACTCGAACAGACAAGATAAGTGTTCTCATGATTCAAATACTCTAAGTGTTTAGTCAATTTGAATTAAGGGTATTATAGTAATCTGATAATTTTAAAAAATTGGAAAAACCCTAGAATTGGATTTATACACTCCTATTTTAATAAAGCGTATACACCCAGTTCGCGCCAAAACCTACTATCCTAGGTCAGATGAGTACACTCCTCTGTCTTAACCAATAGGAAAGGCGGATTCCAAAATTTACAATATCAAATCACGTAAAATTCTCGAATCCGTAACTGAATTTCAAAAGTCACACCGTTGGATCATAACTTTTAATCTTGGCCGTTCATTCTCTAATTCAGTTTTTTTTTTTTGAATAAAACTCAACACTTACACACTACTCGCTCCATATTTTCGTAACTCTTCTACTCAAGCATTTGATTTCTTGCAAAACCCAAATCTTCTGTTCTCAATTAATCTACTCACTATGACGATTATATCTCTTTTTGATGTGGGGACTAACATGCAAGCTAGGTTCGACCTAGGCAGATTCATTTCAGAAAACAAAGTGCATGTTGAACCTTCTGTGTTCTTTAAGGGTAAGCACACTAATGGAAATTCAGAAATTTTGACAAGATGCAATAGATGTGGCTTGAAACCTTTTTTGGAGTCGTTTCCTCAAGTTGTCTTGGAGGAAGAGGTTTTGGAGTTCTATGCCAACGCCACCAGATAAGGAGATGTAATTGAATCTTTCCTTGGAAGAAATCGAGTGGAAATCACTCGAGAAGTCATGTTTGAGCATCTGAAGCTGCCCATTGGAACTATTGATGTGGAAAACTACGCAGCTGGACAAGAAGCCAGATATTTGAGCATATTTTGTGGAAGGAAATTGAGGCTGAAACCAGATGGCAAGCTCCCCGTCGTCAAGAAGATGGATCTTCTAGAGAAGTATCGAACCCTACTGGACATAGCCAGCAAAATTCTGCTATGTGCTACTAGTTCTCATGATTTTGTCACTTTTGTTAAAGCAAGGGTAATGGCTGCTATATTTGATGGAATTACCGAAGGAAATTGGTTCAAACTGATTGCGGATCGAATCATGTATTTTGAAAAGAGTGTTCGAGTTGACACTGACACTCGTAATTGGGTGGTGTCAAATGTGGTAGGATATGGAAACAAGCTAAGTATTCTACTTCCCTTGTTGATGCCTAACAAGACGGAATTGAGTAAAGGAAAACCATTTCATCCTTTAGAGTTTTATTTGAAGAAGGAGGCTTTAAGGAAGCAAGTTGCTGCTAGACCGGCTGCACCTAGGCAAGTTGAGATGAACCCTATGGATTTAATGCCATATGCTGCTTCGTCTAGTTCTTCAAAAGGCGAGTCGGATGATGAAGAATCGGAGGAAGTTGTGAAAGCCGAGTCAAGTGTAGATGACTCAGAAAAGACTCAGTCAGATGAGGAGACGGACCAAGAGAAGGAGCCAAGTGCTCAAATTCCTGAAATGTATACACTTGTGAGAGTTGGTTCGCCTACTCATCCAGTGGAGTCGAGTTCTCAGGTTGGTACCTCTACTCAAACTGTTTCAATTCCTCTCTCTCTCTCTCCTCTGTTCGAACCAAGGCTAGGTCACAACGACCTAGGCCTCGACCTGTACCCTCAACCTCTCAAGCACTGGCAGCATTACCGCTTAGAGCCAGTCATCCTGAAAACACTCCCATAAAGGATACAACTGATACTTCGACAGTTGTCACACCAAACCAAGCCGCATTAAAGCCCCCAGAAACCACAACCCAAATTACCTCTACCTCAACAAAAAATGTTGAACCCTCCAACCCATCTACTTCAGACAAGACGCCAGTTGCCACTGCAACAGCTGGGACAGGGACCCCACCTGCTCAGAAACCGTCTGATGTTAGATTTGATTCCCTAGTATACTATCCGATGTGTTTAAGAGAGAAGAGGGTTCGTGCTAAAGTCAGCAATAATTTGAAAAAGAGGCTCTCATCTATCGAGATAGACACTTCATCAGAGCAGTATGAGAAACTTCTTAGGATTTGCACGTGGGTTGCATTGAAGAAGTCTTCCACAGATGATCTCTTTGAAGTCATCCAAGGCATGGGTGGAATCTCCAATTTTATGGATTGGGAGATGGAGCAAAGGGAGAATAGTGGAGTGCAAGACTATTCAGAACTTCTTCCACCTCATGTTCTTACAGCCTTGGTGAAACGAATGCTGAAAGTTTCTGATGATGTTTTACCTTCATCTCACAAGTTTGATATCGGAACTCAAACTGATCTGCTGGAAGAAGAGTTGAAAGCAGAGTTAGTTGATATTGCAGTCCAGACTGATCTTCTGGAAGAGGCTACTGAAAGTTCTGAAGAAGTTCACTCTTTTGAACTTGGTGAGGAAGACGATGAGTTCATGGATGCTGTTATGTTTAATGAAGATGAACTTGTGGAGAAAACTCAAGAAGAAGTGGTTGTTGCAGCTTAGTCGTCTACTCAAGTCTTTCCTGAAGGCTATCTTGAAGAGCTGAAGTCAGATTTGAAATATGTGGTACATTCTGCTATTGATGAGTTCTTACACTCCAAAGTGAAAGACATGCTGGTTGAGCAGAACCAATCACTTGTTGACAGCTCAAGAGATTTGATTGTTGGTGAAGTCAACAAGATGGACTCAACTTTCCGAACAGAGATGTATGCTGAAATTCAAAGTTTTCTTGAGAAACAAGTTGATTTCTCTGAGAAAAGATCTATTTCATTTGCTCGATCGTTAGCTGAAGAGTCAAGTAAAATGGAAAGGCTCTACAGGGTTAAAATTGAGGTTGCTGATGAACAGAGACGGGAAGCACAAGATCAGTTGGTGCGTTCTCAAGCTGTTCTCACTGAGCTAACAAAGCAGAACACACTCCTTCGAGAAAGTTAGTTTTTATAAATCTAGTGCTGAACCAGAAGAGAAGGATGCTGCTACTGCGATGCAAGAGTTAAGAAGGCCTAAAAGAAAGTTAGTAAAAACTGCAGAGCTGGAGCAAGCTAAAACTGATGAGCAGAAAAGATTGGAGAAGGGCAAAGGTGTTGCATCTCCAGAAGTTGAGGTTCAGACCAGACAAGTCAAAAGGAAGTTAACTATTGAAGAAGCTGATAAAGAACCTACTGCGATTATGAAGAAGCAAGAGGTTGTTGATCCAAATGATGAAAGTCGTTATGCAAGCAAGAAAAAAATTGGAAAACATATTGAAAGGTTGCAGAAGCTGAAGGCAGATGAAGATCAAATGGAAGATCAGTTCATTGACTACTTCATAGATAGAGAACATCATGCTGAATGGATGAAAGTGAAGAGGCAATGAGAACTTGATCATTGGATTATTAGGAAGTATGGTGATTCTGAAGGTCCAGATGAGTTATACTCAATGTTTGACAAATTCATGAAAGGTCAGAACAAGCTACTATGGAACCTGATCTTGAGGATATCTGCTGGAGCGAACTTCAACATTCTTGTTCCTGAGTTTCCAAAATGGAAGTGCCCTATGACCAGCTCAGGTAAAAGAGTTGGTTTTAATCAAATCAAGAAATTTGAAGAAGAGTTGTTGGATAAAGAGAAGATTGATGATGAAGACCATATCAGAGTGATACACAAGAGACTCCTAGACGCATTCTGTGTTCCAAATCCAGAAGGAGGTACTCTTTCAGATTAGTTTTTTTTGTTTGCTCTGATATTTAGTTTTTGTTTTTGATTAAGTATGTGTAATATCTACTGATCGTATTTTGGAATGAATGAAAAGATAAGTACTATTTGATGTTTAAGACAAGACAACTACTTAACTAGTCTATTATTGTGAAAAGATTCAAGTAGTTTTGGCTTCATCAAAAAAGGGAGAAATTGTTGGGATATGAATCCTAAAGACAAGTCCTAAATGATGAAAAGATAAGATAAGTTTTGATAAGCCAAAAAGTAAACTTGAATATTTTCTAAGTGTTGACTGAACTAGTCTAGTTATGAAGTCATCTTGAGCAGATCAGTAGAGTTCACAAGACAAGTACTAATTCTTGAGTAAAGTTTCAAAAGACAAGTATAAAAGAAAAGACAAGTACTTATAATATGTTGATACTTATATGTGTTAGGATTTATACTGAGCTATATTAAAAGTTGTATAGAAGCTCATGTTTTACGATTTATATGTGTATATTTGATGTATAGATTCTTAAGTTGACTAAGCTTTGTAACAAGAGCTTAATGTAATGTAATAGTCTTGTTAGGATTAGATGCTAGAACTAGATTAGTTCTATGTTGAAATCTACAGAAGATGTCTACTGCACAAGATAAGTAGAAGACGAAGTCTACTACTGGAGAAGAAGACAAGTACACACAACTCAACAAGACAGGTCAACTTGAAGTTAGTTACTAAAACGCGTGTTGAAGATAAAGATGGAAGATTTAGTTAAGGAATATCTAATTAACTGCTTAAACGCGTAAATGGATAAGTTTGGAAGTTGCAAGTCAGTTTTCAAGAAAAGGTTGTTACACAACTGAAAGTTCTTGGAATTAAAGTCTATAAATACCGCAAGGTGTTGATCGATTAAAGACTACTGATCTTACTGATACTACTGCATACTTAAGCAATATTGAAAATTAAGAGAAGTCACTCGCAGAGTTTTTGAAGTTCAGAAAGTGAAGCTACACAAGACAAGTGAAGATCAAAGAAGGCTACTACTGAACAAAGAGAAGTTTTATTTTTGGTTTACTGTTTCAAGTTGCTAGTTACTTGTAAAATAGCTAGTAAGATCGAAGAGGCACTTGGTAGTGTTGTCGAGAAGATCTAAGTCTTATTTCTTGGGACTTAAAGCTACAAGAACATATTACTCCATTGGACGAGTTAATAAGAATATCACAACTGGGTTTGTGAGAGTGGATGTAGACAAGTTGTGGAACCACTATAAATCTCGTGTTTGATTTACTTTACTGTTTTGTTTGTTGTTTGATTGATTAATTGTTTATCTTCATAATTGAACAAGACTAGTTGAGTAAACATTAAAAACAGAGTTCTCGAAATAAGTTGAGTATAAACTACTTGGGCTCATTGATTAATTTCGTTATTCCGCATATTGTACTTTGATATATCGAAAGATTTTTGAAAAGTCCATTCACCCCCCTCTAGACATTTTCACTAGCTTACTCGTTATTAAACTCAACTTGGGACCTACAAATAATTTTGGGGTCAAGAATGTAGCTAATATTCATAAATTAAATAAATTTTGCTATAAAAAATATTTATGAAAAATATTTGTTATAAATGAATAAGGGTAAAATACTCAAAATTAAAGATTTTTTTTTAAGTGACACTTATTTTAAAAATAATTAAAAAAATTAAAGTAACATTTATTTTAAAAAAAAATAGAGGGAGTATAAATTATACTCATACTTCAATTATAAAATAAAAATAATGAATGAAAGAAAAAATGTGAAGAGAAAAATATATATAATTGGAGAGTGGGACCCACTTTTAAGATAGATTGCATTGGAGGGGGTAGAAGTTTTTTGAGATAGAAATAGAAAACTTTTGAGGTGGCACACATGTGTCAAACTTAAAACCCAAAATTCATCACTAGCATTGGAGATGCCCTTATACACACCCCATTCTTAAATTCTAACCCCCCATTTAACCCTCATTCATCTATTTTTTCTTTTACATAAAAAAAATCACTATATCTTAAAACCCTTCTCCATGCATAAACCGTATCACCATAAACCTTCGTATGATGATATAATCACAACAAACATGGTTATAGAAGAAGAAAACGTGATGGAGGAAATTAATGTAAGTATATTTAATGTTTTTTACACTTTTTCATACATTTTTTACACTTTTTATCAAGTGTTGACAAAGAATGAGAGAAAGTTATTTTATATCATATGCATTTCTTTTATTTTATTTTAATAAGAAACTTGTGTTGGATACAAGATCATTTCCATCCTTTGAAGTAAATTTTACAGATTACTATATAAATTAGCAGCAATTATTTGTAACTCAACGAGTGGAACCTAATTCTTAATAGGAATTATTGTTTATTCTACATTTGAAATATAATTCAATCATTGTACTAAAAAAATATATATATATATTTGTTACTTGAACAAATGATTCATCTATTATCCTACACTATTTTCTGCAGATTTATTATCAAAATAATTATCCTTCTGTTTTGAGTTTTCGACCCCAAAATAATTATCAATATCAATAAATCTAAATAACGTCACTATCCATATTCAAGTTTAAATAACATTGCCCATAAATCTAAATAACATCATTCATAAATCAAAATAATGTCACCATCCATATTCAAGTTTAAATAACATCATCCATAAATCTAAATAATGTCACCATCCATATTCAAATGTAAATAAAATCATCTTTTAGGCATCAAGTCTAAATAACAACATCAATTGGAGGTACGACTTCAGCCTTCGATCCATTTGGGTAACTTGATTAATTTGTTCTCGGCGCCTTCGTTCGGATGACTTGATCGTATTTTTGCACTTTTTAAAACTATACGATCCCCACAAGCGTATGGGTTCGTTAGTAGTAAGATAAGTATACCAAGTAAAATTTCGTTCCAAGGACTTAATTGAGTGCTAGTGAATCCCTAAAGTTATGAGTAGGCATGCTATTGTAGTAACCACACATGTTTGTTTGGATTTTTGGGAATAAGAACAAAAATATTAAACTAGATTAACTAAAGTAATGAAAACTAGTGACAAGAAATAACCAACTATCTAACTTTCGATTGAAAGTGCAAGAGAAGTGTATTGCCTCGGGTGTTTCCGTTTTGTGAGCAATTAAGTGAACTAGTGAACCAATTACATGATTTTGCTACAAATTTGGGTCAAGCTAAAGGCTATCACATAAGTGTGCAAACCCCCTCGAAAGGCATAGGTACGTAAACATCGTGCATTGATTAGCAATTATAGGATCTAACCAAATACCATAAGCCCATAAGATAGTGTTTCATAAGCACTTTCAACACGGTTACTAATGCTTATGAAACGCCCTCTCACCAAACTCCTAGACGACCTCTACTCGTTTAGTGTCTAAGGTTATCGGTCTAGCCATTAACACCCCTCTCGGGTGAGCTAATTACTAATTAACTTCTATTCAATTGATCAAAGCTCACACTCACACTCCCAATCATGCTACCCAACTCTCGTTGCAATAAACATAATCGAACATGCTTGCTAATAGGGTTGATCAACCAAATGAATCAATTAAAGCACAACCCTAGAAACCTAAACACCTAAATTATAAGTTAATCATGCAATTAATTCACAACTACACCAAATTCTCATCAAAACATCCACACCCAAGGCAATTTAGGATTAACCCATTGTTCTAGAAGAGAATCCCATGGCTACAATGCAATGATTCACAAAATCCATAACAATTAAGAAATAAATGGAAAGAAATAAGAGATTTACTAAATTGAAATGAGAATTAAAGAGATATCACCTTAAAACTTGAAATGTAGCTACAAACTTCAATTACTTACAAAGCCCAATGGAAATCTTCACTTGAATTGTCAAACTAAACAAGAATCTAAGCTATCTATCAAAGGGAATTGCAAAATATTAAAAACACCTATGACTATGTGTGATTGTGTGTGTGAATTCCTCTCCAAGGTAGTCTCTCTCCCCAAAAACTGAAATAAGGCTCCTTTTATATGTTGCAAGAATTCCAAAAATGAGTTTTTGCACTTTAGCCCTTCGAAATTGGAGAAAATGGCCAAAAACCCCCGAAATTGATGTCACCCGGCCGGGTGGCTCCCACCCGGGCATGCCACCCGGCCAAAACTCGAACCAACTTACTATTTTGGCCTTGCCCGGGTTGAAACCACCCGGCCGGGTGGGTTTCACCCGGGCCAAATACGAACTGCTTGAGGATCTGCCCTTGCCCGGGTAGAATTCCACTCGGCCGGGTGGGTTTCACCCGGGCCAAATACGAAGGTCCTCCTTTGCGCGCCTTGGCCGAGTTGAAGTGACCCGACCGGGTGATGTCTACCCGGCCATGTGGAATCTACCCGGCCACTTGTCTTTTGGGCTCGTCCTCTCGTTTTCTTGTCTAATCTCTTCGTATCATGGCCTGTTTCTTCCGAATTTCCTCATTCCGGTTCATGTTGCTCGTCCTTTCTCCTCATACGAGTATCGATGATGATCGATCACTCGTTTCTTGTGATCTTTAGTCCCAAATAGGCTCATATTCCTACAAAAACACCTCACAAACCTTTCTCAACCAATATACATCAAATCAAGTGATAATTAGTGAAAATTGCATGCAACCAAATCAATTTGGATCAAATATGCATGTGAAATATGAGCAATCGACAACCTAATCATCGGACCCCGTCGATCTAACTCTAGTTCTTTTTACAAATGTATTCTCTAAAAAGAATAAATGTAAAACAATTAGACAACATTAGAAACAATTAGGCAATCAATGTACAAAAAGTAGATAACATTAGAAACGATTTGACAGTGTTCGGCCAATAACAACCACACATATTTCAGAGTGTTCGGCCAGTTACGGTCGCGCATATTACAGTGTGTTATCTAGTGCTCCACTAAACAAATGAACAACAAAAGCCATTGCCACAAACATCTTATTCAGCTAGTTGCATTAAAATCGTCAGTTAAGCATAAATTATGTGAAATATCAAAAGTTCATCTGGAAGCTTACAAGGTAATATATAAAATTCAAAATAGGATGATCTAGAACATCTAGATTAGCAGCTGCTTCCAATGCATTACAACACAGTTATCAAGCCAGAGTCTGATGATAAGAACAATTTAATAAATAAAGTGAATAATGTTGATTTAATATAAGCAGGTGCATTAATATACACACGTTTACCGACACCAAAGATACGAGAGTATATATGTAAGCATATGGATACGTTTGATGTAATGTGCCTAATCAAAATTACAGTTACATTATCCATATGTGATGGTTGACCAGTTAGATGATTCCAATTATAATTAATCTGTATGAAAGCTTTATAGATTGCTTGAAGAAGGAGAAAGGTGAGGCCATAAAAGGATCAAGAAAGCATAGAATTTGAAGAATAAAAGTAAAAAATACTATATATATAATGTTTTAAAACTTGTCATATCCAAACAAAGACTCCAAAACAGGACTCATAATTTCATAAATGTATACAAATTAACTTGGTTTAGGACAAATTAAAAATATTATATAACTAAATCCTTTAGTGCAAATAGCTTAACATACTGATTCAAGAAATAATGACTTGACCGTTGAGGAATTCGAATCATACAAATGAAAATATCTAACCAAAATTCTCGTTCAATTATCATCTTCAGTCTGATGGTAGAACTATCTGCCTCATAAAAAAAAATCTTCTATAATTAGTTCTTTAATAATTGATTGAAGTCTCATCATTTTTCAGATTATTCTAATATAAAGATTATCAAACCAAAGAGACACTTAAATAGTACCAACATGTGATAAGATAACAAAAATTCTATTCCCATCGATGATTATTTAATATTTAACAATATGAGACTTGATCCTCTGAAATTCAAATCAAACTTTTTACAAACATGATTTCTATAGAATAAGAACTTACCATAATACTTCTAATGAGAAAACATGTAAAGCATATTGTGGTCACATAACCAACCTGAATGAGTAACAGATAGTGAGGGAAAAGTTAAAACTGAAAATCACTTGTAGATGAAAAAAGCCAACTAAAAAATACCTCATCCAGCTTCTTGCGTCTTCCTTTTGATTCTACAGGGAATCGTTGTAACATATGAAACAGCCTGCAATCAAGACATTAGAGATGAGGAAGAACATGAATCCATCCACATAACATTTTGCTTCGAATTAAAGAATTTGTGTGAATATTTTTTTATGAACTTACAATCTACAAAATAAGCCTTCACTCATCACGATATTACCATTAGAGGAAATATTCCTTCCACTGTATAATAGCACTTCTAAGACTACATTTAGAACTAAAATATTCGGGTCGACTGTTATACAAATGTTGGGGATGGAAAAAAGACTGCTAACTGCTACTACAAAAGTGGGCAGAATAACGTTTGATGATTAAATATTCAAAGACAAAATTATAGTCTGAAATCTTGATGAAAGTCGAGTGATGGTAGACAAATAAATAGATCCAGATAATACATATTTTTCTCAAACAAGAGAAATATGGAGCAGCCCGTTCAAATGCTTGTATATTTATGTAGCATATTAATATATATATATATATATATATATACATACATATATATACAGAAAGCAAAATCCATATTCCCTTCACTAAAAAATGTTCAATCCATCTTCTCCTTACGCACGAAGGAAGATAACATTAGAAACAATTTGGCAGTGTTCAGTCAGTTACGACTGTGCATATTACAGAGTGTTCGGCTAGTAACGGCAGCTCATATTTCAGAGTGTTCAGCCAGTAACGGTCGCGCATATTCCAGAGTGTTCGGCCAGTAACGACCGCTCATATTCCAGAGTGTTCGGCCAGTAACAGCCGCGCATATTCCAGAGTGTTCGGCCAGTACAGGCCGCGCATATTCCAAAGTGTTCGGCCAGTTACGGCTACGCAACATTGCACACTGTTCGGCCATATCTGGCCGTGCATTTTCTTGGTTGTGTGGCCAAGATGGCCGTGCACCACAAGGAGTGTGCGGCCACGATTCTGGCCGTACACCCCGTCAGCAAACACAGAAGCAAAATGACGTAAAATCGATACTCAAAACCACATTTTAGCATATCAAACTCAAGTTTTTGCATACAATCATTACAAAATGTATTCAACAATCACATATTTACAACATTATCGTTCCAAATCATCTAAACAATTGAAAAACCTCAAAATACCTATAAACCCTAAATATTTAGAGAAAAAGGGCATTTAAAATGAAAATAAATTCTTACCATATCTTTGATTATCATCCATCTTCACATGGTTGATATAATCGAACCATGTTTCGATTGATTCCCTTGAAAAACGCATTCGACTGGCCTCTTTCTTCTCCAAAAATTATCGCATTTTTCTTTTTTTTTTTTTTTTTGGTGGTAAATGGAAAAGGGTTAATGGGGTGTGTTTAGTAGTATGATTTTGAGTGAAAATTAGATTTTGTAAGGAGAAGGGTATGATAGGAAAAAAATGGGGTGTGTTTAGTATTTTAAATTGTTTTTTAAATTTGAGTGGGGTATGTATAACAATTGGGGTGGGAATAACACTATTTGGGGTGTTGATAGCCCCATGTGTATGATTTTTTTTTTTTTCATTTTTTGAAAAGATACGTGCAATATTTTCATTAAAAAAATTTCTTTTATTAATTAACCTGCATTTAAAAATAAAATAAAACCAAAAGAATAATACATATGTCCTCAACTGAGTTTTTGGAAAAAGCGTATTCATGGGTATCAAACAAAGTAAAACAATTACAATAGTCATGACACAGATTATCTAATACATAAAATGGGCTCACGAAACCAGTCCTCTAAGCTATTCCAAGAATTAATTCTAGCCTTTGCCTTAAACCATCTAAATGTTTCCAACATTACATTTTGTGCGATTTTGTCAGCAATTATGTTTGTACCTCTGAATGTGATATCATTCCTATTCTTCCATAGCACCCAGATCACTCCATGACATAATGCAGACCATATATGCTTCACTTTCTTAGGGCCTACCTCCATATGTTTCTTAAAGTGCTCCAGTCTTGTCACCCCTCCTTGATAATCTTTCCCAAGCCAGCCATAAATCAAGTGCCACACTCTAGCAGAAATCGGACAAAGGAAGAAAAGATGATCAGTGACTTCCGTCTCCGATCCACAGAAGCGGCACGATGTAGAAAAATGTTCATTGAAAGCCCGTCTTTTCCTGAGGTTCTCGATAGTTGGAATTTTATCTTGAACCATCCTCCACGAGAAAGCCACAGCTTTTAATGGCGCCTCCTTGATCCATAAACACCTAGTTTCTTCCACCGCAGAGTCGGGAACTGTGATGTCGTCCAGAATCAATTTGTAGGCTGATTTGACGGTATACAGTCCACTCTTGTCTCATTTCCATTCCCAATAGTCCTCCTCCAAAGACTGCTTGATGTACCTGTCTAGATAAATGCACAGCTCGCACACCACATTAGTTTCTCTATCAAGTAAAGCCCTTTTCCAATTCCATATAAGCCTTCTCTCCCCATTATGCCACTTAATCCTATCAGCTACCTTACAACATTTATCAGATTCTAACTTAAACAACCTAGGAAATAAGTTTTTCAAACATTGGCCTCCCACCCACAAATCGTTCCAAAAACTAGAGTTATTCCCATTACATACCACCAAAGAAACATTCCCCGAGAACCAGGAACTGACCCCAACAAGCTTAACTATATTGGACCACCACAAAGACCACGCATTAGGACATTTTCCTTTGCTTTTAAAAATGTCAACGCACTCCCTAAAGGACCCATATTTAGAAACAACAATATCCCTCCACAGACCGTTTTCCTCACACAAAAATCTCCAAGCCCATTTCCCTAAAAGAGCAAGATTAAAGAAATTAATATTTTTAATACCCATACCTCCCTTGGTAGTATCCCTGCAGAGGATGTCCCAGCTCACCCATGGTATTCTCTTCTCCCTATGGTTACCACTGCTCCAGAGGAAATGTCTGAGTTTGGCTCGGATTTTATTAAGGGCAGAAACAGGGGCACGGTTAAGGGATAAAGAGTAAGTGGGTAGGTGAGAGAGAACAGATTTAATGAGGGTAATTTTGCCTCCGAAAGAGAGTGACTTGCCATTCCAACGGCAGAGGCGATTTTCCACTTTGTTTATGACGTCTTCCCAGCTTGTAACTCTATTACTGTTGGCTCCAATTTTCAATCCCAAGTATTTGAGAGGGAAATCCGCTGTTTTGCAATTTAATATAGCAGCCCACCCGTCTCTATCCGAATTCTGAACGTTGATGCAGGAGAGAGTGCTCTTAAAGAAGTTAATCTTGAGGCCGGACCATATTTCGAAAATTCTGAGAATGCTTTTTAGGACCAGGAGGTTTTTGTTGTTAGCTTTTCCAATGAACACTGTGTCATCCGCGAACTGAAGGTGTGAGACTTTCACCTTGAGCTTCCCGACAAGGGCTGGTTCAAATAGCCCAAATTCAACCGCCTTCTCCATCATTCTATTGAGACATTCTCCTGCAACAGTGAAAAGAAAAGGCGATAGCGGGTCGCCTTGGCGGATCCCTTTCTCCATGATAAACTCCTTGGTAGGGCTTCCATTCACCAGAACTGAAAGAGTGGCAGATTGAATGCACTCTCTAATCCACTTACACCAGGTTGTGCTGAAACCCATTAGACTCAACATATCCAAGATAAACTCGTGATCGATAGAGTCATACGCCTTTTCGAAATCTAACTTGAAAAGGAACAATTTCGTCTTCTTGCTCTTAGCTTCCTCCAGGACCTCATTGGCAACGACAACGCCGTCCAATATATTTCTATTGCCAATGAAGGCAGATTGAGTAGGGGAGATAACATGATCAAGAGTCTTAGAAAATCTGCTTGCTAGAAGTTTGGACAAGATTTTGTAGAGGCACCCCATGAGCGAAATCGGTCTGAATTCCGTGATCGCGATTGGATTCCGGGACTTAGGAATAAGGGCGACAAAAGCAGCATTGATGCCTTTGACCAATCTAGCATTGGAATGAAATTCAATACAAGCTCGGTAGACTTCCTTTTCCATGATATTCCAAAACGATCTCACAAACTTAAAGTTGATACTGTCGGGTCCTGGGCTTTTGTTCGACCCGCATTTCCAGGCTGCAGTCTTGATCTCCTCCATTGTGAAACTGCTGCAGATAACCGCATTTGCCACCTCGTCTATTTTTGCACATTTAATGCCTGATACTTTAGGTCTCACCCAATCCTGCTTAGTAAACGCCTTTTTAAAATACTGGTAAACTTCATCTTTAACCTCACTGACCCCTTCTATCCAAATACCATTGATGAATAGGCCCTTAAGATCATTCAGTTTCTGGTTCTTATTAATGATAGAGTGGAAATAACCAGTGTTAGCATCCCCCTCTTGAAGCCATTTGATTCTGGATTTTTGAAATGCTAGCAACACGTTTGAGCTTGAGCGATTCCAAGTCTGCTATCGACGACAATCTAGCAGCAGCCTCACCTTCACACCAACCATGCATGTCCAGTTTCGCATCTAAATCCTGAATGAGCAGCTCTGCCTTCTTAATGCCTTGGTCGATATCTGTGGCTCATACTCTCCTCCATTCCTTAATGGCATGCTTAATAAGCTTGATTTTCTCTTTAAATACAAACGAACCCCACCCAGTTATCTTGGCCGACGACCACGTTTCCTCTATAAGCTCCTTAAATCCTTTTTCCTCGATCCACCAGTTTACCATCTTGAATGGCTTCGGTCCCCAATCCAAAGGATCCTCCATGCACAAGGAAATAGGCGCATGATCAGAGACAGTTCTCGTGAGTCCCTTCTGTTTTGTGGACGGCCACTTACTTAACCATGAATCCGAGAACAAGAAGCGATCTATTCTACTGCAACAAGATCCATTTTCTCTATACCAGGTGAACTTCCGTCTGTGTAATGGCAAATCCACCAATCTCGACTCGGAGACAAAAAATTTCAGCGACTTATCGAATTCCTGGGAAGTAATAGAGTTCGTACTTCTTCTTTCTGTTCTATGTAAGATGGAATTGAAGTCTCCACAAACACACCACTTTGCCTCAATATCTGAAGAAATTCCGAGGAGAAGCTGGCTCCAAAGTGCGCGTTTCAATATGGTATCGCAAGGTGCATAAACATTGACAATCCTAACCTCTGTTTTCTTCGGGCCCCACTTCCCGATAACTGCAAGAGCACCATCCACGTCCCACCAATATGTCCTGACAAACGAGGATTTTCTCCAAATGATCAGAATTCCCCCTGAATTTCCAATAGCTCCCTTGAACAGCCAGTCAAAATCATCATCATCCCACATTGTAGCGCACATATTGGCGTTGATAAGCGACATTTTGGTCTCTTGAACGCAAACCATGTCCGTCTTTTCATTGATAACAATTTCCTTGATGGAGCTCCTCTTATTTGTGCTGCTAATTCCTCTTGCGTTGATACTTACAATCTTCATAAAATAAAAAACCACCTCCCAACTCAATCCAAAACAGCTCAGGATAAAGAAGCAAAAGCCTCTCTGTCCCTCTTCTCGAATTCCAGAAATTTATCCGAGAGGATATCACGATCATTCTCCTTGAAAAATCCTAAGAGGTTACATACCTCTATCATTGCCTTTGTTTCGTTGTCCAGCGGAAGAGAGTTAGAGCCGCCGCCGGTGCATACATTCTCCGATGGGACTTTCGCCTTTTTCTTAGAGCGCCTAGACTTTGATTTCCTGAACTTCCTTGATTTGAGGTTCTTTAAGGGGGGCGCTGGATTTTTGCACCCAGAATCGATCTCGTTGATAAACTCTGACCAGGAAATGAGCTTACTCGGATGACGACAAGAACTAGTGGTGGGCTTGTTTGCCTTTAAGGGCCTGTCAGCCGCTTCGATCAAAGGGCCCAGTCCAAACGGGTCAGAACCTAAATCTTCCTCGACTGTTAAATGGGCTGTCTTGCTAATTGGGCTCGGGCTAGACATAGTATCCAAAGTAGCCGGTGTCAAAGGATTGGAATCAGTCTTTGGGCTCATGATGTGGGCCCTCTTTGGGGGTGTGAGAACACAATCAGAATGCGCGTGACCCTGTTCCTCCTGGATGCCGACTGACCCTTCAGATACCGAGGTGCACTTCTTGGAAGTATCCACAGCCGCCTCACCTGGGGAATGACCAACATTTACGTCACCGTCGGGGGAACGACTCGTATTCCCCACGTCCTGGAAGAGATCTACACCGGCGACCTCCGTGTCTTCTATCTCCGACTCCCTGTCAGAGCTCACAATTTCTGAGGAGTAGTCTATACCAGACGAGTCCACATCGGACTCGGAAGTAGATCCGGTATGATGTGAGCCGAATGACCTCGGACTTAAAACTCCTGAACATTCCGGCACCCAAATTGAGAAAGTTTCTTTAAGGACCTTTATACTAACTTTGGAGTTGATGGTAACCCAACAGTTTGTAGCTATGCGTATTCTTCCTTTTGATAAGTCTAATCTCCTTGACGTACTATAATCGATCTCCAGCACCTTACCGAAAGATGCGCCAATTGCACTGAAAGTTGCATCGTTCCACGCATGAAAAGGAACACCCAGAATCTGAAGCCAAGTTTCTCTAGTTTGCACCACGTCCCTCGGGTGCCAGTACCTAATAAGTGAGAATCTATTATTAATCCAATCTGATCCCTTATCTAATAGGTTGATCGTCTCAGTAGAACGAGGGGAAATGAACACTTTGAGGCCTCCCAAAGGGACGACCGAGAAGCTGCCCTTGTAATCAGCTTCCAACTCGTCTTTTATGCCCCGAAGCATCTCCTCGTCTTTAGCTTTTCCTACCAAACAAGATTCCGCCCATAATCTGTCGATCTCTCTACAAGGGCAATCCACTGTTGCCATTCTGAATTCCTTTGACGCACCCCTCTGATGATAATGGTTAGCACTCCTACCTTTAGCCACTAACGCAAAACTACGCTCGTCCTTATGGCTCCCCTTCTTTATCTCGAACGATGTGGGTTTCGAGTAGGCTCTCGAGTTGAATAAGCTTCCCACAGGCCTAGCAACCGCAGCTTTGATCTTTCTTAAACCAATCCATAATTTATCTATTTGAGTGGCAATATTCCCCAGATTTGAAAAGTTCGCATACTTGACGAAGGCATACCGTCTGCCGATTTTCGTTCTTCTCTTCGGGATGAACACGTCAGTTACACGACCGAATCTTCGTAACCATTCAAATACGTCTTTCTCCATCCACTCCTCTGGAAAATTCGACACAAACACTTTGGAAGAACTCCTCTGGAAGAACTCCTCAACTGAGTAGAACCTTAAGAACAATTATTAAGCCCAGTCTCTTCTCAAAAGGAAAAAAAAAATTAAGCTATTTATTGTTTACCCATATAATTTTAAGTCATAAATTATTTATTGGTATTTTAATGGATAAAGTTATTTTTTTGATGATGAATAAATAATCAATTGAATTGAATAAGACAACATATATATATTTATATATAAAAAAAAGGTAATAACATGTATTGTAATATTAAAATATTTTCTTTTCTTTTCAAAAAATACCAAATTAAATGAGGAACAAACCATTTTGACAAATATTAAATTGAGTGAGAATTGGTATGACTTATGAGTAATATATTTTATCGTTAGCTGTCAAAAATAAAAACATGGAAACAGAATAAGAGTTCATTTACTCCTTAATTTTATGGCGTGGAATAAATAGACTATGAGTTAATCTTGTGTCAGACGTCTCATGTTGATAATGTTCTCTTTTGACTCCATGTAAAAAAATATATGATAATGTTTAGGTAAAAATTGATAGTTACTTTTGTTTTAAAAAATTTATTAATTTTTTATTTAAATATTACTCACTCTGTTTGCACACTTACCTTATTTGTTCGTTCACAATTGTTTGCACACCCATAAAAGAAAACTCTCTTATAAACTCCACCATCACAATATTCACATATTTACACGTCATTACTTTTACCCTCTCTTCAATCACTTTTTTATTTTATTCATAGAACTTTACAAAATTACCCTTCAACACTTCACTCATTACACTTTTTTCTCAAAAAGTATATCCATTTCGTGGTGCAAACACTTGTGGGACGGGGGAGTGTTAATTTTTTGACAAACATAAAATTTAAGGAAAAAAATGAGTTATCCAACCTAAAAATCTAAAATATGGGTCAAAAAAATTCCACGAAAAAAAAAATTATGAGATGGTCTCACATAATTTTTGAATATTTGTGAGATGGTCTCACACAAATTTTTGACATAAACTATATAACTAATTATTTTTTTACATTTAATTCCTTTTATTCTAATTTTACATTTTTCTTTAAAGTTATTATCATTATTCGTTAAACCATCATCACTTTTTATTTTCCGATTAAAAACATAGATTGACAAAAATGTTTACTAGCATGCTTGTTTCTTTTTTCATAGATTAAAAATAAAATGTTTTGTTTCCGAACAAAGTAAATAAAGTAAAAAATAAAACAGATAAAATTAACTAAGTGTGATAAAATATATTTTTCAATAAAGGAAACAAAAACACTATGCAGACAACCCAAAAAAAAAAAACACACACACATTTTATGTGAACAGATAAGAGGATTTTTTAGTTAAAAATATAACAATTTTTAAAAAGCTATAACTTTAATTAAAGAAAAGTGATACTATTAAAAAATGGTTTCACATTAATTCATACTAAAAAAAACAAACATACTTTATATAGTCTGTTCAAGAGATTCTAGCCCATAACTCACTTTTTATATGGTCTGTCCAAGAGATTCTTGCCTATGACTGTTCACTAATAAAATTCCCTCAAATCCTGTTTTTAACCCAAATATTAAAAAGTGATAATATTGTTGGGTAGAAATGATAATGTTTTAATTAAAAGTCATAGGTTGCCTTTTAAGAAAAAAAAAACAGATAATAATAATAATAAAGTACCACTTTTTAATTAAAGTTTATCACTTTTAGAAAAGAAATATTATTTTCAGTGAAAAGTCATGTATACTTTTCTCGTCTCATATTTGTTTATCCATTTGATTCATTTTAAAATAAAAATGTAGATAATGTGATAAAATAAATAATACAGATAATGTGTTTAAGGAGTATTACTTAAAGTGATAAAAAGGAAAAAAAATATTTTTTTTTGGAGCCTTCTAAGAACAGTCCAGGTGTCGCCTGTACTATCAACATTCCAGTAATTTGAGTCATCAGATCTGAAATCTAATGGCTTATATTTGATGACCTGCTACCTGTTTGCATTTGACGTCGCAGAATCCATCGCCTTTCATTGCACTTATTATCATTTTTTTGTCGCCCTATCACACTTTTAAATTAAATTTAATAATTTTAAATATATACTTATAAAATTACAAATTTATCCTCACATAATTAATAAAATAATTAATTGATAATATATAATCTTTATTTTAATTCTCATATCATTAATAATCATAATAAACAATAAATTATCTTTTTTTATTTGAATGAATTGAATTCTAGGTTAAATTATTAATGTAGTTGAATTTTTTATACAAATTTCTGTTTTGAATTTAGTACTTATGCGCCACATACTTTTCTCTTGTTTTCTAAAACTCCATTGAAGAAGAGCTCCAGTTGAACAATTCTATATTTTCTACTCAAATTAGTTTTGGTAAATCTAGGTATTCAAAAATTCCATTGAAAAAGAGTTTCAGGTATGAACAATCCTATATTTTCTACTCAAATTAGTTTTGGTAAATGTAGGGTTTAAGATAGATATTTGAATGAATTGAATTTTATGTTAAATTATTAATTTAATTGAATTTTTTATACAAATTTATGTTTGGAACTCAGTATTCAAGATATAAATTTGACATTAAAATTTTATACTCGCTTTTACATTTATTTTTTTGCTGCTCAATCATAGTCTTTGGAGGTGTTTAAATGGTTAGAACGGCGGAGTCCACTAATGCTCGTGTAGTTTAATTTTATCTTTTCATTTATATTGTGTTGATTTTGTTCAACCTTTCTCATTGCCTAATTGATTTGCACAGAGCGGATCCGTAATCACAAAACTAGGGACAATTTGTGGGGACATGCTCTTGTGAATTTTTTCTTCAGAAAAAGAACTTATTCTTATAATAGAACCCAGTAGAAACAAATATTGTGTTGGCGGTTGTATGTGTTATGGGTAGTCTCATCAGAATTCGAACCAGTTGTTACACGATCATAATTGATATGTTTATGATCAGAAAATTAGCAAAGATACTTTATATAATCTAACAGAAAAAAATTTGTTTGGGTTTGCGAGCCGCTTTTAAAATCAGGGAAAACTACAAAATTTCATTCCAATCCTAAACACGTTCATTAAAAAAAAAACTCTCTGCACATCCGTTGCGTCAGGTTAACATTATGTGATTTATATTTATATTTTTTTTTTTTTTTGTTCATTCTTTAGTCGAATCATGAGTATTATTAGTACGTCTAAAAAAAAAGAAGTATTCTCAAATTGTTGATAATCTGTAATCTATTACTAGTTTTTTTAATGTGATATTAAGCATTCATTTGATTGAACTTTTGATTTTTTTTATGTGTTTCTTTAATACTCTGTTTTTTTGCTGGACAATCATATTAACTCAGTATTCTCAAATCTCAATTGTCATTCATATAAAATTTGTATGATTTTTATATGATTATTGATTTATGAGATTTATTTGAAATTTATGGATTTTACTTATGAATTTAATAAGATTCTGACATTTATTAATTTTATTTTTAATGTATATTTTGCAGATATGTCTTCTCTGAGAATGATGACACAACTTCATTTAATAATACGTAAGATAAAAATGACAATGATTTTGTCATTAAAAGAGAAAGGTAAAAGACATCAATTGTGTGGAATAATTTTGAGGAATTTTTTGTTCATTCATTATAAAATTTCAGCATGTTTTATAATATTTTAGGGGGCTCAACATGAAGTTTTCTTATAGTAACATATTTTGGCTTGTAGCATGAAAAAGTTGAATGACTTAGATATCTTATTTGCAACCTACCAATTTTAAAAATTAATTTAAATATATTTTATGTGTGAAATATTTTATATAAGTGTCATTAATACATATAATGTGTATTGTGAATTGGACCCTCCCTAGCTAGCTCCCTGTATGGGGAATCCTAACTCCATTCGAGTCACATAAAGTGACAATCACTAATCATCTCCGGTTTATTATTTTAAATATTTATAACAACTGAAAGAATATGTTGTCCGATCGATTTCTGCTTGCCTATGTTTAATACAAGAAATTCTATCCAAGTAATGGAATTTTTGATATTTGATGCTTGTGTATATAAGTTTTTTTTTTAAAACCCTTGGTTGGTGAAAATAAATAAAGTTTTTTCTCTCAAGGATTTTGAAAAATTGATGTATTTTTTAGTTGTAATTTTTGAAAGAACACTCTGTTATTTTTTTTTGAACATTTATTATTGTTCACACACAATTCAAGAAATGGGCTGGTCAATTTAGTTCTTTTCTTTGATAAAACAATTGGACTGCCCACTTTTAATTAAATGCTAGCCCAAAACATTCTCCACTTTTAATTAAATGGGCTAACATTGTTGGCCTAAAAAGTCTCCACTTACTCGCTTTGCTCCCAATCACAATTTCTTCTTTCTTTGACGTAAATGAGGGACAATGTCACAATGGGCAACGTAGGACCGTTAGTGCCCGTAAGGAATTCAAATAAATTTATATTATATTTTAAGTTTAATTTGTCAAATAAAAAAATATTAGAAATATGTACTCCATAGTATAAATTTGTAAATTTGTTATTCATTTGAATATAGGTAAATATTTTTCAATCCACTCTTAACTCTAGAGGTTGCAACATACAATTGTCTACGCATGAACATGTTTCAGAAGGTATACACTACACACCTACCATGAAAATAAACTGACCTTTAACTCACTACACACCTACCATGAAAAGAAACTGACCTTTAACTTTTATTTATCGTCATTGCAAAAGACAATAGAATAAAAAATTATTTTATTCAAAACTTTATGGGAGAATAAAAACTTTACTACCAACATTCCTTCCAAAATAAAAATGTGTCCTCAATAATGTAATTTTCAAGTCTCGTAACAATCAATCTAGTTACATTATACAAATCGGACTTTAGGTCAATGTTCGTAAGCAACATTATATGGAAACATATTTTTGAGAACTAATCGATGGTTTGAGCATGACGTTTTCCTATAGTTCCATTCACATTTTCTAAAGTTTTTTTATTCTGATTTCACCAAAATTCTGCTTTCCAAAACATAGTTTGAGAATGACGTTTTAACACTTTGGAAAAAATACTCCCTCTGTCCCGCAATTACTTTCACACTTTCCTTTTCAGGACGTCCCACAATAACTTTCACACCCTTAAAATGGAAAATCCTTTTATAAACTCCACCCTCACAATATTCTCAATTTTACACAAATGCCATTACTTTTTCTCCACATATACTCAAAAGTCAACTCATTTTTTTATTTTATACATAAAAGTTTACACAATTACTGTGATAATCGGGCTTCTCATTATTCATTTTCGATATATTTCGTGCATTATAAATGTTTCATTATGTTTATGTGCTACTTAATTAAGGTCTTGCATTATTTTATTTTGTACTAATTTAAATTGTTTTCAACTATTGAGGATTATTCATATTCTTTTACATGATTATTGGTGGGAGAGTTCTATTGTGATTTATTTGGACGTTATTAGAATTTAAGTATGCCATGTAAATAATGTGGTGGTTGGTCATATTAATTAAAATGGGAATAATAATTATAATATATATATATGCTAATTTATGTGTGATTATATATATACACATGTTTTATATGTATACACAATAAATACATTATTAGTAATAATGGTCGTCAGCTTTGGTGTATATATATGTATAATTCCTACAACTCATTATATTAATATATATATATATATATATATATAGAAAGCTTCTTAGAGAAGCTAAAATATTGAGGCGGTGGCCATAGTTGATATTTCTTATAGATATACCTCAACTCTTTACATTAAAAATAGATGAAACAAAAGAGAAAAAGCAGCCGAAGTAGAAGAAGCGGAAAAGTAACAAAATAGACAAGGGGTAAGATCATTAAAAATTCTTCTTCGATAATTTGTTTTAGGCGTGTAGTAAAGAGAAGTGAACTCAAGTCCATTAACTCCAAGGGCGGAGCCTCCTTATGGCTAAGGAGGGCTCCAGCCCACCCTAATTTTTGGAGTTTTTCTTCAATATATATATTTCGTTCCGTAATTATTTGTACACTTTTTTATTTTTATTGAAACATTTCAAGATTATTTATACACTCTTAATATTAAAATACCCCACAAAATTAATATTCTTCCAATATTATTTTATTTTTAAAATTATCACTCCTTTTTTATCTACATTTTACTTCAAACCTCACCAAATTCACTTTACACTTACCATTAATCCATATTAGTTCTTGTTAAACTATATGTAAAATATGCATATTTAACTCTTTACATAATTTAAAATTTCAATTAAATGACCTCTAAAAAGAAATCAAAATTTATCAACTATTTTTTAACTACATAAAAAGTTAGTCGAGACAAACAAGGTGCAACTGTATGCTCTGGTTACGAGACTGATTCGCCTAGTTTTAACACTTCTTGCTACTACTGTCACGAACAAACAAACATTTTCAACAATGAACCATGTCAAGCTAGAGCTAGCGTATTCGAAACAAAATGGAGAGCTATTAATTTATCAGATTATAGAGTTGTCAATATTAAAAGATAATTGTTTGAAAATTTATAAATTCTATCGAATAAAAAATCGAATGTTGCAACTTATGTAAAAGAAAATGATAGTATTGCATTCATTCAGCCCACTCTAAAAAAAATTCCTGGCTCCGCCCTTGATTAACTCTATGAGAAAAGATTAAAGTTTAATTAAAAAGATCCATACATAAGATTGGTGATTTCGTGTTGTGCTTATCTCACAAGAATTGTCTAATTTTTAGCTAAGCTATAAGTTTTGTAGGGTAGTCTACACATTAATTAGTAATTTGTATGGAATAAATGAAAGGAAATTATCACTAATTTAATTAGTTAGTTGTTTAGAATGATATTTATAATTGGATTTATTAGATTTGCAAGTGAAGGACAATAAGGTGGTTTAAGGGTCCAAGCTATCGTCACTTTACCGACTGGAGGTAAGTAGAAATTAGTTTGCAACTACAGTGCATAAACATAGTACTTTATGGATTAATTGCTTTGATTGGTCGTATATGAATGTTATGAGACTTGATAGTTGATTGATAATACGTGAATAGTTTATGTGAATTATGAGATCGAATGGTGATTTTGTGATTATTTGGAGTTGAATCTGGTCGATTGTTTTGTGTAATGTACCTGTGAGTTCAGTGAATACTGTGAGTTCAATCATATTGTGAAATGAACTAGTGCGTTCAATGATAATAGTGAAATTTGTCAGTGAGTTTAACGATATATGAAGTTCATAAGATATTATGTGTTTGCATTGTATCAAGTATAGCAGTATAAATCGTATATGAAATAAATGGCCTCCGGGCAAGACGCTCACTAGAGCTCCGGGCAAGATGGTCATTAAATGAAATGAATGGCCTCCGGGCAAGATGCTCACTAGAGCTCCGGACAAGATGGTCATTAAATGAATTGGCCTCCGGGTAAGATGGTCATTAGATCTCCGGGTAAGACGGTCAATGTACAAGTAAAATGGTCTCCGAGCAAGATATATAACCATAGACCTTCGGGTCTAGATAAATGTATATGTTGTTTATAAAGATAAAGAAAAATAAATAAGACAGTGATTTTGAATGGACATTTATTGTTGTGCATAATTTTTACTTACTGAGATTTATCTCACATAGTTTATGTATTGTAGGTAACTTTGATAATCTGCGATTCTATGGACCTACTGGACAAGCTGTGGAGCCCGTACAGGATTTTGAGTGGTTGTGTACATAGATGACAGCCTGTTGGGCAGGACTGTGACTTGTTTTACATCTGTTTTATGTTGTGTTCCTTTTGAATATGTATGGTATTGTATAATCTAGTATGTATCAGTTTGTTAACTTGGAGATTTATGTCTGCTTCGGGTTTTGGAACATTGTATATATGAATGTGAATAAGTTATTTTGGGTGCGAGATAATGTTATGTTAATAAAAAAAAGGGGGGTTATCAACAAGTTTAGATGTTGTATTACGTTTAAAGTTGTAATATATTTAGTTTAGTAATTGGGGTCGTGTCAATTACCCCTCAAAATTCCCACTAAATTGACTTTTCTTATTTTGTGTGCCTCTTCACACGTGAAAGAAATCACGGGACGGAGGGAGTAAGTGTTTATTTCTACTAATTTATGAACAGTGTCGCCATGAGACCATCTCACTTTGAATAAGATAAGTGTTTATTCGTACTAATTACTGTTAATGGTATTACTGATTCTATTTATGGTATTACTCGTTATTACTTATTGTATTACTGACTATAATAAAATCATACCTATAATATTATTTTGTATTAGAATTTAAAAAAATACACATGAAAAAATGGAAAATAAAAAAAAGTAAAAGAAAAAAAAACGAAGAAATTAAAAGTTTGGAATAAAAACTGAAAATGGGAGAAAAAGAGGAAGGGGAAGAAAACTTAGAAAGAAAAAAAATCAAGATTTGTGCCTAATTTCAATAGTTTTTTTTTTTTAAATTATGTTTTACGATTTTTTTCTAAAAATATGGGTGACTTGATGGTGAATCGACAATAACTCGGTAATGACTCGACTATAGATTGTAAATATACAAGTTAAGGTTGATTTTATTATATTTTGTGTATATTAATAAAAGGATAATATAGTCTTTTAAATGTAATTACTTTTTTAAAAATATTTTGGAGTGAACTCATAAAATGAGGGGTGTAGATAAACGTGGTAAAAAAATAATAATTTAGGGGTGAACTCATAAAATGAGGGGTGTAGATAAACGTGGTAAAAAATAATAATTTAGGGGTGAACTCATAAAATGAACGGGTGCACATAACCGTGATAAAAAATGATTTGTGGGTGAACTCATATAATGAACGGGTGCAGATAACCGTAGTAAAAAATGATTTTGGGTGAACTCATTAAATGAGTGGGTGTAGATAAAATATAAATAAAAAATTAAAATTGGTGTGTATCGGTATCTTGCATGTACCCGAGTATCACCCTACAAATTCGGTTGATTTTATTATATTTTGTGTAAATTAATAAAAGGATAATATAGTCCTTAAATTATTTTTTTTAAAAAAAATTGGGGTGAACTTATACAATGAACAGGTACAGATAAACGTGGTAAAAAATAATTTTGGTGTGAACTTATAAAATGAGCGATTGCAGATAACCATAGTTAAAAAATGATTTGGAGTGAACTCATAAAATGAGCGGGTGCAGAGATAACGCAGTAAAAAAATAATTTGAGGGTGAACTAATTAAATGAGCAGGTGTAGATAAAATATAAATAAAATAATAATTTAATTCTGTTAAAAAAATCTAAGTTTTATTGTTTAATTTAAATAATATTATTATTATTAATTTTAATAAAGGACTAGTAATTCTCCCGTGCGTTGCACGACAGATTGATTATTAATATATTTTAATTAATTATTTATAGAATACATTCGTGTGATTTAAAATTTTCAACGGTTGAATTTTACAGAATTTGAAGAACAATAATACTATATGAAACCATATAATTGATTTCATCTCGTGAATGAAGCTTCAATTACATTTTTTAAAATCTATTTTCACTTATAATTATTAATGGAATATTACTCCATCCGTCTAATTATCACAGTAAAAGAGGTGGAGTCACAATGTATACATAAAAATAAAATGAGAATTTTTTTTGGGAGACATTTAAATGAAAAGATTGGAAACTTCTGACGAAATAAAGTAATTAATTAAAATTCAATTTTACGGTTCATGAAACTATTTCATACAAATTTTAACTTATAATTAAAGTGTCTATATATAATCTTGGGAAACAAAAGTATATGTACAAATATACATAAATTAACTACAAATGTTTTTTAATAATTAATTTGTAACTGGACTGCAAATAGAATAAAAAAAGCTCAAGGAGTGATATAATTCAAAAACTAAAATAGTTGGGCCTTTGCTTAAAAAAAAAAATGGAGAAAAGTTGGGCCCACAGAATTTGTGCGGGAATTGACCTGAAGTCAACTATGTTGTTTTTATATATATATAGATAAAATAGTAAATAATAAAATAAAATTTAAATAATTATTTTAAAATATTAAAAAAATGTGACAGGTATCAAGTTAGGGCGACACATGACAATGCAATTTGACATCCAAACTATTAATAGTTCAGGTGACACCTGGACTACCCTAAAAAAAATCCCATTTTTTTTAGAAAATAAGTAATCAAAGTACAAAACGAGCCCAAAAAAAAAACTTCAATTAGTACGGTACAAGGGAGAGGGAGAGGGGGAGAGAGAAATGAAATCTAATACTAAAAAAAATCATTAAATTTTGAATAAACTAAACAAGGCAGAACCTAGGCTGTGTTTATCGGTGCAGTGACGCCCTAGGCGTCAACAAGCAGACAAAAAAAAAATTGATTTTATTTTGATGACCATGGTTGTTCAACAACCAGAAACAACGAGTGTGTGGGGCCATGTGGGGGTAATGTTTTATTCCCAAAAAATCTAAATATGCCACTTGTCAAAATTTTACTCGTCGTTATATTTTATTTAGATAATTTCTGGTTTTCACTTATCTACTTAATAAATAAAAAAACTAAAATTCATAAAATTAAATTCTCTATAAATCGAGACCAATTTTAATATATTTTGGATCACAATTTCATACACTCCCTTTTCTCTTCTAAATTATTTTAATTATCTTTTTTCTCTTCTAGATTGTTTTAATTATCTTTTTTCTCTTCTAGATTGTTTTAATTATCTTTTTTGTTCTCTAACATGGATCCAAATGATCTCAATTATCATCATGACTTTCAAAACCAGTCAAGTTCACAAAATTTTCAATCGTTTTTTAATATTGATAATTCTCAATTTTCTCAATATTATCAAAATTCTCAATTTTCTCCGAATTTGAACCAAATTCCTATCTACGGTAATTTTTTATTATAGTTATGAATTTTTTAATATTAAATAACGGTATATATTTTTTAAATATTGTGAAAATATTATAAAAAATTAATAATAGATATAATTATTATATTATAAAAGAAACAATTTATTAAATGTTGGTTGTGGTTGTGGTGGTTATGGATAAAGTGTGAAAAAAGATAAATTTGGGTTGTGGTGTAAAATGAGTAGGTGGAGGAGTGAAAAATGAATTTTATATTTGATGACCCGGTCATGACCGGACATGGATAAACATGGTCCTAGTACACTGAATAAATGGGAAAATACATTTTTATAAATATTTAAGAGTGTAGATTGTAAATTAAAGTCAAATTCAATTAATTAAATGAACTGGTATAGTTTAGTAAATATACATATTCAATTAATTGCATATTTTTTTAATGTACTTTTAAAATCAATAAATACTTAAAAAAATTGTATTTGGTGTTCTTTTGATAAGAAATACAAATATTAATTAAAGATAAAAAGAGAAATTAATTATTATCTTAATAATATATATTTGTAAACCTTTGTTAGGACACATGTCACAATCTCCTTAGCCTATTTCAATTCTCTCTCCTCCAAATTTCTCCATTTTCAGGATCATGCTCAACATCAGATTCATCACTTAAGGGGATTTTCCAGAACTGGATGTTGCAGATAATGATGCATCACCTTTGAAAACAAGTACTTTCTTTTCATTATCAGCCTTTTCAGATATGTTCATCTCATATGTTTTCAAAATACCAATTAATTCATTTTGACTTAGCACATCTGTATCTTTAGCTTCTTCTATAGCACATATCTTAGGTTCAAAACGTTTAGAAACTGATCTAAGAATTTTATGTACTAACCTTGTATTAGAGATTGGATTACCAAGTGAATGAGCTTCATTTGAAATCTCAATTAGCCTTTCATTGTAAGATGAGATGGTCTCATCTTCTTTCATCTTCAAATTTTCGAATTTTGTTCCAAGCATACAAAGTCTGGTCTTTCGTACACTGTCCGATCCTTCACAATGTTCTTGTAATCGATCTCATGCATCATTGGATGAAATGCAGCTTGAAATGATTTTGAACATTGATGCATCAGTTGAGGTGAAGATTGCATTCAATGCCTTTGAATTGTAACTAGCTGTTGTGATTTATTCGGCTGTCCAGTCTAGCTCTCTCTTGATTTGGGCTTCATTGTCCTCATCTGCAGTAGTTCTTGGCTGAGTCCAGCCACCAAGAACACTCCTCCATGCTCTTTCATCAATAGATTTGATGTACATCCTCATTTTAGGTTTCTAGAAGGCATAATTTGTGCCGTCCAGAATTGGAGGTTTTAGTGCGGGCGATAGTGGATACTCCATTGCAAATAAACACACACTCTAAGCAGAATCTCTACTTAGTGTATCAAGTAGTTGGCTCTGATTCCAACTGAAAATGTGCGTGCGTGCGATATACAGAGATGTTGTTTGTAGTGTTGGCACAGTCCAGACAACAATGAGCAGCGGAATTTAAACAAACACTTTGCAAAGAGTATTTCAAAAATTGTGTAGATTAAATAATTAATCTACACGAATCACTTATATTAACTCTTAATATCAGTGAAACAAAATCAACAACCTCGTAAGGTTTTGAACAACTACAACTCAAATTGAGTTTGGAAAGTTACTAGAAAAATACGAAACTATCTCCCTTATAGATCTAACATATTTTCCTAATAAACGACTATGATTGAGTACACAAATATTCGGGTTTATACAAGTGCACTAATCTACAAGAAAGAACAAAATGTTTTTCTAACTAGAAGCGTTGCGCATTCCATAGGTAGTAATCTAATTAAGCTTTCTCTCTTGTCGTCTTTGAAGTGAAGGCAGTGGGTTCTATTTATAGGCTTGAGTTCGAACTGCCTTGCAACTCCTACAACTCCCTTGATCATCTTGGTCATTGGATCAAGGTGGTTTCTTGTAACTTCCCTTCACACTCCACATTTGTAGGAACTTGCGTATTGAGGCTTAGAAACTTCTCACTCCCATGCAACTGCTTGACCTGGGTGTTGCCCACGTCTTCTACCTGCATTTGGGACATCACTAAGCAACACAAGTTAAGTTAGAGTTAGTAAAAGGAGAAATGGCAAATTCTGATGTTGTGGTAGGTGTTGGCACATTTAGTACAACATGTAACTGAAATGTTGGATCATAAAATACAACACCTATTCCAACATCAACAATCTCCCCCAATTTGGCCTTTCTACATCAACACCCCTAATGTTCACACATTCAGAATTTTAATAAAGAAAACAATACCCGTGATATTTCAAATCAGAACCAATATCAGTATTTAGCCAAATTTAATCACAGCATCTAAGTTAAAAACAATGTACTTAGATTTAAAGACAGTAAAAACAGAAAACATAAGGCAATGTATGTGGGACAGAAAAATAAACAACATAGGTAAGGCTTTACAAATTGAGGAAATAAATGAAAGCAGTAAAGGGGAGGATTGGGCTGATAGAATCAGCTGCATCTTCAGGAGTCTGCACGAACTCCCCCATACTCTACACTTCCTCATTCTTCAAGCCTTCAAACTACATTGAGATCTCCATAGAGATCTTCAATGTCTTGAGCATCAGCATCTGCATCTTCTTGGTTTGGATTAGGAACAACACTCTCTTCTTGAACTAGAACAGCATTATCTTGACCTGGAATTGGAACAGCAACTGCATTGTGAACATTGGAACTCACTCCCCTTGTTGAGGTAGAAAGCAGCTCTTCCCAGAACTGTTTTTGGATGATCAAGTCCTCAACCGTACTCTGGAGGTTAGTTATGGTGCCTTGAAGTATATCAACCTGCCTGAGAATGAAGTGTGAAGACAAATAAACAGAGGTTACACAACCTGATGAAGGGTGTGTTCTGGAGGTTGATGGCACATTTGGATCAACACTTCTGGGGGCAGTAGTCTTTGGTATAGGTAGATCCACAATCCGGTCACCACCACGAAGCAGAGGCTGTGGTGAAATTGAGAGGCTTGGAACATATCTACTAATGACTTCAGTGTCTAATCTTTGGAACTCCTTGTCGGCCAGCAACTTATAAATCAAACAAAGATATGGAAGAAGGCCCTTACCGGTCATGTTGCAAGTGAAGTTCATCATATTCTGAAATATCACATGTCCTAGATTAAACTGCTTAAGGTGTCCAATCTTATAGAGTAGGACGGCCTGTTCCAAGGTAAGAGTTGTGTTGTTTGTTGTTGGAATCCAATTATAACACACAATCTTATGTAAAACTGAATATAAGCTAGTTAACCGAGATGCAAGCAATTTTGCTGTACCATAAGCCTAAGTCACAAGTTCCTGCAACATATCTAATAATTCTTTTTACAGCATGCATGTGAGATTCTTTTGGATCAGACTGATATCTAGCACATAAGCATACACTAAACATAATATCAGGCCTGGTAGAGCTTAAGTAAAGAAGACTACCTATCATTGATATGTACAATGTTGGGTCAACATTCTGGCCAACACTGTCTTTACTCAGTTTCTGAGTTGATCCCATGGGAGTTTTCATGTGTTTAGCATTCTCTAAACCAAACATTTTCACAAGATTTTTAGCATATTTACTCTGTGATATAAATATACCATCATTTTGCTGTTTAATTTGCAAGCCAAGGAAATAATTTAAGTCACCAACCATAGACATTTCAAAGGTTGATGTCATTTCATTCACAAACAGTTTTAGCATATCATCACAAAAGTAGAGCCAAACACTATATCATCAACATAAATTTGAGCTACCATAATATCATTTTTCTCATGTTTAATGAATAGAGTTCTATCAGCTTCTCCTATAGTGAAACCAAATTCAATCAGAAAATCAGTTAATCTTTCATACCAAGCTCTAGGTGCTTGTTTCAAGCCATATAGAGCCTTTTTTAGTTTGAACACATAATCAGGAAATTCTGGATTTTCAAAGCCTTTTGGTTGCTCAACATAAGCTTCTTCCATTAAGATTCCATTTAGAAATGTTGTTTTAACATCCATTTGGTATAGTTTTATGTTGATAAAGCATGCAATAGCAAGTAAAAGTCTAATGGATTCTATTCTAACAAAAGGAGCAAATGTTTCATCAAAATCTACTCCCTCTACTTGAGTATATCCTTGAGCAACAAGCCTTGCTTTGTTTCTGATAATATTGCCTATTTCATCAGTTTTGTTTTTGAAAATCCATTTAGTACCAATAACATTTGTATGATCTGGCCTAGGTACTAATGTCCATACATCATTTCTAACAAATTGATTAAATTCTTCATGCATAGCTTCTATCCAATGTTCATCATTTAAAGCTTCTTTTACTGTTTTATGTTCAATAGCAAAATGATAACACTCATGATTTACCTTGTTACACACAGAAGTCATGCAAATAGATCTTACCACATCTTTTGGATTTATACCCAACCTTCTTCTGGTCTGAATTCCAGTAGATTGATCACCTATAATCAGCTCCTGTGGATGATTCTTTTGAACTCTCCTTGAAGGAGTTTTATGCAGATTGTACAGTTTTTCTGGATTTTCTGTAACTTCAGCAGATGTGTCTGTATGTGTTCCCTCATTCTGTTCATCATCTTTGATCTGATCTGTTCTGTCAGTAATTATTGGACTATCAGCAAGGTCTGAGACATCCTCTTCAATACTGTTTCATGTAATACTTATATTATCATCAAAAACCACATTTACAGATTCTTGAACAGTGTTTGTTCTGAGATTATAGATCCTATATGCTTTACTGTTCCTTGAATAACCAAGGAAAAAATCTTTGTCACTTTTAGAGTCAAATTTATGCAATTGTTCTCTATCATTTAGGATGTAGCAAACACAACCAAAGACATGAAAATACTTGAGATTAGGCTTTCTATTATTCAGTATTTCATAAGGAGTACTATTAGAATCTGTTCTAATCAAGACTCTATTAGAAATATGACAAGCTGTATTTAGAGCTTCAGCCCAAAACCTTTTGGCTAAATTTTTCGAACATAGCATAACTCTAGCCATCTCTTGAAGAGTTCTATTTTTCCTTTCTGCTATCCCATTCTGTTGAGGAGTTTTAGGTGATGAGAACTCCTTGGATTCACAGAATTCAGTGAATGCACTGTTATCAAATTCTCTTCCATGGTCTGATCTAATTCTACAAACTTTAGAATTATAGACAGTCTTGAATCTTTTGCATAGAGTTTTAAAGGCAGAAAAGGTTTCTGATTTTTCTTTTAGAAATTCTATCCATGTAAATCTAGAATAATCATCAACAATGACATAAGAATACCTTTTTCCACCTATACTCTCAATTTCCATAGGACCCATAAGATCCATATGAAGCAATTCAAAACAATGTTTTGTAGAACAATGGCCTAATAGTTTGTGAGAAGCTCTTACCTGTTTGCCCTTTTGGCATGGTCCACAGATGTGTTTGTTTGAAAATTTCAGCATTGGTAAACCTGTAACAGCTTTGAGTCTAATTAATCTATCAATCTGTCTATGATTAACATGCCCAAGTCTATGATGCCATAGTGTACTTTCATCATTTTTCACATTATTGCAGCTCACTTTGGATTCAATTAAATAGCAATTATCAGCAGATCTATTACCCATCATAATGCAATCAGAATTTTCATCTAGCACATAGCATGAATTTTTATCAAACTTTACATGCAAGTCATCATCACATAATTGACTTATACTAATAAGGTTGGCAAGTAATCCATCAACATGTAAAACATTTGGTAATCTAGGAAATCCAGGAACATTTAAGGTTCCTTTACCAATGATCTTCCCCTTAGATCCACCTCCATAAGTAACATTACCACCATTATAAGCTTTGTAATCAGATAAGTAATCAATTTGACCTGTCATATGTTTTGAGCAGCCACTGTCAAAATGCCATAAACCAGGAACACATGCTTTCAAAGACATATGCACAACATTACATATAGTATTTTTAGAAATCCATTATGTTTTCTGTGAATGTTGCTTTGTGTGTGGTGTCATTTTAGACAATCCAGTACCATTTAAATTCTTCTGTCTTTTTAAACAATAATAAGTTTTATGTACCTTTTTAAAGCAGTAGTTACACACAAGTTCTTTCATATTGACAAGATTTTTCTTTGGAACAGTAGCATCATTCTTTTGTTCAGCTTTGACAAAAACAGTAGATCCATTACTATGAGAATTAAGAACTGTTTTACCTTTATAACCAATACCTGCTTTCCTTGTATTGTTGAACAGTAGTGATTCATCCAATTTTGCTTTTCCTTCAGAGAATTTCTTGAAACTTAAAGACACTTCCTTCATCTTTTCTTCAAGTTTTTCAATCTCACAATCCTTCTTGGTCAAAACACTCTCAAGTTTTAAAACAATGTTTCTTAAATCATCATTTTCAAATGTTAAAGATTTGATAATGCGATTTAATTTTTCAGTTTCAGAATATGAAATGTGTTGTTCTTCATTTGTCAAAGGATTTTCATAGGAATATTTTCTGAAATCAAGAGCAGATACTTCTAGTCTATCTTTTAGATTAGAAATTTCTTTATCTTTCTTTGTTAAGAGACTTTCCAGTTTAAACACAGTGTTAGACAAATCTTAAATATCAGCATCTCTTCTGGATGTACCTGTTTCTGTAACAGAACTTGTGAAACAATTAAATTCTGGAGTTTTATTACTCAGTGATTTCTCAAATGATGGCTCATTTGTCTTCACATCATAATAAAAATCATCCATATCATCATCAAAGGTATCATCATAAATAATTCTAGCAGAAAAAGCTTGTTCAATGTCTTTTTCAGGATCATGCTCAACATCAGATTCATCACTTAAAGTAGCACTGAAATTTAGTTTCTTTTTTAGAATAGTGTTAGCACATTCATTAGCATAATGACCAAATCCAGAACATGCATCACATTTAACATTCCTCATATAGTCTTGGTCAGACCTAAACCTGTTTCCTCTTTCTAATTGTCTAGAAGGATTAAAAGTGTTATTCCTAATAGGCAATTGTTGATTATTAGTAATCTGAACCTTAGGTTGAATATTGTCTTTAAATTTCTTATTCTTCATGAAGGTTTTAAACTGTCTGGTCATAAAAGCCATGTAATCAGGATCATTATAATATTCCTCAAAATTTTCTTCATCAGAATCAATTTCAGTAACATAAGGGGATTTTCCAGAACTGGATGTTGCAGATAATGATGCATCACCTTTGAAAACAAGTACTTTCTTTTCATTATCAGCCTATTCAGATATGTTCATCTCATATGTTTTCAAAATACCAATTAATTCATTTTGACTTAGCACATCTGTATCTTTAGCTTCTTCTATAGCACATATCTTAGGTTCAAAACGTTTAGGAACTGATCTAAGAATTTTATGTACTAACCTTGTATTAGAGATTGGATCACCAAGAGAATGAGCTTCATTTAAAATCTCAGTTAGCCTTTCATTGTAAGATGAGATGGTCTCATCTTCTTTCATCCTCAAATTTTCGAATTTTGTTCCAAGCATACGAAGTCTGGTCCTTCGTACACTGTCCGATCCTTCACAATGTTCTTGTAATCGATCCCATGCATCCTTGGATGAAATGCAGCTTGAAATGATTTTGAACATTGATGCATCAGTTGAGGTGAAGATTGCATTCAATGCCTTTGAATTGTAACTAGCTGTTGTGATTTCTTCGGCTGTCCAGTCTAGCTCTCTCTTGATTTGGGCTTCATTGTCCTCATCTGCAGCAGTTCTTGGCTGAGTCCAGCCACCAAGAACACTCCTCCATGCTCTTTCATCAATAGATTTGATGTACATCCTCATTTTAGGTTTCCAGAAGGCATAATTTGTGCCGTCCAGAATTGGAGGTTTTAGTGCGGGCGATAGTGGATACTCCATTGCAAATAAACACACACTCTAAGCAGAATCTCTACTTAGTGTATCAAGTAGTTGGCTCTGATTCCAACTGAAAATGTGCGTGCGTGCGATATACAGAGATGTTGTTTGTAGTGTTGGCACAGTCCAGACAACAATGAACAGCGGAATTTAAACAAACACTTTGCAAAGAGTATTTCAAAAATTGTGTAGATTAAATAATTAATCTACACGAATCACTTATATTAACTCTTAATATCAGTGAAACAAAATCAACAACCTCGTAAGGTTTTGAACAACTACAACTCAAATTGAGTTTGGAAAGTTACTAGAAAAATACGAAACTATCTCCCTTATAGATCTAACATATTTTCCTAATAAACGACTATGATTGAGTACACAAATATTCGGGTTTATACAAGTGCACTAATCTACAAGAAAGAACAAAATGTTTTTCTAACTAGAAGCGTTGCGCATTCCATATGTAGTAATCTAATTAAGCTTTCTCTCTTGTCGTCTTTGAAGTGAAGGCAGTGGGTTCTATTTATAGGCTTGAGTTCGAACTGCCTTGCAACTCCTACAACTCCCTTGATCATCTTGGCCATTGGATCAAGGTGGTTTCTTGTAACTTCCCTTCACACTCCACATTTGTAGGAACTTGCGTATTGAGGCTTAGAAACTTCTCACTCCCATGCAACTGCTTGACCTGGGTGTTGCCCACGTCTTCTACCTGCATTTGGGACATCACTAAGCAACATAAGTTAAGTTAGAGTTAGTAAAAGGAGAAAGGGCAAATTCTGATGTTGTGGTAGGTGTTGGCACATTTAGTACAACATGTAACTGAAATGTTGGATCATAAAATACAACACCTATTCCAACATCAACATTTGTGGTTGGAGATGGCCTTAGAGGTTTAGGGTTTAGAGGTTTAGGATTTTAGGGTTTTAGAGGTTTAAGATTAAATAAATTACTGTAGTCATTATTTTTTAATTCATTATTTTTTATAACTTTCTTAACCCTAAACCTCAAAAACCCTAAACCCTAAAACTCTAAACCTCTTAACCCTAAACCACTAAACCCTGAAAGCCTAAAATTGAAAATTATGATTTTTTTTAAGGTTTTAGGTTTAGAGTTTAGGGTTTATGGTTTAGTTTAATTAATGTAGTCATTATTTTTTAATTAATTATTTTTATAACTTTAATTTTAATTTTTTTGTTATTAAAAAAATTATATATATAAATGTATGGTTTTTTTTTAATTTAATAATTATATATTGATAATAAAATCAGGTAATAAATAATTTTAAAAAATCTTAAAATAATTAATCTTAATTAATTAAAATATCAAAATAATTAGCATTGTTAATCTTGATTATGGTATCTTTGAAAGTTTCCTACGTTTCCTAATTTTATAGGAATATCCTTTAATTTTTTAAATTTCCTTAAAATAGTGTTAATTATGTAAGTAAATATAATGATGTTGATAATGACATATCATCATTTGACTCCATAAAGAGTCCATTATGAGCTCCATATCATTTCTATATATATATATATATATATATATATATTTATTTTTTTTTTCTTGCTACAATATGGAGTATTTAATACTAGGAAATATAGTTATACATATTTAATCTGATTTTAAAGAAAAGTTATTACCTATCAAAATTTTAAGTTATTACCTATCAAAATTTTAAGTTATTACCTATCATAAATACATACTCTCCTAATACATGCACATGTTCTTTATATATAATTATAATCATATAATTAATACATAAATCTTATTTAAATTTCTTTTGATTGTTGCCTAATTTTAAATTTTTTATATCTAATTTTAACTGAATTTATATTTTCTCAAATATGGTAATGATATGTCAATGTTTCTTAGATGTTGCATGATCATGAATATTAAATTGATTTTAAATAGTTGGGATGATGTATAAATGATTAAATGACTATGGAATGTTGAATAACATTAGTTTTTAATTTGAAATTTTAAAAATTCTAACAATGAAAAAAATATTATAAAAGAAAGATTTTTAACGTATGTATTCCTTAAAATCCGCTATGATTTATAATTAATTATACCATTTATTTATTTTTAGAAAAATAGGAAGACTGTACTGTGTAGATTGTATAACATTGATATATATCAATTTAAGTTGGGGTGGTGTTGTGTAAAATATTGCATGTATGCATATTAGCCCATTGGATTAAAGTCAAAATTTTAAGTCCATTTAGTTCAAAAGTCTGAATAAGTATTGTGCTCCATCACTTTAATTTAATTTCTATATATATACTTTAATATACTTTAATTTTTCTCACTTTAATTTAATTTCTATATATATACTTTAATATACTTTAGTTTTTCTGACAAAATAATTAAAAAATCATATTTTTTATTCATTTGAAAAATAAATTATAATCTAAATATTTAATATGACTTGAATTGATATATGCATATTTAATACTCGGAGTACTATATATTATAATGTAAGTTACTACATCAACAAAAATACTAGAAAAAAAAATATATTATACTACATAGTTTGTAATATTACTACATGTAATGTTTAACTGCATAAAAACGATATGTTCCTACATACTATAGTTCAAATTACTACATTGAACAAAGTTTGTTACTATATGAATGATTTAATATTTGTTGTTGGGATATGAATCCTAGAACAAGTCCTGAATGATGAATAAAAGATAAAAGATAAAGTTTTGATAAGCCAAAAAGAAGACTTGAATATTTTCTAAGTGTTGACTAATCTAGTCTAGTTGAGTTGAAGTCATCTTGTACAGATCAGTAGAATTCAAAAGACAAGTACAGTTTAAAGAAAAGTATTCATTAAAAGATAAGTACGATTTATAAGTACTTCATATATGTTAGATTGTTACTGAGCTATTTAAATATTGTATAGAGCTCATGTTTTTATATGTAATAGATTAGATTTTGTGTATAGTTTATAAGTTGACTAAGCTTGTATTATAAAAGCTTAAAGTAATGTAATAGTCTTGATAAGATTAGTATAGTCTACTCTACTGTTTGAAGAAGGAAGACCAGACAAGAAGAGTCGAAGTCTACTACTCAAGATAAGAAGACTACACAAGACAAGTCAACTTGGAGTTAGTTACAAATACGCGTGAAGAGATAAAGATATAAAAGTTAGTTATGGAATAACTAATTCATAACAGAAACGCGTGGATTGATAAGAAGATTCAGTTGAAGGTAGTTATCAAGAAAAGTTGGTTACAACTTACTAAGTTCTTGAAGATTGAAGTCTATAAATACTTCATGATGGTGATCAATTGAAAACTACTGATACACTGACGTTCATACTCAAGTGAAGCATTATCAAAGAAGTTTACTCTCAGAGATTGATTGAAGTTCAGAAAGATAGCCAGAAGACAAGTGAAGAATTCAGAAGGCTACTACTGAAGAACAGAGAAGTTTTTAGTTTTTGTTTGTTATTTTCAAGGTGCTAGATACTTGTAAAATTTCTAGTAAGATCGTAGACGTATCTGGAGGTATAGTCTGTTGAAGATCTAAGTCTTCTTCTTGGGACTTTAAAGACAGGAACATACACTTGTACTCGATTGGAAGAGTTTAGTGGAAACATCACAACTGGGTTTGTGAGAGTGGATGTAGACAAGTTGTCGAACCACTATAAATCTTGTGTTTGATTTACTTTAACAGTTTTGATTGTTTAAATTGCTTAATTGGTTTAACTACTTAACTGATCTAGACTAGTTGAGTATAGAACAGAGTTCTCGAAAATAAGTTGAGTATAATCTTGAATTGGGCTCATTGATAATTTCGTATTCCGCATATTGTACTTTGATATTTCGAAAGAATTTTGAAAAGTCTATTCACCCCCCTCTAGACATTTTCACTAGCTTACTCGTTATTAACTCAACTTTGGGACCAACAAGTGGTATCAGAGCAGTAGTTTACGAACTGCTGTTTCTTGATAACCGACTCAAGACTTAGGGTGAAGTCTTGGTCCTTGACTGTTCTTGTATACGTGTTCTTGATCATATTCTTGTATCATCTGTTTTTTTTTGTGCTCCCTGTTCTTGACTTATCTGTTGTTCTTGATCATAACTCTACTTAGCACTTATTTCTAGAAATCATGTCTCTTGAGATAAGCGCCAACAAACTACCTAAGTTCCAGGTACAGGATTACGACTATTGGAAGCTAAGGATGGAAGCCATCTTCAGCTCCACTCATGACTTAATGATCTCTGTCATCACTGAAGGTCCAATTGTGACCATGATCCCAAACACTGCTGCCCTCGACGCAAATCAACCCGTGGGTACTCTCGTCAAGAAACCAAGGTCAGAACTTACATCTGAAGAAATGAGACAGAATAATTTGGATAGCTTGGCTAAGAATTACATCTTACACACTCTTCCTAATGAGTATCTGGGAAAAGTGTTAAAATGTAAAACTGCCAAAGAAATGTGGGACCGCTTAGCTATCATTTGTGAAGGGACATCCCTAATCAAAGAAAGCAAGCTTTCCACTGCTGTCCAAAGATTCGAATCATTTCATATGCAAACTGGTGAAACAATAGACCAGTTGGATACTCGATTTACCAAAATCATGAATGACTTGGAAGTCCTTGGTAAATCTTATACTCCTCGTGAAATCAATCTTAGGATTCTAAAAAGCCTTGATAGTCGATGGAAGATGGTAAAAATGCTTGTTAAGAATACCCAAGATATAGACGTATGGACAGCAGAGACTATGTTTCAAACTCTAAAGGCTCATGAGTTTGATCTAGACGAAGATGAACCCATAGTAAGTAGTGACAGAGAATATGCTGTATCTAAGAACGTTGCTTTTAAGGCTAGTTCGTCTAAGATAGACAGGTCTAAGACTAAGACTAGGTCTGCTTCTGTAAAAGACGAGTTAGATACTGATCTTAGTCTGAAGGATCAGGTAAGCCTCATGGTTAGAAAGTTTGATAGGCTGAATAAACGTTTCGGAAGATATAAGAAGTTCTATAGAGAACATAGAGGGTCTGCTTCTAAGAACTCGTCTGAGACCAGACGAGACCGAAACTCGTCCGAAAGGAGAGACGAAGTCTCGAAAGGTAACAGACAAGATAGAGAGTCTGATAGTAGGAAGATTACTCGTTCTGATAGACGTGATAAATGAAGGAACAACTCTCCTATTAAAAAGGCTACTAATGATCTTGTGTGCTATAACTGTGAGAAACCAGGTCACTACATATATGAATGTCCAGACCTGAGTACTGATGATCGAGAAGAACGCAAAGCACGAAGGGAACGAAGATACAACCGTGGTAAAAAGGCAATGATGGCCAATAATGACTCTGACTCTGACTCAGACGAGTTGCCATCATCCTCATCTAGCTACCCGTCTGAACCAGATCACGATGAAGCATTCATAGTTGATGATGGTCTATGCTTCATGGCTAAAATCGACCAAGAGGTATCATCTGTTACATCCTTTCAATCATGTGATGAATCAGATTCTGATGAAAGTGACACTGCCAGTAGCCAAGTAGGGAGTAGTCTTCAGCACTCTACTAGTGCAGTTGAAGACGACCTCCTACTTGCCAACAAGGCATTCATCGAAGTCAGTGACGAAAACATCATCTTAAGACAAGAAATCATCGATCTTAAGGAAGCTCAGTCTAAAGTAGATCCTAATATAACAGTCCTAAATGAACGCTTGCAAGAAGAGTTGCGACAACTCAAAGACAAGTGTGCATTGACAGACAAGTTGTATCAAGACCTACTTAAGACACATGCGACTGAGAAACATGAATTCAATGTCTTACAAAGCAAGCTCAAAAAGCTTGAAGAACGTAATAAGTTCTTAGAAACCGAGGTTGTCACATTAGACCTTAAACTTACTGACCTGGTTAACTCATCCAAGGTTAACCTTGAATTGTCAGATAGGTATAGGGCTCCTGCTGACAAGACAGGCATAGGTGCTGAGACACCCAGCTCGTCTACTCTAGTTCCTAAGAATCCTACTATTTTCATCTCAAGCTCTTTGACTAATGATAAAGGAAAAGAACCATTGATATACGATATTGACACTCCATCAAAAGGTACTGTACCAAGACAAGCTCGAGTTAACATTCCAATTACCAAGGGAGGTAAAAAGAATGGTAACAACAAGCCTGTTCAACCTAGAACTAATCTTCAAAGGACTAGGAATCGTGGACGACCAAATCAGGTCAGATACGAGGACTGGTATCCTGAGGAGACTAGTACTAGACAAGTACAGACTAGACGACAAGAGTCTAGACCTCCTTTCATAAGGCAGTCTCAACTCTACTCGTCTAGACCTAGACAGGAAGGTCCAAAATATCGTACACAACCTGTTCTATATCCTCCACCTTTGTCATATGATATCAAAGGAGAAGAAAGACCTAAACATGTCTATAAACCGTATGGACCTAATGCATATAAACCCTATTCTGACTATCATAGACAAGTGCCTGCTCAAGTAGAGATTAAGTCAAAAGGCTATCTCCAAAGAGTAGACCCGAACTCGACTGATAGGCCAGATAAGGACAACAAGGTCTTATTTTGCAACAAATATGGTCGAAAGCTTAGAAGGTCAAACTTGTTCAGGACTCCAATGTATATTTGGATTCCATTGAACTCGACTAACCCCCAAGGACCCCAATAAACAAGGAGGGTACCTAAATTATGTATTATCATCTATTGCAGGGTCGACTCGATCTATACAAGAAAGGTGGCTCAACAGGAGAAACTTGGTACATAGACAGTGGCTGTTCGCACCACATGACTGGTACTAAGACTCTCTTATCAAGCTATCGTGAGCAAGAAGGACCAAAAGTGATATTTGGTGATAGCTCCATTGCTGTTACTAAAGGATTTGGTTACATTCGGAATGGTGACATAGAAATTCAAGACGTTTCTTATGTTGAAGGCTTGAAATACAATTTACTCTCTGTTTCACAATTTTGTGATCGTGGATACAAGGTGCAGTTCAAGAGTCAGAAATGTGAAATCATCGACAAGAAAACTCACACAGTCCTACTAGTCGGCATTAGACAAGGAAGTGTGTACATAGTGAACTGGAATAGTTGTCCGAGGGACACCTGTCTACTTACTAAGAATCCTAAAGAACTTGGCTGGCTCTGGCATAGACGCCTTTGTCATCTAAACTTTAAGGTTCTTAATAAGATAGCCAGAGACTACCTTGTGGAAGGTATTCCCAATGAAGTCTACTATAAGTCACATGTATGCACCTCCTGTCAAAAAGGTAAACAGGTGAAGGGCTCTTTTAAATCTATTCCATCCCTCTCAACCAGTAGAGTTCTTGAACTTCTACATATGGACTTACATGGCCCAATAACTCCTCCAACTTTGAACGGTAGAAGGTACACACTTGTTGTAGTAGACGACTATTCTAAGTTCACTTGGGTAGTCTTCTTACACAAGAAGAATGATACACAAACACTTTTGCCTGATCTATTGAAGAAGTTACAGGTTGAGAAGAATCAGTCAATTGTCAAGATACGTAGTGACAAGGGTACTGAATTCATTAACTGCTATATTAACGAATTTTGTTCCAAGCGTGGCATCCAGCACCTTACTAGTGCAGCTAGGACACCACAGCAAAATGGAGTAGCAGAACGAAGGAACAGAACTCTTAAGGAGGCCTGCAGGACCATGCTGACAGAGTATAATACTCCTCAGAAATTTTGGGCAGAAGCTATCAACACTGCATGCCACTCACAAAATAGAAGTGCTATCAATAAAGCACTAGGTAAGACGCCCTATGAGGTATGGAAAGGTAGAAAACCCAGAGTTTCATATTTTCATATATTTGGATGCAAGTGTTTCATCCATAACAATGGGAAAAGCAAGTTGAATGCATTCGATGCTAAAGCAGACGAGGGGATATTCTTAGGATACTCCTCGACTAGCAAAGCATTTAGAGTATTCAACTACTCAACCCTTTGTGTGGAAGAAACACCACATGTGGTTTTCGAAGAATCTCAACAGGACCCGTCTACCAACAAGATCAGTGAGAAAGCTACTGAGCTAACTGTCGAATCTGACAAAGACTCAGAGGTATATGAATCCGTTCAAGCATATAATCCATTTATAAAAGCTCTCGAGTCAGACGACCAGAAGAAGGTGAGTGCTCAAGGTAACTCTACTAGACCAGTCGACATGCCTAAACTAGTCGACTCGTCTACTCCTATTAAATCTTCTGATGATAATGATGTTGACATGCATGATGCTGTACATGATATAGATGATAGTATTTTTGTTAAGAATAGAAATACATGGAAATCAGCGCATAATACTGAAAATATTATTGGTGACTCTACTGTTGGTGTTAAGACTAGAAGACAACTCTTTGAGTCGCAAGAACAATCTAGTCCATCTCTGTTTTGCTGGTGTTGTTTCCTCTCATCTATCGAGCCAAAAACCATTAATGAGGCATTGGCTGATAGTAATTGGATCATTGCTATGCAAGACGAGTTGAATCAGTTTGTTCGAAACGACGTCTGGGAACTTGTTGATAGACCAAAACATCATAATGTAGTTGGCACCAGATGGATTTTCAAGAATAAGAAAGATGAGAATGATGTAGTTGTTCGTAATAAGGCTAGACTAGTCGCCCAAGGCTACTCACAAGCTGAAGGCATAGATTATGATGAAACTTATGCTCCTGTTACTAGACTAGAAGCCATTCGATTGTTTCTTGCATATGCTGCTTACATGAAATTTACTGTATATCAAATGGATGTTAAAAGTGCGTTTCTTAACGGTATTCTTGTGGAAGAAGTATATGTTGAACAACCCCCAGGTTTCGAAGTCAAAGGTAATCAGGTATACAAATTAAAGAAGGCCTTATATGGACTAAAGCAAGCTCCAAGAGCCTGGTACGATACTCTTTCTCAATTTCTATTAGAAAATGGTTTTACTAAAGGCAAGGTAGACAGAACCTTATTTAGAAGACAAGAAGGGAAAGACATTTTACTCGTCCAAATTTACGTAGATGACATCATTTTTGGTTCACCTAACAAAGAGCTGAGTGACAGTTTCTCAACACTCATGCAAAGTAAATTTGAGATGTCTATGATGGGTGAAATGAATTACTTTCTTGGACTTCAAGTAAAACAGACCCCTGAAGGGATTTTCATAAATCAAGCAAAATATACTAGAAATCTTCTAGACAAGTATGGTATTAAGACATGCAAGTCTGCTGGCGTACCTATGCTACCTACATACAGAATGGACCCAGATGAACAAGGTAAGTGTACTGATCAAACTCATTATCGTGGTCTAATTGGTTCATTACTGTACTTGACTGCTAGTTGACCTGATATTGCATTTTCTGTTGGTGTATGTGCTCGCTTTCAAGCTAATCCAAAAGAGAGTCATATGGAAACCACTAAAAGGATTTTGAAATATTTGAAAGGAACCATCAATCGTGGTATATGGTATCCTTCAAATGATGATTTATCTCTAAGTGGCTACTCTGATTCTGATTTTGGTGGTTGTAGAATAGATAGGAAATCTACATCTGGTTCTTGTCAATTCTTAGGCACAAAACTCATTTCATGGTTTTCGAAAAAGCAGACAAGTGTTGCTACCTCTACTACTGAAGCCGAGTATATGGCTGCTGGTAGTTGCTGTAGTCAATTATTATGGCTTATTCAACAGCTTAGAGATTATAATATTTGTGAATCAAATGTTCCTATATTCTGTGATAGTAATAGTGCAATTGCCATTACACAAAATCCTGTTCTGCACACACGTTGTAAGCATGTTGATGTGAAACACCATTTCATACGTGATCATGTAGAAAAGAAGGATATTCGCATGGAAAAGATTCATACTGATTTTCAAAGAGCTGATATTTTCACAAAACCATTAGCTGAGGCTCGATTTCATGAATTATGCATCAGTCTAGGACTTATTGATCTTGATCCTACTAGTCTATAGCAATGTACTAACGAGACAGGTACAATCCTAAGAAGAAAGGAGAAATAGACAAGTTACTACAAAAAGCACAGAGCACTCGTCTACTCACTCAATAGACAGGTATACAAGGCTAGACAAGGTGACTAGACAACCCGATGAGGAAGCTGGTAAAGCTGAGGGTAAAACTAAGGGAATAAACATTTAAGGGGGAATTTATGATTTCTTAAATATCCTTATGTTGACTCTTATGTGGGTCAATAGTCATCTTGTTCGAAACCTTGATCATTACCTTAGATTGATATTCATCTTATTTATTGTTACTTTACTTGTATCATCGATTACACGTTGAATGTGATAAGATAGGTACATGAAGTCGTTCGATGTTCAGAATAGATATGCACAGACAAAGGGGGAACTCGTCTTGTGTACTTAAGTCAACTCGACTGGTGGAGCTTATGTCTACTCGTCTGTTCTGGATGGACTCGACCAGACAAGCTAAGTTTTTTTTAATGCTAAGTGTTTAATCAAAACGGATTAAGGATATTATAGTAATTAGGTATTGATAGAATTTGAAAACCCTAGAATTAGATTTATACACTCTCATTTGATGTGGTGTATATATCCAGTTCTCACTTATCTACACTAAGACAGATGAGTTCACTCCTCTGGTCTAACTAAGAAAGGGCGGATTTCAAAGTTTACAATATCAAATTACATAATACTCTCGGTTCCGTAACCGAATGCCAAGGGTCTTAACTGTCTTGATCAAAACCCAATTATCACACGACTTAGTCACATTTGTGTTAATTCCTTGTTTTTCTCAAGAAGTTTTTGCCTCTCCCTATTTTCAAGCATTTCAGTTACTGATTATTATTGAGATGTCTACTCGATCAATTTTCGATCTTAGAACTAACATGCAGGTCACATTCGACCTCGGACGGTACATTTCCGATAACAAAGTAAATGTAGAACCATCTGTGTTCTTCAAGGGCAATCACTCAGACGACGATGCTGAGATTCTGGCTAAATGCACTCGATGTGGGCTCAAACCGTATCTAGAATCATTTCCTCAAGTGGTCTTGGAGGAAGAGGTGCTAGAATTTTATGCCAACGTCATCAGACAGGGTGATATTATTGAGTTGTTTATTGGTGAAGATCGTGTGCAAATCACTCCAGAAACGATGTTCAACCATCTACAGCTGCCCATCGGTTCAATTGACATTGATAATTATGCACTTGGACAAGAAATTCGATATTTGAGCATCTTCTGTGGCAAGAAGTTGAAACAGAAACCGGATGGCAAGTATGCTCCAGTCAAGAAGGGTGATCTTCTTAAAAAATATCGCACATTGTTGGATATTGCCAGCAAAATTCTGTTAAGTTCGACTGGTTCTCATGACTCTGTGACCTTTGTGAAGGCAAGGGTTATGGCTGTAATTTTTGACGGTATCACTGAATGCAATTGGTTCAAGCTGATTGCAGACCGCATTATGTATTTTGAGCGCAGTGTTCGAGTAGATGACAATACTCGAAATTGGGTGGTGTCTACTGCTGTTGGTTATGGTAATAAGCTAAGTATCTTACTTCCTCTCCTAATGCCAAACAAGACGAAATGGAGCAAAGGAAAGCCATTTCATCCTTTGAAGTTTTACTTGAAGAAAGGGGCAGTAAGGAAACAGGCTGCTGCTAGGCCATCTGCACCTAGACAAGCCAGAATTGACCCCATGGAGGCTTTGCCATATGCTGGTGAATCTGGATCTTCAGAAGATGAGTCCGTTGAAGACAAGCCAATGGAAGTTGCACAAGACTCATCTAGTGCAGAAGACTCAGAGCAGACTCAGTCAGAAGAAGAGTCGACTCAAGAGCAGGAGTCGAGTGGACAAATACCTGAGATGTACACTTTGGTGAGAGTTGATTCGCCTACACGTCCAGCCGAGTCGAGTGTACAGGTTGGTTCTACTACTCAATCTGTTTCTATTCCTCTCTCTCTCCCATCCTCTTCTGTTCGAACCAAGGCAAGATCACATCGATCTAGGCCTAGACCTATTCCCACAACTTCACAAGTGCTGCCAGCATATCCGCTGAGGGTCAGCCTACCTGAAAACACTCCCATAATGGATACAACTGATACTCCGACAGTTGTCATACCAAACCAAGACACATCAAAGCTTTTTGAAACCAGTCCTTTCACACCCTCTCCCTCAACAGAATATGTTGAACCCTTGATCCCATCTACTTCAGATCAGACGATAGTTGCCACTGCAACAACTGAGTTAGAGACCCCATCTACTCAGACCCCGACTGAAGTTAGATTCGAATCCTTGGTCTATTATCCCATGTGTCTAAGAGAGAAGCGAGTCCGTTCAAAGATGAGCAAGAATTTGAAGAAGCAGCTCTCATCTGTTGAAGTCGACTACTCCTCAGAACAGTTTGAGAAACTGGTTCGAATTTGTACTTGGGTGGCCTTGAAAAAGTCTGGTACAGATGATCTCTTCGAAGTCATCTTAGGAAAGGGTGGTATTTCAAACTTCATGGATTGGGAAATGGAGCAGAAGGAGAACAGTGGTGTTAGTGATCACTCAGAGCTTTTCCCAAATCATGCTATCACTGCTCTTGCGAAAAGACTACTTGGTATTTCTGATGACTTGATGAGTTCCGAATTCAAGATTGATGTTGGTGTTCAGGTTCCAGATCTTGATGATGTGCAAGACATTGTGGTGATTGAAGGTGATCAAGCTGCGTTGATTCAGTCTACTGATCCAGTCTTAGATTTGGACAATGTCTCAGATCAGTTGAGAGGCATTGTGTTCAAATTTCAGATAGAACATGCTGATAGTCCAAGATCAGATTTTACTTTTATAAATCGTTATTCTGATGATTTACTGCCTTTTGAACTTTGTGGATACATGAAGAAGTTGCATGCCTTATTGAAGAAGGACATAGCTATTGCTGAAAAGAAGGCTCATGAAGCGAAGTTTGCTATTATCTCTTACTCTCCTCAACTTAATCTAAGAGCCATTGCTGGAAGTGTGCTTCCAGAGGTTGATCCAGTTGAAGACGAGGTCTTGGCTACTGTTCCAGCAGATCAGTTGGTGAAAGTTTTAATTCCGGCAGATGAAGTCATGCTTGATGCTCCTCATGTTGAGATTGGACAGTCATCTCGTGCTATCTCAGCCGCCTCAATAGATGAGTTGAAGGACGAATTGAAAGCTGTTGTCAAAACATCGATTGATGAGTTTCTTAAATCTGATATCAAGAAGATTCTTACGGAACAAAACACTGTCCTTGTGACAAGTTCAAAGGATTTGATGGTTGATGCAGTCAGTCAGGTAGATGAAGAATACAGACAGCACATGTTTGAGCAACTTGAGGGATTTCTTCAAGATCAAGTTGAATACTCAGAGAAAAGCTCAGTCGATTTTGCTCGCGTACTAGCTACTGAATCCAGGAAGTTGGAACGAGTCTATAGAGCAAGAATCGAAGTTGCTGATGTTCAGAGGAAGGAAGCATATGATCAGCTAACTCAAGCTCAACAACTTATCTCAGCTATGACTGATGAAAACAAGACGTTACGTTTGACCGCAACCCATTTTAAGAATGAGTTGAACTTGTCTACTCAAAAGCTAGAATTGGTGGCGACCAAGCTGGACAAGTTAAGTCAAAACAAGTCGCATGAAAAGCAAATTGAGAAAGCTACAGATCTTATGAAGCAGGCGATGATGGAAGAAATGACTCGGTTCACTTCTCTTTTCTCTCTCAAGGCATCTGATGAAGCCAAAAAGGGGGAAGAGGCAAGTCGAGTTGAATTTGCTGCTGAAGGAGTGAAAGAGGCAAGTGCTGAACCAGAAGCTAAAGATGCTGCTGAAGCTATGCAAGATCTTAAGAGGCCTAAGAGAGGCAGGGGCAGATTGGTTAAAACTGCAGAAGCTGAGCAAGCTAAAATTGAAGCTGATGAATTGAAGAAGAAGGAGAAGGGCAAATCTATTGTGTCTCCAGAAGCTGAAGTGCAGAAGAGAATGGTATCGAAAAGGAAGTCTATTACCATTGAAGAGCCTACTCCTGAAGCTGGTATTTTGAAGAAGCAAAAGATTGATGATCCAAGTGATGAAGCTCATTATGCGAAGAAGAAGAAGATAGAAAAACACATTGAAAGTTTGTTGAAGCAGAAGCCTGATGAAGATCAAATAGAAGACAAGCTCATTGATCACTTTATTGACAAAGAACATCGTCAAGATTGGATGAAGGTGAAGAGACAATGGGAACTAGATCACTGGATTATCAGGAAGTTTGGAGATTCTGATAACTCTGACGATCTTTATGCTATGTTTGATAAGTTCATGGAAGGACAGCATAAGATGCTATGGAACTTAATCATAAGGATATCTGCTGCTGCTAATTTTAATATTCTTGTTCCTGGTTTTCCGAAATGGAAGTGTCCTATGACGAGTTCAGGTAAAAGAGCAGATGTGAACCAGATCAAGAAGTATGAAGATGAGCTGCTAGAAAATGAGAAGATTGAAGACGAAGAACATATCCAAGGAATCCATACTAGACTACTCAATGCTTTCTGTGTTCCAGATTCAGAAAGAGGTAATTTTCAAGTATAGTTTAGTTTGTTTTGATTTTGTTATTCTTGAAGTATTTGTAAAATCTACTGATCTACTTCTGAATGAATGAAAAAGATAAAGTACTATTTTGATGTTAAAAGGCAAGATAACTACTTAACTAGTCTACTAATAAGAAAAGATTCAAGTAGTTTTGGCTTCATCAAAAAGGGGGAAATTGTTGGGATATGAATCCTAGAACAAGTCCTGAATGATGAATAAAAGATAAAAGATAAAGTTTTGATAAGCCAAAAAGAAGACTTGAATATTTTCTAAGTGTTGACTAATCTAGTCTAGTTGAGTTGAAGTCATCTTGTACAGATCAGTAGAATTCAAAAGACAAGTACAGTTTAAAGAAAAGTATTCATTAAAAGATAAGTACGATTTATAAGTACTTCATATATGTTAGATTGTTACTGAGCTATTTAAATATTGTATAGAGCTCATGTTTTTATATGTAATAGATTAGATTTTGTGTATAGTTTATAAGTTGACTAAGCTTGTATTATAAAAGCTTAAAGTAATGTAATAGTCTTGATAAGATTAGTATAGTCTACTCTACTGTTTGAAGAAGGAAGACCAGACAAGAAGAGTCGAAGTCTACTACTCAAGATAAGAAGACTACACAAGACAAGTCAACTTGGAGTTAGTTACAAATACGCGTGAAGAGATAAAGATATAAAAGTTAGTTATGGAATAACTAATTCATAACAGAAACGCGTGGATTGATAAGAAGATTCAGTTGAAGGTAGTTATCAAGAAAAGTTGGTTACAACTTACTAAGTTCTTGAAGATTGAAGTCTATAAATACTTCATGATGGTGATCAATTGAAAACTACTGATACACTGACGTTCATACTCAAGTGAAGCATTATCAAAGAAGTTTACTCTCAGAGATTGATTGAAGTTCAGAAAGATAGCCAGAAGACAAGTGAAGAATTCAGAAGGCTACTACTGAAGAACAGAGAAGTTTTTAGTTTTTGTTTGTTATTTTCAAGGTGCTAGATACTTGTAAAATTTCTAGTAAGATCGTAGACGTATCTGGAGGTATAGTCTGTTGAAGATCTAAGTCTTCTTCTTGGGACTTTAAAGACAGGAACATACACTTGTACTCGATTGGAAGAGTTTAGTGGAAACATCACAACTGGGTTTGTGAGAGTGGATGTAGACAAGTTGTCGAACCACTATAAATCTTGTGTTTGATTTACTTTAACAGTTTTGATTGTTTAAATTGCTTAATTGGTTTAACTACTTAACTGATCTAGACTAGTTGAGTATAGAACAGAGTTCTCGAAAATAAGTTGAGTATAATCTTGAATTGGGCTCATTGATAATTTCGTATTCCGCATATTGTACTTTGATATTTCGAAAGAATTTTGAAAAGTCTATTCACCCCCCTCTAGACATTTTCACTAGCTTACTCGTTATTAACTCAACTTTGGGACCAACATTTGTGCATCATCCTGCAGTAAAATAATCGGTATTACAACAAGGTTATTGTGTATTACTACATGTAATAATATATGTTACTATATATTATAATGTAAGTTACTATATCAACAAAAACACTAGAAAAAAATATTTTACTACATAAAAGAATCTTTATTACTATATAAACAATATTTGTTACTATACGTAACTTTATCAAATGATCTAATATATTTGCATCATCCCGCAATAAAACAATTTGTATTACAACATAGTTATTGTGTATCACTACATATTATAATATATGTTACTAAATATTATAATGCGGGTTACTACATCAACAAAAAGCACTAGAAAAAAACATGTTTTCATGTAAAATAATTTGTATTACTATATAAAATAATTTACGTCATTACCACATTACATAATGTGTGTTACTATATATTACAATTTGAATTACTACATTTAATAATGTTCTGTTACTGCATTAAAAAAAATTGTCACAACCGTTGGAGAAAACCGTCGTAAGAAGAAATCACCAACCTCTTGAGAGATAGGAAAGAGAAGACGAACTGAAAGAAAAGAATTCGAAAAGACAAAAATAAAACTCGCGTTCGACATTAAAGTAAAAAATACAAACAATCAATAGAACCGGGTCAAAATTAAAACACAAGCGGGTCAGTTGATAAATGGATTAAAAATTGATCTAAATGAATTAATGTTGGTTCAATAACATATATTTCCAACTCATTGACCTAATAAGTCAATATTTTCAGCTCATTGACTTAATAAGCCAATATTTTTAGTTCAATTGACTTAATTGGTCAATATTGCATATATGCAATATTGTTAGAGCCGGCAATTTGGGCCCGACCCGATGGGCCGGCCCGGCCAACCTGAAGTCCAGTATGGACTGGGCTCCAAAATCACAGGCCCATATAGAACTGGGCCTATCTGGCCCGACCCGATAAGTCCGATGGGCCTAATGGGCTAGGCTGAATTTGCCATATCGGCCCATGGACAACCCATTTGGCCCGATCAAATTTTTTTCTTTAAGTAAATAAATAATTAAAATAAGTAAAATACCTTATATTTAAATATTATTGTGTTTTTTATATTATTTTGAATTTGAAATTTGAACTTATGAATTATTTATAATTATATTTAAACTTGTTATATAGTGTAATGTTATATCGTTAATGAATTATGTATAGTTAATACATTAGTAATGTATATTATTAATTATAATTATTTATATAAATAAAAATTATATGTGACCAATACATAACAAAGTTTATATATATAATTTATGCTAGAAATATTAAAATTAAAAAACAAATCTCATGGGCAGGGCTGGCCCGCTAGACCCAGATGGACTAGGCTGGGCTCCATTTCAATAGGCCCGACTAATATGGGTCGGCCCGACCCAGTCCACGAACATCGCTTGGCCCGATGGGTTGGGCTGGGCCGGGCAGCCCGATTTGCCAGCTCTAAATATTGTATATAAGTATATGCAATATTGTATACAAGTTTTTATATTATAAATTTTACTTTCACAATATTTTTAATTTTACACAAACAATGTTATTACTTTTGTACCCAATAATTGATCATGGATTTTCTAGAATTATATATCAATAAAATTATAATTATTTATTCTTTCTCTATATATATAAGTAATTTATATTGTTACAAAATATATACAAAGATTTTTTTAATTAAAATTAAAATATAATACAATGTATAAATTTATTTCAATTCCACGTAAAATGCAGGTCTTACGCTAGTTTGAATATATGTGCATAATTCAAAATGATATATATCTTGAATATAAGGAAATGTTTGATTTTAAATGAATTTTGAACAATTAATTAAATTATGATACATACTTATTAATTTACAAAGCACCTTTAAGTTCAATTTTTTAAAAGGAAATTGTAAGATAATAAAATATTTGATAAATTAAGTTTGTGCTCAACTCAATATAAAAGAATCAAACTCAAGTTTTTAATATTTATTTCAGTTTGATTATATTATCTTGTACGTTTTAGTTTTAGACTTTTAGCGTGGAGAACATTGAGATAAAAAATTGTGCATTTTAATGTGGGAAAATAAAAAAATGTGAGCACTTGTGTTTCATTGTGTGCAAATTCACAATATAAAAGGAAATTTTAAGTCCACAAAAAATAATTAGCAAGCCCATAGCTAAAGGAATAATCTAAAAAATTGTTTCATTTGTGTGAATAATTTTCGAAACTTGGTAGTTTGTGTTACGATTGTCAATGATATTCGACTCCGATTAGACGTCTCCAATCACAAGCAAAATAATCGACCAATATTCAATCCAACGAAAGCATGGCAATTCACAAATATAAACGAAAACGAAAAACAGAGCACAAGAAGATTTAAGTGGTTCGATCAACGTGATCTACATCCACTGGACACACGACTTCAATTTGATTAGTATAAGAGATGTTTACAAACACTCATCACTCGGAAAGGGATTTATCCTCACTTCGCTCGTGAACTCTCAACTCTCAAAACGAATGCTCGTACGCGTCAAGAATTACAATTACAAGTAACGGGGTATTTATAGGCTGCCAAGGATGATTGCAGCGTGCATGGAACGTGTGAGGATTGCCACGTGGATTCTGTTACAACCATGTAACAAACTCACACTTCTCGCGTGACCCAATCTGAATTGACCTCCTTGCCCTTCACTTGTTTTCGCAAGACAAGACGACTCCATACTTAGCCAAAAATTAACCCTGCTAACAGAACTCAACTAGTCTGGTCAGACCTCTACTTGTCTGGTCTTCCCAACTCGTCTTGTCCTTCGCAACACCCATCTCATCTGTTTGGACTCCTCCAACTCATCTGATCTGGTCTGAGTTAACTTGCCTGACTCCACCAGCTGATACGCCCAACAACTGAGTCCTTCAGAAGACTTCTATCGACTAAGTACCTCGACTGATCTGCCCAACAGACGAGTACAATAGTAGAGTAGAATCTAACTGATCTTCACAAGACGAGTAGCACTCGTCTAGTCTAGGAGGATTTGAGATAAACCTCACAGTTTGGAATTTGGATTGAAATTCAAAGAATAAAAAACAATAAAACAAATTCACTTCGGCTTCCATCCGAAGGCCCCCTTGAAAAATAAAACGATCAAAATTTTGACTAAAAACATTTACTCCCTCCGATCCTATGATTTTATGCACACTTTTTTTAATGGGCGTCTCAATATTTTTTGCACACTTCTAAAAAAAAGAAACAACTAACATAATTTTTACCAATAATATCCTCCTTTATTTTACTTTCCTTTCCCCTTAGTCAAATCTCCTTCACTTTAATCAATGAATTATTAATAATATCCCTCATTAATTTACCTTACACATCACTTTATTCAATTTTCTTAATCTCTGTGCCGATCAAAGTGTGCATAAAACTTGGGACGGAGGGAGTACAATGGTCAATGGCAATTAATTATCAAATGATGCGTATTTTTTTTTTTTTTTTGAAATGCAAATGATGCGTATTCTTTCTTTCCCCTTTTACGGGATAATGATGCGTTTCTTATCTTTGTGTTAATGAAATATCTTTGTTAATAATCATTAATCACACCATCCCTTTTTGCTTTAAGTTTCGTGTTAGAGGATTGAAAAAAATCCAAAATATTTATCTTTCTTTCTTAAAATTTGAAGAGATATTAAAAGATTAATTCGATGTGCAGGATTAGGCATAATAGAAAATACAGTCCAACATCATCATACGAACTAAATTAAACTCAATAATTTGGGTAAGTCTCCTATAGAAGATTCTATATATGGAATTGAGTTGACAAAATCAACATTGACTTTTAACTAGGTCAATTTCCTTTTTTTCGATAAAAAGAAAAAATTCGATTTTTTTTTCAGAATTTTTTTTTCGGATTTTTTTTTTAGTGTTACACTTTTCAATTATCGTGACTTACACTTTTAAAAATAATATTTTCAGTTATATCGACGTACATTTTTTGGTAATGTTATATTGCACCTTTTAGTTATATAGACATGCATTTTTCAGTAAAAATGTGTTGCACTTTTCAGTTATAATAACTTACACTTTTCATTAAAATATTGTGTTGCACTTTTCAAGTATATTGTCATGCACTTTTTAATAATATTGTGTTGCACTTTCTAGTTATACTAACTTGCACTTTCTAGTTATAATGACTTTTAAAAGTTGTGTTACACTTTTTAATAAAAAAATGTGTTACACTTTTTAGTAATATTGTGTTACAATTTTCAACACACACATTTTCGTAAAAAAATTACCAATAAAAAAATTACAAAAAAATAAATATATATATTATTAACAATATTCTTTAATATTTAGGTATTAGGGTTGACCAAATCAACTCAATTTCTTGTAAGGAATTGATTCTGTATAAACCAATTTCAACAATTTAGATCTATTAATCTCATCATACAAATCAAAACGGGACCCATGCAAGTAAACGGTGGGACTGGTCCCCAAATTAGTCCGTCAAATCGAATATTTTTTGTTTGTTTAGCTTTGCCACTTTCTTAACTTTTGTGATATATATGTAGAATATATGATCCATTAATAATTTGTAGGGATGTATATTAATCGTTTCATACAAATATTCATTAGTGTTTGAAACGCGAATGTGACAAGTGATTGCTGACTTTAATTAACACTTATACATTTTAAAAATGTGTGAAATAGTATTTAAAATACATTTCCCAAACAAACTCCCCACATATAAATAAATGGCTTTCCCAACGTCCCTTCATAAAAAAAACCAACCGTGAATTAAGCACTACCAACTAAGTAACCACCTTCTCAAAGAGTATAAACTCATCAATCTTCTCCATCTCTTTCACAAATCAGCAATCGGAAAAATGAGCGTAGAAGTGATCGACGAGCCAATGGTGACGGAATTCGTGAACGACGCAAAAGCGTTCGAGAAATGGACGGACGAGAAATTCAAAACGCTCGACACGGACGGCAACGGCGTGCTGTCGCGCGACGAATTGGAGAAGCGGTCGGGGAAATATTCGTCGAGGGAATTCGAACTGCAACCGGCCAACGAAATCAGGAGCCTCTACGATGCCTTGTTCGAAAAGTTTGACGTCGATAAGAACGGAACGATCGATCGCGAGGAATTCAAAGCCCTAATGAAGGAGATCATGCTCGCTAAAGCGCGTGGGATTGGGGATTCGCCCGTCAGCGTTATTCTTCAGAAGGATAGTTTGCTTATGAGAGCTGTTAAACGCCCCAAAGCCTGATTTTATTTCTTATATTCAATTCGATCTTCGTTCAGATTGATAATTGATTTTGGCAGATCAAATGCAAAAAACGTGATGGGAGGTTAGGGATTAATTTGTTTTCTCTTCTTTCTTGGTGATCTGCAAATCAATCTACATTACTGTATTTGGTAACCTTTTTGTGGAAGAAAAAATGAACTTTACTTGATTCTGGATTTCACTTTACACAGATTTAACAAGAAAATTGTTTATACTTTTTAAATATGTGATGTTTTCATAAATATAAATTTATTGGAATTAAGAAATAAAGGTGTTTCTAATCACATTTATTCTCGGGTACACAATTTTTTTCAAGTATTTTTAATTTTATGTCTTAAATATTTGATTTTTTTAACTTAAAGAGAGAACATACAGTAATTGGAACAAATAGTATAAAAAAAATTAAAACATCACTTAATTATATAGAAGAGAGAAACAAAGGGTCTAAATGATAAAATTGAAATGATGTAATTAGATTTGTGGAGTTATAATATACCAAACAACCAATTAGAGATACCTAATTGATTTGATTGGAGAGTATAATAATTTGATATATCACTTGTCCATTAATTTATATTTTTCGGCAAATTTGGATATAAATTGCTAAAAGTTGAAAATTGAGGGATGTAAATTGATACCTCCTAATATAACAATAATTTTTTGCTACCCTTAACCTTACGAGCAAGTGCTGCAAGTTTCATTTAAGTTATAAAATGTCAAACATGATTTTAAAAAAGTTTTAACACTACTTATTGAAAAGAATGCAATTTAATTTATATATTTTTATTAAACTCGTATATATAAATTTTTGAAAATTAATCAACAATAGTAGTGACAAAAAATAGTTGAGAGAGTTGTTTTTTAAAACTTTGCAAAATCCTCATTTTGAACAAGTTTACTTGCACATTTGAGCACACTTTGAATCGTCAATTCGTCGACAACAACTATCAATGTCATTGTCGAAATAACTTTAATTACGAATTGAATAAACTAGATTTCAAATACAATATAATTATATAGACAATATATGTACGATTTTGATATGAAGTTAAATGTCAATATTTTTTTGAAGTCCACTAACATAAACTATATTTTGTATCATGCTATGATGTATAGATATTTTATGCAAATGTTATCTCCATAAAAGATCCAACATCCTAATCCATATCTTTATAATATATTTCAATTTGAACAATAAAATTTTATATTATTTCATAACATGGGACGTGAATATGATTATCTCAAACGAGTTTTATAATATTCGTATTGGTGTAATAAAAGAAAATAAAAATAAACATGTTGAGAATGCTACAAAGAGAATGAGCAACAATAATTAATCACGTTTGAAAATAAATAAGTTTAATATGTGTTTTAAAACGATTGATTGTGCCAATGGTGAAAGGCTAGTGTTTAACTACTATTAGTATCTTTGTTGCAAAAATTGGTCTAGGCGCTAGGCAGTCCTTGATCGACTCAATTTTATTCCTCTAAGCGCTTTTGATGAAAAATCGGTGTAGTCGGACCTAGGTGGCGCTTAGGCGCCCATATATATATTTTTTAAACTTTTTTTTTGTTGGTTTAGGAGTTCGATTTAGACAATCGTGCACATATTTCAAGGAAAAACGAGATCTAAGTAATATTCATGGTTTTATCATGATGTACAATGATTTTTTTTTTGTCAAATTCTATCAATTAAGGAGTGAACATTGTGTTTATATATATATAAAAAAAATTGCAACAATATTTAAAGTTGGTGATTTGTTTGCAATTATTTAAATGGTTAGATTAGGTTGCAAATGAGTGAAAGACGGTGGTTTGATTTGCAATTAACTCTTAAAATAGTTATTTTTTTTTATAATTATATACTAAATATTGAGTAATTCACTACTTATTTTTTGTCCCGTTCTAATTCAATTCTAACTAGGTGGCTTCGCCCCTCCACTTAACCTTAATGATTAGTAAACAACTATAACACACATGAAGGTTTACAATGTAACCCATGGTTATTCACGTGGTGACACATGTTTATGCATACAATAGAGTCAGACATTGCGATTATTTGGAACTTCTTCGAATCATTCATACGTTTGTGTGTGTTTTGTTGGAATTTTTCTCGTTGTTACTCAATACACCGTTGTGATTTATTTTCCTGGAGTGTTTATATGTGTCATTGTCGAGTTTGATCTCCTCTATGTGATTCTTCACCATTTTTTGCATTCTTTGTCCTAGTTGTAGTTGCTACACGTTTTCCTGTTATGTTGGAGTAGTGACTCGTTTAAAGTTTTTGATCCGACAACTAAGGACTAACCCGCTAATTCTCAAAATCTGACTAAATTAAAAAGCATTGCATATGCAATATTACACACATCTCTCTCAACTCATCCAGACATAATACAATTTACTTACATACATTTTTTTTACTAACGATTTGTAAACATAAGGTTAGGACCCAAAAATACCATAACACCAAAATTATGTTAAAAAATTAAAAGATCAAAATATACCTGGTATATCCTATTATCTTTAACAAGTACTCTCTCCGTTCAGGAATAAGCTTCACATTGTGAGAGATCACATTTTTAAAAAAAGTTGAGCAATGAATATGATATCGAGAGGTAATTTAGTAAATATTTATGCATAAAATAAATGAATAACTTGAATCGTGTATTCGTGTGTATGTGTAAATCAACAAATAATGACACTTTATGTAAAATTGTAAATACTAATTTTTACCTGTGCGATGCACGGGCTGTTATAATTTTTTTTTCTGAATAGTAAAAAACACTTATATTATTATTAAAAAATGGGTCTACGGCAAACTCACTACCGAGGCAATTGCAAACTAAAAGCATGGTCTAATTATATAATCTTCAAAAGAAATGTCTCATAGCTTAAACTAACTTCAAAATCGGGATTTAAGCTCACCAACAACTCTGTTTATAGAAATTATATTGTTTCAGCTACGTATTAATCACACAATGCACTCTAAAAAACATGTCATCCCACTTATTCAACACCTAGGCTACTGTCTAATTAAATGACAATATATTCAGTATCGAAATCGGATATATCATGTTATGCACTCTGAGTCATTTATTAAGACCTGTAAAAAAATTGTACAACATGTCATTTGTAATAACTTCTTATCGAATTCTGATATATCATGTTATGCACTCTGAGCCATTTATTAAGACCTATAAAAAAATTGTACAACTGCTTTAGTATAACATGTCATTTGTAGTAACTTCTTTGTAATGACCTTATGAGCTAATTTTTTTTCCACACTCCGTACTGCAATATCTAAAGAAGTGCATTTGATGCTTAAAAAAACAGAAAAAAAAAGAAGTGCATTTGAAGCTAGCTGTTTGCGAAAGTACGTGCATTACTTTAGTTCTGGCCAATTTCTAAAGAAAATCTAGTTCAACCAATTTAATTAGTAGTTTAATTTAATAAAAAAAACACGCACACACGCAATATAAGATCAGACTAAGTCAATTTTCCACTATGTCCAACTGTTGACGACGTTGGAGCAAAAACATTATTCGGCAGCAAGTATAATAATGTATGTCTTTTGTAATAGTTTCTTTCTTATTCAATTTTCTTCACATTCCATACTACATCACCTAAAGATTTCTTAAGAAAGCTATTTAAGCAAAAAAAAAAAATTATAAAATAAAGTTTTGCGTAAAAAAGCACTAAGAAAATCAGGTACATTCATTTCCAATTGCATTAAAGATTCCATGTATTCTACACATATCAATTACTAAAAGTATGTAAAGCTTAAGTACACCAACGAAGAAGACGATTGAGGATTCAAATTTAGGATTTAGGATCTCTTCGACTTCTGCGTTCTTTGGTTGAGTCTTTTGATTGTCTTTTATATAATAAGATTTGGGGACACTATTACTATCAATTGAAGATATGTAATTATTGAGTAGACTAAAAAGTCACTTGAATTAAAAGAAAATGATGGAGGGTGAAACTTGGGAGTCTCTCCATCTTTTGTACTTGTAAGGTTACACATGGCGAAAAAAGAAGCAACCTAAAATGCTTAGATTCTTTAAAAATCTTCTTTGCAACAGCATCAGCAACAACTCTACGGAATAGTTGCTCTCGTAGATGAACTACCATCACCGTACCGTGGATTTCAAAAATACATTTAACATAATCCCATTTAATGAAGGGTATTGAATTTGATGTCCTAAAAAATCTATATATATAACACCCACCACTTCTCTTTTTTTAAGCCAAGAGTCTCCTTTCTTGGAGTTGTTATTCAACTCAGACCAATGCAAAATAAATTAAATACTCATGATCAATAGATAACATCAAGACCAAAAGATAAATGGTAAATTGAAATTTTCTGAAGCAGTTAAAAATTGTGTGTGCCTTTTGAGAAAAAGCCAATCTAGAATGGAAGATTTGCAACATAAGAGATATCCAACGGTCGATTTTAAATCGTGGAATGAGACGACCTTTGAATTCCAAAGGCTCCTTAATGGTGAACTAAAAAGGCACATAAATTAAGAAATTAAAGATGAGAACGGAGGGGTTAAAGCATAAAAGACAGGGGGCAAGAGTAGAAGATATCTAAATCGACACGTGTCAAATACGGAAGAGTCCTCATCCTCGTTTTATATACATAGATTTCTTGACATGTAAAATACTCTTGATTCTATGTATTTACAAAAGCATTCATCGAGCTTCTTGATTGTAAACTTTGTAATTTGTTTTATTTCTGTTACATAATGCGCCCATTGAAATAATTATAAGTATTAGTATACAATAAATCAGCAACCTCTATGTCACAAAATTATAATTAATATAAGAAAAGAAGTTATCACCCAATTATGCAAAAGTGTCATTTAATTATCCTCCACAATATAGCATGAAAAGCCAGCTGCTGCTATCTTTAACATCTCATAAATTTCTTATTCCCATAATAAAGCAAGAAGGTACTGCATGTTACAAATGTTATAAGCCTCGGAAAAAAAAATCCGGTTTGTCAGATTTTATAAGATTCAAAATCGAACATGAAGAATATTGTAACAAAGTAGATACCTATACATTTGCAACCAATGGTTGGCAATATCAAGAGCAAGCAATGACAAGAAAATCAACACAGGCCTGAAAAATATTTAGATCATAAACAGTGCTTTACGAGAGATCATTATTAAATAAAGTCACTGTAAACTTGCGATAGAACAACCAACAGACAAACAGTGCTTATCTTGGGATGTAAAACAGACCAGCCAAGATGAACTCTGTGACTGTGAAGAAAGGGCAAAAGGAAGTTAGTATATATATCACCATCCAAATTTAAGGTAACCACATATATATGCACAGAATAAACAATACATCAACAGATACATGTCTGTAACCATGTCCAACCAGCACCAAATGTTGAATCTGGAATACAAAGTATGATTTTAGAAATTAGACCAATATATAATAACCGGCTTGAACTAATCCTATTACGTCCATCAGAAACCAACATTATAAATAACCAATTTTCAATTAAATTATTCCATCTAGGAGAAGATAATAATGGCAGCATAAATTCATGCCTTCGAATTAAATGGATGGCAGCATAAATTCATATTGATTCAAACTGAAAAGAAAATCATAAATTCTAACCTTGATTCAATCTGCATGCAAAATAACCATACAAAACTGAAACACGAAGAGCCGTGGCCAAGGTTTTTTTTTTCTCCAAAGATTAACCTCTTCTTCTGTCTCAATCATTCATTCACTAATTTCTCTTGTGCAGTAATGTGATCCATTGCTCAATGTGTATTAATGAAGGAAGGAGAAATGGAGAGGAAGGATCAAATTTGACGTTAGAAGTTAAGTCTCATCAATGGACTTTCAGTTTCGAAATGAAAAAATTGGTAAAAATTAAAATCCTCTAATTTTCACGTGGCGAAAGGAGAAGATATCAAAACTGGACACTTGGCACACACAGGAGAGCCCTCATCCTCTTTTTATATATATAGATTATAAGGATGTAGTTTATAAAGAAGTTTCCATTAGTGTGTGAAGTTTATTGTAAAAAAAAAAAAAAGGAAAGTGTGAAATTTCTTTTAGAAATAAGGGATTATTTACTTAATTGTTTAGTGTTACATCCAAATGTTTAATTGCTTGCAAATCAATGAAAAATATTTTGCAAATATAACCTATATATATCCAAAAATCTTACAATATATTTGGTCTTGGTCAGACTGTTACATATCTCATTCTATGAGACGGGTCCCCCTTAACACCATATAATGTAATGTTTACGTAAAAAATGATAATGTTTTAAACATGATAGTAACTTTTGTTAAAAACATTATCAAATTTTTTTTGACAAATATACAATCTAAGCAAAAAAATCTAGAACATGGGTTAAAAGAAACCCATCTAACCAAATTATTTTTGTAATACGGCCTCACCTAAGTTTTTTCAAGGGAGGGGCTATCAACACCCCAAATATTGCTATTCACACCTCAATTTTTTTTTTTGACAAAAATAGACATAATTGCATTTACTAAAATATCCTTTTAAATCTATTAAAAAATTATAGCCACACCCCTAATAATTATAAACTCACCCCATATGTTATACACACCCCATTCTTAAACTCTATTTTATTTAACCCTCATTCAACTATATCCTTAAAACCCTTCTTTTATGCATAAACCCTATCAACATAAACCCTCCACATGATGATATAATTACAACAAATATGCTTAAATGTACAAGTCGTCCCTCCACAGATCCATTTAGCTCAGAATTTAAAAATAAGGCGACAGAAAGTGATGGGGATTTCTTCAAGGGTGGTTGCCCCTTTCTGTCGCCGATGATTTTCCTTAAAGTAGCAACAACCCTTTCAGAACAAAAAAATAAATTAATAAATACACTGTACTTGTCTTTGGCCATATACGACCCTGATAGAAGAAGTTGAAATATCAATCCAATATAAGGGATTGAACATTTACAATACGACCATATACGACCATGCAACTGTGTAGATTGTTCGGCCACTTTGGACCGTGCAATTATGCAAATTGTTCGGCCATTTTCGGCCGTGCTCTTCCTTGGTTGTGCGACCGTTTCAACCGTGCACAACAAGGTGCGCGCGGCCACGAATCTGGCCGAACACCTCTGTTACCGTAGCACGGACAACAACAAAATGAATGAAAAAAAATCTTGTCATATCTTATATTATCATCCATCATCGTTTGATTATATCAATCGAACAATGCTTCCTTTTTTTTTTCCATGACTCGGACCCAGGACCTAAGGCCTAGGTAGTGGTGCTCTAACCACTTGAGCTATTCCACTTTGTCCAACAATGCTTCCTTTGATTCTCTTAAAAATTAGTGTTAGTCGTCTCTTCCTCTTCAAATTTTTGACTGCGTTTTTCCTTTTTTTTGTTTTTGGATTTTTAGTATTTTAAATTGAAATTTTAAATTTCTCTTCCTCTTCAAATTTTTGACTGCGTTTTTCCTTTTTTTTGTTTTTGGATTTTTAGTATTTTAAATTGAAATTTTAAATTTTAATAGGGTGTGAATAACACTATTTGGAGTGTTGATAGCCCTCCCTTTTTTCAATCATAAAATAGTTAAAAAGTTCATAATTGTTCAATATTACTAATATTATACTGTACTCCAGTACATATTTAGAAAAATGTGCGTAATATATTAGATACATATCATGCGATGTGCACGTGCCATTCTTTGTTGTCAAACCGAGCAGGCGGGCTGAGGCACAGCAGTAGCAGATGCAGATCTGTCTTCCTCACACTGTCTCGCGAACAGAAACCGCAGAAAGCTTGGAAATTCCATAGATTCAATCAAGAAACGGGAAATTAAAGAGAGTAGAAGAAAAAGCTGTTTCAGTAAACTAGGATGGCGGCTTTCATGACGGTTTTAGAGTCCGATCTAAGGGCTCTTTCAGCGGAGTCTCGCCGCCGCTATCCCGCCATCAAAGACGCCGCCGAACATGCAATCTTGAAGGTCTCTCTATCTATCTCTTGCCTTCTCCTTCAATTGATATTGCTTTCATCAATTACACACGAATGCCTGTTTTTTTTGTTGGACTTGCCAAGAGCTGTGTAATTGCAAACATTTGTTTGGTGATCGCAAAAATGCTGCAAACTGAAATTTTGATTTATGTTTTTTAGAACCTTAGCGTTTCAGTTTAAATAAGGGGTTTTTCGCAACTTAATTGACAACTGTTTGATTTGAATTTTTCAGCTTAGATCATTGGCGAGCCCTAATGAGATTGCCCACAATGAGGACATTATAAGGATATTTGTGATGGCCTGTGAAGTGAAAAATGTTAAGCTTAGTGTGATTGGTCTGTCATGTCTGCAAAAGCTTATTTCGCACGATGCTATTGCCCCTTCTGCTTTGAAGGAAATCCTATGCACTCTCAAGGAAGTAAGTTGGAAGTCATACTCGCTTTTCTGCACATTTGCATGCCAAATATGTTTATAAGACTTAATGCCTATTGTAGTACCTGATCTATTCAGTCCCTTTCTTTAAACGTGTTTAGAAATTTACTGATATCTCATCTTCATTTTGGCCATTTTGAGAGGAATATATTAACGATTTTAACTCTAACAACCCTTTCCCCCCTCCTGAAGAAAAAAACAAAAGAAAGAAACGAAAAACCAATTATTTGGTTAGATGCAACTAAAGAATGCATCAACAGCATCCTATGCTAATATTCTCACTTGTTGTCTAGTTGTTATCGCAATTCATGTTATGTAGGACAATGCTGGTGGGGCCGTTCAGCAGCTGACAGAACTGTTTTCATTACCCTTTTACCAATTATAAAATATTTCCAAGACTGTTCAGTTGTGTATGTAAAGGAAGAAGCTTGTAGGTGATATGCTTATGAGTGAATAGTAGTCTTGAAATTATGAAAATTGCAGGAAAGAACTTATAAAACAAGAGTGGAGAAAACTAGATGTTTCACCTAGAACTTCAGGGATCTAACCAATCACTTGGGATTCCATTAAATCATAGTTATTAAAGGCGCAAGGGGACTGCTGTCATGCCTCTTGAGTACAAGGTGCTAATATATATATATATATATATATATATATATATATATATATATAACTATATGCTAAATTACTGGATTAATTCATGAAATCAACATGTAAAAAACAAAGAGATTGACAAACTCCACGTATTGAAGAGAATAAGGAAAAAAAGGGAGAAAAGTAGCAAGCATAGCTGCGTGACTGGGCAAACAGCCAAACACCGACACATGCATTTGGCTAAGGTGGTGGTGGTCGTCTTTGGTTGGGGTGGGACGACGTCAGTTGGAATTACATTGGTTTGTTCAATAGTGAAGAATTGGTGGAGATTGATAAAGTTTCTTGCTCCACATAAATTTTTTGTTTTCAAATCAACGAAGTCGTCAATGGCTAGTTCCAAACTCCGATATACTCTCTTCGTCCCTTCGAAAGTTACCTATTTTGCCATTTTGGGTGTCCCACCTAAAGTTACCCATTTCCTTGTTTTGCAACACCCACTATCTTTCTCTACCTTTTCTTTTTCCTACATCTCTCTACCTCAACAACTCACTACACATATAATACTATATTTCTTAATCAATGTGCAAAAAGTAAATGGACAATTTCTGAGGGACGGAGGGAGTACATTTTAGTGTTTCTTAGGTTAAACTGTGAAACAACTCTTAGAAACATGTTTTTGGGGAGTGGGTAAGAAAAAAGAAAGAAGCTATTGCCAACCTTTTGGCTACAGAGGCGCTATCCTTGTCCTCCTTTGTGCCTTAGTGCACCTAAAGTGTGCTATGTGCCTGGCTGTTTGCGCAAGAGGGGAACCACCCCTCCATTCCTGTAACAATACCTTCTCTGTGAGGTACTGGTGTCGACTTAGCTTTAGTAAATGAGGTATTTTTTCCAATAAGCGTGTTGTCTTTGTTGTTTTTGGTTGTTTGATGGTGATGTGTTTCAGCCATCAGTCTGTTTTTTTTTGGGCTTATGTTTTCTTTACTCACATAGTAGAATGCATTGAGATCTCACATTTCCTTAACTTCTTTTCTAGCACGCTGAGATGGCAGATGAGAGCATTCAGCTAAAGTCCCTGCAAACTATACTCATAATATTTCAATCTCGTCTACAGCCTGATAATGAGGTGAGTCTCGTTCCTTGTTAATTATTCTAAATTTCCATGCCAGGTTTAATTTTTATCATCTTTTGAATGATAGATGAAGCATATCAGGAAGCCTGTGTGATATAGTATCCATAAGTTTGAGACAACTGTTGATTTATCTAGTCCACTCTGGTTAATAGGGCCCATGAAGTCTGTTTAAGATATGAGGGAATTTACCTGCTCTTATAGTTTCAGTATCCGAGTTTCAAGTTTTCCTTATATCTGGGTTTGTTGTCATAGAAAAATGTATTTTACATGTTGTGCTAAAGTTTTCTATGATAATGGTTAACCTACAGACTTTGATAGTCTGCTATAATCATCTGTGTAAAACAATATTGAAGATCTCATTAATGGATTATGAGATGATAATACAATATTTGATTTTATTATTAGTAAATAATGGGCTTCCATTCTTGATATGCATTATCGGATAAATTTTGACTGAGTTAAGAGTAGTGTAATTATGACTCTAGTGTTCATTACTTAAATTACAGGAAATGGGATAAAAGTGTATAGTCAGACTAAAATTTTAGGTCATTTTGGATGAAACCCTATTCTTACTTCATATTTTAACTCAGAGTTCTTTTGCAATGTTATGTTGTTTGAACTCCTTGATTGATGAAATCTCAAATCATCGGTGATTATTGTTGATTTTGTTTGTGCTGTCTTGATAAAATAGTTTATTTCATCTGTCTCTTGTTATGACATACATCACATCTCCTCTGTAATGTCCTGTCTGATTTGGCATGAATATGATAATTTAGCTATTTTTGTAGACTTTGTCCAAATAATTGATGTGTTAGATTACAGCTATGTCTTAAGTTGAATTTGAAGAATCCATTGGCCTTTCCATATGAAATACAATTATAGAGAGGCTTCTTGCGTTCAAAAAAATATACTCCATTTAGTTTCTTGAAGTTTCAATGGACAGAAATTGGCATAAGTTTTATGGACACGTCTGGTTTAGTGCATTGTGTTTGACTTTCTCCTAATTACAGGAGAACATGGCTAATGCTCTTGGTATTTGTCTCCGGCTCCTTGAAAATAATAGGTCATCTGACAGTGTGAGAAAGTAAGTAACTCCAGAATCATGTTAATACAAAGACTTTTCTCATTCCGTGAAATCCATTTTTTATTTTTGTATAATACAAACTTACTGGAAGTGACTTGTAAAGAGGTATCATTATAATAATTTTGGAATCTTGTCCAGTACGGCTGCCGCAACATTCAGACAAGCAGTAGCGTTGATATTTGATCATGTGGTTTGCGCAGAGTCACTGCCTACAGGAAAATTTGGTTCTGGAGGATACATTTCTCGAACAAATTCTGTAACTAGTGATGTCAATCGCAACATAAAGCGCCTAGAGTATGTGAAATTTTCCTTTTGTTCTTATGTAATACCATAAATTGTTCATCTCGTCCCTTTGCATCACATTACATCTATTAATAATTTTTTTGTTTCTTATAGAATTGTCTTTTGAACTCTTATACTTATATATATATATATATATATATATATATTTGTTAAGAAACATATACTTTTATTGCAAATATAGGGATGAGAAATCCCTAGAGCGATTACGTGCTTAAAGTTTTGGTGGGGGCTTTTTTCTTGGGTTGGGGGAGGGACCCAAAGGAATATATATTTGGGTTGTGTTGGATACTTTAATTAGAATTCCATTGTTCATGATCTGATTATATGTTAATAAACCTTACACAAACAGATTATTGGAGTTGGAAGTTATTTCTGGAGGGCCGTCAAGAAGGAGAGACACCCTTACAGAATCTGGGAAGCTTGGGCTTTGCTTACTTGAGGACTTGACAACTCTTGCTGCAGGTGGATCTGTATGTGCTAGATTTGAAACAATATACAAACTTTTTATGAATTCTAAGTATTGATGTCCATTAGACTCAATCAAAATATTAATTTTTTTAATAAAAGAAATCATGCTGTCAGCCATAAATATAGTAATCTTTATCTGTTTGTTTTTATGGTTTTAGGCTATCTGGTTACGTGCTGGTTCCATTCAGCGGACGTTTGCGCTTGACATACTTGAGTAAGCAGTTCATTCTCATAATTCATACTCTTGTCGATTCTAAGTATTCCCCTCAGGGACCCCTCATCCCTTGTACTTGCAGTGTTTTATCAATAAATTTTTTGTTTCTTATAAAAAATATAATTCACACTCTTGTGGATTTAATTGAGCACAGGTCTCCTTTGACTAAACATCTCTTGGAGTATGTGAGTTCAAATGATCTTTTTTTTTTTTGACAAAGAGTTCAAATGATCACCTCCAGCTGTTTCTAGAAGAACATATATAGGAAATCATTGTGTTATATACATTCAGTCAACCATCTGAAGTTTTTAATTTTGCTACTATAATAGTAAAACTGATTGTTGTGGGTAAAAGAATATAATTTTTCCGAAATTTCAGATAACTTCTTTTCCAATTTTATTTTATTTTAAAGCCTCATGCTGGGGGCTTGTTGGTGGTGCTTAGGGTATACATAAAGCTAACTTTGTTTATGTTTTTCTGACAGTAAAGTTTAAGCCATATAAGATACAAAGATACAATGCTTTCCCTTTCCAAACTAGTGTTAGTGTCTATTTGTTGCCCTGTTAATGTTATTCTGTGGGTAGTAGAAATTCAATGGTCCTTTAAAGAAAGCCAGACTTTGGCATAATAATGCTACTGAATGAATTAGTTGGTGCTATGTCCAGTCTTTAGTTATGGTATACATTCATTAATCATGTTTGTTATGAGCGATATATATCACGATAAACTGATCCTCACAGAAAAGGGAAGTAAGATAGCTAGTGGTTTTAAATTTATTTGAATAATGATTGAATATCAAGTGTCTATAGTAATTCATTGGAGGTGCGTACATCCTTTTTAGATGTAGTTTGTTCACTGGAAATTCAAAAAGTTCCCCCTTTGTTTTTGATGACTTCAAAAAGAGTTTGCTATAGTTAAATCATTTAACTGAGCTGGAGGTTAATGAGCATAAGACTGGAGTTTTTATAGTCAAACTTGAAAAGTATGGATTATTAATAACCTTGTCTTGATGCATTTCAGGTTCATATTACCAAATTATGTTGTGCTCTTCAGGACCTTGATTCCTTTTGAACAGGTATAGTGGAAGTGTGTTGGGCAGAGATCTTGAACTTTGTGTCATATCTGTGCTTGTCTAATAGATTGTAAATAATTAACAGGTTTTGCGCCACCAAATATGCTCCCTTCTCATGACATCACTTCGTACCAACTCTGAGGTGATTCTTTAGTTGATAATGCTATTGAAGTTGTTTGCTGAAAGGTTTTCTAATACATATCACTCCCTCCCTTCCGCCCAATTTGTTTCTCTATGCTATCAGATTGAAGGAGAAGTAGGAGAGCCTTACTTTCGCCGCCTGGTTTTGCGCTGTGTAGCTCATATTATTAGACTTTATAGTTCATCCCTGATTACTGAATCTGAGGTAATGCTCCATCTCCTTTCAAAGTTTGTGTTACATGGTTTTCAGAAAATAACATTTCACCGTAGAGAACTGCCAGTCTGCCATATGCTAAAATTATCAACAAAAAAGGGGTATTATTGAGAGTTAAATAAGAATCACTATAGGAAAATAAGCAAATGGAAGAGGAACAAGTTAAGGAAAAAGGGAAAGTAGAGATGGGAATAGAGGCTTAAATCAACATTCAGCTTCATATATCTGTTAGGTGGATCCTACTTATCATTCTAAAGAAGATTTAATTGTGCTGTTACAATGTCATCTCTTATCAAATAAAAGCAACACTCATCAAGGTGGTACAGCCTTGTGTTGGTCTGCCTTAAGGAAATATGTTTGATGGTTCTGTTAGAACCATATCTCTGTGAATGTGTTTCTACTTTCTTGCTACCAAAATGCTAGAACCCAAAATATTTGTAGCATTAAAGTAATAGTTGACACACTACAAAAACTGCATCTTCATTTTCTATAATCATGATTTTGAGTGGCCCTAACATATTTTGCATCTCGTCGATCTTCCATTCTTGTTTTTTTTTTTTTTTGGGAACTATCTTCCATTCTTGATATTTCACTCTGAAGGGAGAATCAGGAAAAGGGTGTGGGAGTTGAGGTCCCATGATGATAGATTAATCAGACAGTGCTTAACTTTTCAGTGAGGATGCAAAATAACTTATTGAAATTGCAAATTTATTTTCTGTATTATCACTGTATTCATAGTGCATCTCACGAAAATCCAACGCATACATTATGGTATTTCATGTCAAATACAAATATGAGGCAAGATTTCTTCCTGACTTTTAGATGTTACAGTATATGACATGCATACAAGTCCTTCCTCCAATTTCTTCCTGATGAAATGCTTATCAATTTCTATGTGCTTTGTCCCATCCCGCTGAATAGGATTATGAGCTACATTGATGGCAGATTTGTTGTCACAATAAAGCCTCATTGTATTTTTCATCTTTATTCTCAAGTCACCTAGTCAACTCAGCAAGTGCTCGAATTTCGATCTATCTGTTGATCTTGCCTCAACATTCTGTTTCTTGCTCCTCCAAGTTGCTTAACAAGAAAACTACGACAGCCTGTAGTTGATGACGGTCCACAACTAACCCGGCCTAGTTTGCATCAGTGTAAACTTCCAAGTAAGATAAAACATTTCTCTCAAACAAGATTCCATCCCCGGACTCCCCATTTCAAGTAATGTAGAACTCTGTAAGCCGCTTGAGGCTGTGATTCTTTGGATCATGCATAAATTGACTTATGGCACTCAACAGAGTAAGCTATTTTCGGCCTGGTGTGATAAGAGTAGATAAGATAAGCCCTCCTATGAGTTCCTAGTACACGTGTCTATCAACCTTCAAACTTCGGTTCCTCATTTGCTACTACAACTCCAAGGAAATACTTCAACTTCTGGAGCTCCTTTATATCAGATTCCTTAATCAGCTACTGCTTCAATTCTCACTTTCAATTATATCATTTACACATACCAGAAGAATAGTAACTCCCCCTGATGCTGAGTGCTTAAGGAAGAGGGTGTGATCACCTTGACTTTGCCTATATCAGTATATCCAGTCTCTTTCATATCTTTGGAGAATATTCCAAACCATAACCTGGAAGACTGTTGTTTCAGCTCATACATTGCCTTCTTCAACCTGTAAAACCTTGTTTTCCGATTTATCTCCGTAGCTGGGGGGAATTTTCATGTTTATTCTTGCTCCAAGTCTCCGTGGAGGAATTCATGATTCTGGGGTTCAAGCGTTACATTTCTTCGGCCTTCCTCAGCTCTTACCATGCATATGGTTTCCTAAAGGTGTTTCTTCCTTGCCAAAAATCTGAGGCTGAACCTGATCAAATTCAGAATTTAATACAGCTAGGAAATCATGCACATGACCCTTTTCAATGAAGGCATTCAAAATTGCAGCATCATGATTCATCTCATGTGTAACACTCTGTAATGGTCCAGTTCCTGCCATAAATTTTCAGGATATTATAGGCGTACCCATGATAGTTTTTCTCACCTTGTTTTGTAGCCCTGATTTTTATCTTGATCTCATATATTTGTTCTGCATCATGAGCCTTGCATACGCATGCCGGCTAATATCTCAGATCTCTTTTGCCATGGCAAGAAAAATGCAGGTGGATTCCTCAGGAGCAGTGTTGCTGGTAGTGGTGGTTTCTGACGTGGCCATAGTAAAAATAGAGGAAAAAAACTAAGACTAAAATAAAATGGAGAGACAAGGCAGCAATGAAGGTTGCATGCGAGAAATCAATTCTCTAGGAAAAACCATAGGGCACTGATACCATGTCAAGATTAGGAGGAGTTGAATCTGCTTGTTATCAATAAAAAAATTAAAAGTTACGACAGGTTAGGTATACACACACACACACACTCTGATTTACAGCTTGAAAAGAAAACCGAACGGTCCCTTGAATCATGAAAATTATCCCACATTTCAGGGATATAAAAACAATGTCTCCTAAAATCTATACTTCACTAAAAATTTATTCAGATATATTGAATCTTTGATCCCTAGAATCATGGAAAATGTCCCACAGATTCAGGGATATACAACTTAGAACCAAGTTTAGTTGATGAAGTATAGGGAGTAGAGTTGCATTGGCTAGTTGAAGTTTGTCTCAAACAGCTTAAAGAATATGTATAGTTTGGCAGTTGCCTAGAAACTGTACTACATTAATAATGACATTCATTTTTTGTACAAACTTATCCCTGTTTGTTCTTATGCTTCTAGTATAACACTTCCTTTTTTGGGATTAAATAGGTGTTTCTCAGTATGTTAGTGCGAGTTATAGCTCTTGATCTACCGCTGTGGCATCGCATTCTTGTCCTTGAAATCTTGAGGGTAATACCTACCAATCCAAAAACTTCCAAGCAAAAGTATCTTTTTTTTTTTTTTTTTTGTCATACAGTGCCAGCTAATTATTTGGAGTTCTGCAATTTCAGGGTTTCTGTGTGGAAGCACGCACCTTGCGCATTCTTTTTCAGAACTTTGACCTGTAAGGGCATAATATCTGTTTCATGCTTTGATCTTTCTTTTGTACTTAGAAAACTACATAGATTTTCAAGGTAGAAAAGTACAGTTCCCTTTTCATGCTGTCTCGGTACATTTAAGTTTAACACCTATGAGTTGCATTGTCATTTTAGTAGAGTTTGGAGTAGGAGACTGGTTTTGCTTTTAGCAGCTTTGTTGAGAGCTTCCAGAGCCTTTATCAATATAATAGAACAATAAGTGGTTTACGTAAAGTAGTTATGCTGGTGGGAGATCAATCAATCTTCAGAGAGCAACATCCACTCCTAATAAGTTAAGAATTCACATTTTCAGTTTATCTTTTTTCCTCCCAAAACTTTAGCAATGGCTTTGGATTTTCTAATATAATATTCTGGTTTTCGAATTTTCGTTCCTTTTTGTCAATTTATTTTTAGTATGGATATTCTCTATCATCCTGTTCTCTGCTTTATGATGTTCTTTGGTCTTTTATGCTAATATTCAATGACCATATATCCCACCTTCATTCCTGTTGCAAAGTTCACATTTCTAACACCTTTCTTGGATGTGGGAAAAGACCGGGATTGCATTTTGAGCTATTCATGACTGAAGAATTTTTTTTAATTCTTGACAATTGTCATCCTTGCTTCATAGTGTGAGAAGTTGGAACCACCGTCCTTTTAATTGGGGATGAACTTCTGGATTCAGCAGGCTATCACTTGGCCAAATGCTATAGTTGTTAGCAAAGGCACAACATTATTTCCTAGCGCAGAACACCGGCTTTGATCACCATGCCCATTGCTCACTTGCCCAGGTTGTTGCTGAAACCCCAACAATATTCCCCCAGCAGCCTGGGGATTCGAACTCAAGACCTTGCAGTTGTTTTGGATCAAACGCCACCACTTGGCCATAAGCTATGTTAGTTAGAATTATTTTTCACAACAAAAATAGGAGCAAAATCTAACATTTTAAATACAGCTTTTCCACACTATATAGATGAGTAAAGATTAGAGCCCCCCGCCTCGCAGTTGTTGGCATCAAGTTCTAGCACTAGGACAAAATGTAGATTAGAGCAAAATCCAACATTTTAAATACAGCTATACCACACTATATAGATGAGTAAAGATTAGAGCCTCTTGCCTCGCACACAAATGCAGGAGTTTACTCCTTTTTTGTTGTTGTAAAATGTAGAAATCTATTCGCCTCAATCACTCATTTGTACATTATCACCATGTTCCTTTTACTGATTTGTTTCCAGACGCCATCTCCCTACCCCATCAGCTGATTGATACTCTTCAAATGACAGTTTACCCTTGTCATGGAATTTGCATTTCATGTGAAACTTGAGGGGTTCTGAGTGGCTCGAGTTTGGTTTCTGTTAGTAATGTTGGAGAGGGTGATGTTGATTGAGGGTGTTGAGCATGTTAGGAGATGGGGCCAGAGTCTTTGGGTTTTTTCATGCAAATCCTTCTATGATACTTTTCTTCTTTTCTTCACATCCAGATTTGTGAAGTTAGTTGAAAGGTACCGTTACCGTTGCCTACAAAGGCTCAACTGTTTTCTTGGTTGGTGGTGATGGTTAAGCTTCCTTCTTGCGAGATGTGAATTCCTCACACGTTTCTTTGTCCTAGATGGTGTGGGTTGTGCATGTGTAATCTGTAGACTAAGGATCACATCTTTTTGACCTGACCATTCTTATTGTTTCTGTGGTCTGGGGTCTTAGCTGAGTTGGAGTCTTGTTTGGGTGCATCCCAGTTCACGCACGAACCTTTGCATATTGATTTAGGCTAGTTTGTGATAGTAGGGTAAATGTCTTAAAGAGAATTATTGTTCCCATTGTGTGTAGGTCTATATGTCATTATGGCTGGAGAGAAATAGGAGAGTATTTGGTGATTGTGTGGAGTCAAAACTTAATTATTGGGATAGAATTAAGTTTAGGGTGGTCCTATGAATCCAAAGGCACTGAGACTTTGGAAATTTGCTTGTTTTAGATGTTGCTCGAGGTATGAGGTTAGCTATGCAATGACTTGGTCTAGTTCCTTGAGTGGGAGTCCAGTGGGTTTTCCCAGGCTCTATTTTGGACTTGCTTCACAATAACATGGGAGGCTCGACAGTAAAAGTGGAAAAATATTATGGAAAATTTCTGTTTCAGTAGTCTTATGGTCTATTTGGGTAGAAAGAAATAGCAGGATCTTTGATGCTAAATGTGAATCTTTCGTTGATATATGGGATAGGATTAAATATAAGGTTGCATTGTGGTCCTTGAGTCAGGTTCCTTTTAAAGCAGATAGCTGAATCAAATGATTTAGCTCAAAATATATTATCTTTGTTAAGCAATTATTTAGTTTGCAAGTAATAGATTATTACATCGTGGAACTATTAAAAGTAGACTGAATCAAATGATTAATAGCTTACTATCTTTGTAATTTATATATTTATCAACATGCTTTTAGTTATTATTTTTATTTTAGCTCCTTGTGTTCTAGAGGTGCACGCCTCAGGTGAACCTTATGCCACTGGCGCCAGGGAGATCTTTTTTCTCTATGGCACAAATATTTCATTGCAAAAGTTGCAGTAATAAAAGAAAATGGTATTAAGATAGTTTTACAGTTTGTGAAAAGCTAGGGCAGCTAAAGTTTGAGGTTGGGTTTGGCTTGTTTTTTAGTTAAATACCTCCATTTTTTACTGTAGAAAACAAATGAGGCTTTTTTTTTTGTTTCGTTTGTTAATATTCTGTTTGTATATGTAAGATGTCTAAATTGTATTTCAGGCATCCCAACAACTCCAATATCGTTGAGGGCATGGTAAAGGCTCTTGCTCGAGTTGTTTCCACTGTGCATGTAAGTGATCTTTTTCCTCTGATTTGTATTTAATTACGTGATGTTTTGGGACCTTTTATTACTTCATACAAGTTTTTCTTTTAGAGATGCAGAATTTTTGTTTTTCAAGTCAGTGTTTAGTGCTTTAGATGATAAAGTGACTCTATTCTGGATGAATTCTGTTTTTTTTCCTTCTTTTTGTGATTCTGTTATTTGTTAAGTTTTCTTTTGATTAGTACTTTATGCCACTTCCATTGTTTTCTCTCATTAGAAATTTTTATATTTACATGGCAAATTTATGATTGATGATTTCTTTGTAACATGTTTATAGTACATGGAAACTGGCGAGGAGAGCCTTGCAGCTGTTGCTGGGATGTTTAGCAGTAAAGCCAAAGGTAATATATCCACTTTTAGATCTCTTAGGAATCAAGAGTAATCATAATGCTCGGACTAAAGCAATTGGATTTTGAGTGAGTGTTGGCTCACAGTATTATTGTCTGTATTTGGATATTTATGTTAGCTATATGATTTAATTCTGTGTGTAAATGCCTCATTTAAATGTTTTCACTTTAAATTTATGGATTAATTTTGTTTAGCAGTTCATGTCTGTAAGTTTCATCCTGAAGAGTATGACGAATGAGATGTAGAATTCGGTTATTCAAGTTGGATCATCATTTGGAGTCTGTGTTATATATCATCAGCGCATGACATCTGTAGTCAGATTTTGTGACTCTGTGCTTGTTTTTCTGTGCATGATAGTAATAGGCTTTGCATCAATAGTCAATCGTCATCTGTATTACTTTTTACCTGGAACAACTTTTTGTTAATGTTCTTTCACTATCTATTAGAGAGCTAGCTCATTTAAACATTCTGCCTCTTTTCTGTAGTTTATTGGCTTAATAAGTACATTAATTGGTTAAACAGATTTTCAGTTGCTGGCGATCAACAAATTTTTTGATACTACATTATTAAACTATGAAACTTACAGTTTCTGATTCTGATTTTGAAAATTTCACTGAGTTAGTAATCCGCATAATAAATTTAGTATTTTTCCATGTGATTTTGATCTAAATCTTAATGATGCCTACTTTATTTTTTACTCCTAGATGCTACCTATGTCGCTTTAAGGAGATGCTATCTACATTTGTTACTTTATTTTTTACCCCTAGATTGTCGCTTTAAGTTATTAGTTATCTTGATTGTTAATGGCAGTGTCGGGTTACATGTTGAGCATGATATCATGTCAGGTATTGAGTGGAGCTTAGATACTGATGCATCAAATGCTACTGTATTGGCTGCTAGTGAAGCACATGCCATTACTTTGGCAATTGAGGGTCTGCTGGGAGTTGTTTTTGCTGTTGCGACTTTGACTGACGAGGCAGTGGATGATGGGGAGGTAAGATATAGGGCAGTATGTTGTTCAGTTCTGCTGATTAATTCACCTCATATTTTATAAGGAGTGCCTTTTTTGACCCTGTTCCTTGTTTTTCTGTATTTCATCTTTGAACATTCAGCTTGAGTCACCCAGATGTGATATTGATCCTCCCACAAAGCTCACTGGGATAACTGCAACAGTTTGTTTGTCGATGGTTGATTCGATGTGGTTAACAATACTAGATGCTCTGTCCCTCATTTTGATGAAGTAGGTTGGAAGTTTTTCCTTAAGTCATATTGATATTAATAAGTAAAGTCTGGGTCAATTGCAAATATTACTGAGATTTGGTCTGTTTATAGCCCATTTTGAAATTACAAACCCCTTCAATTAATGGATGCCAAAATTACCTAATGAATGAAAATCTGGTTTCAGGGAAATTCAACCCCCTCCCCCATTTTCAAGCCCATAACGTATATACGTCTCTAAAGAAATATAAATGAAAAAGAAACTGCCTCATATAATCTTCACTTTTTGTTTAATAAAAAACATTTTTTTTTTATACGAAACAAGTATTTTATTGCTTAAAACGTTAGGGACGAGAAATCCCTATTGAGTACAGCAAATTGTGCAGATACTGACACTACCCCTAAATAAAAAAAACATTCTTCATTGTGCTTATAATTAGTTTTTGAGGTCTGACCTTCCCCACCCATGCAATCTATTTTGTAGGAGGTTTTGGAAGTTAAATACTTTTTTCCCTTTTGTAGGTGGGGATTCAGAAACATGGCCATTGCATCTCTTTTATCCATCATTATTACAGATAAAATTATTGCATACAATATTGCTGGTTTAGATGCACACAATCTTTTGGCTCGTGTAATAATTTCTATCATGGTGCTAGGGAGATGCAATTTGTAGGATTGATCAAATGTCGATCAAGGTGTTTGTAATTTTAAAATTTATGAGGGCTACTTTTGTAAATAGACCAAATCTCAAGGGTGGTTTTTGTAGTTTATCCTGAAATCTAAGCCTTATGTGTGTTATCATCACAGGTCTCAGGGAGAGGCCATCATATTGGAGATATTGAAAGGTTACCAAGCTTTCACACAGGTAAATTATATTTCTTGTAAAGATGTGTTACATTTTTGGTTTGCATTAATCCTCTCTCTCTTTCTTCCTTTTTTTCACAAGGGAAAAAACCTTATGGCTCCATTTGGATGGAGGGATTTGATCTATGGATTTCAAATCCACCATCCAAATCCACTCCACTTGTTTGGATTAAAAAGTAAATGAATGGATTTCAAATTCTTAGCATATTTTTTTAGTTAAAATTGAGGGGATTTTAAATCCTCATCAAAACCATGTCATTTGAAATCCATCCATTTTTAAATCCTTTCATTTGAAATACCTCCTCAAATCAAATCCCCCAATCCAAACACAACCTAAATGTTGGCATATCACCACTCTCACCCTGCCTTATGTTTTTCTGCTGGTGTTACTATTTACAGAATACTTTCTGTGGTGCCACAGGATCTGGTGCTGAATGTTACTCTTTTTTTTTTCCCTTACAGGCATGTGGAGTTCTTCGTGCTGTAGAACCTTTAAATTCTTTTCTTGCATCACTTTGCAAGTTCACAATCTATATTCCCAATGAAGCAGAAAAGAGGAGGTATGTGTACTGAGAATTTGGAAAACTTTTCTGCCAGTCGTATAATTCTACGTATACTGTCCAGAGCCTTATGATATCTGAAATTTGACTGCTGATTTTATGTTTAGGCCCAAGTTCATTAGTTATATGACCTAACATTCTCTGGTCTACTATATTTGTAGATTCCTCAACTTTCTTGGCGAAAATTTTATGTCAACTTACTTCGGTGTTTTCCCAGAATCACCTAACATTCACTGTTTTCCCAATTATCAGTGCATAATTTTTTGTGACCTGATTACTTCGTTGCACAAACTCCCGTTACATGAAATGAAGTGTTGAGAAACAATGAATGAGGAGCACAAATAAATTTTGAATGATACTAAAATGCTGAAAAACACAAAGTTTATTGATATTCAACCGATATAGCAGCTCAAGAATTATCCTATAGAACCTTTTTGAACTTATCTAACCTGAAATGGGTGATACTGGTTGGCTGAGAAGAAAAGGCTTTGTTTCTGAATGCATGAAAATATTCAACTTCATCTGATGTATCACCCTCCTGGTAAATGTGACCAAGGTGAGTGGCCATTTTTTCCTTTAATTCTCAAGCTCAGAGGTAAAACTACCTGAGAATCAACCTCAATTCAAATTGAAGTCACAGACTTAAGGCCTCGCATATTTTCCCTCAAGATCAGCCTTAGACCGTATATCCTGGGTTCAATTTTCTGAGCTGTCATAATTGAGCTATTCTCTTAGAACATCTCCTTTGCTTTTGCTGAATAAAAAATCTTAGTTTGGCAACTGACAAATCTCCTTTGTAGAAAGCATAATAAAAAATGTAAGATGGTTCAAGGCTCCCAAGTGTGGCAAAATGGCGTACATGATATGCTGTATTTCCACCTTAGTGCTTAAAATTGACCAAATATGAAATCCAGAAGATGAATTACTCCAGAATAGATTCAGCTGAACACATGATACAAAATTTTGTGTATTGGTATTTGATTTCGGCATCCATAAAAGTTCTAGTCCAACTTTTGATGGACCATCCTGGATATTTTATACTCTGGAAAATGAAAAGCTAGATTGATTCAAAGCAGTCGTATAAGAACTTCTGAAGCCATATATGCTGTTCTTTCTGCGTTGCCTAAAAACTGCTGTCTAACTATTTAATTTACGATAAGGATACAAATTTCCTTGTTTCCTTGTTAGCCTTTTGGGTGAGAGAAATCAGTTGACAAGTCATTACCAGGCACCAGCATTTCAGCTAATGTACTAAAGATCAAATTTACCCTTCACTGATCAGCAAATGCCAATAAATATTGCCTTTACTTGCCTCCACACTGTATCTCTCTCTAGCTTTGAAGTGGTAGCTTTGTTACCACCACAATTGAACTTGGGTGAGTACGAAGCCTTAGTCAGAGGCTTTCTCGATCAAACCATTTCGATTGCGAACTACTCGACTACAATAAACAGGGATATCTTTGATATTACTATCTTGGATAAGAAAGCAGATTTGTTAGAGCAAATCTTTAATTTGTTGATGGGCGAGACGCCGGATCGCCTAACTCAGATCTTGAAGGTATCCCCCTTTCCGGAGCGGGCCGTAAGGACAGAAGCTTTATCATTCATTGTTGATTCCCTTAGTCAATTAAATCTTAATGATCTTAGCTCTAATTTCGACAAAATAGCACTCACTGGTGTTATGAGATACTGGATCCAAGATGTCCAACAAAACGGACATCATGTAATTTGAACTTTCTCTCTTAACTGAGACAAGCATTATGTGACATCCAAACATGGACTGTGCAGATTTTATGTAATTTGTGGTGCTTTCTGTTGTTTTATGTGTGATCTAGCATAATTTTCTGTTGTTTTTTGTGTGATCTAGCTTACTTTTCTGTTTTACAATATGTAGTTGATCATTAACTTGTCAATGTCTTATGTGCAGCGTAATGTTGTCTCCTGGTTCAAAGCGAGCAGAACAACTAGTTGATCAAAGGGAAAGCATTGTTCTTACTCCAAAAAACGTGCAGGTCTTTTCTTATTGATTCCGTTACTTATGTGAATGCTATTGTTGTGCATGAAACAACTGCATTCTTTCTTGTAGATCAGTTATGTTACTTGTATTTAGATATCTGCCCGCACCGTCTTCCAATAAAATTCATGATTATGTTGTACAGGCTTTGAGGACTCTCTTCAACATAGCTAACAGATTGCAGAATGTATTGGGACCTTCGTGGGTTTTGGTATGTTATTTTTTTTTTTATCCACATATATAAGATTTGTTAAATCTCACATTCTAATAGTTGTTTTTTGCTTTACAATTTGGAGGTTTTGGAAACTCTATCTGCTCTGGACCGAGCAATTCATTCCCCACATGCAACGACACAGGTAATATAAACCATTTTATTTTGTGGTGAATATTGCCTTTGTATACATCGATTTACCTCTAGGAATCCAATTGCTTTGCTCTACCAACAAACCACTATAAATACTAGGGGTGGTTCGGTATACCGAACATACTGTTGCCATTTTTAAAATTTCGATATTGAAAAAATCGACACCGATACCGTACTGAAAATTTTGGTATGAAAAATCATACCATATACCATATTGAAAATCTGGTATAGCGTACCATACCGAAATACTGGTATACCGATTCATACATAAAATATTGAACCACCATTTCATGTTGATATACTGGTATATCGATTCATACCTAAATTATTGAACCACTATTTCATATTGAAATACTGGTATACCGATTCATACTGAAAATATTGAAGCATCGTTTCATACTGAAATACTGAAATTAATTATTTAAGTTTTATTTTATTTAAGTTATTTAATTTGAAAAATAATACTGTGTAATTATAAATTATATTATAAGATTATTATTTTATTAAGGTTTCGGTATACCCTTTCATACCGAATACTGAAAAAATTTCGGTTATACCGAAATACCACGGTATGACAATTTTCCATACCGTTATCGTACCGAAAATTTCAATAATTTTTCTGTACGAAAAGCTCGGCTTACCGAAATTTCAGTGTTTTTTCGCACCCCTAATATAGATTTGACCATCTAATATTGCTTAGCTTTGACTTATGTAGTTCAGCATTCATTTAAGTTCTAGTACAACTCACAGGCTGCAGTGTTGTAGTTTAGTCATTTTTTTAGCCTTAACAGTCCTCTTAACTGATGGCAAGTCATTAAATTTGGGTCTTTATCTTTATAGGAGGTTTCCACAGCTGTCCCAAAGCTAACGAGAGACTCTTCTGGACAATACAGTGATTTTAGTATCCTTTCCTCACTGAATTCTCAGGTAAGTTTTATATTTGTTATATTCCGCTCATTTTTCTGAGTAACATTACACTGAATTTAGTAACATTTCCTCTTCCTTGGCCTAACATAGCTGTTCGAGAGCTCAGCCCTGATGCATATATCGGCTGTTCAATCGCTTCTTTCTGCACTGCGACAGCTGTCGCGTCAATCTATGGAAGCAACTGTGAGTAGCAATGGGCAGACATCAAATCAAAAACTTGGAAGCATTAATTTTTCTGTGGAGAGAATACTATCCATCCTCACCAATAATCTGCACAGTATGTTCTTAAACGAGTTGCACATCATGTATTTTCTTTATAATTAATTGATCTATATATGTTGCTTATCAACTAAGCTGCATGTCCTCTGCTGCAGTCCTTCCACCTTTCACATAATCTATGTGAAGATGGTGTAAAAATACTAATGTTGCATTTCTTATTTACATCACTGGTTTTCTTGGTTTCCATTCTACTTGTCTAATTGGAATGGATGAATCATCTTTCGTTCTTGTTTTGCATTGTGCATCCAACACCAGGGAAGGGATAGAAGAATTCTGCAGTGTGTATAACAGCGAATCTAATTTACCTCCTGGTCATAAAGGCTTGGATCTTAAGTGAAAATTTCATGTATAGATGGCTTTCTCGAGTGTTTTTTTTTTCTTTTTGTGTATTTCCTTAACTTTTCTAAACAAGGTTAATTTAATATGTTTCTATGCCACATCCTTAGGTTATATATTTGTGAGGAGAGAAAGCCACTGCAGAGTTTTCTTCCTGATGCTCACGGAATAATACTACACACTTAAAAATTATTTTTGGACTCAATTAAGAGATTTCATACAGTTTGTTTTTTGTAATGAGAAAAAACACTTTGCTTTTCACATAACAAAACACTCAAATGGACTAGGTGTGCAAGCAATCTTATCCTCCTTTCATGAAATGCAACGTGGTTCAGTTATTTCAAGCTTGAGCTGATTAGCGGAATGCTCATAAATTGCTCATCAAAACTACCCATGTTTTATTTTAACTGGAAGAATCAGGAAATAGGTATTTCTGCTCAAATCTTAAGCTAGAACTCAATACGATTCAAATGAAGCCTTGTATTCTAGTTGAAACCTGGTTTGAACTGGATATGTTTTGTAACTCATGCTCTGTTTGGCTCCTATATAACTGTTGAGAGTTATACGGTCTGGGTAAATCTGGGTTAAGACCACCATGTATTTTCTGTGCTTTTGACAGGGGTGGAGCCGTTATGGGATGACGTTGTTGGTCATTTCCTTGAGGTAATCTAATTATCCATATTATTCTCTAACGTTCACCTATAATCATTGAAACATCTGGAAAGTGCTTTACAGCTTGCTGATAGTTCCAACCCACAACTACAATCTCTGGCCCTTGGTGCATTGGATAAGTCCATATGTGCTGTCTTAGGTTCCAATCAGTTTCAGGAAAATACTTCATCAAAATCTCTTGATGCATCAACAAACAATGTGAGAATTCTTATCTTTTCCCCAGTGTTTGCTTTCCGCATTAGTTTGGTGTTCAAATGGTGGTAATTAACTTATTCTGTATTTTATAAACCCTCTGATAGCTAATTGAATCGAAGTTGAGTTCACTAATGTGCTGTCATCTCTCCGTTAAATGATCTTTATTCTTCATCCCAAAGTTTTGATGTTCGTGTTGGATCTCTGAAAATCCTTCTGCATGTTTTGGAGGTAGGTAATTGTCAATCATTCATTTGATAAAGTAGTCCCTCGTGGTTATCATGCCTTCTTTGTCTGACTGATCAACTTATCAGAGGCATGGCGAGAAGTTACGCTACAGTTGGCCAAATATTCTTGCAATGTTGAGGTGCTTCTCTTGGTTTGTCAGTGATCTCCCATTCTTTTGATTTAAACTACTCAATACTATTCTTCTATCCTGAATTCAGGTCTATAGCTCATGCATCAGAGAAGGATCTCATCACACTTGGATTCCAGGTGAGAAGCAAAAATCAAGAGCATTGATGTTATTTATTGCACTTGTTCATTTAATTTATCGTACATTTTGTATCTTGGTTCAATTTATTGAATATCAAATACGTGGTAAATGGAGTGCTATTTGCCATTTGTGTCAATTGAAACTGGCTTTATAATTTTCTTCCCCTATTTGAGTTTTCCCATGCCAATTTTTCTTTAGCAAATTATTGATATAAAAAATCACATTCTTGCAGAAAGCAAGACTCTTTTTCTGGAGAATCAAAGTTTTTATTTCCTTTTTCTCATTGATTAAGTGATTTTCACTAACGTCACGCCGATTATAACTGGAGTTCGTGGAATCATGTAATTTGTTTTGATAATATTATCATGTAATGTAATTAGTTTCGAGAATTTGATCCCTGATACATTTACTCTCGACGAAGCATATGTATCATTTGACTTTGTTAGGTTTCTCAAGGCTGATCATGATAATATTAACTGATGCCATTGGATAACATTCAACCATCATCTGATGAATATTAAATTTTCTGATTACTTCTTGAAGTCAACCAAGATGATGCCTCCATTTACTTTGTGTGCACCACTTTCCTTCAGAGTTTAATATATTTCTTATACTTCTAACTGTTGATATTGTACTAGATGATTGAATGATCTTCCTGAACACGTTTTTAATTTGCTCTAATAGAGTTCCTTTTTATAGAGCCTTCGCGTGATAATGAATGATGGGTTGCCCACCATACCTGCTAACTGCCTCCATGAGTAAGAGCTTTTGTTCCTCCTTTGTTCATATTTTTTAATTTCATTGCTCGACTTTATGGAAAGGCAATTTTCATATTTGCTATCTTATTAGTAGAATATGAGAAGTAGAAATAGTGAAGCATATCCTTATTTTTTAAACAAATGATTTTACATTCCCATTCCTATAGCTGGAGAAATAGGATGGTCACCCTTGACCCTGGGAGTCTGGGACTGAAAATACGGTTCAGTTATTAAATATCTATTACTCCAATTTGTTCCCGTCAACTTGGGCACAAGTTTTAAGAAAAAATAGTTAAAGTAGATAAAGTAAGGTTGTGTTTGGATGGAGGGATTTAGGTATGTATTTTAAATCCATAATCTAAATCCACTCCACTTGTTTGGATTAAAAAAGGTAAATGAATAGATTTCAAATACTTAGCATCTTTTTTTAAGTTAAAATTGAGAGAAATTTCAAATGAAAGGAGTTAAAAATAGATGGATTTCAAATGACATGGTTTTAGTGAGGATTTGGAATTTCTCTCAATTTTAACTAAAAGTGTGTGGACACAAATCTAAATATTTGAAATCCATTCATAATCCAAACATGTAGAATGGATTTGGACTGTGGATTTGAAATCCATAAGCCCAAATCCACCCAACCAAACGCAACCTAAGGGTATTGTGGGGTCCATTATGAATAAAGTGATTGTTTGTGAGTAAAGTTCAATGTCAATTTGAGTTATTAAGTGATGGTTGAAGGGTGATGGTAAAGTGATGGTTTCAATAAAACGTATGCGAACAAATTTTGTGGACGGACGAATAAGGTAAGTGGGAACAAATTTGGTGGACGGAGGGAGTGTTAGGTATTATTTGGTCAATGTTACTCTTCCTTTTCGGTTTGATGGTATGCAAATAGGTCATGGAAGAATAGACTGATTCTGGGAGGATATTCAGATTGGTAAAAGACTAATGCAATTATTTTTTTGACTCTTACTATCTATCTTTTGTTCCCAGTGTCCCATTTATTCCTTTCAGCGCCTTGTACTTAAACTCACTCTGTTTATGTGGAGAAGTTAGTGGCATCCAAATTCTGTTGGAAATTCTCAGTGACTCTTATCTTTATTATTCAAATTGTAGAGTTTGTTGTTTCATTCTCTAGAGAACTACACCTGTAGCTCGTTTTTACTCTTTCTTGTTCGTCACCCTCTTGGCCTTCTCTCTTGTACCAATCCATTTGGAAAGAAGAGGTGCATTTTAGGATTAAGACCTTAAAGTATTTGTTATTTAATGAGAGGCTGAGCATCTGTTATATGTTGCAAAACAACAAACCTAACTTCCCTGCTCTCCTTGATGTGTCATATAAAATTACAAGAAATAATCATGACCATCATTTTCTGCATTGCCCTTTGTGTGATGGTTTTGGAGTCATTGTTTATTAAACGAGAGACCGGAAAGTTCCTCTTCATGAAGTAAGTGTCAATGCTGTTTCTATGGGTTCAAGGAAGGAGAGTACAATGTTCTGGAAATTAGTCGTTTTGAACGTCAAAAATCATTCACATACCTGTAGTGGCTACTAAAATGTCACTCACCATTTTCTAGGTTATGCAAAAAGCAGTTGGTCCTTTTCTGGCTTTCCTACAGAGGAATTGACGTGCAATTATCACATAAAGTTCTTACATTTCTGTTCATAGGTGTCTATCACCCTTTTAAATCTCTCTTTTTAACGTAGTGGATGATGAATCTTAAAATAATAATAAGTCTTTATATACTATATTTCATTAACCTAAGCCCTTGGCATATGTATTTTTTATTTAAAAAAAAAAAAAACTAATTAAACATGTTATGATTTATACACTTATAATTCTGTCACCTATCCTGGTCAATGTTTCATCAAATTCTTATTGAAATATTCTTATATTGATAATGCTACCAATTATTAGGATCACTTTGGAAATTTTAGGCAATTCTTATTTCAATCCATTTTCTGCAGTCTGAGAGATCGCTTTGAACTTTACAAGACCTTGTTCAAAAATGCTAATTCTTTGCCATACTGCTTGTTAACGGAACATCATCACTAGACTTGTTTTACACAGTCAATCATTCGATCTGGTTCTGCAGATGCATAGATGTTGCTGGGGCATACAGTATTCAGAAGACTGAGTTGAATATAAGTCTGACAGCTATAGGTTTATTATGGACTGCTACGGACTTCATTGTGAAAGGGCTTGTGTGTTGGACTCCAGAAGAATTTGAAACAGGTTCCATTTTATTTTAGGACTCTAGGCATCTTATAAGTTATATACTGCTGTTAATACCTGTTAGATAATTGCTTGCTTTGGGTTGCAGATCGAAGAAATGATGAAAAGAAGGAAGATCCAGTTCCTAATTCTCTCAAGGAAATTACTGATGTCACAGACTTTTCAAATACTGTTGAACGTGACAAGTTGCTCTTTTCTGTTTTCTCGTTACTTCATAAGCTGGGAGCTGATGAGAGACCAGAGGTATTTCTGATTTTCAGAAGTAGCTAAAATTTAACATCAAATTTATGTCTTCGTTAATGTGACTTGAGAACGCATCTTCTGCAAACCTAAACATTGTCTGGTCCATAAGTTTCCTTTAGTTACCTGAATTTTGTCTACTTACTCAGCAATCAATACTACTACTTTAGTTCTTGGTGATCATTCATAATTCTCATCAGCGTGTAGTTATAATTTTTCCTCCCAATACATTATAAATTTCACTATCTGTGCTTTACAGTATACTGATTCATTCTGTAGCGTGTATTGGTGAAATGTCTTGAGGCATCCCTTAATCCACTTCTTCCACCTGTCTCCAAATCCTGCTTTCCATATAATTAAGTCCAAAACTCCCCAGCTCACACGATCATAAGCTTTTGCAAAATCAATCTTCAAACCAGGCCACTTTCCCCACTGCATCTATACTCCTCCACTACCTCGTTTTCCACTAGCGACTAGTCAAGAATATTTCTCCCCTCCATAAAATCATTTTGTGCACTATCAACCATTCTCGGAAGTACCTCTCTAAGCCGTGAAGCCAAAATCTTAGCAATAACTTTGTATAAGCTTGTTGCAAGGCTGATCGGATGAAAATCTTTAATTTTGACTGAATTCTCTTTCTTAGGGATCAAACAAATGTAGGTTTCATTAGTCACCCATTTATAATTCCCTTTTCATGAGAATCCATAAATATTCCATCAAGTCCTTTTTCATAATGTCCAAGCATTCCTTGTAAACACCCCAAGAAATACAGCTTTGAGAAAAAAATCCAGAACTTCACCCTCAATGGCATTTGGTTCAGTAATAGGATCCGTCTTCTTTCTCTAGCTTTGTGATGCAATTCCTCGATCTCCTACGGTAAGTGAAGAATGAAAGAACGTTGTACTAGAACCGCCCTCTGTAACCCACTTTTGCCACATCATTCTCTCTTCCGGGACATTCAAATCTTCTAAAGCTACCTTCACATCTTTCCTTTCCTTAGATAGCATCAGACCATTCATCAAATCCGACTGTTGAATCCGCCTCTCTAATTCTGCTCTCTTAACCTCTGTATAACCAAAGCTCTCTTTATTCAATGCCTTAAGTTTTCCCTTGATAACTCTCAGCTTAGACATAAAAGAATATCCACGCAACCTCTCTCGTATATCCTCTTCCCACCATTCCTGGAACAACTTCTTGAAATCTTTATGCTGTATCCATGCAGTAGAAGGTGTGGAAAATGCTTAACGTCATTGATTAAACATGATACAGATGCATGTATATATATGAAATATTCTAGCATTTCTGCAGTTGATTGCTGTACTTGTTTTACAAGAAGCACCTGCAGATATACACAACCATCTTTGCACAAAATTTATGGAACTACGTTTTTTTTCAAACATGTATTGTGTGCAAGTTGTATTGGTTTGAACGAAATTTGGACTAGGAATATGCTTAAAACAAAGGCCTTAGAGAGTTATATTCTGTGATTGTCTTCCTATAACAACAGTACGTCATAGCTATGTTTGGTCAAAGCACGTTATGTAATGCAGAAAGCATTGTAAGATAAATAGTGCTTAGTTTCTTAATAAAATTTAGATAAATAGTGAAACTGATTTAAAATTGCTAGTGGGGAGCTTTTTGTATTGAGATAAATTTAGCTAATAATTTAGGGACACAAGAATACTTTTGAGAATGCTAGATGGTATCTCACTTGAATGTCACGTAGATCTACACCAATTTTTCTATTAATTCGGCATGAAGTATACGTATTGAAACATTGTGAGGAATAATCATGTGATCAGTGCCAACACAATAGGTCAATAGAAAGACTTGGCTATGCAAAAGAATGTAAACCAAACAAGAACAGTGACTATCTGTGATTCTGGTTTGTTTTCTCTGTCAAATTAGGTTGATTGAGTCTTTGTTGCCCAACATGTGTTCCTAATTTCTGCTTCATAGCTTGCTGCCCTGTCTCATCTTTTGTGTGTCTTGATTTCTTGTAATGGTTGCAACAGAGATTATTCCTTTTGTCCAGCCTTGGAACTCTTGACATG